>CM055819.1:42968271-43073787 GCA_029582265.1 Zoroaster sp. YZ-2022
AAAGTTATCGTTTTAAAAATAAGGTCTTATCTGGCTTAATTTTTCAGTCCAAAGACTATCCTTAAATGTAATGACTGATATGGGCCAAAGGGATGATCTGCAACATCATCAAGTTTTATCTTTAAATGTGTATATCGTCATTATTGCTTAAGCATAGTTGTGTCCCGTGGATTTCTGGAAGGTTTGGCATGTCCATTGGAAGAGTCTTGGGGTATCCAGTCTTTCTTTGGGTAGGTCTTAACCGGAAGGTGCCACTGGTTATCTGGGCAGCTGAACATCAAAATGGCCAGTCTTTTGGCAGAATAAGTGCTCAAGATACAATCTTGTCTCAGTATTTTTCAGAAATATTAACACTCACTGGTCATTTGTTCAATCAGTCATTAGTGACGATCAGTGGGTAAATAACTTTGCTGGATCAAAAGATTTGTTTTCGAGACGAGACTGTATATGTACATGTATTGATGAATGGCGGCCATTTTGAATTTCAAATGGCTGCTGAAATATATATGGTGAGTATTAAAAGCTTTAAAATTGTAATAATACTGTATAGACAGTTGGAAAATAAAGAGCTATGTCAATTCAGTCATATTTAATATATTTATATGCACACAACATATGCTAAATATGCAAAAAATAGCGGCCATTTTGAAAATCAAAATGGCCGCCCCAGGGCGATAGGAAAAAATGGCATCAAGTGGATTTGGATTTGTTGACATGTAGACAGGTGATTCTGAAAGTTTCAAAGATTGTATACAAAAATGCATATGGACTCCACAAGCTCACAGACTAATTCTCTATCCAGCCCTGCGACGTGCCATGACACTTATACGCACACCGCGGTTGCATCGCGCTAAAATGTTTAGTAGGTGTGAAAGGGCGCTATAACTTCTGTTGCGTTGAACACTACCAACTGCCAATGGTTTAACAGATGCCTAGAGGTCCTCTAGACCCTAGACAACAATTTGAAGCAAAAACATTAAATGTAAGGGCCCTTTAGGTTGATGTTTATTTTAGTTCTGATAACGCTTTTTCCCCTACCCCAAATCGACATAAAATATACCCTATTATGTGTACCCATAGCAGTTATAGGAATAAACATCTCTCATACTCCGGGCTGATGACTCCAGCATGCCTGGATTCATGGTCAGGAACAACATAGTGGGTAACTGATAGCTTTTGATAAGCCGCTCAAAGCTGAAGTCCTATGGGACCATGCAGGATTTGTACACGGTCCTATGGGACCTTGCTTTTTGCAGTAGGATTGTTTGGGTCAAGGGTTCAAAGCAGGCTAATGGGAATTAACCATGCTATTTGGGTATACGTCAACAGTGAACTTACGGAATTTGAGAAATTGGGGTGAGAATCAACGGAGTAATTAAATTTTGTTTACAAACCTACTAACAAAAATAGCGCGATTGCACGTCGCAGGGCTAGAGGATTATGGCAAGCAAATACAACTCTCTAAAAATAAGGATTACCTGGATTATTAAGACGAGAATGTTCCTTTGGCCAGTAACTTGAGTAAGTAGACGAGACTGACAAACTTCTGTCAGGTATATCCCTACTTTTCATCCCTAGAGGATCACTGCAATCTGAATGACAAAAACAATCAAACAAATAAAATTAGTAGATGACCCCGGATTCCACGTTTCCACGTAATAAAGCCTTCAACATAATGAAACTTCGTGGAATATACAGTACGGTACAAGTTACCATATCAAATTATTCCAAACGTATCAATTCTTCTTAGAAGTCCATCGAGCGTGCTTTTTTATTTTTTTTTTTATTTAATTTTTATTTTTTGTTTTAGTCTCAAGACTTCATATTCGAGTTCTAGATCTGCGTAAACCCTGGATACCTATAACTGCTTAGTTGCGTCACCTAGACCTAATAGAGGCTGTCCAGACGGGGGGCCATTTAAAAAAAAGATTTTAAACACATTTTCAGTGACCCTCAGCCGTTTTTAACAAAGCGAACTAATATATTTGGGTGTTTTTGAAATACACAGTCAGTAATAATTTGTCCATAATACATCTCAACTAGGCCTTGGACACACTTGTGTACCTCATCATTGCTTGCCGTACAAGTAACTACACCGTGCATTCAAGGGCGCGATGCTTTTTCTGCAGACAAATATTGCCGTTCCCTGCTGTTATATAAAGTACTTTATATAACAATTCACCCCAGTTGTTTGCATTGCTTGACAGCATAGTGGTATACCTGCTCGCCTCTCAGTAACGTAAACCGCGTTCCCTCCATGTATGGCCGAATTAAACGAAAATAAAATCAAAATGTGGTCAGAAGCAATCACAGCCTGTATGAATATTTTAATTCACCCCTGTGGAGTGCTTTTAAATGAAACCCTAAGCAAAGTCAAAAATCTATTTTTAGTATACGAATGCATATATGGGTGAGTCTACCATGTTAAATGTTGTCTGCAAACAACGTAAATAATCTTGATTCCAAAAAATATACACACAAATTTAAGGCAATCTTGAGGGTAGTGATTTATAATGTTTTAAGGGAGTCACTAATGCACCATTGGTAAATGTAAGTAAATGCATCCATAACAGGGGATGGTCTGGACCCCTTGTCCCCCATGTATGAATGCATCAATACTTGAACAAAAATAATACAAGAGCTATGTATAGAAACAAACACGTGAAAGCTTCAGCTTATTTCATTGTGAATGCATTCTAATGTGGATAAATGTGGATCAAGTCAGACAATATTTTCTCAGGATGTTTGGTACCAATGCCAACTTCATTTCATTTTTTCAGGGAATAATTAATTTATTTATTTAATTGGAACGATTACCAAAGGTGTACCTCTATTTATGATATTTTCTTACATAGCTGAACGTTGAAGGAGCACACTTGTGATGCTACGTGCCCCTCATCATCGCTCGCCGTACAATTCACCACCGTGATGCCAATGGTGAATTTTGTCTCCGGCAATGAACTGCACGACACGGTGAGTGGCTTGCCGGTGTAGTAATCATTGGCATTGGGGATCATAAAGCTGACTGAAGGGTCGGTAGCTATGATATCGGCATCGGGACAATCTGAAAAGACTGCTGTCACTGTGAATGAACAATTAAATACCAAATTGATGTCAAAATGTTCTTGATTCTATTGAAGGTGAACATATTGAAGGTGAACTATTTGAGCGGGCGGAAGGAATGAGGGAAGGAATACATCCATAAAAGTAAAGGGTCTGGACCCCCTTCTAGTTCCGCTAGATGGATCACAGCCATGATTCTGCATTTGTAATTTGTATTAAAATCAAAACCAACTTCAATGCTAGTAATTTTAGATTACAATATAATTTGGTGATTATCAAAGGTGTGCATCACTGAACAATTACAAACCAAATTTGATTGGCAAAATGTTCTTGATTCTAATGAAACAAATTTATTGAATACCAAGTGATTACCATTACTGTTGATTTTCATTTTACCCTACACCGACGTGTGTATAGCACTGTATACTCAGTGCTTTCCGAGTGTCTGTGGAAAAACTTCACAAGCGACTTGGCGGGATTCGAACCAACGACCTCCTGCTTACTAGTGCAGACGTCTTAACCTCTCGACCACCGAACTTGCCCGATGTCGATTGGCTGGCTAGAACCCTATTATAGCAGCGGGTGCCGCGATATATATATAGTTTGATGAAATTCTTGCGTCGGGTAGTAAACAATTGATTTAATTTTTGTTACCTAGACCGACGTGTGTATAGCACTTCTGTATACTCAGTGTTTTTCGAGCGTCTGTGAAAAAACTTCACAGGGTCGCCTATAAAGTTTTCCATTGCTTATTGCAAAATTTAAATCAATTGTTTATCACCCGACGCAAGAATTTCATCAAACTATAAATTACCATACCTCTTCTCAACGACCTATAATTCGTTCGTAGCTGTTAATACATAGGCCTACACATTGAATGCCACTTGTATGAGAAAGTCAACATGACATTACAGTAAATAATTTTATTCCGGGAAGGTTGGCTCTTTTTGCTTCGTTCGTTCTATCGGTGAAACAAAACTTTGTCTATTATATATATATTGATAAATTGCGGTCATATACTTAATACATACATCATTGTCAAACTATACATAACAGCAAAAGAAACGTCACCCCCTAAATTTTGATAAGTATGAGAACGTGTTTAGCTTATGTGTCCTCAGACGTCATGCATGACGAATTTTGAGGTCAACCAAATTTGCCACATTTTGTTCGTGTTACACTCCATACTCATAATGTTCTTCATTAAACAAATTATATTAATTATAAAATGAAAAAAAATTTTTTTTAGGGGTGACGTTTCTTTTGCTGTTATGTATATATTCCTCCTTCTGAAGCTCCGCCGGTGAATTTATACCTCCAGCAAATTTTAATTGCCTCTAAAGGGCTGATTATTTTTTGTAAGTTTGAAAAATAAAAATAAAAGCGGCCATGACACTAAAGAGCCCCCGCTTTATAGGTCAATGCTAGTTTTCAAACGTTTGTAGCTCATATCTCAATGTGCAAACGTATCCGAATAAAAAATAATGCTCTGTGCCGTATGCGGGCGCTGCTCATGAAACGACTTCACCAAGTCCTTTCTGTATTACTACGTTACAAAGCATTTTACACGTGTACAAGCTACACTAGAATCACACCATGACAGCATATACGTATTATCAAAGAATTCTTTACCTCACTCGTTCGTACTCCTACCCCACGATGGGCAGACAAAAACATGTGTCAGAGATTATACTGGAATGCGTTTTTAGGGAAAGTTGGTATTGTTTGAGATTAGCGATGGGTCATGAATTGCGTTTGTTTTGTCTTTGTTAGTGTGCTGCTGTTGTATATATATTTGGGAGGGGGAGGGGGGGGGGGGTAAATTGAACGTTTCCAATTACTATGACCGCGCCCCTCCTCCTATGCGACACCTCCTCCTAACCCACACCCCGTAACCCTCTACCCCATTCCGAGTTACATTTTAGGTCTATATTTGGAAATATTTTTTTACGTAATTGAAAGTGCAACCGAGGAGTTGGAGGTGTTCCGCTATGGCATAACCTTCACAAAATTGTCGGCACCTTTGCGATAAATTGATTGAATGTTTTAGCCATTTATTGCATTACAAATCAAACATTTGGAAACACCAATAAAAAGCTTCACCTGGTGTATATTTAACACCACAGTTTTTACAGTGCATCAGGCTTAATGTATTACCTTGTACAATGTCGCAGGGCTTGAAGTATCAATATTTTCTTCATGTGTGCACATGTCACATACTTATTCAGAACTGTGATAATCTTTTGCATTCCATATGGTGACTTTATGCCCATGTAGAGGAATAACATGTATTGACTCCTATAAGAAGTCAGACCATGGGTTGTGTGGGCCGATATCAACAACTCGGGTCTTAAAACCAGTAGGTATATACAATGTTGGTAACATGTCTGTAAATGCATCCATACTTTATAAGAATCAAGATATGTACCAACCTGTTAAGGTTTCTGTCTTATTTTATTGTTTCGTATAAAACGAGAAAGTATTGAAAATGCATTCAAATTGTTCATATTCAATCCAATATGCAATTCGTAAACAGAAAATCCTTGGAAATTATTCCATTAACTTTAATTATTTTAACTGATTTCCAAATTTTATGAATTTCAACTTGTTTTCAGAGAGTCTAGAGATGTTTTTTATCAATTTTTTTTAAAATGTTTTATTAATTAATTAATTAGTTAATTAATTAGTTAAAAAACACTACGTTTCTAAAATCGTGTCTGTGCTTTATTTAAAAGCACAATATCTGTAATTTCTACACATTTTTTGTTGTTGTGAAAGTCACTAATTGGCTAATTGAGCTTTGCTCAGACCACTTCGCAGAATCTTGCTTTAAAATAGAACGGGTCAAACTACAGTTACAAGGCTCAGACTGTCAATATATATGACTTTCCAGCACATCTATAGACCTTGCTTATTTTTAAATATTTTTTTCCAAATCGCAAAGTTGATAATTTGTGATGATAAGAGCTTTCATTTAACATAAAAATCACTTTCTTACGATATTCTTAACTGGAGTTACAGATTTCCAAAGTTGTAGAGGTCAAACAAAAGGTAAAAAGTTCAAATTTCAGTTTTGGAGTTTCTTTCATACAACTAAACAAACCTAGATAGTAAAAACAAAATCTGTGAGAAAGTGTGTGATTTGACGTGGAATGACCCAGAAGGTATTTTTTTGTATAATGTTAAAATTAAAAGTAGTTGACAAAATATTAAGCACTTCATGTACACATAGGTGTTTTTATATGAACTGACCAATTTTCTCATTAATAAATATTTACTCTAGAAAGACCTGTGACATATGTACTGCACTTAATTCTATTTATTGTATTCGCATCTTTACTTTTCATCAGATAATTTGGAGAAGATGTTAATCATTTTGAGACCCAGGCCCACTGTCCACTAGGCATAACAAATATCTAAACAAATCTCAAAAAGGGCAAAGCTTATTATTTTTTTTTTTCATACATATACATTTACAGTGTAACATAAAGTAGATTATATGATCCATGTATTTGTTTCTTCCCTTTAATACAATTTCACAAATTGATTGTTAGAAGTATGTTAGAAGTTCCAGAATAAACGAAAGCCACCCAAAATACGACATGACTCACATGAGATGGTGGTGAATGTTGATAACCATCCTTTAGAGGAACCAAGACACTAAAATTTAGCACTGCAGTGAAATAATGCAGTGAAATTATGTGTCCACTATTTAGAAAGAACAGTCGTACTTCACAATTTACAAATCAACTTAGTATTTTAACAAAACGGTCAGAGCACAGACCAGATTAAAAGATTTTAAGATTAGCCAGAAGGTAAAACTGATCTTGTTTCAATATAAGAGTAATACTAATGTATTGATGACAAAACGGCAGGCTTTTTAAAATGAATATTGTCCACAGTCAGCTTTGCAACTTTAGTAAAAAATATTCCTAAGACACCCAAGCATATTATTTTGTGAATGTAATTTTAAACGTGGCTTGAATTTTAAATCGGGTGAAAAGGTTTTCAGGCACTGGAGTTAATTTAAATACAAAATCAATTAATTTTGATTTTGAGACAAGAGATCCATAACTTCTTTTTAACTTATGTATTTTATTTATTTTATTTTAATTATTTTATCAACTTAATTAAATACAATTTTGCAAATGGAATAATGTACATATATTTTTAATCGGAAAGCATCAATAAACCTCTCACAATGATTGTTTAATAACCAATGTGGCAAAAAAAGAGTCTTGAACAACAAAATGGTCGGTAATTATTTCCAAAATTAATTTATTTTCAAATATTGTTTTGGTTAGTAAAATCTTGGTTAGAAAATTTGTAGATGGTTAGTGCATTTGTTTTCATTTTAATTTATCTAATAACCAAATGATATGTTTCATTATATTTTTAGTCTTTAATATCTAAAAGCAGGAAACAATATTAATAAATAAATAAAATAAATAAATAAAACAAACGATTCAGACCTAAGCATTTAAAGCATTATTGTGCTTTTTGTAAAGGTAAGGTTTTTCATTCATAAAGTGACAAGTGACTTTTCCAAAAAAATGTTTCATGACATGAAACATCACAGAATAGAGCGCCCCCATCTCATAAATTGAACCAAACTATTAATGTTATTTTTTCATGATCATGAGGAAGAATAATTGTGTCATATATATGGCCTTCAAATTAATTACCTGATCTGAAGATTACTTCCGTTCCAAACGGAAGTTAAAATTTAAGACATTCATACACAAAAACAAATCATACGTTTGGGAACCATCGAAATATTTATTTTTAAAATTATTAATAATTATGATAAAGTATTCAACTCTTGGAGTATTATTTAGGGAATGTAGACCTTTAATTAAAAAATATATTTCGTTTATATAACCTAATTAATAGTTAAAAAGTGATTAGTTCACCTAAAACGTTTCAGGATCATTGACACATCTACCCATAAAATTATTAATGTAGATTTTAATTAATTTTTTTAAAAACCAATTTAGAGACGATAAATTATATATAGACTTACATACACATAGACGCGACTTTAATTTGAGATAAGACCATTAAGTTATCATTTAAACCTTGATCCAATGTTAAACATAGTGTGATTATTGAAGAAGGCGGTCTTAACATGAAGATGTTTAATCTCAAAATAAAACCATCAACATTTGTGAAAAACATTTTCGATGAAACTAATGGCTCAGGGAAAGTTCTTGACCCTAACATAGAGCAAGGACCTTGCTCTATTATCTTAACAATTTAAGAGACATGGTCCTCAAACGTTTGAGGTGACCTTATTTAATTTTTAACTACTAATGAGGTTACATAAATTTAGATGGCGCTTCTTATAGGCAGACGTCTATCAATTTCGCTCTTCAAATTTTACGTTTTTTATCTCGTTTTTGTCATCTAATAATACTACGACCAATGCCAGTGAATTACTCTATTTCTTCTTTATGGAATGGTGCTTTTTTCAGTATCTTATCGAACTTGGATTTTATTGAAAATTGTTATCTTGATTTTTGTGACTATGACGGATTTATTCTCGTCCCCATTTCGCCCTACTACTATGTCTATGTACAGACCATACACAACACTACTACAGTACGACAGGGATTTTCTATTGTCGCGTCAGTGGTGTTCTATGATACCTCAGTCACAATGTTTGCAGGGACCAATTACGATTGTACGGAGCTACGGAGCCCCTAAGGGGACAGGTAAAAAAAAGGTTTAAAAAAAGGGGGGGGGGAATGTATTTCGTTCCCTCGAATAAATATTTCGTTCCCTCGAAATATTATTTCGTTCACTCGAAATATTATTTCGTTCACTCGAAATATTATTTCGTTCACTCAAAATATTATTTCGTTCCCTCGAAATCATTTCGTTCCCTCGAAATAACATTTCGTTCCCTCGAAATAACATTTCGTGGGAATGAAATAAAATATTTCGAGGGAACGAAATAAATTATTTCGTTCCCTCGAAATAATATTTCGTTCCCACGAAATCATTTCGTTCCCTCGAAATCATTTCGTTCCCTCGAAATCATTTCGTTCCCTCGAAATCATTTCGTTACCTCGAAATAATATTTTGTTACCTCGAAATAATTGAGCTGTACGGAATCCTTGATATGCCATTTAATTTATTGGGATATGACAATTATTTCCGAGGTCGCCGTAGCACTGAGAGCCCCTTAATGGACAGATAGAAACAAATAAATAAAATAATATTATTTTATTTATTTGTTTCCATAATAATAATAAAAATAATAAATAAAAAAAATTATATTGCGCTGTTTCCATTAAAAATGATCAAAAGCGCAGAACAAAAATAAACACGCCATTAAATAAACAAATATGAATACAAACAAGAAATTAATGACATACCGGTATCACATTAAACAAAAAAATTAAATCAGAACAGATGAGGTTGCCAAGCCAGCTCCCAAACCTCAGTATGTGGTTGCGTCTGTCCCGCCAGAGGAGGATCTATGTCAATGTACCCCCACTGGCATCGGTGATGTCTCGATCTTTCCCGGAGACAGACGCCTTTAACCTACCTATACTAATTAAAGGAATATAGCCTAACTGGCTTGGTTGTCATCAAAAGTACAATTAAGTAAAGGAGAAAAAAATTTTTTTAAAGGCTTCATTAAAAAGGTATGTTTTAATATTACGTTTAAAAGAATCAAGTGTCTGTTCATTGCGAATGTGGCGCGGAAGTGTATTCCAGAGCACTGGGGCTGCCGATGAAAATGCTCTAGCACCCAGCGTAGCAAGCATCTTGCCCTTAGGGTACTCTAAAACAAGACCATTACTACTTGACCTGAGAATATCACGGGAACATTTGTTGATACTAATGAGATTTTTTATGTAAACTGGAGATAAACCATGGAGTTACGGAGCCCCTAAGGGGACAGGTAAAGAAAAAATCGGGAAGGTAAAAAAAAAAAGGGAAATGTATTTCGTTCCCTCGAATTAATATTTCGTTCCCTCGAAATAACATTTCGTTCCCTCGAAATAACATTTCGTTCCCTCGAATTCATTTCGTTCCCTCGAAATAACATTTCGTTCCCTCGAAATAACATTTCGTTCCCTCGAAATAACATTTCGTTCCCTCGAAATAACATTTCATTCCCTCGAAATAACATTTCGTGGGAATGAAATAAATTATTTCGAGGGAACGAAATAAATTATTTCGTTCCTACGAAATCATTTCGTTCCCTCGAAATCATTTCTTTATCTCGAAATCATTTCGTTCCCTCGAAATCATTTCGTTCCCTCGAAATAATATTTCGTTCGCTCGAAATAATATTTCGTTCCCTCGAAATAATTGAGCTGTACGGAATCCTTGATATGCCATTTAATTTATTGGGATATGAAAACTATTTCCGAGGTTGCCGTAGCACTGAGAGCCCCTTAAGGGACAGATGAAAGAGGGACTGGTTTTTCCTTTGTTAAAGAAGAATAATCTTGACCCAGTTTTAGAAAATTACCGACCAATCACCAACTTGCAGTTTTTGTGTAAACTTACTGAGAGTGCAGTGTGTGCGCCTCAAATTAATAATTATATGGCTAGGCATTCATTATTTCCACTATTTCAATCGGCATATAGGAAACATCACAGTACAGAGACGGCCCTAATTTGAAGGTAAAGAATGACATACTTTTGAAGATGAATTCTCAGCATGTAACATTACTTGTTTTATTAGATCTTAGTGCCGCCTTTGATACCATTGATCATAAAATTGTTGCTGGAACGCCTTCAGTCAAAGCTTGGGATATCTGGCTTGGCGCTCGATTGGTTTGCATCTTACTTGTCTTCCTGAAGCCAACGGGTGTCTATAGATGGGACCTTGTCAGATAGTTTCAGGCTTGACTGTGGTGTTCCCCAAGGATCATGTCTGGGTCCACTGCTTTTCACTATCTATGCTTCTAGGTTGTTTGATATTATTGAGTGCCATCTGCCAAATTCCCATTGTTAGGCAGATGACACACAGTTGTACATAAGCTTTAAACCTGACGATACAAACAGTCAGTTGGAAGCCGTAGCGGCAATGGAGAGATGTATTCAAGACATCAGGCAATGGATGATTCATGATAGGCTTATGATCAATGATAATAAAAGTGAATTTCTTGTCATTGGTACCAGACAACAGCTACAAAAATTTACATTCCCAGCCTCACTGTGGGGACATCTGATATTCTTCCCAATTCATGTGTTAGGAATTTGGGATCATGGTTCGACTCACAGTTGTCTATGAATAATTTTACTAAGGCTTGTTCGGCTGCTTTTTTCATCTGCATAACATTAGAAGTATTAGTAAAAAAAATTATCGTGAGTCTCTATTGACTTTAATCCATGCTTTTGTTACCAGTCGAATGGATTATTGTAACAGCCTATTGTATGGTCAAAAATCGTCTCAGTGCCCGCCGTAACCGCTGTCAAGCTGAACGCAAGTGGCGAAAGTCTCGATCAGACCATGGAGGTAATTTTTACCTCCATGATCAGACCAAGACCGAGAATTGTTTACGACAGCAAAAAGAAATGTAACCGATCTTACTGTTATCGCTAAAGAAGCATTTTTTAAAGATAAATTATCGTCATGTAACAGCAAAGACGTGTATCGGATCATTAACTCACTGTTGAACAAAAATGTACATCACCTGCCTTACTATGATTCTGCACGTCTTCTCAGCAACAGATTTGCAACATATTTTGTTACTAAAATTGTTAATATTAGACAGGATCTTGATACTCAACCAGCTTCTACAACTACTCGATTTTGCGACACTTCTGATACTATTGTACCTAAGCTTTCTGTTTTTCGACCGGCCAGTGAGGAAGAAGTTTTGAAAGTTATATCTACTTCACCAAGCAAATCTAGTCGTCTTGATCCCATTCCTACATGGTACTTGAAAGAATACATCTCACAACTCTTACCAGTTATCACAAATATTGTTAATTCCTCATTATCTACAGGTATTTTCCCAAGTGGTGCTCACTCTGCTATTATTAAACCTTTACTGAAAAAGCCATCACTTGACAAGAACATGTTAAAAAATTACTGGCCTGTAGCAAACCTCACGTTTGTTGGAAAACTTGTGGAGAAAATTGCTTGCTCAAGACTCGTTGAACACATGGATTAAAATAACATGGCTAACCCACATCAATCTGCCTATAGGTCAAAACATAGCACAGAATCTGCTCTGATCAAAGTAAAGCATGATATTATGACTTCACTCAATCATAACAATGTTGTACTCCTCGTATTATTGGATCTATCGGCAGCCTTTGAGACAATTGACCATCAGATTTTAATTTCTCGTTTATCCAAGCGTATTGGTGCCAAAGGAACAGTGTTAAATTGGTTTCGTTCATATCTAGATGGCTGGACAAACCAAGTGGATATAGCTGGTGAACTTTCAGACCCTATTACTGTCAACTTTGGTCTACCTCAGGGCTCTGTGGTTGGCCTAGTGGGGTATACTATTTATACTCTACCAGTTGGTGACATTGCACGTCATCATCAGGTAAACCATCATGTGTATGCTGATGATACGCAACTTTATGTATCCTTTAATCCAAAAAAAACTGGTGATCTGAAAAATGCAATTTCTAAGCTACAGACTTGTATCGGTGATATCAAAAACTGGATGAATGAAAATAAGCTGAAACTCAATGACAGTAAAACCGAATTTCTTATCGCAGCTTCTCCACACAATCTCAAACGTCTACCAGATATCACTTTATCCATTGGCAATGCCTGCATTAAGCCGTCACAAACCATAAAAAATATTGGTGCATTCTTTGATACAAATATGACAATGTCTTCTCATATTGTAAATGTTAGTCGAAGTGTCACTTTTCACCTAAGGAATATAACTCGCATTCGCAAATTCATTGATCAAGAAACTTGCCATCACTCTGTACGCTCTTTGATTTTATCTCGTTTAGATTACTGCAATGGACTTTTATCCTCACTTCCAAAGTCATACATCATCCGTTTGCAACGTTTACAGAATTGGGCAGCTAGACTTATTTTCACTGTAAATAGAAGACACGATCCTGCACCACTGTTAAAATCACTTAATTGGCTACCAGTTCAACAAAGAATATCATTTAAATTGCTTCTATATGTGTATAAATCACTAAATGGCTTAGCACCAATATATTTATCAAATTGTTTGAAATTGTATGTTCCAAATAGGCATTTAAGATCAACGGATGACTATCTCCGCCTTGAATATCCTATCACAAGAGTCCAAGCTGGTGATAGATCTTCACTGTTTGTGCATCCAAGCTATGGAACAATCTTCCTGTTTAATATCAGACAATCTGTTTCTGTTAATGCCTTCAAGAAGGCTCTTAAAACTCACTTGTTTCCTCATTAATTTTGTATCAATTTATGTCTTATTCTATCCTGATTTGTATTTAGTATGTCATATTAACTTTTGTAAGCGCCATGAACCTCTCGGGAATGGCATATGATAAATACTTGTTGTAATGTAGTGGTCTACCGAAAAGTCAATTAGCCAAACTACAACGAGTCCAGAATGCTGCGGCCAGACTTGTGTTCAACACACCTAGGTTTTAGCATATAACACCAATTCTTCGCGAATTACATTGGTTACCTGTTTCGTTTAGGATTAATTTTAAAATTATTTTGTTAACTTTCAAGGCACTCCATGGTTTATCTCCAGTGTACATAACAAATCTCATTAGTATCAACAAAGGTTCCCGTTATATTATCAGGTCAAGTAGTAATGGTCTTGTTTTAGAGTACCCTAAGGGCAAGATGCTTGCTACGCTGGGTGCTAGAGCATTTTCATCGGCAGCCCCAGTGCTATGGAATACACTTCCGCGCCACATTCGCAATGAACAGACACTTGATTCTTTTAAACGTAAGATTAAAACATACCTTTTTAATGAAGCCTTTTTAAATATTTTTTTTCTCCTTTACTTAATTGTACTTTTGATGAGAACCAAGCCAGTTAGGCTATATTCCTTTAATTAGTATAGGTAGGTTAAAGGCGTCTGTCTCCGGGAAAGATCGAGACATCACCGATGCCAGTGGGGCAACATTGACATAGATCCTCCTCTGGCGGGACAGACGCAACCCCATACTGAGGTTTGGGAGCTGGCTTGGCAACCTCATCTGTTCTGATTAAAAACATTTTTAAATGTGATATGTCATTAATTTCTTGTTTGTATTCATATTTGTTTATTTAATGGCGTGTTTATCTTTGTTATGCGCTTTTGATCATTTTTAATGGAAACAGCGCAATAGAAAATGTTTAATTTATTATTTTTATTATTATGGAAACAAATAAATAAAATAATATTATTTTATTTATTTGTTTGTTTCCATCTGTCCCTTAAGGGGCTCTCAGTGCTACGGCGACCTCGGAAATAATTGTCATATCCCAATAAATTAAATGGCATATCAAGGATTCCGTACAGCTCAATTATTTCGAGGTAACGAAATATTATTTCGAGGTAACGAAATTATTTCGAGGGAACGAAATGATTTCGAGGGAACGAAATGATTTCGAGGGAACGAAATGATTTCGTGGGAACGAAATAATTTATTTCGTTCCCTCGAAATAATTTATTTCATTCCCACGAAATGTTATTTCGAGGGAACGAAATGTTATTTCGAGGGAACGAAATGTTATTTCGAGGGAACGAAATGATTTCGAGGGAACGAAATAATATTTCGAGTGAACGAAATAATATTTCGAGTGAACGAAATAATATTTCGAGGGAACGAAATGAATTCGAGGGAACGAAATGTTATTTCGAGGGAACGAAATATTAATTCGAGGTAACGAAATACATTTCCCGCTTTTTTTTTTACCTTCCCGATTTTTTTTTTACCTGTCCCCTTAGGGGCTCCGTATGGAGTGCCTTGAAAGTTAACAAAATAATTTTAAAATTAATCCTAAACGAAACAGGTAACCAATGTAATTCGCGAAGAATTGGTGTTATATGCTGAAACCTAGGTGTGTTGAACACAAGTCTGGCCGCAGCATTCTGGACTCGTTGTAGTTTGGCTAATTGACTTTTCGGTAGACCGTACAATAAGCTGTTACAATAATCCATTCGACTGGTAACAAAAGCATGGATTAAAGTCAATAGAGACTCACGAGATAACAATTTACTAATACTTCTAATGTTATGCAGATGAAAAAAGCGGCCGAACAAGCCTTAGTAAAATTATTCATAGTCAACTGTGAGTTGAACCATGATCCCAAATTCCTAACACATGAATTGGGAAGAATATCAGATGTCCCCACAGTGAGGCTGGGAATGTAAATTCTTTGTAGCTGTTGTCTGGTACCAATGACAAGAAATTCACTTTTATTATCATTGATCATAAGCCTATCATGAATCATCCATTGCCTGATGTCTTGAATACATCTCTCCATTGCCGCTACGGCTTCCAACTGACTGTTTGTATCGTCAGGTTTAAAGCTTACGTACAACTGTGTGTCATCTGCATAACAATGGGAATTTGGCAGATGGCACTCAATAATATCAAACAACCTAGAAGCATAGATAGTGAAAAGCAGTGGACCCAGACATGATCCTTGGGGAACACCACAGTCAAGCCTGAAACTATCTGACAAGGTCCCATCTATAGACACCCGCTGGCTTCTGGAAGACAAGTAAGATGCAAACCAATCGGGCGCCAAGCCAGATATCCCAAGCTTTGACTGAAGGCGTTCCAGCAAAATTTTATGATCAATGGTATCAAAGGCGGCACTAAGATCTAATAAAACAAGTAATGTTACATGCTGAGAATTCATCTTCAAAAGTATGTCATTCTTTACCTTCAAAAGGGCCGTCTCTGTACTGTGATGTTTCCTATATGCCGATTGAAATAGTGGAAATAATGAATGCCTAGCCATATGATTATTAATTTGAGGCGCACACACTGCACTCTCAGTAAGTTTACACAAAAACTGCAAGTTGGTGATTGGTCGGTAATTTTCTAAAACTGGGTCAAGATTATGCTTCTTTAACAAAGGAAAAACCAGTCCCTCTTTCCATCTGTCTCTTAACTGCGACGTGCCATGGCGCTGTTGTTGACAGTAGGTTTGTAAACAAAATGTAATTACTCCGTTCATGCTCACCCCAAATTTCTCAAATTCCGTAATTTCACTGTTGAGGTATCCCCAAATAGCATGGTTAATTCTCATTAGCCTGCTTTGAACCCTTGACCCAAAAAATCCTACTGCAAAAAGCATGGTCCCATAGGACCGTGTACAAATCCTGCATGGTCCCATAGGACCGTGTACAAATCCTAATGCCATCTGTCAACACACAAGGCCATTGACTTCGGCTCTGAGCGGCTTATCAAAAGCTATCAGTTACCCACTATGTTGTGGCAGACCATGAATCCAGACATGCTGGAACCATCAGGCAGAGGGTGAGAGATGTTTATTCCTATAACGGCTATGGGTACACATAATAGGGTATATTTTATGTCGATTTGGGGTAGGGGAAAAAGCGTTATCAGAACTAAAATAAACATCAACCTAAAGGGCCCTTACATTTTTTTTGCTTCAAATTGTTGTCTAGGGTCTAGAGGACCTCTAGGCAATCAATCAATCAATCAATTTATTGGAGTTACACTTTCAAATCAGTGGCACACGTCAAAGACGGTGCATCCTTAAACATAGTACAAAACATAAACAATAAATATAAACTAAGACTTAAAATGCAAAACACTAGTACAAAGTACACAATAATAAAAAAAGAAAAGGAAACAAAAAAAAACATGCAGCGTGACATATAGAAAGAACAGAAAACTTGTGAATTAATTCATCAATTTATAGCATTCAACAACATCTTACGCTCATCCCAAAGGTTGGTCAAAAGATTCTTACATGATGTATCAAGAATGTTTCCAAGTGTGTTATCGAATTCATACATGTTACCCAGCATCATGTATAGTTTTAAGTCGATATTGCCTGAAATAAATATTTCCCAAAACAAATTCATATTGTTACCAAAAAGATTATTTTCAAGGGCTATGAATTCATTAATACGAATGTGATTCAATGCTGTACAATAAAACATGAAATGGCCAATATCTTCATCTACATTACTCTTACACAGTTTGCACAACCCGTCATTATTTGGTGACCAGGAGCGGGTATATCTCTCGAGCCCTTAATTTAGTCATTGCGGCGGAGAAGTTCGTACTATCGATAAGAGCCGGTACTTGTTTGAGAGACATATATAAAGACAGCGAAGATTTACTTTGTGCACCTTTGCGCCAATCATTCAATTCAACCTGATGAAGAGTTTTCTTAAAAGTATTTAACCAAGATTGGTTTAGTGGTGGATTGTTATTAAAAATATGATCCATCCCACAGCGCGACAAACTTTGCTTTATGTGATTAAGCCATTTCCACCGCAGTTTATTATGCTCACTCAGAGTGTGATATGACGCATTAAACAAGAGTTTTGGCCATCTATTATTTTCCATTTTGAAAAGGCGATCAACATAACTCAACCTGAATTTTTCTTGAATTGAGGAGATACTCTCCCATCCTAATTCACCATACATTGCTTCCTTAGTCATGTTACGCGGGGCCTTAAGAATGGCTTTTGCTATTTGTACTTGAACGTTTTCAAGCCTTTTAATATCTGAATTGCCACCAGGTATCCAAACAGAGCATGCATAATTTATTGACGGAAGGCCTAATGACTTCCATAAAATATCACCATAATATACCCTGTTGTAATCATTTTGCTCATCAATAATTGATTTTATATATGCAATTAATGGATTCCCTTTACGGATGGCTTCCTCGATATGACAATGGTCGGATAAATTAGAGCTAATTTGAACACCGAGATATTTATAATGATTAACTTCAGATATAAAGCTGTGACCCAATTTCCAAGATTTGGAGCTAACACGCCGACCAATAATAAGTACATTTGATTTATCATGATTAAAATCTAACCTCCATTGTTGTGAGAAAACGGCCGCAATGTCTAACATTTTTTGTAGTTCATTGCCATCTTCTGCAATCAGTACAATGTCATCCGCCCAGAATGGGCAACCAATCTGCACACCACAAATACTTGTACCTAAATTGGCCTCTTTGAGCGATTTTGATAATTCGTTGATAAAGACGCAGAAGAGAATCGGCGAAAGCACGCAACCCTGTTTGACACCTTCATCAATGTCAATAAAGTCCGTAGTTAGATTGCCAAATTTAATTTGACTTTGAACATTATTGTAGAGATTGGATAGAACACGCCATAATCTACCCTGAATACCCATACCCCATGCTGCATTAAGAAGACCTTCACGCCAAACACTATCGAAAGCCTTTTTAAAATCAAGGAATGCTAGGTGGGTTTGCTTCCCTTCGGCGAGTCTACACGCCGTAATACTTTTTAGTGTGAAAATGTGATCTTCGCAGCGATGGTTTGATCTAAATCCCCCTTGAATTTCACCAAGAGAATCGTTCTCTTCCAGAAAAGACGATATGACTTGGGAGAGAAGACGATTGTAAATTTTAGATACACATGAAGTGAGTGTAATGCCCCTATAGTTGCTTAAGTCATTTTTAGCACATTTATTATGAATAGGGATGATAATTCCCTTATTCAATTCATTTGGTATACACTCATTGTTTCTAAGAAATATAAACATATCATATAATGATCTATATACACCGTCACCACCGTTCTTAATTAATTCATTAGTAATACCATCAAGGCCTGGTGCCTTATTATTTTTTGATTCACCTGTTGCAGTTATGACATCATCAAGCGTAAAAAACAAATCATTTAAGTGGTCCTTTGTATTATAATTAGTATGGCTATCACGTACAAGTTCCTTTATCGACTTATAATTGATACTTTTTAAGTCGCTAGTAATGTCCGTTTCATCATATAGATTACGATGCATTTTACCCAAGGTGTGAAAGTACTGCATAATAGATTGTTTCATAACTGTTCTGTCAGTTGTGATAATATTAGAGTTGGGTAGTTTAAGTGTATAGACACTCTCGGAATTGTTTTTACTACCTCTAAGGTTTTTCCAGAAGTCTTTACATCCTGGACCACCTTTAGCACTTATTTTGATACTATTATCAACCCTTCTTTTCATGATTTTCTTATGTATAAGTTTTTTTGCAGCAAGTTTCTTTTCTTTATATATGTTCCAAAGCTCGTCACCCTTAGTATTGTTATTGCCAGATTTAGTACAATTACGATGTTCTCGACTTGCCTGTTTGCGGCAGTTTATGGCTTCTCTGATCTCAGGCATCTGTTAAAACCATTAGCAGTTGGTAGTGTTCAACGCAACAGAAGTTATAGCGCCCTTTCACACCTACTGTAAAATACAGCGCGATGCAACCGCGGTGTGAGTATAAGTGTCACGGCGCGTCGCAGAGTTTTAAGGGGCTCTCAGTGCTACGACAACCTCGGAAATAGTTTTCATATCCCAATAAATTAAATGGCATATCAAGGATTCCGTACAGCTCAATTATTTCGAGGGAACGAAATATTATTTCGAGGGAATGAAATATTATTTCGAGGGAACGAAATAATATTTCTAGGGAACGAAATGAATTCGAGGGAACGAAATGTTATTTCGAGGGAACGAAATATTAATTCGAGGGAACGAAATACATTTCCCCTTTTTTTTACCTTCCCGATTTTTTTTTACCTGTCCCCTTAGGGGCTCCGTACGATTGAGAACTCTGTCAAAACAAGAAAAACAAGAATCGCCGGTGGTCTATTCAATCATGGATTACATGCCGTGATCATCAGTCACCGGTGATTAAAGGTCGTGGTTCGAATGGGACTAATCTTGTGACCATTGATTGCGATTCATTTCATGACACTCGTGAATATCCGATATAAGTCCATTCTATTGCCAGGCGTTTTCGACGGTCAATAGGATTAGTGAATAGAAACGATCTGATTAGTGTCAATCGTACATCTTCTTTTGATCTGAATCGTAACATTTCTTTCACCTTATGGAACGCGCGATCAGTGAATAACAAGCTAGCTGCTGTGTGTGCCTCAATTGTCGAGAACAAAACAGATATAGTTGTGCTAACCAAGACATGGATGGGGCAATCAGCCAAACAACAGTGCACAATTAACGAATTTCGGACACTTTTATCTGGATATAAATTCCACAGCTGTCCACGGAAGAATCGGAAGGGTGGTGGAGTCGCAGTGATTACACGTAACAACCTGGATGTCAAGGTAAACCAAGGTGGTAATTACCGCTCTTTTGAACATTCCGATCTCCGTATACGAGTGAATTCTGAACTCATCCACTTGACTGTGGTGTACCGCACTCCGCCATCAAAGAAGAATGGTATAACTGTGAAGGAGTTCTTCACCGAATTCACATCGCTACTAGAGGTCGCTATTGTTTCACCAGGTCGACTAATCATCCTTGGCTATTTCAATTTTCACGTTGATGACCCTACCAGCAAGGATGCACAGAACTTCAATGATCTCCTTACTTCCCTTGACCTTGTACAGCACGTCAAAGGTCCCACGCACGATAGAGGCCACACACTTGATCTAGTCATCACGCGTTCCAGCAAACATAAATGCTACTAATTTTACTCTTGAGAACGTATTACCTTCTGATCACAGTTTGATTAATTTTATCTTCGATATTAGTCGTCCACCTAATGTGAAGGTCACGCGGGTTAGAAGAAGCATTCGTGGGGTCACTGCCGACATCCTACGTGAATGTCTTTCTTCTAATCCTTTTTCGCAGTCTGCAGATGCCACGGTAGATCAACTCACGAACGACTACGATGAGACCATGCAGAATGTGCTCAACACTGTCGCCCCGGAGAAAACTAAGGTCGTCACTGACAAACCTCGTGCCCCATGGTACAGTGACGAACTCCACACCGCCAAACAGGAATTACGTAGACTCGAGCGTAGGATGGTAAACCAGCCACTAGAGGTTAAGTTTGAAGCAAAGCAAGCGGAATACCACCAGCTCACGAACAAAACGAAAACGGAGTATCACAAAGACAAAATTGACGGTGCGGACCAGAATAAACTTTTCTCTGTGATTGACGATTTAATCGGTGATAGAAAATCACGAGCAATCCGCATTGCCTGATCACAGTGATCCCATGGTTTTAGTGCAATCATTCTGTGACTTTTTTATTGATAACATGTTTAAGCTTCGTGATCGCCTCGATATTTCCAATGATTCCACTTTTACTGACGTCGCCTGTATTTTTCATTTCGATAGTTTTAATCCCGTTTCTGAATCGCTTATTTCTAGTATTATTTATTCTATGAAGTCAAAATCATGTCCACTCGATCCTCTTCCCACACATTTGTTGAAGTCATTTTTACCTGATGTTTTACCTTTTATTGTTCGAGTCATTAATCAGTCGTTGTCATCGGATGTAGTCCCCGAGCGCTTCAAGAAGGCTATCGTTCGTCCTCTTCTAAAAAAGCCTGGATTTGACACTAATTTACTGAATAATTATCGCCCAGTTTCAAACCTTCCGTTTTTATCGAAAGTTTTAGAAAAAGTTGTTGTCGCACAGTTGAATTTTCATTTATCTAAATTTTCGTTGTACTCTAAATTTCAATCTGGTTATCGCATGGATCACAGCACAGAAACTGCTTTGATTCGTGTGCACAATGACGTCATGATTGCGCTTGATAACCATCGTGAAGTCATTTTAGTATTGCTTGATCTGTCGGCCGCTTTCGATACCATTGATCATTCTATACTTATTCAAAGGTTAAAAACGCGTTATGGTATCGGAGGTGTTGTTTTAGAATGGTTTAAATCGTACTTGGAAGGCCGTACTCAACGTGTTGCAATTCGTGATATTATCTCTGAGCCAGCGACACTGTCTTGTGGCGTTCCCCAGGACAGCGTGTTAGGGCTAATTCTTTTTACACTGTATTCTGCGCCACTGGAGGAGATCATAATGAAACACGGACTTGACCTAATGTTATAGGCAGATGATACGCAGTTATATCTCTCGTGTTCACAGGCTACGGCCAACACTGATAAATCTCGTCTGGAGGACTGTATTAATGAAATTCGTGGCTGGATGGTACTTAACAAGCTTGTATTGAATGATAATAAGACAGAAATTATTCATTTCCATTCAAAATTCAGGGCAACTTCGCCACTGTCAGGTATTAATGTTGGTGATTTTAATATTCAACCGTGTTCTACTGTTCGTAACTTAGGTTTTTATTTCGATTTGTTCGTGTCTTTATCTGATCATGTATCTCACATTTGCAAGTCATCATCGTTTGGCCTTTATCGTATTGGTAAAATTCGTGGTATTTTAGATCAGTCACTTACAGAACGCCTAATTCATGCTTTTATAACCTCGCGACTCGACTATTGTAACAGTCTTCTCTATAATCTTCCTAACAACCTTACTAACAAACTCCAATCTATTCAGAACTCCGCCGCACGTCTCGTAACCCGCACTAAAAGTATGAGCACATAACCCCCGTACTTCACTCTCTGCATTGGCTACCTGTCACTCAACACATCAAGTTTAAAATCCTCACTATCACCTATAAAGTCTTACATGCACAGTCACCAGTCTATCTCAATGATCTCTTAATTCTCCGTGGTTCAGCGAAAAAGACTCGTTCTTCGAACGAGACCCTATTCGTGGAACCACGCTATCACCTCGAATCCTACGGCGCACGTGCTTTCTCTATATCTGCACCCCGGTTGTGGAAATCTCTTCCTAACCACATCCGCTCTGCACCCTTCCCTTGATGCTTTAAAGTCTTCTCTTAAAACGCACCTCTTTTGTTTGCACTTCGGCTAATATTTTACTCTGCATTTTTAATCTTACTTCTTTTTCCATTTTTACTAGTTGTTTTTCTTTATTTTTTATTCATTTTTAATACCCAATTGTTTCTATTTTGTTTTATATCTCGACATATTGTACTTTTATTATATTCTTTTGTACAGCGCGCTGAGATTTGTATGTAGCGCGCTATATAAGAACAATACATTATTATCATTTATTATCATTATTATATATAAACGTTAGTAATTTACAGATTAAAGTCTAAAACGTTTGAGATGAACTGATCACTTTTTAACTACTAATTAGGTTTCATATATAAACGAAATAGATTTTTAAATTAAAGTGTACATTCCCCTGAAAGAGATTCCAAGGGTTGAATTCTTTATCATAATTATTAATCATTTTTTAAAATAGATATTTCGATGGTCCCCAAACGTTTGATTTGTTTTGTGCACAATGCATAGGGTTTTTGGTCCTCACATACGTTTAAAATGAACTTTTTAACTAATAATTAGAGTAGATATATAAAAGAAATGTATTTCTAAATTTAAGTATACATACCCCTATTATTCCAAGAGTTGAATAATTTATCAAAATTATTAATAAGTTTATGGGTAGATATTTCGATAGTCCCCAAACATTTTATTTATTTATTTATTTATTTATTTATTTTTATTTTTTTGCACAAAAATGCATATAGTTTTGGTCCTCAAATATTTTCATTTAGCGATGAGCTCCAAACGTTTGACAACTAGCATTCACACCCGCTTAAGACTGGTCGGACCACACAAATGTTTTTTGAATACCACTTAGTCAGAGTCGTCTAAGTTGGGTATTTAAGTGGGGTGCTTACAGTTTTGTGACTTAAGTAGTTTTGTGAATACCGCCCAGATGCTTTTCAGCCAACAGGCTGTCAGAGGCCTATCAGAGGCATAACACATCCGTGAGTTAAGGCCGGTTCATACTTCATGCAAAAGCGAATGTGAAGCGAAATTCGTGACGTCGACAATGGTTCACGGTAAATATTCATGGCGAAGGTTAGCAAAAGTTTAACACATTTCAACTTGCGCGAATCATTCGCCGCGAATTTGATGACGTAAAATTCACTTCGCAATCGCTTTCGCGTCAAGTATGAACCGGCCTTTACCCTCCTCAGCTCCGCAGGCTATTCTCCCCATGTCCACATAGGCTCCCTCTCCCCGTGTTATGTGGGCTTCTTAACAACTGTAGGCTCACGTAGTAATGGTATCTTTGTGTCACACACCGCGAGCTAATTTCAAAGAGTTGCTAAGCAGAAATTTGCTAAGCAAATATTTTGTTGGTTGAAGCTGTATGAAGTAGGCAACCAACCAAAGTATATACAATTTGTATACAAACTTTGGCTGGTAACTAATACAATCTGCTAAGCAAATTGATCTGCTGAGCAGACGGTCCAAATTTAGAATGTTTCTATTTTTTGTTTAATTGGATTTTGATCATGATTGTTGACATTCATATTCTTAAGATTGTTTAGAAATTAGATTAATGTTAGAGCCAAATGTAAAACCCTTAAACACTGGTAATGTTGGTAAAACAGCTTCTAAAAGTATCCTTACTTGAATCAAAATATTACATTAAACAACTAACCTAAAATGTTTTAACTTTCGTCGCATCGTGAAAATACTTTTAGATTTATTTAACGTAGAATTCTTGTCCCTGGGAAAATAGCGTGAAAATAGTAGCCAAAGTAGATTTAAAGTAGATTTATATGAAACTGACCTGAAATATTATAAACGTGAAGCGAGCAAAGAAAAATTGGCTGATACCGGACTCGAACCCGCGACCTCTCGAATACCGTACAAGCGCTCTACCAACTGAGCTAACCAGCCCGTATGTTGGTGGGTGGTCCACTTATGTCAATTATATATTGATCTATGGGGGGCCAGGTCAGAGGCCAAACCATATCTGCCGAGTAGCCAGGGATCAAACCCGGTCAGATGCAAACAACCTGGGTAACGGCAGTAGCGGGATCACACAACTTGGGACACAAGCCTTTTATGTGGTTGTACACAAAGTAGATTTATAGGGAGAAACTGACCTGAATATTAGAAGCGAGCAAATAAAAATTGGCTGATGCCGGACTCGAACCCGCGACCTCTCGAATACCGAACGAGCGCTCTACCAACTGAGCTAACCAGCCCGTATGTTGGTGGGTGGTCCACTTATGCCAATTATCTATTGCTCTATGGGGGGCCAGGTCAGAGGCCAAACCATATCTGCCGAGTAGCCAGGGATCAAGCCCGGAGGAGACGACGACAGCCTTCACGTGGCCTCATCCGTGAGTAGCAAGAAATGGTGCAAGACCAGCTTGCGAAACTAATGTCGCCAATCAGTCATCACCCAGCTGGCAGACCGGGGCGTAAGAGGCCGGAGGGACACAGTAGGCCTACGTCCACGTCAGGACGGGTGGCCATCCCGACCATCGAGCACCAGGTTCTGTCAGTGCTCCAGCTTAATGTAGAGGGCCTCACCACCGCCAAACTGGAAGTCACTCATCACCTCGCCGACTCCCACAAAGTAACAACCGTCCTCCTTCAGGAGACACACTGTGACAGTGATAACATCCTCAAACTGCCTGGATTCCAACTTGCTGGGTCCACCCACAGCAAACAGCATGGACTTGCAACCTTTGTCAGGAATGACCTTAGCTGGACAGCCACTGGCCAATCTCCACCAGGCTCGAGCATCGAGTGGTTGTCTACTAAAGTGCAGGACACATCGGTTGTCAATGTTTACAAGCCTCCGCCAACAATGTTGACCATGGCATCACTCCCGTTGGCACCTGCACCCGCCATCTACGCAGGGGACTTCAACTGCCAACACACAGATTGGGGTTACAGCCATACAACACCAAACGGAGAGACATTAAGTCAATGGGCCTCCAGCGTCAATGCGTTGTTGCTGTTTGACCCAAAAGAACCCCCAAGCTTCTTTTCTGCACGTTGGAATACCCACATCAACCCAGACCTGGCCTTCGCTGTATGTCACACGGCCCAAAAACCGGAGAGACGAGTTCTGGAAAGGTTCCCCCGCTCACACCATCGCCCGTCCATCATAAAAGTCCCATCTCTGGTGCAGCCAGTAGCAGGGCAACCGGTCAGGAGATGGAACTTTCGAAAGGCAAACTGGCAGTCATTCACTGAGGAGACGGAAAGAAAATCAGCCTGCCTCCCAGACCTAGACAATGCCGATGTGTACACCGGGTACGCAGCCTACTGCGAAGTACTCCTTGGGGCAGCAAGGAAAACCATCCCCCGTGGCTATAACGCAAACTACATCCCGGGCTGGGATGAAGAGTGCAGCCACCTCCTGCATGTCCACCAGCAGGCGAGCTCCAGGGAAGAAGTGGATGAGTCTGCAACGGCACTCGTGCAGAAGCTGGACGCCACCCGAAGGACAAGGTGGACCGAAGTTGTGGAGTCAATCGACTTCACCCACTCTAGCCGCAAGGCGTGGCGGACAATCAACCAGCTGACAGGCAGAACAACAGTGGCCCCCAAGTGCCCAGTAACAGCAAATGCTATTGCGTCCCAGCTCCTTAAGAATGGCTGCTTCCCGGGTGCAGATAAAAACTTTGCCCACACAACATCACACGAGGTATCCTCCATGTGCAGGGCAGCCAGTGTGGATGCTAACCTGTCAGGAGACTTCACAACAGTTGAGCTCCGGGCGGCCATAAGCAAACTCAAACAAGGGAAGGCACCAGGCCACGATTACATCCACCCTGAGTTTGTGACCCACCAGAGTGCAAAAACATCCGCATGGCTCTGCTCGTTCTACTCAGCATGCTTCCGGAGGCCCAAGCTCCCGAAGATCTGGCGCCGTGCTGCTGTCATAGCCCTTCCAAAGCCAAACAAACCTGCTGAAGACCCTAAGTCCTACAGACCCATCTCACTGCTCTGCGTCCCATTTAAGATCTTGGAGAGGATGATCCATAGCCGCATCGAGCCAGTAGTGGACCCACAACTCCCACGGGAACAGGCCGGTTTCCGTCGCGGACGGTCAACGGTCGACCAGGTGACACTGCTCACTCAAGATATTGAGGACAGCTTCAAGCAAAAAGAGAAGTCTGGAGTAGTGTTGCTGGATCTTACAGCTGCCTATGACACCATCTGGCACCGTGGACTCCACCTAAAGCTACTAAAGACCATCCCAGACCGGCATATGGTGAAGTTCATCATGGAGATGCTGACGAACCGCAGCTTCACCCTACAGACCTGTGATGGACAATGCAGCAGGCTCAGGAGGCTGAGGAATGGCGTTCCGCAGGGATCTGTCCTCGCACCGATGTTGTTCAACATATACATCTACGATCCACCGGAGAAAACATCCCGGAAATATGGCTACGCTGATGACCTGGCCATCATGATGCGTCGACCAACATGGGAGGCGATGGAAGACGGCCTAAACCAGGACATGGGTATCCTGGCAGCCTACCTGTGCAAGTGGTCGCCTACAGCTCAGCATTGGCAAGACAGTGTCAGCAGCTTACCACCTCAAGAACAGCGAAGCAAAAAGGGAACTGGATGTATTCGTCGACAACAAGCGCCTGGACTTCCAGCAAGCCCCGCGGTACCTTGGTGTACGTCTGGATAGGACACTCTCCTTCAAACAACACCTTGAAGAAGTGACGGCCAAAGTGTCATCAAGGGTCTCACTAATCCGACGTCTTGCCGGCACTAGCTGGGGTGCATCCGCCAAGGTGCTTCGAATCTCCACGCAAGCCCTGGTCTTCTGCGCAGCTGAATACTGTGCCCCAGCCTGGTGCAGAAGCCCACATGCCAGGAAGGTCGACGTTGCCAGAAACAACGCTCTTCGGACCGTAACTGGCTGCCTGAAGCCCACCCCCGTGTTCCACCTGCCAGTACTAGCGGGAATTGCCCCGGCTGGCCTCCGACGAGAGGCTGCTACCCTCGCCCTAGCAAGAAAAGCCCGGAGACATGACTGGCATATCCTGCACGACACCACCACAACAGTGCTGCCTCTAAATAGACTCAAGTCCCGCCATCCGTACAACAGGGCGGCACAAGAGCTGCTCAGGTCCATCCCTGAGGACGTGTCTACAGAGGCATGGCTGGCGGCAGCCTGGAAGCAGGAGTGGGAGTCGGCCGGGCCCACACGCATCCACTGTTACATCCAGGACCCGGGAGGCAGCATTAAAGGAGAGGAACTGCCACGCCGGCAATGGACCCTGCTGAACCGCCTGCGAACTGGGGTCGGCTGTTTCAAAACATCTATGAGGAAGTGGGGCCTGGCGGAGGGAGCAGTATGTGAGTGTGGGGAGCCGGAGCAGACCGCTGACCACATAATCACCGCCTGTCCCCTGTATAAACCACCCTCGGAGGCCGGCCTCTTCGATGTGGGACCTGAGACGAGGGCGTGGCTGTACGCTACTGAGCTGGACATCTGATGATGACACACGAAAGAAGAAGAAGAAGAAGCCCGGTCAGATGCAAACAACCTGGGTAACGGCAGTAGCGGGGAGTAGTCTAGGCCATAATAAATTGTTGACAACTTTTGAAATGTGCCATGGTCTGTCGTGAAATAAGAGCAGATTTATAGGCTCTGGATTTATACAATCAGTAATAAGCAAATAATGTATTATGTGAGTTTGATTATGATCACGTGCAGCTGACTCTTCAAGATAATTGGTCAAATTTTAATTATCAGCAAATCATTATTTTAAATAACCTCACTTAGTGTGAAGGTTGTGAACAAAATTAATTTCCTAAATTCGTAATTGTTATTGTGAAAAACTTTCCACAACCTTTTCTTTGTTCACAACCTTAAATAATAAATCAAATTTGGAAAAATTGTCACAACACTTCTTCTCAGGTTGATCAATCTTAATTAAACCTTAAGATGAAACATTCATCACAAGGCAAATTACCCGCAGTCCAACCTGCTGCGCCAGATTTGGATGTTATTTAATTGCGGATATAATTTCATTTCATTTAATTTCATTTTAGTTTATCAATTTATATTTTTATTAAAATTTGGTTTGGTTTGGTTTGAATATCAAAATAAATACTATATAAAAATTTCATTGGTCATGGTATAGTGTCCGTGATTGAAGGCAATATAAAAAACCAGCTTGGAAAAAACAAGTTCAATCAAAATCACGTTTGACCAGAGCTGTACATGTATCGCCAAAGTTATCTGTAATTGGCCACATTTGAATCTGCTTTATATCTTTACATCAGCTGACTGTCTGAAGGATCATGATGACGTCATTCCATAAATAAAATTCTACCAGCAGTCTTTGGAAATCCCTCATTGGATGCTCTGATTGGTCAGTGGCTGATCTTACACAAGAATGTTGTGCGCACACATAATTGGGAATGCATAGATAATAATTTTAATATCATTAATAGGGATGCCACTAAAAAGAGGAGAGGTAGACTTTTCGAATAAAGTCGTGGGTACCTCCCACCTCGGAGGGTTAAGTCCAATTATTATATACCAATACATTTGTATGGATCGAATCCTGCCTAAGTCGCCTGTGTGTTTTTATTCCGCAGACGCTCGGAAAGCACTGAGTACACAGTGCTTCATACAGAGTCAGTATAGGGCAAAAATCAAATCAATTGTTTATCACCTGACATTTAAATAAACTCTGTATTAGCGTAGGAGCCAACATTGCTTTGTGGACCAGCTGTATTATACCTGTGAACAAATTATTATCAGGTGGTCGCTAAAGTGTTTCCTTTACACTTTTGACTTTTTTGTAATGCCATAAACGCACGCCTGGGAAAATCGATGAATTGCACGGTTCTCCTACACTGACAATGGAGCCTACTTTATTAATTATTTCCCTGGTTTCCTCAATTGTAAGCTCAGTCAAAGAAAGGCAAGGCAGGCAGATTGTGTAGGAGAGGTTACCAGTGAACAGTTAGAGACTTGTGGGGACAATCCAAGCAACATAAATTACACATCCAGATGTATATTCAGTGTGTTTCGTACGGAAGCTTTAAAGGGACATCGTAACAAAAAACAAGTATTGGATTATGTCATAATTATGACATAGCATGAGTCATAATTAAGACTTAATATCTCATAATTATGACTTAGTACTAAGTCATAATTATGACTTTAAAAATTTACTCAGTTTAAGTCATAATTATGACTTCATTAAGTCATAATTATGTTCCTAGCCGTAATCTCCGTTCTTCGGCAAGTAGACAACTAGTTGCGCCCTCGTATAATTTAGAAACTTATGGACGCAGAGCTTTTTCGTGCGCAGCCCCTTTACTGTGGAACTCGCTTCCACAGGAAGTAAGACTTTCCACTTCACTAGGTAATTTAAAAAAACAGCTTAAGACACACCTTTTTAGAAAAGCCTATAATTTGTAATTTTAGAGTGTAATTTTAAAATGTATTTCATTTGAGTACTATCATAATAATTATCTATCATTGTAACTATTATTATTGTCTCCTTTTATAGATAGCTCGCATTTGTAATTTGTCACTTATATGTAAGAAACAAATGTTAAGTCTAAAATGTAAAGCGCTATTGGGCATCACTTTACTAGGTAATTTAAAAAAACAGCTTAAGACACACCTTTTTAGAAATGTTTTTAATTTGTAATCTCAAAGTGCAATTTTAAAATGTATTTCATTAGAGTATTATTATAATAATTATCTATCATTGTAACTATTATTATTGTCTCCTTTATAGATAGCTCGCATTTGTAATTTATCATTTATTGTAAGACAATCATTCTTTTTAGTCTAAAATGTAAAGCGCTATTGGGCATATTTGGAAATAGCGCTATATAAGTAATTAAATATTATTATATTATTATTATTATAATTATAACTTAATATCTCTTGTGACTTATGCTAAGTCATAATTATGGCTTAATCAAGTCATCATTATGATTTAATGCTTCCGTAGTTTCGCTATTTCACAGCCATTTCTTGGGCCCTTTTTCGGAATGTAATAAACCAAAACAATTGCTGTACATTTCCCATTGAGGTTCCATTTAGCAAGGCATTGATCTTATCTTACGCTGGTTTTGTCATAGGTTTCAACACATTTTCTAACACTAGATCTGATTGGTTCAAAATGTTTCACCTCCAATCGACAGCTGTTAACAATGACCAATCAGCATGAATTTTACATCAATTCAGGGATAGGCTTATGTCTTTATTTTATCATTCAAACGAAAGTAATCAGTCCAGGGAATGCAGACTTGTGTTTATTCAGAGATCGTGTAGTATTCAAAATGTTCCGTAAAAATGAAATTACACTGTAAAACCGGCCTAAGTGACAATGTTTTATTGAAAATCGACATGTCTGTATATAATGTTTTTAAATGAATGTTACACCATAAAGAAGAAGGATAAATTGTCTACAATATAAAGCAAAAAACGAAAATTATAGCATAAGCAATTAAAAATATATGATTTAAAGAACACCAAAAATGGCATGATTTTGTTGTCGTCTTGGCAATATTCTGCCGTGCGTGACGTTTGTGGTTTAAGTTCCGCCAAGAAATTCATACACCTTGACGAGATGTTACTTTCAAATTTGTTTCACAGTACAGACCTCAGTGTAACTGTTTGAACAGGGATAATAAAAAGTGTACATAAAAATGAAACAATTTGCTTCGCTTCAATAAAGAGGGGCTCCCAGCAAATATCAATAATTGACCTTTGTTCAATATATGAAGATCAATGATGCGAACGAAGACGAATACGCTAGCAAAACAAATGACATCATTGAACCGTAAAATGCAGTGTATCGTGCATAAGGAACAATTTGCAGGCGGTCAAATATTCTGTTAGACCTGTTTTCATTGTGGTTGAACCATGGATGAACAAAAACATTGTTGGTCACATAACTGTAACTTGATCAGTGGCGTAGCTACGGTTGTTTCCAGGGGGAAGAGACAAGCAAATTTTCGAATTATCTAACTAAAACAGAACCATACATCGTTCTGAATTATTTTTCTTCTCCTCGATTATTACGGTAGTTTGTCCCCAAAACCCAAATTTCCGATTGTTTCCCTGCCCCCTTTAACAACAGCATTCCTGCAGCGTGATAAAATAATATTTATATCTGAATTTGTTTATCATAAAACACATAGACACGTTGAAATTGGTATGGAACCATACGGTTAAATTCCCAAACTAATCCATCAATATATATATAAATATTTTGACAACAATCGGAAATTTGGGTTTTGGGGAGAAACTACCGTAATAATCGAGATGAAAAAATAATTCAGAAGATGTGTGTTTTCCGGTTACTCACCCCCATCTATCACACCAAGCCGTTCATTCATTGCAATACACATGTATATATTTACATTATATAGGCCTATGCCATGGCATACAATGGACGTTTAACCTTCTTTTTAGGTGTTTGGGTTGGTGCCCAAACACCTCTTGATATTGTTCGTTTTTTTAGGTGTTCGAGCGACAGCGCGAACACCTCTTGATCTTCTTCTTCTTAAAGATCTTGAATTATGTCACATTTCTTCTGCTTCTTCTTTGCATCATCTTAAAGATCTTGAATTATGTCACATTTGGTAAAATGCTGTCGAATGTTTTCTCAAGATAGCAAAAGGTGACTTTTTGTAAACCTGCCACTTTTTAAAACTTGAACTCCCAGTTTGGACCGGAAGTAAGAGTCAATAAGGTCATGTCTTTGTATCAAATGTCGAGTCCTCCATGTTCTGTATGATTATGAAGGAATCAAGAAATTATCTATTGTGGTTCACAAGATATAAAATATATTATGTTATTAATTACGTAATAATTCATTAGATGACCTCACCATGACGTCACAACGTTACCTGGAACTATATGTTAAGGTCTAACTATTAGTTAAGCTTTAAGGTTCTTTGAACTCCGCAACTATGTTTTGACTCTACAAATACATTTACAGATTATTATACAGTCCATTTTCGTAGTTTACAGAGTGCCTACGTTCGTACAGACAAGGTATAACATATATTCATGAGCAATCTAATAGCCAATAAGAACAATATAAATTTGTTACGATGGATAATAAAATAATACGATGGATAATAAAAAGAAAGGAAATAAAATACATAAGTTTTTTAACTTATGTATTTTATTTCTGGATCTGGATCTCTTGTCTCAAAATAAAAATTAATTTGATTTTGTATTTAAATTAACTACAGAGCCTGAAAACCTGTTGTCAAGGGCGCATTGGAAAACTCTTAAAACATGAAATTGATTGGCCATAAACGAAAGCAACAATAACAAATCAATTCCTTAAAAAATCCTCTGCGCATCGATGTTAATTTGACTGCATCAATCGCGAAAAGATGTGAAACATCATATTTCACGATGAGGTAATTGAAGTCATGAATGCCAAAAAACGATCTTTTAGAACTCACTCTTAGCATTAGAACAAGCGTTAACAATTCCAAAACTGTGTACAAAATGACAGCTCGAAATAAAGGACAACGATAGTGAAATTACTGTAAACTGTGTTGAAACGAAAGTATTATATTCTAATTAGATACTGTAGTGTAACAGTGAATGTGTTTACAAGGCATATACATACACACGCTGTATATGCCTCTTGTCTGTGTGTGAGAGACCGTCAAGGCCGTTCACACAGTATGGCTGTGCATAAAGAATGGTACTTCTGAATAGTTATTCATTTAAACTTCCGTTTTCGACCAGAAGGAGAGGTCGGATTGGGGTCAAGTCTGTGTACGAAAAATCTCATAATTAAAGATCTATAACATATGCAAGGATTGTGAAAATATCGTTTGTGGTTCATGAGGTATCATTTTTTGAAAATATTAAATTTTGATTTAGTGTAATTCGATATCTGATGACCTCACTATGACGTCACAACTTAGTGTACAACTTGAAGAAGAACAATATCAAGAGGTGTTCGCGCTGTAGCTCGAACACCTAATTAAACAATATATTTTATATCTCGTGAACCAAAATAGATAATTTCTTGATTCCTTCATAATCATACAGAACATGGAGGACTCGACATTTGATACACAGACATGACCCTATTGGCCCTTACTTCCGGTCCAAACTGGAAGTTCAAGTTTAAAAAGCTCTTTATAAATTGATGCAAATCTGAAAGCGTAACTCCTGAAGTAACTCTTGTCTTTTAACAACTTTAGGTGATGACGTCATCACATATGATGCACACTCGAACACCCTGAGTTTGTTTTCTACAAACTCAATACCTCTAGTTTCTTCTTCTTCTCAATAAGACTTATCCAGAGACAAAAACATAGTTGCAGAGTTCACAGAACCTTAAAACTTGACACATGGTTAGAACTTAACATGTAGTTGTATACTAAGTTGTGACGTCATAGTGACGTCATCAGATATCGAATTACATCAAATCAAATTTTAATATTTCAAAAAATCATATCTCATGAACCACAAAAAATATTGTCACAATCTTTGCATCGTCTGAAAGATCTTGAATTATGTGACATTTCGTTCACAGACGTGACCTCAATCTGACCTCTCCTTCCAGTCGAAGACGAAAGTTTAATTGAAGAAATGTTCTGAATCACTATCCGGTATACTGTAAATGTATTTGTACAGCCAAAACATAGTTGCGGAGTTCAAAGATCCTTAAAACTTACCACATAGTTAGACCATAACATATATTTTCAGGTAACGTTGTGACGTCATGGTGAGATCATCTAATGAATTATTACGTAATTAATTATAATTAATAGAATATAATTTATATCTCGTGAACCACAATAGATAATTTCTTGATTTCTTCATAATCATACAGAACATGGAGGACTCAACATTTGATACACAGACATGTGACCCTACTGACCCTTACTTCCGTTCTAAACTGGAAGTTCAAATTTAAAAAGCTTGTTATAAATTGACGCAAATCTGAAAGGGTATTCGAAAAAAACATTCTGGGTTTATATGTTAAGTGGGATCTCCTCTTTTCAAAAATATATTTGGTGACGTCATCGCTCTTAACAGCGCCCTCTAGTTGTTTTCTTCTTCTCCGGGAGAAGACTGGTCCAGAGACAAAAAGATAGTTACTGAGTTCACAGAATCTTAAAACTTAACACATAGTTGGACCTTAACATGTAGTTGTATCCTAAGTTGTAACGTCATGGTGAGGTCATCAGATATTGAATTACACTAAATCAAAGTTTAATATTTCAAAAAATCATATCTCATGAACCACAGAAGATATTTTCACAATCTTTGCAGCATCTTAAAGACCTTTAATTATGTCATATTTCGTAGACAGATATGACCCTGATCTGACCTTTCTCCTTCCGGTCGAAAGCGGAAGATTAAGTGAAGAATATTCTGAATCAATATTCTGTAAATGTATCTGTACAACCAAAACATAGTTGCGGAGTTCAAAGAACCTTAAAACTTAACACATAGTTAGACCTTAACATATAGTTCCAGGTAACGCTGTGACGTCGTGGTGAGGTCATCTAATGAATTATTACGTAATTAATCATAATTAAAAGAATATAATTTATATCTCGTGAACCACAATAGATAATTTCTTGATTCCTTCATAATCATACAGAACATGGAGGACTCGACATTTGATACATAGACATGACCCTATTGACCCTTACTTCCGGTCCAAACTGGAAGTTCAAGTATAAAAAGCTCTTTATAAATTGATGAAAATCTGAAAGTGTATTCGAAAATATCCTTCTGGGTTTATATGTTAAGTGGGATCTCTCTTTTCAAAAATGTACTTGGTGAAGTCATCGCTCTTAGCAGCGCCCTCTAGCGGCAGGTTGTAAAATGTCACTTTTTGCTATCTTGAGAAAACATTAGTAAGACAGAATTTTACCAAATTTGGCACAATTGATACCCACATTATGAGGAAACAATTGTGAAGTATGAATGACGTCATATGATTGAACCGGAACTTACGGTTGGAAGAATTTAAACTTATATTGGATGACTGAACTGGAAGTTAATGTATTCGGTATAGCACATTATATCTTACTTTAATTATATATTATGAAAACTCATCTCCTGAAGTAACTCATGTCTTTTAACAACTTTAGGTGATGACATCATCACATATGATGCAAACTCGAACACCCTGAGTTTGTTTTCTACAAACTTAATACCTCTAGTTATTATTATTATTTATGTATTTTTGGGGGGGGGGGGGTTGTGATGCTGTTGAAGCGGGTAGCAAGTTGGACTTAGCGTAGTGTGTAAAAACTGAGCATTTTGGGGCAGGCTGTACATGCAATATTATTGGTCAGTTCTCGTTATGACAGATCATAAAGTTAAATTGTATACTTACCTGAACAATTGAAGAATGCTTTTATCTCGTTGGGGTCATCGCTCAAGATGATTTTGTCCAGATAGTTGATCTTAACTTTCCGGTACTGAGACGCAGCATGAGACATCATCCCACCGAGGCGTATGCTAGTGCACTTGCAGGGATCATCAGACGGTAAGACCCATTGGTGTGGTTTGTTAGATCTTGGGTCATACTCCGATTCAATAAAGCAAACTTGATGAGATGATACCAACAGAAAACCTACCAATAGAGGTATTTATTGTTATCGCTGTTGTTGTTATATAAGGCTTGGTAAGACCATCAGTTGTAAACAATCTCTTAGGAGAACCGGTGGTAAGAAAGCCTTATCGTCTTCACGAGAATGCTGGACATTAGGTGAAGGAAATGCTTAAGTAGCTGAGTGGAGTATACTGATTATACATTTGAAGTATTTTGAAACATAATTACTCAGTCAATGCGATGGTTTTTCAGTAGCGTAACCGAGTGTTACTTTTAAGTGTTGGCTTTTGCATGTCACAGCTTTTATGGAATTTATTTATTTATAAAATGTGTACTTAGTGTTATTTATTTATTTATTTTGGGGAATACGGGGTGGATATTTTTGGTTTTATCATAACAGTGGGGGAGTGTTCCCTTCCCCGTAGTTAATACACTAAATTAAAAACAAACAATCATAATTACCTGTTAACGTTGATAGCAGCAGTGTGCCAAACGCTGCTCTATCCATTTTCCGTGATGCACGCTATGAACTTGACTTTCTGTGGCGACGCGTAAAAGTGTATACGTTATAGAATATAAATGCTGAATGCATCAGGTGAAGGATGACGTAGTGTATAAACAAGCCAATTAGGAGTCAATACCTCCAAGGCGAATAGGTGCACACATCATCTAGTGACACATCAAGCCTTGTCTATCCGAGAGGTCAAAATAATAATTATGTTCATTCCTTTCGTGGGCAAAATTCTCCTCCTTCTTTAATAACACCTTGCCTAATAGAACAAGAAGCTCAAGTTTAAGTTCGTGTATTATGTATTAGGCAAATGATTATCCCCTAAGGTAGACAATAGTTGCCCATCAGTGACGGGGTAGGTGTGACGGTATTTAATGGCCCCTTTCCTAGACCGTTTTGTCGTAGTTGGTTGGGAGGAGTCTTAGGGTATTGCTGACAGAGGTGCATTGTGGTATTGTTTAGAGAGGCTTTCATATTTTCGGGGGTAGTTTTAAATGTTTAAATTGTTTATTTTACTTATTTATTTATTTATTTTGTTTGGGATTGGAGGGCTAGCTATTATTACTTTGAATTGTTTTCACCTCAAATTTTTAATGCATGATAGACGCATATACGCAATTTATCGCTAAACAAAATTTGAATATTAATGTATGGCTATTTCAGAATTGTGTTCTGAGCGAATTATGACTACCTCTTTTAATGGCAAGGGCAAGTTCTACGAGCAGACAGCTGGGACCTCCATGTATCATTTTATTCATTTATTTTCCTCAAAACTGTTACTTTGTGACGTTGACAATTGTTATCCAGCATATTTTTTTTTCATTTCACACATAAACAAGTCGTTCGGTCAACGGACGAGTCGGTCATTGTTCAACAAACGAGTCAGTCAATGGACGAGTTAATTCAACGGACGACTTGGTCATTGGTTCAACAAACGAGTCAGTCAATGGACGAGTTAATTCAACGGACGAGTTGGTCATTGGTTCAACAAACGAGTCAGTCAATGGACGAGTTAATTCAACGGACGAGACGATCAATGGACTAGTTGGTGACGGACAACTCAGTCAACAGACGAGTTGACTGCACCCCATTTTCATATGTAATATAAAGTGCTACCGATGAATTTGTTTAATTATAAACATTTTTACTGCATGGGCCCTAAAAGTGTGTGGGCACAGTGTGCAGTGCAATAGAGAATGAAATGGTGGTATCGACTACTAATAACTGATTTTCCAAACAGTTGTATCTTATTTGAAGACAACATCCACCTTATTAAAGACAATATCCATTTATCTCACAGGCTTCATTAGCGCAAATTATTTGCCGTATTGTTCTTTAAGCTCATTGAAGGACCAAATAAATACTTTTCCCCGATTTGTTTCAGTTGGTTAATTGTGGTCACGAAATTACCAAAGCAATATTGATTTTCCTACAGGCCTAAGTCTAATCTTGAGGAACTTGTTTGATTATCAGATAACATTCAAACACATTTTATTATCCATATTTTCTCCTCCATACATTTAAATTTACCATATATTTACCATTTATTACTTTACAATTTATTAATTATTAATTATTATTTTTTAACAATTAATTAATTTACCGTTTATTTTGGTTTTGTGTATCCCCCGTAATATGTATGATAGACACATAATGGCAAGGTCCCCTCTGAAAATGTTTCCTTTGGTATACTGACTTTTGGGAAAATTTATACCAATTAATATGTAATATATGCCTGGTTAACATGCACCAAAATGTATTTGGGAGAACCCATAATCCATTCTTTTGTTTACAGACAACCCAATCAACCTTTTTGGGTCCAGTTTTTCCTAAAATATGTTTTCGTGTTCCATGAACAACTCAGTAATAGTACGTTTGTGTCCATGTACACCTCAGTAATAGTGCGTTTGTGTCCCATGTACACCTCGGTAATAGACAGTGCGTTTGTGTCCCATGTAGACCTCGGCAATAGTGCGTTTGTGTCCCATGTACACCTCGGTAATAGTGCGTTTGTGTCCCATGTACACCTCTTAACCCTGTGTTCAATCGTCCTTGGACATAATCAACTTGTCCTGTTAATTTTGAACCTTGAAATCTACAACACCTGTGTCATTGCTACTTGTACTTGCAAGTAACTATCCACACCGCATTTTAAACATGTTTGAGAAATATAAATAGATATTTAAATAATTATACACAGAATATTGAAATTTTCTTCTGAGATGTCTATAAATCAGTTTCATGTATCGCTTTTTAATTTGTTTTCCAGGAATCATTGGACTGACGTGAAAGTCCATAGATGGACTCAAGACAACACATTATTGTTCACTTATTACTGGTCAGTACAGAGCCATTGCAAACTCCAGCTGGTACGTTTGTATAATTTAAATGGACAATAAAAAGGTTTATTATATTAAAAGGAAAACTATGTATTTTATCGGCAATTTCTAAATTGTTTTGGTTTCATTGGAACATTGAACATTTCCATTTAAAAGATAAACAATTACTGTAAAATTTTATATTTTAAGTATAGTCACAAGTGTGCCATAATTACTTGCATTGTGCAGATATTACACGAAACTGGCCATATAAATCATCTTTAATGGCTACTTTTTATTAATTTCTACAATTTGTTTCAGTTAGTTAATGCTCTAAATATTTATATTCTTTATCACCTAATTACTGATTTTATGTAATTGCTAACATGTTCTTAAGAAAAATGTTAGCCCTTATCCTTAAACTGTCCAAAAAGACTATTATTTGGAAAACCTTTGTTTGATATAAAACTGCATGTACCTGTTGGATGCGGACTTACTGTACATAAGTAATGATGGTGTCAGCTATTAACGCCAAGTTGTAGCCACTTAGTGGTACTCTATTGTAGTTGACATGACGGATATAGCAACACCTTGAAATAAACTCAATTACCATCTACGTTTGCTTCTTAGTTTAATGGTAATGAAGTCCACAGTGTCCGAATTGGGCACGATCGGTCGATAATCAGCGCTCCAATATGTAAATGCACAAAACGATATAGTTATAACACACGTGAATTAAAATGTCCATGTAATAAGGGAACCCACCGCCATAAAAAGGGTATATTCTTAATCTTTCACAGTGCATGATGTAAATTGTTGAACTATAATTGTTTGTCTATATTACATAATGTCACCTGACAGTCTAAATATTAATAAGTCTCGTGATAATGTTAAATTAGTCATTACAACAAAATGGTGTCCATATATTCATGAAAAACATGATGTAGCATCAAGTTTTTCTATGTTCCCAATCTGGTACTCCCTCTCTACACGTACATAACGTACATAACAAGTAGCATCCGGTAGTGTTAGCTTTTAAGGTAAGGTACATTATGATATTAGTTCAGAGCTTGTTTTCAAGTCGCCTCTAGTATTGTTTTCTTTTAGAGAAGAAAGGCCTGCTTTTCTGATAATAATTCACGGCTGTGAAATTTTTTTTCAAGGAAAATTAGTCAACAATTTAATTTTACCATTTTACCATGGGCAAGTTTACAATGGAAATTCTAATCGCCAGCTCGCTATGCGTCGCACTGATCCATGCACACAGTAGGTACGCATGTCTTGATATTTATGCAGACGTCATCACCGAGAGCGAACACAAAGCTACCAGCTGGACTGCGGAAATAATGTTGGTGAAACAATCATCATGTATCTCGAACAGACAACAATTATTACCTGATATAAACATGCCAAGTGCTTCTAAAAGAGTCTAATCTGCAAAACTCATTGGCATAATATACACGCTAGTCTATATAGGAACTGCATCAAATAACTTCTGTGAATCAAAAATAAAGTGATTAGTGACATCTTATCTTTTTTTTTTTAATATGTTTGGTGACGTCATCAAAATTCAGATCGCCCCAAAGTAGCGGCATTTTTAAAAGGAATTATTTTCAAATCTCAGACATTGAAACAAATCAGGTACTAACGTTATTTTATGATCACGAGGGAGTTTTATTGTATCATATATATGACCTTCAAATCACCTGATCTGATCTTTACATCTAAACAGGAAGTTCAAATTCAACACATTGTAACGCAAAATTGATAGGTCTTTTGAATATGAAATTGATATTGTTATTATAAAAGATGATACACATTTGCAAAATATGATATTGACATCATCGATTATAATTTGATTGAACCGGAAAATCACACGAACACCGTGTGTTTGTTCAAACAAACACTTGAGCTCTAGTTTTACTTTTTCTTCGTCATCTTCTTCTCAGTGAGACGTATCTAACAAAAAACACATAGTTGCAAAGTTCACAGCACCTTCAAACTTAACACGTACTTAAACCTTAACATGTAGTTGTACACAAAGTGGTGACGTCATGATATATCAAATTACAGATATCAGATATCAGATATCAAAGTTTAATAGTTCAAAAATCATATCTCATGAACCACAAAAGATACTTTCACAATCTTTGTATCATCTTAAACTATATCACATTTCGTTCACAGACATGACCCTAATCAGAACTCTCCTTCTGGTCGAAACCGAAAATTTATTATTATTAATAATAATAATAATAATAATTAATAATAATAATTAATCAATCAATCAATCAATCAATCAATCAATCAATCATATGCCACAAAGGAACAATCTAGAACACATGTTTCAGGGGAAAAGGAAAATTCCGGAAAGCGGACTTGCAAGCGCAAAGCTATTCCCGGTGGGGGCGAGAGTCTGTGCTTGAGGGCCCCGGACAAGTTTATATTCTAGGAGCTCTCTGTTGCAAAATGAGCGTTTTCAGTATTGTGGCTCATGATGCGTTGTGAACAACTATTTAATTTCCCAACCCAACGGTCACTATAAATTAAACCTTACTGATGGAATTCTTGCGCCAGGGATATTGAACAATAGATTTTTGCGACGTAAGCTTCATACTCAGTGCTTTCGAGTGTCTGCAGGGAAAAAATCCACAGGCGACTGTAAATTTATTTCCCGACACTCGAATGCACTTATCAACGTAAACCTACTTTCCTGACTCATGGGGTCTATTGTTGGGCAACGGGCACATTTCCAGTGAATTTTTAAGCATATGCAAGTAAATGGTCTGCCAAATTCTTACCTGGTTTTCTACTGAGTGGGAGCAACTGTAATAAAACATAGGATTACAGTAAATATGTGGTACTATACGTACATTACAGTACCTTTTATTTCTGCCATCATTTTGGAACATCAACATTAATTAATTTTGCATGTGTTAATAAACAGTACACCTAATTTTACAAGTGTTCTGGCATGATAGTTTCGAGTTAACAAGCAAGTCAGTTAAACTTACTGATATTTTGGATTGTCATTTGGTTTCGTAGTAGTCGAGGTATAACATTCACAATTTTTCTTTCATGTATCATTAGCCAGGCGCGAGTGAATACCAGTGCGGTAGTCGTGTACATGTGGAAGTCACAGACCTTAAGAGTGGATTTACATGTAAGGCTTTGGATCAATATAAAGTGCGAAAGATGGACTTCGAGTCCGGCGGGTCGGCTTTTCCTCTCATATTGGTCTCCAGTTAGCACTCATGGCACTCATTTAAGTGTGGAACTTGAACATCGGCTCAGAATCGAATGGTTATTTTGAATTGGATTTCAACCGAGAGAAGTAGGTCTTGGAATTAGTCAACCATTAAAAGGACTCTACTTGGACTCGACTACAACACTGATGAATACTTAATTTTGAGGAATGCCAGAAAAATGGATGTACTGTACATGTAAAGCCCGACTCTCCTCTAGTTACTAAATCATGTGCAAGCAAAACAGTACATATTGCCTTCACAAAATGTTCCAAATGGCTACTCCGCATTATGTACACTAGTTTGAGCAGAGTCACAATCACAAAGGATAATTACAATGTGTGCATCGATTGAAACTTCATGGTCAGAACAAACTTTGTTTGCATTACTTAACCTTTACATAATGTTGCGGTGACCATTTTTTTTTTTTTTTTGTACATTGTAAGTGATTCTGTTGTGGACACTGTTGTTCAAGCAAAAGATCTTGGTGTCATCATTGATCAGAACCTCTCTATGATACCTCATGTCAATAATATCTGTGGTCTGGCTTCACTCGCAATTAGAAACATCAGCCGTATTCGTAAATACCTGGACAGAAAGAGCACCGAGAAGTTAGTACATGCTTTTGTTTCATCAAAGCTGGATACATGTGACAGTGTTTTGCACAGCCTTCCGTACTTTCAAATTAACAAACGTATTCAAAATGCTGCAGCCCGGTTGGTTACTTTGAGCAAGAAGCGGGATCATATTACACCCATTTTACAAGACCTTCATTGGCTGACTGTAAAGAAGCGCATCGCTTACAAACTCATGCTTTTAACATTCAAAGCTCTCAACGGCCAAGCACCAAACTACCTACGTGAACTGATTTGCATCAAGGAACCTTCGCGTACTCTAAGATCAAATGCTGCGAAACAGATGCACCAGGATTTCACGCCTATTCTTAGCGATAAGTGCAACTGGCGTTCTTTAACTTGCAGTACACGGGACCTAAGGCTTTATGTCCCATGCGAAGGACAACGCAATTGGGTAAATTGACTTTCCTTGGGACACAAGTGGTGCGACTGGGAACCTAAGACCACCATCATAACCACCTCCTCTTAATTTGAGTACTCCCTCCCCACTTCACCGGTCATAAAAACAAATCCAATTTTGTAATGAGTCACTTTTGGAGATGTGTGAACACATCATAATACTTGAACACAAGTATGATGATGTCATGTGGCCCAATTTAAAGGTGGAGACCCCGCCCACAAAAAATACATATAATTACTAGAGAAGAAATAGTTGGGCGTGGATCTGTGCGATCGCAACATCGCGCTGTCCTCTCACGCCCTCTATCATATCGCGCAAGCTCTGCCCTGCACAATCGATACACAGATAGATGGCGCCCTCTCTACCCTGCGCTGCAAGCACGATCTACCGAAGTTTGCGCCATCGATGTTTTGCCTGCGCAAACACTAGATTGTCAGATTGCGCCACTGTTGACGAATCCAAGCCGAGTTCTTTTCGTGGTTGACTAATTCCAAGACCTAGTTCACTCAGGTCAAATCCAATCCCAAACAAAAACCATTGGCATTCAATTCCGAGCCCATGTTCAAGTTCCATACCTTAAAAGATTGGATGGCTTAGTTTAGATCAATATTAGAGGAAAAGCCGACCATTCGGAGTCAAAGCCAGACTGTAGTCCGGCTTCAAGTCCGAAGTCCATTTTTCATCCGTAATATTGATCTCAAGTAAGCCCTAAATCCACTCTTTTAAGGTCTGGGACTTGCACATGGAGTCACTATCGAATGTCAATGGCTTTTATTGGGATTGGATTTGACCAGAGAGAACTACGTCTTTGAATTAGTCAACCATGAAAAGGACTTGGCTTGGACTTGACTACAACACTGGCGCAATCCGATGATGTATTGTTTGCGCAAACAACAACAATCGATTGCACAAACATCGGTAGATCGTGCAAGCAGTGCAGGGTACATAGGGCGCTATCTATCTATCCATCGATCGTGCAGGGCAAAGCTTGGACTCCACTACAACACTACCGTTTGATCTCGCAGCGCGTTCTAGTGATCGCGTAGATGCACTGATCGCGCCCATTTTGGGTTAAAGTGGAGAATGCAGTGATGTGTTGTAATAATGGAGTACAATGTTTCAGTGAAAGTTTCTCTTGTAAAATACTGAATTTCAATGCGTGATTATACGCGTGGACGTCTGGAGCGCCAGTTTTTGATACGCACAGAATTGTTGTCATCCAAAAAATTATGTTGGTATAATGACACACCCCCAAACTAGAAAATTTCATGGTGGCACAGAAAATGTACTCAAGAAAAAAAAACAGTTGAATCATGCTTTATCTTATTCCAGATGGTTGTAAAATTGGTTACAATCTTGAAAATAACAAGACTTTTTTTTTTACAATTGTTAAATATAATGGAATAATTTGGAAAAGCTCTCAAAACTTGTAATCAATATTCTTGAAAGACGAATAAAATGGATGGTGGTAACAATTTTTGCAAAAAGTACTTTCAAACTTAGAAATTTGTTAAAATGCTGCTATCAATTTGTCAAATAATAGATTTCTTTTCATTACCATGATATTTATATTTAATTTTCTCAATAAATTTTCACGACTGACCAAGTGAGCATCAATGAATCAAGTAGCCTTCGTTCGCTTTTTCTATAAGAAACATGTCCATTTTGAGGATCCGTATTTCTTTAAAAAAATCATTGCAAATGCAAACCATTCCTATGTTTTTATTTCCACACCCAACAGCTTACGTTGGCAGCATATAACAATAAAATCAAAGATGCTCATGAAACAAAAATTAGGTCATGTGTGTATACATCCCTTAATATTTGTATCTAGTAAAATCAGTGGTTAAACAACTTTGTCCTTTTTCACTAACACTAACTTTCCACTAAATCATACAATTTCTAGCTAAGCTAAGTTTATGCAACGAGTAATACGCCATAGTTGTGTAAGTGTTCTGAGAAAGCCAAAGGTAAGTGCGTCATTTCACGAGTGCGGCGAATTACGTACAGGTACGATAGCTAAGGCAATTCATTTTTTAACCACATACTGACACAGGGCAATGAGAACAGCAACATGGTCTGTGTCACTGTGGAATGAGCAATACAATTAATGTCAGTAGAGAGGTACCTGTATCGCATCTTCCACGATTCGCTTGCCCCGGTTGACGATGAAACGAATGAGACATGATTTCCTTTCCTGTCTCTGTTGCTCGGCATACGCCAGCAATTGGAGGCGATTTGTCAGCCCCATTACAACGACCAGTTGAGATACATCGTATGGAGTTAGCTTGGGTGCCCCCTTCTTACGCCCTCTGCCGTCTAATGGCTCGCTTTCGTGAGCGACAACCTCTGAAAAAGAAGTGAGCGATGTTTGAGTGGGCTGGGCAACAGCTCGAGAGGCAGCATTAGTAACTAGTGCAAACGTAGTAGCTATATCTGGATGTCCTTTCGATTGTAAATATTGTTGGTCAGTTTTAGTGACGTATTTCCATTGGCTAAATTAAATGGTTACAAACTCGTAACCACCGCTGAATTCTGTCCGACCATCTTCGTGAAATTCTTGCGAACACATCCATTGAAGTACGTGCATTGCCACATTGTGCAAATGCATCAAGGACTTGTTGAAATATTGACGAGACGGTATGTTTACAGCGCAGCTGTACGTGATTAGGGAAACCTGACGGACTTGACGGGCATTTAAATCATTCGACATTAGTACGACCGCAAAATGAATGTTGTCAAAATGAATTGGCACTGACGAGTAGTCGTACACTGTAAAAGTGGTGCTACACCCCGATATATATAGGCAGCGGAATGAGCCGGGCATTGTGCACACTTTTCAAAAGAGACTACGCTGGTCCCATCAAAGTGTGTAACGGTTTACAATATACTTTTCCCCCAACCCCAACCCTGTCCATTAGAAACATACACACACGGTTAACCACTTTGTAAACCGTCTCGTGTAAAGTTCAGATAGTCTTAAAAGTCATATTCTACTTAGAAATGGTAAACCGATGGCCTTTACAGTTTGTTTATATACTAGGTGTTACATAACTACTGCCATGCAATAACCAGGTGCACATAATACATCGGTGAAGGGCAAACATCAAAACATCTAGAGGTGTTGGCCTTTACCATGTCGTTTTAGGTGGTCTTATGGAGTGTCGTGGCCGAGCGGTCTGGCTTACCGGACTCAAGTTCTGGTGTTAGCAGCAGAATGTGGGTTCGAATCCCGGCCGTGACACTTGTGTCCTTCAGCAAGACACTTAACCATAATTGCTTCTCTCCACCCAGGGGTTAAATGGGTACCTGTGAGTGCAGAGTTGGTTGATTAGCCCTATACGCGCTGTAATGGCAGCAATTGAGCTGTATACTCCCCAGGGAGCTGAGATGGTTTCAGGAATGATTTATGAGCCTTATGAGCAGGGGTAATAATATAATGCGCCTTGAGCACCACTCAGTTGGTGGATACGTGCGCTATATAAGTCCACTTATTATTATTGTTGTTGTTGTTGTTGTTGTTGTTGTGTTTTCTTTATATTTCTGTACCGATTTGGTAGAGAAATGTGATTTCGTAGTAAATACATTATTCTAAAATCTCAAATCGCATAAGGTGATTGGTCTACATAAATTTGTCTATTTTACTATTCAAAATACATCAATAAATGAATAATTGATTGGCACATAGAACTGGTAATGCCCCGTTCTCATATTCACGATTATGGCCAGGATTCGCCACGATTCACCTGTTCGTGGACAGTCGGGAGGACAGTCGTAACGGGGTCGTGAATGATCCTGGAGGTTCGTGGGGGATCGGGGAAGGTCGGGAAGGGTCCACGAATGTTTCAAACTGTTTGAAACTTTCGTGGCTCAGCCACGATTATTTTGAAATGCAGCACTATCGCAACACCATCGTAACACATTCGTAGGGCTGTCGGCAGCCATTCGTGGCCATTCGTGGCTGTTCGTGGGCAGTTCGTGAGCACCTGGCACGATGCCACTACGCTGCCAGTAAGTATGTATTCCGACAAGCCACGTATGTCCTACGCATCTACGCACCCACTACGACTCCACTGCGATCAACCCACGATCTCCCCACGATCCCCCACGATCTCCCCACGATCCCCCACGATCCCCCGCGATCCCGCTACGAACACCCACGATTCCCCACGATTCCCCAGGATCCCGTTACGATCCCCCACGACTCACCACGATCCCACTACGATCACCCACGACTCCCACGATCCCTCACGACTGCGCTACGAATGTGTCGCGAATGTGTCACGCATGCGCGTGGCTGTTTCCAGCCAGATAAAAGGACGCGCCTGGAGCCAACAACTTCAGTTGCCTCCAAGATTTCATAGAGTTCACATCTACCTCTTACAGTGCTATATTCACAACCATGCCAGCAAAGAAGGGAGGGAGAAGACCCAAGAAGACTGCAGAGAAGCCACCCCAGGACGACCCACCCGCGGCAGAGGAGGAGGAGGAGACAGAGGCCGAGAAGGCTGCCAGACTTGCCCAGGAGGAGCGGGACCGGGACAACGCCTTCAGGGCTTTGCAGTAGTGCAGACGAGGCCAGGTGGACAGTGAAGAGCCAGCCAATAAGAAGCAGAGGAAGGCCCCCGTCAACCTGACTACACAGGAGGAAGACGACCTGGCTGAGTGGGTACGGGAACATGAGTTCCTGTACAATAAGAAGAAGACGGACTACAAGAATAAGGACAAGAAGGACCTACTGTGGGAGGAGAAGGCCAAGGAGATGGGGAGGGACCCGGACGAGATCAACACATGGTACGAGAGTATGAGAACCAGATTTGACAGGCTGCTGAAGAAGAAGTCTGGTGATGGGGCCAAGACGGACACCGACCGAGAGGCCTACATCCGCATGAAGTTTGCCTTCTTGACCGACCACATAGCAAGGGCCGCCAAGTGGTCAGTGTAAGTGCTATTTACCTCTTTAATTCTTTTTCAGAATTAATTTCTTAAATTTTCAGATTCAATTTCTTCGATTTATTACAACATTTCAACAACATTTTGATGCCTTAACTTATAATTTTGTTATTTGTTGTCTTTCCAGATCAAGAGTGCGGTCCAGGCACCAGGCTCAGCAGCAGCTACAGCTGAGGTTGTCGATTCGGGCAGTGAGACGGAAGAGAGCCTGCACCTTTCCACCCGAGAGGCGACCACCACCACCACCACCACCACCGCTGCCACCACTTCCACCGCCGCAAGCGCCACCGCCACGGGGAGACGGGACCCGAAGAAGGACAAGAAGGGGGACAAGGCGTCCAAGAAGCCTGATGATGGGGAGTTGCTGCATGTCATGGAGCAGAGGTCTGAGGAGTCCAAGGCGATGCTGGCGGGGATCTCAGACATGGTGAGGGCTGCAGCTGCTCCAACCGCCCCCAGACAAGCCTTCGGCAACTGGATGACGGCCAACATGGTGGAGATTCATCCAAAGATCTGGGACCGGTTCATGTGGCAAGGGTTCCAGATGGTGATGGCGTACAGAGCCGAGTCCGAGACCATCAGGCAGCAGGAAGAGGCTCATGGTGCCGATCAGACAGCCCCGCAGTCCGGCCAGCCGTCCGCCCAGCAGTCCGCCCATCAGTCCGCCCAGCCGACTGGCCAGCAGTTCCCCGGTCAGCAGCAGTTCCCTGTCCCACAGTGGCCCAGCCAGTCCGTCCAGTCCGGCCAGCCGTCCGCCTTCCAGCAGTACGGAGCACCAGCTGCCTCGGTGAGTGGAGCATGGGACACTGAGGGACCTCCAGCCCCGGGGCAGGCTTCCACCCGGCTCAGGACACCAGCCTTGAGAGTCTCTCTGGCTACAGCTGTTCGGGGTTGGCCATGCCATCTCTCCGACAGTCTTCCGATCCGGATTAGCACCCCCTGGGACTTCTGCTGCCTTTAGCCCGGCACAGAGACCTGGCGACGATGGCTCCGACGCTGATGATGAACAGTGATGGACTTTGTGTGATATATATTGTGCTGGACATTGTGATATTGTGTGGGACTTGGAAACAAAAATTAAAATATAAAAAAAAAATATAAGAAAAGTTAACAAAATATAAAAAAAATATAAGATATGTTTCCAAATGAAAATAAAAAGTTTAAAAACATGTGAAGAAGTGAGATGATTTAAAACATAACATTTGTTATGATCATTTTTTGAAAATGATTTAACAGTGTAAAGTTATGATCATTTCTTAACATAAATTTCTAGGTTTTTATCCTAAAAATTAGTAATTTTACATTAGGAATACTGAATGAAATTATTGTTTTTTTGATTGGCAATTATAATGAAAAGTCTTCCCTTCATGTTTTTCAGAGTTGTTCCATTCTAGAGAGGGTGATGAAGTGCAGTAAAAAAACTATGTTGTTCCAGCTTTTTAAAGTTAAACATTTTTATGGATAATAAGAATACCTATATTTCATGAACATTCATTGGATTATACAAAAGACAATAAAGAACATATAGTTTATGTTTATAGAAATGCAAGTAATATTTATGAACACATGTTTTGTTTTTTATATTTTTTTTATTCCATTTTTTGTTTTATATTTTTGTTTGATTTTTTTTTTCAATTTTCAACAACAATTTCAACAGAACATCAAACTCTCCATCACATCAAAGTGTCCTTCATCAGATCATGGCATCCTGCCAGGGCACTGCACCAGGGCCTGTATAGTAGTGCTTCAGGTAGAGCCTTTGTTGCTTGGCTGCCCTGGTCATCCTGTTCCCACCAGCCACTTCCTCCATATCATGCATCTGGGTCCCCTCCCTCCAAGCTCCTAGGATGATGTTGTTGTCCTCATCTTCCTGGTCCAGGAGGACATTCTGCATGGCTGGATATCTCATCCTCATCAAATTGTGGAGACAGCATGCAGCCATCACCATGGTTACCAGCTTGTCAGGCTGCTGTCTTCTTGTGCCCAGAAGGAACTGATATCTGTTTCCTAGGATGCCAAAGCCATTCTCCACTATCCTTCTGTCCCTTGAGAGTCTATAGTTGAACAGTCTTTCATCATTGGGCATGTGGCGTCTTGAGAAGGGTTTCATCAGCCATGTCCTGAGGGGGAAAGCATCGTCTCCAATGATGAAATATGGCATGGGCCTGTCATCCATGGGTAGAGGTTTAGCTGGTGGCATTCCTAGAGTCCCATTCTCTATGGCTTCCTTCAACTCTGAGGCATTGAAGACTTTGGCATCTGATGCTGATCCGTTGGCCCCAACATCCACCCATATGAATTTGTAGTCTGCATCTACCAGGGCGAAGAGAATGATGGAGTGGAATCCCTTGTAGTTGTAAAAAAGGCTCCCAGCTTTCTTAGGACATCTCATAGCAACATGCTTCCCATCCAAGGCTCCAATGGCATGGTGAAAGTTCCATCGAGCACCAAACTGATCTGCAATTCTCTTCCACTGTTGGAGGGTAGTGGGAAAGGGCATCACCTCTGCAGCATATTCGTCTATTATGGCCTGGCAGACCTCTGCTACAAAGTTGCAGATGGTGTTGTGGGCCACTCTGAATCCATACATGAGGGTCTTGTAGCTATCCCCAGTTGCCAAGTGTCTCAGGGTGATGGCCAACTTCAGCCCAGGCTCCAATGGTTCCCTAAACCAAGTGGTCCTCTTCGTTATTCTGGGCCCCACCCTCATCAGTAGCTCCTGAAAGCTGGCAGGCTCCATTCTGACGAAGTTCTTGAATGCTGCTGGGTCCTCATCCCTCAGCTCCACCATCAGCTTCTCGTATTTACCATAGAGAGACCTCCTCAGCAACCAGGGCCTGACCCACCATCTCTTCTGCCTCCTTTCTCTGCCTCTCCTTTGTCTGCCAGCTTGTAGCAGCCTGGCAATGGCTAGATAATTCTGTGCCAAATCATCCTCCAGCTGGGCTGCAGTCTGGAGGAATTGCAACCACTGGGCTGGAGCCAAGAACATTTTGATGGAATATAAACTGCTCAGACCTGATCTGGCCTTCTCCAGAGCAACGAGTAGACTGAAGAGAAGTGACTCCAGAGTCCAGTTTTTATACCACAGCGGCTTTGTTCGTGGCCTTTGATCAAAGTTCGTAGGTCAATCCTGGGGAATCCTGGCTCAGTCTTCCTTAATCGTGGCGCAGTCTTCCTTAATCGTAGTGCATTCTTCCCTAATCCTCCCTATTCGTAGCGACATCGGGGTAGTTCGTGGGCTATCTTGGCACAATCTTGGCAGGATCGTGGTAAGATCGGGACAAAACGTGGGGCATTCGTGAAAACATCGTAGGATATCGTGGCAAAAAGTGAGAATCGGCTTCTAAATCGTGGCAGGGTCGTGTTCAATCGTAGTACTAGCGTATCACTGTCGTGAGAGGAGGACAATCGGGGTCATTTTTCCACGATTGCTCACGACTTATAGATCGGGGTGAATCGTGGAGAATCGTAGCAATAATCGTGAATATGAGAACGGGGCTTAAGCGCACTTACTAACTCTATACGAATAAAATCATCCGTAGACGATTTTAGGTCATTATTAATTCTTAAAATACTACCAACTGGATATAAAGTGGGGACATGACTTCAAATATCTACAAACAATGTGACAGACGAAAATTTATGGTGCAGATTTATTTTATTCGTAATAACTATAACATTTAAGATTTAAAATAATTCATCAAAAAGTATTTTTAAAAGAATTGTACACCATTGGTAAAATGTCTATAAACGCATCCGTACTTCATAAAAATCAAGAGAGATGTGTATCTAGAGAGATTTACAGAAACCAACCTGTGAAAGTTTGACTTCATTTCATTTTATCAATCACGAGGAAAATACATTCGGATTTGTTGCTCATCTCATTGTGTCATACTTGAGAAAATAGTAAAAATGCATGGAGATTTGTTGAAACTCATTCTACGGAAAATGGGATGAATGACATATGATTTTTCAGCTGATTTCATTGTGTCATACTTGAGAAAATAGTAAAAATACAATTATTGGCACTTATTCAAATATGGAAAACTGATCACATCCGTGATCCATTTCCAATTTCAGTTTTGTTTTTAAATGACGGCATGTCTGATGGAATAATGCCTTAGGATGTTGTTGGTACAATCACTATCTTCACATCAAATTTGTTGGATTGTCGATTAATTTTGTAATCGGGATTATTACCAAAGGTGTACACTCTCTTTATACTAAAATCAACACATATTCATTGTAATGGGGTTACACAAACTAATGAGTTAGCGCAATGTTTATACAATGAGAGCAAGTGAATAGTGAAGGGGCACCTTCCTTGAAAAATATTAAATAATCTCCATAGCTCTCCATATATATAGGTTGTCCTAACTCTATGCACATTTTATGTCTCTTGGCCTCATAGGGCGAGGTGTTTGTATTTTTTAAGCTTTACCCAGGCACCAAGGTGTCTGCAAGGTTCGCAATTATAGCTGTTAACTATTGTAATAACTAGCATAATACACTTGTTGGGACATGTTGGTGATCTTATTACTCATTTACTCTCCATTCCCATTATGTATCGTGTACGCATTGCTAGCGTTTCAAAATGTTTACGGGAAATACAAAATTGATTTTATGCACAAACCTATGATGTATTGGACAGATCTATTCGGTTTAACAGCAAAAATAGGGTTGAAACACTTCATGGAGGGGGGGGGGCTTTACATGATCCCCATGTTGGGTGAAAAAAAAGAGCCAACTTCCTGGGATAAGACTTAATTATAATTTGTGACCGGCTCCACACAATGGGTATTATGGGACAAAATAAAAAAATTGAGTTACATACATAGCTGAATTGGTTACATTATAAGCTTTAATTTGGTGTAGGTTTGAACCCTGTGGCATTTTGCATTCTGGAGATATACTGATTTTTGCATATTCATTATTGTACAAATTAACGGAAGTGCCTTCAGAGATACAGCCCTTTAAACACAGCAAGTGGAAATAGAAATGAGCTAAGAAGAAACTATCTTGAATGCCCATAGCAACAGTTATGTTCCTTTTGAGCTCCTTTAGGAATGCTTGTGCAATATAAATTTGAATTATCAAGCATCTTGAAGTATTTTTTCAAATATTTTTGATAATTTGCATAATGTGTAAAATTTAAACTTTAGTTTTTTCATCTTTACTCATCAATAATAATATTTCTGTAAATAAATTATGAAAGTATTGATATAATAGAAGCCAATACCAACAACAACAAAATCACGTTGTGAATTTTTTTCACACTCTCCACATAGAACAGCCCTTTACGGGTAATAGCATAGCGTCCCTTAATACCCTTTTTCGCAGAGCGGGTCACATTTACCAACGTAGTCCTTCAGGCCAAACAAAAAAGTCTCTGGTTTTTGTTTTTCGCGAGCGTCGGCATTTGCATTTTTATTTGTTAATGTTAGGTATGAAACGATGTCCAATTGCTGGATCGATTGGCATTTTACCGCGTTGTGTTTTAAACGACTTTTTCACATAGGGAGTATGGACGTTTGCCACCATACTTTGTATATGGAAAATGTCGTCTGGCAACAATTCCCGTGTATCAAATACAATACCACCAAAAATATTATTTTAAAAAGAAAAAAAAATCGCGTCACTGCAATGATTTGAGATTTTGTTTGGCCTTAACGGTAATGATGTATATAACGGTTCTAAACATCTATATTACTATTTCACTGTTGGCATGCAAAAAGCTTTACAATGTTAACAAGACGTGCATTATAATTTGTACAACACTACAACACAATCAATTCAAGTAATATTTGAATAAGTATCAAGATTACATGAAAATTAAATAACCGTATAATATGAATTAACTGACATAAGCAATATTTTGAACTAAGAGTGAAGATCGGATGCAAATGAAATAACCGTATGGTTGAACTAAAATAACAAGCTATGTATATTTTTTTATATAACGGTAATTGTTTCCCAAAGCTTTACCATTTTTACAAGATGTTCATCACGAAACAATCATTTGAACTAATTAAAAGTCATTATCAGGTTAAAATGAAATATCTGTATGATTGAACTGAATTAAACACACTATATTTATTTATATAACGGTAATTGTAAACATTGGCACAAAGCTTTACAATGTTTACAAAACGTTTACACAATTTTTAACAACACCACGACACAATCATTTTACCTAATAATGTCAAGATCGAATGAAAATCAAATAATCGTACCATTGAACTGAAATAAATAATTGTTTGGTAAAATATCTAATGTATCCGTAACTTTGTTAACCTGTGCAAATTTGTTTTCATTGTTAACGAGAAAATAGTGAAAATTTGTTCTTATTTTTCGTTTGAACTATAATGTGAAATTTACGTTTGAAAACGAAAATTCAGTTCTGAAATTGTTTTACTACAATGATAGCAGCTCAGACAGAAATAGTTCAATTGAGGTTTTATTTACCGTCATTAACACCAGGTTGGGCAGAAGGTGTCTTTATCACCCAATTGGGGCCCATTGGTATGCTCATTAAGAGAATGGTGTTTCAGACAGGATAATATTATCTTCCAATCGGGATACAAAAGTTGACATCGACTCTGTGAGTCCAAGTAAGTTATAATTATGTACCGTGTGATCAATACTGATTTCATTTTCTTTTTCAGTTTATCAATAGTGTATAATGACTTGAAAGTGAAAATACAAAATTTCAACCCTCTAGTATTCAAGAAATATATCATAAATCTTACCTATGAATGTTTATGCGCTCACGTGCGACGAAAAAACGTTATAGGTTTGTATTTGTTTATGTTTTACAAACTAATATTTTGTTTCTCTAAGAAAACAATTCTCAGTATGAATGTAAAGTGTATTACGATGTGAAAATGTCATTATAAGTAGTCTTGGTTCAAGATGATGTTGTATTTTTAAAAACAATCATTCGCCACAAGAGAGCGCTATCTCCAGACCAACCGCCATCACAATTACAAACGAACTCTAATCACCGTTTCGTCTGTGATATCAGTTCGTCTGAATATAGCGCCATATTGTGTTTATGGATCGTGTATCAAAAATACAACATCTTCTTGAACCAATACTACATTAAAGGCCGATATTAAACATTCAGAAATAACTAAGTAAACACTAATTGTAATTCAATATTTGTTAAAGCCAGTATACACTTGGTTAAAATGACTGTTAAAATGAAGAGATATGTACATAAACCAACGTATGAAAGGTTAAGCTAATATCACTCTGTGTTAAACCTATGCTTGAACGAAAATAGGGAAATGCATCAATTGTTTTCTTTAGAATACCAAACATGTATACTGGCTTGAAGTTGTGCATGTGAAATATTGTATAAGACAATAATTTTGTTTTCTTTCCATTGATACAAGCCACAATTAAACATTCAAATAAATAAGCTGATACAAGTTATTAATCAAATAATATTTACATAAATATAACAACAATCAATAATTCAAGTAGTATTTCACCTAGCCTTTAGTACAGGCGCACGCGGCAACCCAGAGCACAACCCTTTAAAAACAGAACACGCAAGTGAGTGGTGAAAAGCAAGAGCACCTTTACCAGTCCGTTCCAGTCAGCTTCTTATTCATAAAGTGAGTTAAATGAATAATTTATTTATGGAAATTTATTTTAACCAATCGCCATAAGCCAAATATTGGGCTCATCTTTATTTAAACGAGTGATACAATAACAAATAAGTTAGCTACTGCATTATGTATTAACATTTCTCTACCAAATCTGTAGAGAAATATAAAGAAAAACATAAGACTACAGAATGGACTGATAAAGTCCTCGGGGCGTCGCCACTCTCGGGCTCGGTCTTTTTTCATACGTTGTGTTCTGGTTGCTACGTGGGCCTTGACTAAAGGCAACATTTCACCATAATGAGTACTAATTGGATTATGTTTTATATTGTTTTAAATGAATAGTTTCAGACTTTCAGTTGTTTGCTATTTATACTTGTTGTATACATGTGTATACACGTTGTATGTTCACCTCACATTAAACCTTACATTAAATGTTTTAGTTTTTTTACAATAACACATACAGTCACAGTTAATAAAAATAAAAAAAAGGCATTTCATAGACCCATTAACTATATATAGGCCTACATGATGTTGCTTGGTCTTCCTCTATTACTGCTGCTCAGAAGAAAATCCTGGAGCATCTGCAAAAACGCGCATGCAGAACCATTTTGGGACAGCGCTATACTTCATATGCGGATGCTATGCAGCTCTGCGGGCTTGAGTCTCTTGCTGATAGGAGGGAGAGTCATTGTCTCAGGTTCGCCGAAGGGCTTGCCAATTCAGAACGTACAAATGATCTCCCCCCTCCTACCAGACAGGAGTCTCATGCCCGCAACCTGCGCAATGCACACCATTATTCACACTTACGCCCCAGGACAACTCGGTTCAAAAACAGCCCAATACCCTATTTTATCAGCTTGTTGAACAAGTAGAATCTCTGTGATCAACTCTTTATTAATTACGTTTTAAGCCAACCAAAACTATGTGCTGATAGGAGGGAGAGCCATTGTTCGAAGGGCTTGCTATTTCAGAATGCACAAATGATTCTCTCCCTCCTGCCAGACGGGAGTCTCATACCCGCATTTTGTGTGGTAATGCGCATCAGTTCACACACTATGACAATTTATTTTTTCAAAACAGCCCTTTTTACCTTTTTATCATTTTGTTTAATAGGTAGTCTTTATGTGCAGCTTTTTAAAGATGAGAGCCAGACAAATCTATGTGCAATATAATAATTCCATTTTTCTTGTGTCTTAACCAATCAATTTAAATGTTTTTTCTATATATTATTTGTTTAATGTTTACTACAGTTTTGATGTTTTTAATATTGTAAATTATCATGTAATTTGACCTTTGGGTCACAATGTGATGATGTTAATAAAATATACCATATATATACCATATATATACCGGCGATAATGGTATATATTCTAGAGTCCCTTTAATTATGAGATATTAATCGTATCAAGCCAAAACCACGATATGCCCTAAGTTGAAATGTCATCTTTATAATTCATTAACAAAAATTTACAAAAATTTACATTAAAGGGGGCACAAATTGTTTTAACTTTTGACGAGTTGGTCATAATTAAAGTGACGCTAGAATATGTACCATTATCGCCGGTATATGCCGTGTATAGTTACACAATGCAGAGTATTTGTGACCAACTCATCAAAAGTTAAAACAATTTGTGCCCCCTATAATGTTAATTTTTGTTAATTTTTGTTAACGAATTATGGAGATGACATTTCACCTTAGGGCATATCGTGGTTTTGGCGTTATAAGATTACGCTTTTAACGACAGAGGCTGGGCGCAATCATCATTTCATTTCGCCTGCGCCCGGCCGTGTGGAAACGTACCGTATTGAGTGCAGTATTCACACGCACTGGACCAACCTGATCGTGGGTTTTAAATTTACATCTATCCAGTTTTTAAACTGACCCGATCCGGTTAAATCCGTGAGAAAACCTGCAGCTGAATCCGCGGTTGAATCCGCGGTTGAATCCGCGGCTGAATCCGCGGCTAGCTTGATCTTGGTGGCAAATGAAATGGTGAATAGCCGAATGAAATGATAACTAGCCGAATGAAATGATGAAAAGCCGAACGAAATGAAGACTAACCGAATGAAATGATGATTGGGCAAATGAAATGGTGAATAGCCGAATGAAATGAAGACTAGCCGAATGAAATGATGATTGGGCAAATGAAATGGTGAATGGCCGAATGAAATGACGACTAGCCGAATGAAATGACGGAAAGGCGAACGAAATGAAGACTAGCCGAATGAAATGATGATTGGGCAAATGAAATGATGAGTAGCTGAATGAAATGGTGATATAGCAGAATGAAATGGTGAATGGGCCGAATGAAATGGTGAATCGGCCGAATGAAGCGATATGGGCACCGAAGGCAGCTGTAGCGTTCCATAGATGTTTGAGTGGGCTGGGCAACAGCTCGAGAGGCAGCATTAAACGTAGTAGCTATATCTGGACGTCCCTCCGATTGTAAATATTTCCATTGGCTAAATGGTTACAAACTCGTAACTACCGCTGAATTCTGTCCGACCATCTTCGTGAAATTCTTGCGAACACATCCATTGAAGTACGTGCATTGCCACATTGTGCAAATGCATCAAAGACTTGTTTGAAATATTGACGAGACGGTATGTTTACAGCGCGGCTGTACGTGATCAGGGAAACCTGACGGACTTGACGGGCATTTAAATCATTCGACATTAGTACGACCGCAAAATGAATGTTGTCAAAATGAATTGGCACTGACGAGTAGTCGTACACTGTAAAAGTGGTGCTACACCCCGGTATATATAGGCAGCGGAATGAGCCGGGCATTGTGCACACTTTTCAAAAGAGACTACGCTGGTCCCATCAAAGTGTGTAACGGTTTACAATATACTTTCCCCCAACCCCAACCCTGTCCATTAGAAACATGCACACACGGTTAACCACTTTGTAAACCGTCTCGTGTAAAGTTCAGATAGTCTTAAAAGTCATATTCTACTTAGAAATGGTAAACCGATAGCCTTTACAGTTTGTTTATATACTAGGTGTTACATAACTACTGCCATGCAATAACTAGGTGCACATAATACATCGGTGAAGGGCAAACATCCAAACATCTAGAGGTTGGCCTTTACCATCTCGTTTCAGGTGGTCTTATGGAGTGTCGTGGCCGAGCGGTCTGGCTTACCGGACTCAAGTTCTGGTGTTAGCAGCAGAATGTGGGTTCGAATCCCGGCCGTGACACTTGTGTCCTTCAGCAAGACACTTAACCATAATTGCTTCTCTCCACCCAGGGGTTAAATGGGTACCTGTGAGTGCAGAGTTGGTTGATTAGCCCTATACGCGCTGTAATGGCAGCAATTGAGCTGTATACTCCCCAGGGAGCTGAGATGGTTTCAGGAATGATTTATGAGCCTTATGAGCAGGGGTAATAATATAATGCGCCTTGAGCACCACTCAGTTGGTGGATACGTGCGCTATATAAGTCCACTTATTATTATTGTTGTTGTTGTTGTTGTTGTTGTTGTTGTTGTTGTTGTGTTTTCTTTATATTTCTGTACCGATTTGGTAGAGAAATGTGATTTCGTAGTAAATACATTATTCTAAAATCTCAAATCGCATAAGGTGATTGGTCTACATAAATTTGTCTATTTTACTATTCAAAATACATCAATAAATGAATAATTGATTGGCACATAGAACTGGTAATGCCCCATTCTCATATTCACGATTATGGCCACGATTCGCCACGATTCACCTGTTCGTGGACAGTCGGGAGGACAGTCGTAACGGGGTCGTGAATGATCCTGGGGGTTCGTGGGGATCGGGAAGGTCGAAGGGTCCACGAATGTTTCAAACTGTTTGAAACTTTCGTGGCTCAGCCACGATTATTTTGAAATGCAGCACTATCGCAACACCATCGTAACACATTCGTAGGGCTGTCGGCAGCCATTCGTGGCCATTCGTGGCTGTTCGTGGGCAGTTCGTGAGCACCTGGCACGATGCCACTACGCTGCCGGTAAGTATGTATTCCGACAAGCCACGTATGTCCTACGCATCTACGCACCCACTACGACTCCACTGCGATCCACCCACGATCTCCCCACGATCCCCCACGATCTCCCCACGATCCCCCACGATCCCCCGCGATCCCGCTACGAACACCCACGATTCCCCACGATTCCCCAGGATCCCGTTACGATCCCCCACGACTCACCACGATCCCACTACGATCACCCACGACTCCCACGATCCCTCACGACTGCGCTACGAATGTGTCGCGAATGTGTCACGCATGCGCGTGGCTGTTTCCAGCCAGATAAAAGGACGCGCCTGGAGCCAACAACTTCAGTTGCCTCCAAGATTTCATAGAGTTCACATCTACCTCTTACAGTGCTATATTCACAACCATGCCAGCAAAGAAGGGAGGGAGAAGACCCAAGAAGACTGCAGAGAAGCCACCCCAGGACGACCCACCCGCGGCAGAGGAGGAGGAGGAGACAGAGGCCGAGAAGGCTGCCAGACTTGTCCAGGAGGAGCGGGACCGGGACAACGCCTTCAGGGCTTTGCAGCAGTGCAGACGAGGCCAGGTGGACAGTGAAGAGCCAGCCAATAAGAAGCAGAGGAAGGCCCCCGTCAACCTGACTACACAGGAGGAAGACGACCTGGCTGAGTGGGTACGGGAACATGAGTTCCTGTACAATAAGAAGAAGACGGACTACAAGAATAAGGACAAGAAGGACCTACTGTGGGAGGAGAAGGCCAAGGAGATGGGGAGGGACCCGGACGAGATCAACACATGGTACGAGAGTATGAGAACCAGATTTGACAGGCTGCTGAAGAAGAAGTCTGGTGATGGGGCCAAGACGGACACCGACCGAGAGGCCTACATCCGCATGAAGTTTGCCTTCTTGACCGACCACATAGCAAGGGCCGCCAAGTGGTCAGTGTAAGTGCTATTTACCTCTTTAATTCTTTTTCAGAATTAATTTCTTCAATTTTCAGATTCAATTTCTTCGATTTATTACAACATTTCAACAACATTTTGATGCCTTAACTTATAATTTTGTTATTTTTTGTCTTTCCAGATCAAGAGTGCGGTCCAGGCACCAGGCTCAGCAGCAGCTACAGCTGAGGTTGTCGATTCGGGCAGTGAGACGGAAGGGAGCCTGGACCTTTCCACCCGAGAGGCGACCACCACCACCGCTGCCACCACTTCCACCGCCGCAAGCGCCACCGCCACGGGGAGACGGGACCCGAAGAAGGACAAGAAGGGGGGCAAGGCGTCCAAGAAGCCTGATGATGGGGAGTTGCTGCATGTCATGGAGCAGAGGTCTGAGGAGTCCAAGGCGATGCTGGCGGGATCTCAGACATGGTGAGGGCTGCAGCTGCTCCAACCGCCCCCAGACAAGCCTTCGGCAACTGGATGACGGCCAACATGGAGGAGATTCATCCAAAGATCTGGGACCGGTTCATGTGGCAAGGGTTCCAGATGGTGATGGCGTACAGAGCCGAGTCCGAGACCATCAGGCAGCAGGAAGAGGCTCATGGTGCCCATCAGACAGCCCCGCAGTCCGGCCAGCCGTCCGCCCAGCAGTCCGCCCACCAGTCCGCCCAGCCGACTGGCCAGCAGTTCCCCGGTCAGCAGCAGTTCCCTGTCCCACAGTGGCCCAGCCAGTCCGTCCAGTCCGGCCAGCCGTCCGCCTTCCAGCAGTACGGAGCACCAGCTGCCTCGGTGAGTGGAGCATGGGACACTGAGGGACCTCCAGCCCCGGGGCAGGCTTCCACTCCGGCTCGGGACACCAGCCTTGAGAGTCTCTCTGGCTACAGCTGTTCGGGGTTGGCCATGCCATCTCTCCGACAGTCTTCCGATCCGGATTAGCACCCCCTGGGACTTCTGCTGCCTTCAGCCCGGCACAGAGACCTGGCGACGATGGCTCCGACGCTGATGATGAACAGTGATGGACTTTGTGTGATATATATTGTGCTGGACATTGTGATATTGTGTGGGACTTGGAAACAAAAATTAAAATATAAAAAAAAAATATAAGAAAAGTTAACAAAATATAAAAAAAATATAAGATATGTTTCCAAATGAAAATAAAAAGTTTAAAAACATGTTAAGAAGTGAGATGATTTAAAACATAACATTTGTTATGATCATTTTTTGAAAATGATTTAACAGTGTAAAGTTATGATCATTTCTTAACATAAATTTCTAGATTTTTATCTTAAAAATTAGTAATTTTACATTAGGAATACTGAATGAAATTATTGTTTTTTTGATTGGCAATTATAATGAAAAGTCTTCCCTTCATGTTTTTCAGAGTTGTTCCATTCTAGAGAGGGTGATGAAGTGCAGTAAAAAACTATGTTGTTCCAGCTTTTTAAAGTTAAACATTTTTATGGATAATAAGAATACCTATATTTCATGAACATTCATTGGATTATACAAAAGACAATAAAGAACATATAGTTTATGTTTATAGAAATGCAAGTAATATTTATGAACACATGTTTTGTTTTTTATATTTTTTTTATTCCATTTTTTTGTTTTATATTTTTGTTTGATTTTTTTTTTCAATTTTCAACAACAATTTCAACAGAACATCAAACTCTCCATCACATCAAAGTGTCCTTCATCAGATCATGGCATCCTGCCAGGGCACTGCATAAGGGCCTGTATAGTAGTGCTTCAGGTAGAGCCTTTGTTGCTTGGCTGCCCTGGTCATCCTGTTCCCACCAGCCACTTCCTCCATATCATGCATCTGGGTCCCCTCCCTCCAAGCTCCTAGGATGATGTTGTTGTCCTCATCTTCCTGGTCCAGGAGGACATTCTGCATGGCTGGATATCTCATCCTCATCAAATTGTGGAGACAGCATGCAGCCATCACCATGGTTACCAGCTTGTCAGGCTGCTGTCTTCTTGTGCCCAGAAGGAACTGATATCTGTTTCCTAGGATGCCAAAGCCATTCTCCACTATGCTTCTGTCCCTTGAGAGTCTATAGTTGAACAGTCTTTCATCATTGGGCATGTGGCGTCTTGAGAAGGGTTTCATCAGCCATGTCCTGAGGGGGAAAGCATCGTCTCCAATGATGAAATATGGCATGGGCCTGTCATCCATGGGTAGAGGTTTAGCTGGTGGCATTCCTAGAGTCCCATTCTCTATGGCTTCCTTCAACTCTGAGGCATTGAAGACTTTGGCATCTGATGCTGATCCGTTGGCCCCAACATCCACCCATATGAATTTGTAGTCTGCATCTACCAGGGCGAAGAGAATGATGGAGTGGAATCCCTTGTAGTTGTAAAAAAGGCTCCCAGCTTTCTTAGGACATCTCATAGCAACATGCTTCCCATCCAAGGCTCCAATGGCATGGTGAAAGTTCCATCGAGCACCAAACTGATCTGCAATTCTCTTCCACTGTTGGAGGGTAGTGGGAAAGGGCATCACCTCTGCAGCATATTCGTCTATTATGGCCTGGCAGACCTCTGCTACAAAGTTGCAGATGGTGTTGTGGGCCACTCTGAATCCATACATGAGGGTCTTGTAGCTATCCCCAGTTGCCAAGTGTCTCAGGGTGATGGCCAACTTCAGCCCAGGCTCCAATGGTTCCCTAAACCAAGTGGTCCTCTTCGTTATTCTGGGTCCCACCCTCATCAGTAGCTCCTGAAAGCTGGCAGGCTCCATTCTGACGAAGTTCTTGAATGCTGCTGGGTCCTCATCCCTCAGCTCCACCATCAGCTTCTCGTATTGACCATAGAGAGACCTCCTCAGCAACCAGGGCCTGACCCACCATCTCTTCTGCCTCCTTTCTCTGCCTCTCCTTTGTCTGCCAGCTTGTAGCAGCCTGGCAATGGCTAGATAATTCTGTGCCTAATCATCCTCCAGCTGGGCTGCAGTCTGGAGGAATTGCAACCTCTGGGCTGGAGCCAAGAACATTTTGATGGAATATAAACTGCTCAGACCTGATCTGGCCTTCTCCAGAGCAACGAGTAGACTGAAGAGAAGTGACTCCAGAGTCCAGTTTTTATACCACAGCGGCTTTGTTCGTGGCCTTTGATCAAAGTTCGTAGGTCAATCCTGGGGAATCCTGGCTCAGTCTTCCTTAATCGTGGCGCAGTCTTCCTTAATCGTAGTGCATTCTTCCCTAATCCTCCCTATTCGTAGCGACATCGGGGTAGTTCGTGGGCTATCTTGGCACAATCTTGGCAGGATCGTGGTAAGATCGGGACAAAACGTGGGGCATTCGTGAAAACATCGTAGGATATCGTGGCAAAAAGTGAGAATCGGCTTCTAAATCGTGGCAGGGTCGTGTTCAATCGTAGTACTAGCGTATCACTGTCGTGAGAGGAGGACAATCGGGGTCATTTTTCAACGATTGCTCACGACTTATAGATCGGGGTGAATCGTGGAGAATCGTAGCAATAATCGTGAATATGAGAACGGGGCTTAAGCGCACTTACTAACTCTATACGAATAAAATCATCCGTAGACGATTTTAGGTCATTATTAATTCTTAAAATACTACCAACTGGATATAAAGTGGGGACATGACTTCAAATATCTACAAACAATGTGACAGACGAAAATTTATGGTGCAGATTTATTTTATTCGTAATAACTATAACATTTAAGATTTAAAATAATTCATCAAAAAGTATTTTTAAAAGAATTGTACACCATTGGTCAAATGTCTATAAACGCATCCGTACTTCATAAGAATCAAGAGAGATGTGTATCTAGAGAGATTTACAGAAACCAACGTGTGAAAGTTTGACTTCATTTCATTTTATCAATCACGAGGAAAATACATTCGGATTTGTTGCTCATCTCATTGTGTCATACTTGAGAAAATAGTAAAAATGCATGGAGATTTGTTGAGACTCATTCTACGGAAAATGGGAGTGAATGACATATGATTTTTCAGCTCATATCATTGTGTCATACTTGAGAAAATAGTAAAAATACAATTATTGGCACTTATTCAAATGTGGAAAACTGATCACATCCGTGATCCATTTCAAATTTCAATTTTGTTTTTAAATGACGGCATGTCTGATGGAATAATGCCTTAGGATGTTGTTGGTACAATCACGGGAACAGGCCGGTTTCCGTCGCGGACGGTCAACGGTCGACCAGGTGACACTGCTCACTCAAGATATTGAGGACAGCTTCCAGCAAAAAGAGAAGGCTGGAGTAGTGTTGCTGGATCTTACAGCTGCTTATGACACCATCTGGCACCGTGGACTCCACCTAAAGCTACTAAAGACCATCCCAGACCGGCATATGGTGAAGTTCATCATGGAGATGCTGACGAACCGCAGCTTCACCCTACAGACCAGTGATGGACAATGCAACAGGATCAGGAGGCTGAGGAATGGCGTTCCGCAGGGGTCTGTCCTCGCACCGATGTTGTTCAACATATACATCTACGATCCACCGGAGACAACATCCCGGAAATATGGCTACGCTGATGACCTGGCCATCATGATGCGTCGACCAACATGGGAGGCGATGGAAGACGGCCTAAACCGGGACATGGGTATCCTGGTAGCCTACCTGCGCAAGTGGCGCCTACAGCTCAGCATTGGCAAGACAGTGTCAGCAGCTTACCACCTCAACAACAGCGAAGCAAAAAGGGAACTGGATGTATTCGTCGACAACAAGCGCCTGGAGTTCCAGCAAGCCCCGCGGTACCTTGGTGTACGTCTGGATAGGACACTCTCCTTCAAACAACACCTTGAAGAAGTGACGGCCAAAGTGTCATCAAGGGTCTCACTAATCCGACGTCTTGCCGGCACTAGCTGGGGTGCATCCGCCAAGGTGCTTCGAATCTCCACGCAAGCCCTGGTCTTCTCCGCAGCTGAATACTGTGCCCCAGCCTGGTGCAGAAGCCCACATGCCAGGAAGGTCGACGTTGCCATAAACAACGCTCTTCGGACCGTAACTGGCTGCCTGAAGCCCACCCCCGTGTTCCACCTGCCAGTACTAGCGGGAATTGCCCCGGCTGGCCTCCGACGAGAGGCTGCTACCCTCGCCCTAGCAAGGAAAGCCCGGAGACATGACTGGCATATCCTGCACGACACCACCACAACAGTGCTGCCTCTAAATAGACCCAAGTCCCGCCATCCGTACAACAGGGCGGCACAAGAGCTGCTCAGGTCCATCCCTGAGGACGTGTCTACAGAGGCATGGCTGGCGGCAGCCTGGAAGCAGGAGTGGGAGTCGGCCGGGCCCACACGCATCCACTGTTACATCCAGGACCCGGGAGGCAGCATTAAAGGAGAGGACTGCCACGCCGGCAATGGATCCTGCTGAATCGCCTGCGAACTGGGGTCGGCTGTTTCAAAACATCTATGAGGAAGTGGGGCCTGGCGGAGGGAGCAGTATGTGAGTGTGGGGAGCCGGAGCAGACTGCTGACCACATAATCACCGCCTGTCCCCTGTATAAACCACCCTCGGAGGCCGGCCTCTTCGATGTGGGACCTGAGACGAGGGCGTGGCTGTACGCTACTGAGCTGGACATCTGATGATGACACACGAAAGAAAGGTACAATCACTATCTTCACATCATGTTCGTTGTTAGATTATCATTCGGTAATTTTGTAATCAGGATTATTACCAAAGGTGTACACTCTCTTTATACTAAAATCAACACATATTCATTGTAAAGGGGTTACACAAACTAATGAGTTAGCGCAATGTTTATACAATGAGAGCAAGTGAATAGTGAAGGGGCAGCTTCCTTGAAAAAGATTAAATAATCTCCATAGCTCTCCATATAGGGTGTCCTAACTCTATGCACATTTTATGTCTCTTGGCCTCATAGGGCGAGGTGTTTGTATTTTTTAAGCTTTACCCAGGCACCAAGGTGTCTGCAAGGTTCGCAATTATAGCTGTTAACTATTGTAATAACTACATAATAGACTTGTTGGGACATGGTCTGTGATCTTATTACTCATTTACTCTCCATTCCCATTATGTATCGTGTACGCATTGCTAGCGTTTCAAAATGTTTACGGGAAATACAAAATTGATTTTATGCACAAACCTATGATGCATTGGACAGATCTATTCGGTTTAACAGCAAAAATAGGGTTGAAACACTTCATGGGGGGGGGGGCTTTACATGATCCCCATGTTGGGTGAAAAAAGGGAACCAACTTCCTGGGATAAGACTTTTAACCAACGTAGTCCTTCAGGCCAAACAAAAATGTCTCTGGTTTTTGTTTTTCGCGAGCGTCGGCATTTGCATTTTTTATTTGTTAATGTTAGCTATGAAACGATGTCCAATTGCTGGATCGATTGGCATTTTGCCGCGTTGTGTTTTAAACGACTTTTTCACATAGGGAGTATGGACGTTTTCCACCATACTTTGTAATGTGGTCTGGCAACAATTCCCGTGTATCAAATACAATACCACCAACAATATTATTTTAAAAAGAAAAAAAAATCGCGTCACTGCAATGATTTTAGATTTTGTTTGGCCTTAACGGTAATGATTAATATAACGGTTCTAAACATCTATATTACTATTTCACTGTTGGCATGCAAAAAGCTTTACAATGTTAACAAGACGTGCATTATAATTTGTACAACACTACAACACAATCAATTCAAGTAATATTTGAATAAGTATCAAGATTACATGAAAATTAAATAACCGTATAATATGAATTAACTGACATAAGCAATATTTTGAACTAAGAGTGAAGATCGGATGCAAATGAAATAACCGTATGGTTGAACTAAAATAAACAAGCTATATACATTTTTTTATATAACGGTAATTGTTTCCCAAAGCTTTACCATTTTTACAAGATGTTCATCACGAAACAATCATTTGAACTAATTAAAAGTCATTATCAGGTTAAAATGAAATATCTGTATGATTGAACTGAATTAAACACACTATATTTATTTATATAACGGTAATTGTAAACATTGGCACAAAGCTTTACAATGTTTACAAAACGTTTACACAATTTTTAACAACACCACGACACAATCATTTTACCTAATAATGTCAAGATCGAATGAAAATCAAATAATCGTACCATTGAACTGAAATAAATAATTGTTTGGTAAAATATCTAATGTATCCGTAACTTTGTTAACCTGTGCAAATTTGTTTTCATTGTTAACGAGAAAATAGTGAAAATTTGTTCTTATTTTTCGTTTGAACTATAATGTGAAATTTACGTTTGAAAACGAAAATTCAGTTCTGAAATTGTTTTACTACAATGATAGCAGCTCAGACAGAAATAGTTCAATTGAGGTTTTATTTACCGTCATTAACACCAGGTTGGGCAGAAGGTGTCTTTATCACCCAATTGGGGCCCATTGGTATGCTCATTAAGAGAATGGTGTTTCAGACAGGATAATATTATCTTCCAATCGGGATACAAAAGTTGACATCGACTCTGTGAGTCCAAGTAAGTTATAATTATGTACCGTGTGATCAATACTGATTTCATTTTCTTTTTCAGTTTATCAATAGTGTATAATGACTTGAAAGTGAAAATACAAAATTTCAACCCTCTAGTATTCAAGAAATATATCATAAATATTACCTATGAATGTTTATGCGCTCACGTGCGACGAAAAAACGTTATAGGTTTGTATTTTTTATGTTTTACAATGCAATATTTGTTTCTCTAAGAAAACAATTCTCAATATGACTGTAAAGTGTATTACGATGTGAAAATGTCATTATAAGTAGTCTTGGTTCAAGATGATGTTGTATTTTTAAAAAACGATCATGCGCCACAAGAGAGCGCTATCTCCAGACCAACCGCCATCACAATTACAAACGAACTCTAATCACCGTTTCGTCTGTGATATCAGTTCGTCTGAATATAGCGCCATATTGTGTTTATGGATCGTGTATCAAAAATACATCTTCTTGAACCAATACTACATTAAAGGCCGATATTAAACATTCAGAAATAACTAAGTAAACACTAATTGTAATTCAATATTTGTTAAAGCCAGTATACACTTGGTTAAAATGACTGTTAAAATGAAGAGATATGTACATAAACCAACGTATGAAAGGTTAAGCTAATATCACTCTGTGTTAAACCTATGCTTGAACGAAAATAGGGAAATGCATCAATTGTTTTTCTTTAGAATACCAAACATGTATACTGGCTTGAAGTTGTGCATGTGAAATATTGTATAAGACAAATAATTTTGTTTTCTTTCCATTGATATAAGCCACAATTCAAATAAATAAGCTAATACAAGTTATTAATCAAATAATATTTACATAAATATAACAACAATCAAGAATTCAAGTAGCATTTCACCTAGCCTTTAGTACAGGCGCACGCGGCAACCTGGAACACAACCCTTTAAAAACAGAACACGCAAGTGAGTGGTGAAAAGCAAGAGCACCTTTACCAGTCCGTTCCAGTCAGCTTCTTATTCATAAAGTGAGTTAAATGAATAATTTATTTATGGAAATTTATTTTAACCAATCGCCATAAGCCAAATATTGGGCTCATCTTTATTTAAACGAGTGATACAATAACAAATAAGTTAGCTACTGCATTATGTATTAACATTTCTCTACCAAATCTGTAGAGAAATATAAAGAAAAACATAAGACTACAGAATGGACTGATAAAGTCCTCGGGGCGTCGCCACTCTCGGGCTCGGTCTTTTTTCATACGTTGTGTTCTGGTTGCTACGTGGGCCTTGACTAAAGGCAACATTTCACCATAATGAGTACTAATTGGATTATGTTTTATATTGTTTTAAATGAATAGTTTCAGACTTTCAGTTGTTTGCTATTTATACTTGTTGTATACATGTGTATACACGTTGTATGTTCACCTCACATTAAACCTTACATTAAATGTTTTTGTTTTTTTACAATAACACATACAGTCACAGTTAATAAAAATAAAAAAAAGGCATTTCATAGACCCATTAAGTAATATGGGATTTGCTGGTCAATGTGTGTGATTTTAAATAACTAGTTTATCTATTGGTTTATTTAACAAAGTGATGTGCATTTGTAAAGTTTCCATTGCTCATTAGTGTCTGGTGTCTATTCGTAATTGTGTAAACACTTCAGTTGCGACATTTATAAGTAATAAAGTGCATGTGTTTGAACGTAATTCGTAGTTGTTTAGACAACATAATTGTGTTTAATTAATATTATTACCAATAATTTACAAGTGCTGGAAATGAGTTTTAAGATGCATTTTTTACTAGAGAAATGATAGCTTGTATGTATAATACATTTTGTTTTTGTGAACTTAATAGCACAAATGTCAATACAATAGCGATACATAAGTATGCGCATCTTGAACATGTTATTCTCAGGATGGTCTGTTGTAATGTAGTGTTATTATATAGTTCAATGCCGATTTATTTATGTCTGGGTTGACGGTATTTTATGATTATAATGATCATACCAGAAAGTCTACTATTTGTATGATTTTATTTTAGGATGAAGATGATCTTTCAGATACTATAGATGGACTATGTTGATATGTATCAACAGCTGTCATCTACTGACAGAAATCCCATGACCCTTGGTCTTTCTTCCATGTAGATATACCAACATGCAATTCAGTTGGTACTCGTCCATGATAGGCACCAGCGTCCCACTCCAGGAAACTCTGCTCCTCTCCTCCTTTGCCGACTGTAACAACGCCCTCATTGTACTCGATCCAGAAGGGACGGTATTCATTGTTATCAAGCAGAGGTGGATCTGACACAAGGTATTCGGCATAAATTGCGCCTACATTAATAATACTGCACAAATGTGGCATGCAGGCTCGGATGTATGCCTCTTTATAACCTCCACCAATCACTAAAATGGAAACAAATATTGGATGATGGTATCAATTGTCAAATGTTTTGTAAATTTGAACGCTTAGTCAAAATAGGTAAATAGTTTTATTTCCAGCTTGTGTTTCTCTTTGTGAAGTTCGATGTTGTGAAGTAATAATAATAATAATGTGTGGACTTATATAGCGCACGTATCCACCAACTAAGTGGTGCTCAAGGCGCATTATATCATTACCCCTGCTCATAAGGCTAATAAGGCTCATAAATCATTCCTGAAACCATCTCAGCTCCCTGGGGAGTATACAGCTCAATTGCTGCCATTACAGCGCATATAGGGCTAATCAACCAACTCTGCCCTCACAGGTACCCATTTAACCCCTGGGTGGAGAGAAGCAATTATGGTTAAGTGTCTTGCTCAAGGACACAAGTGTCACGGCCGGGATTCGAACCCACATTCTGCTGCTAACACCAGAACTTGAGTCCGGTAAGCTAGACCGCTCGGCCATGACACTCCAGTAGTTTTAGTTGGATTTATGAAACATTAATAAATTTAACATATGTAACTGAATTAGGTAAAACTTGTAGCTTTGCATGATGAGGATGATAAGTAAGACTAAATGCAGTGACACCATGTGGAATCTCAATTGAATAGTAATTAGTTCTGAAAAGAACTGGAGGTACAACTCGACGTTTCGATCAGTAAGCTCTCTCCCAACCCCTAGGATCCTAGTCTCAACGAACTAATCCTCCATCCAGCATCCATTCATGGGATGATCCTCCAGCAGTCTACTTAAGCAGCAGCATTTTCCAGAGTCCGGCATTCTCTCGAGGACGATCAGAGCTTACTGATCGAAACGTCGAGTTGTACCTCCAGTTCTTTTCAGAACTGATGGGGAGGTTGCGTCCTGTTTAATTGTAACGCAACGGTTACAATCCCAGCAAGATCAGCACAGCGAAGCCGGTTCCAAACCCCGAAAGCACGGTAAGTAATATAACCCTCTCTGCTTGTCTCCCCTATCTAGGTTCGACGTCTCACAAACTACAAGTCATCCTCCGACGAGCAGGCATCGATGTGTTCCACTCAGCCCCCAGCAAACTCCAAGGACTTCTACACACCCACAAGGACAAACCGGACCGAACAACTAAGCGGGAGTCTACCGGATCCCCTGTGAGTGCGGTAAGGTGTACATCGGCGAAACAGGACGCAACCTCCCCATCAGAGTGAAGGAACACCGAGCAGACGGCCGCAGAGGAGATTTCGAGAAGTCCGCAATCGTCAAGCACTCGCACATCAAGGACCACAAAATCGACTGGCAGGCAGCCCAACTCATCACACCCATCGACGCATGGCACCCCAGACGCAGAGAGGCCATCGAGATCGTCAAACACGACACTGTGCCACATGACATCGGCTTCTCCATCAGCGACATTTGGCGACCAATACTACAGACTGAAGGATCTTCTATATCCAAGGTCCATAACCCACCCCAGCCTGAGGGATCTCCTATATCCTAAGTCAACCACCCTCCTTCCCCCTGTGCTTGTTAACAACTGATTCAGTTCAGTGAGCACACACACCTCTCTCCCAACCCCTAGGATCCTAGTCTCAACAGTTCCCGCCTGCGCGCCTCAACGAACTAATCCTCCAGCATCCATTCATGGGATGATCCTCCAGCAGTCTACTTAAGCAGCAGAATTTTCCAGAGTCCGGCATTCTCCTGAGGACGATCAGAGCTTACTGATCGAAACGTCGAGTTGTACCTCCAGTTCTTTTCAGAAATAATTACTACTCAATTGAGATTCCACATGGTGTCACCGCAATTAGTCTTACTTACGTAACTGAATTAAATGTAATTACTTAATAAATAACGAGATGCAAAAGGCTCATGTTTAAAAGGGCATAATTAACTGAATGAGTTCAGGACCGATGCAACACGTATTACAGAAACCAAGCCCGTATAGTGCATGTGTCAATATAACACAATTATAAATGTTATTTTGTTTTAACTGAAGCTTAATAATATTTATCGTGGTAAATTATATAAAAATTAATGCAGTTTCTACGAATTTTTGTTTAAATATTGATCAAAAGACTCGAACCCCACTAACTGTAAGACATGCCAACAATAACACTCTGAATCCCACATCTAACAATATTCCAAACGTAAAAAAAAATTCGATTACACCTCGTCCTCGTACACTGTTTGCAAAATGTTTTGAACATATAGTTTACAGTAATGCCCGAATGTTATCGTATACTCACTTATCTCGATAAAGACAGACTGGTCCGTCCTGTCCTCTGACAGGGCTATCAAGGCATTCCTTGGAGCCTTCACCGAGAAGTTCAGACGAAAAGGCATGGTCAGTGGTTTAAGGATGAAATTGTAGCTGTACGGCGTATCAGCGGGTTCAGTGACCAAAGTACAAACTACCAACATCCACAAAAATGAAATTAATAAAAATGGTTAGTAAAGTGGTTGTCATTTCCAGTAAATATATGACTGTAAAATAATATTTGCTCTAGGAATCAAACGAAAATGCGTTATGCGATTCATCGAACCCAAGTAGGAGTTCATGTAAGCCTGTACACTTCTTGTACCCCAACAACATTAATAATGATCATATCCCCAATAATATTCAACTTAATCAAAATAATGATTTCCTTTAATAATAACGCAGATAATGTGTCATTTCATGTATTAATTTTTCTTTTTCAAAAACGCAATAGCATTTTGGATGACAATATCTTCTTAAATTTCAGTATTATTATATTTGGCAAATGATGTATATTCATGTTTCATAAGGATACAAGATACGCATACAAACCTTACTAACCTGAAAATAGAACCAATTAAAACAAATACCTGGAAATAGAACAGGTTAAAACAAATTCCTGAAAAAAGAACAGGTTACAGCAAATACCTGAAAAAGGAACAGGGTAAAGGAAATACCTGAAAAAGAACAGAAATCCCATGACCCTTGGTCTGTCTCCCATGTAGATATACCAACATTTAATTCAGTTGGTACTCGGCCATGATAGGCACCAGCGTCCCACTCCAGGAAACTCTGCTACTCTCCTCCTTTGCCGACTGTAACAACGCCCTCATTGTACTTGATCCAGAAGGGACGGTACTCATTGTTATCAAGCAGAGGTGGATCTGACACATTGTATTCAGCATACGTTGCGCTGGCATTACTAATACTGCACAAATGTGGCATGCAGGCTCGGATATATGCCTCTTTATAACCTCCACCAATCACTAAAATGGAAACAATTTGGATGATGGTATCAATTGTCAAATGTTCTGTAAATTTGAACGCTAAGTCAAAATAGGTAAAGAGTTTTATTTCCAGCTTGTTTTTCTCTTTGTGAAGTTCGATGTTGTGAAGTAGTTTTAGTTGGATTTATGAAACATTAATACATTTAAAATATGTAACTGAATTAAATGTAATTACTTAATAAATAACGAGATGCAAAAGGCTCATGTTTAAAAGGGCAAAATTAACTGAATGGGTTCAGGACCGATGCAATACGTATTATAGAAACCAAGCCCTTATAGTGCATGTGTCAATATTCATGTAACATAATTATGAATGTTATTTTGTTTTAACTGAAGCTTAATAATATTTATCGTGGTAAATTATATAAAAATTAATTAGTACACTGTTTGCAAAATGTTTTGTCTTCAAAATTATGTTGTTTTTCTGGGAGGTCAACATACAGTTCTCAGTAATGCCCAAGTGGTATACTCACTTATCTCGATAATGACAGACTGGTCCGTCCTGTTCTCTGCTAGGGCTATCATGGCATTCCTTGGAGCCTTCACCAAGAAGTTCAGACGAAAAGGCATGGTCAGTGGTTCAAGGATGAAATTGTAGCTGTACGGGGTATCAGCGGGTTCAGTGACGAAAGTACAAACTACAAACATCCACAAAAATGAAATTAATAAAAATGGTTATTAAAGTGGTTGTCATTTCCAGTAAATATATGACTGTAAAATAATATTTGCTCTAGGAATCAAACGAAATTGCGTTGTGCGATTCATCGAACCCAAGTAGGAGTTCATGTAAGCCTGTACACTTCTTGTACCCCAACAATGATTTCCTTTAATAATAACGCCGATATTTCAATGTATTAATTGTTATTCTTCAAATACGCAATAGCATTAATAAGGTACATTTTGAATGACAATATCTTCTTAAATGTCAGTATTATTATAGTATTATATTGACAAATGATGTATATTGTAATGTTTGTCTTAACCTATTCCTTAAGCGCACGGGTAGCGTGATAGGCTTCTAAGCAATAGGCTCCTGCGGTGGTGGATCGCAGCTTCCAAGTCAATGAATGCAGCTCTGAGTTGTTCACAGTGAGGATCCCATGCATATCACAGTGAGGATCGCATGCAGATCTTACACTGTGAGGATCCTATATATACCAATAACAGTGAGGATCGCGTGAGGATCGCATACAGATAACAGGAGGATCCCATGCAGATCACAGTGAGGATTGCATGAGGATCGCGTGAGGATCGCGGGTAGATCTTACACAGTGAGGATCCTATACCAATAACAGTGAGGATCGCGTGAGGATCCCATACAGATAACGGTGAGGACCCCAGTTACACTAATACTAAAGTAAATGGATACCAGAAACGGTTTTCTATGGTGATTACATAGCAGCAAGAACAACACTTTATTCAGAACAACTTCTCCTTATATAGGATCTCAACCCCTATACAACGCATGTAAAATCAAGTCATGTACAAAACATATGACCTATACATTAGTACAGTAAGTAACTGACCAATGAGTGTTGTGAGTGACCCTAATGCATAATGTAAACATAGGTGACTAGAGCGGAATGTTCCATTGTGTAAAAGGTGATAAATATTGCAGGGTGAAATCAGATAGGACTAAAATCATGGATCATTACAATATTCATGTTTCATAACGATACAAGATATGCATACAAACCTATCTACATAAATTCATGACTTAACTGGCCTGCACACTTTTTGAAATAATTTGGGCCTAGGAGATTTTACGAAGGGCCAATTTGGACTGTTTATGGGCAAAATAAATCGCTTTCTAGTTTTAAAGCGTTTTGGAATCTGTAAATTCACACAATGCAAATAATTATTGAGTACGAGTACGAACACACAGACAAAATGTACTCGAGCACGATTTTAAGTGTGAGTACTATAATTCTGACTGGCATGCATTTGGTGATGTATGGTGTAAGTTGTCCCCTTGCCTGTGAAACTGACAAGAGTAAAGCTGATAGGAAACATTTCATTGAAGTCGAGTACACCCCAACCCTCAGTGAAACCACGAACAACAGACGCACCTGTGAAGTTAATCGCCGTCCTACCACATACATGTATAGGATTTCCTGGTGCATGCTATTCGTGAAGAAAGAAAATCAAAATCAAAACAATAATTGCCCCATAGCCTGTGATCCCGGTATTATTAGGGGTCGCTGTTTTTTGTTTGTTTTATTCTTACTTAACTGTTAGTCTAAAATTTTGGGACTAGGCATGTTTGTAAGGGGGATAGTAGTTAGACTTGGAGTCCCAAAACTTAAGATAGGACCAGGCTTGGCGATTGTGTAGCGCACGGCCCTTGTTGCAGATACGAGTCAAGGCCAAGTGTGCATCTTTTTTAAAAATGACTTTTTTCAACCTAAAGCAGGCTTCTCCCGATTAGAGGGCGCTGTTTGTCCAGCTGGCAGTTTTTAGATTCTGTGCATATGTACATTTTGTATGTCTTGCTATTTTGCATGTTATGTTTGCGCAGTATAATTTCCATTCAACTAAATTTATCTCCAATACTATCTTTGAAAACACTACCCCTAGTTACCCATTCCTTTTTGTACGTCTTCTAGACTTTTTTGTTGGCCTACTTCGAGCAAATTGCCATTCGACGTCAGTTAGTTTATGTAACACTGGTTTCTGCCCTTCCAAAGTGGCATTGTTGAAATGGTCGAAGCATGGACAGTGACGAGTTTGGTTATCCCTGGACATGACCCCCACTGGATATAACTGCGTTTATGGACATTTCTATCAACCCTGTTCCTAATGGTTTGAACTGCACTAATAACAGCGAGTTGTATGTCGATGGTTGCATTCTAATTTGAATAGCCCTCCCAATAATGGGCGAATCACCTATTCACGCAACCAATTGTTTAATTTACGTAGATCTTCTCAGTGTTTCATTAATTCTGAACAACTTCAATTACTTAAAGCAAATTGGATTTTTCGGTTTCGAGGGAAGAGAGCAGGTAAACGGTATAAGGGTAATAAACAAAGGATACCCGCCATTTAAGTCAGCGTTTGGATTCTACTTATTGTCTTCAAGCCTTACTAGAAAACCGGAATCGAGTACTTCAACCAGTTACAATAACACCCATGTTAACAACTGCATGCTAATTTAAGCTCTGCAGTTTGAATACCAGATCAATTAAGAACAACATGGCTGACTTTGTCGATTATGTTGTAACTAGCAGGGCTGATCTTTTTGCCCTAACCGAGACTTGGTTTACCGAAATGGATGTTGCTTGTAAAGTTCAAGCTACTCCATCTGGTTTTAAGCTATTGGATCATCCACGAAAGAATCGCATTGGAGGCGGTACTGGTCTGTTATTCCGAGATAGAATATAATTCATAAGGCTTCGGTTAGTGATCATCTATAGGCCCCATACTCTGAAAATCATCCAGTTACTGTGAACACGTTTCTTACTGAATTTGCTGTGTATTTGGAATCGTTAATTCTATGCCCTCAATGACTCCTGGTAACTGGGCATTTTAATATTCATGTTGATGTTTCTGAAGATCCATCTGCTGTCCATGTTATAGAACTTCTTGAATCTATGGGTCTGAGGCAACCCATGAGTTGGGACACACATTGGATTTCGTTATCACGGGGCAGTCTGAGGTTGTTCTAGACAGCCCACCTTTTCCTGATCGTCGTTTATCTGACCATCTATCAGTTATGTGTAATTTAAAAACAAGACCGTTAACATCTTCAACCAAAACAGTTTCTTATAGGAACACTACATCGATCAATATTAATTCATTAAAAAATGACTTATCTTCTTCTAAGCTGTGTACAGATACTCGACTCCCAAATGTCTCGATGAGCTTGTTAAATGTTACAATGTCACTCTCACTGATACACTTAACACTCATGCACCAGTAAAGTCGAAAACAGTTTCTACCAGACCTTTGGTGACATGGTTTAATGTGAACATTAAGGCAGCTGTGAAGTTGAAAGGAAATGGCGGCAAACTGGGACACCCAACGACTTAGCGAATTTTAAAACTAAAAGAAACAGGGCTACACTTCTCATGAATAAAGCCCGCAGTGATTTTTATACCAACTTTATTGACGCCAACCGTTCTGATCAGAGTAAATTATAGGCCACTAAGACACTGCTCCAACAATGCCATGTTTCCCCCTTCCCATGTTTAATAACAAATTTGATCGAATGAAATGGGGAATTTCTTTGTTAAAAAGATAACAAACATTCATTCCAAACTTGACAATTTGGGATCAGCAGATGAATCTGAATCTAATTATTTTCCAAATATTATTCCATCTGATGACATTTTGTTTGATCATTTCATTACATTAACTGAGAAACAGGTTAAGCAACTTGTCAGTAAATCTACAAAGAAGTCTTGTTCCCTTGATCCAATGCCAACTAAGCTAGTCAGTGATTGTCTTGATGTTCTGCTGCCAGTGCTTACCAGTATCATAGATTTGTCTATTGGTTCTGGCGTTTTTCCCGATTGCTGGAAAGAGGGACTGATTTTTCCTTTGTTAAAGAAGCATAACCTAGAAGGGACACCAGCGCAAGGCGAAATGGGCTGAGATTGCCTTCGGCGACATTCAACAGAATCACGAGATTGGACCTCCACCAGCATCCATATCGGATTCACATCTGACATCAACTTACGCCAGGAGATTTTGCTAGAAGGCTGGCGTTTGCCAGATGGTTGATAGCCCGTACCGAGAGAGATGTCAATTTTCTGCGGAATCTCGTAATCGGCGACGAAGCTGCTTTCTCCATGAACGGCAAGGTCAATACGCATAATGTTCTTGAATATGCACCAGCAAGACACCCCCAGAATTCAATTTTGAGGTTAACATGAGTCGACAAAAGTGGACTGTTTGGTTAGGACTTTGTGGAAGTGGTCAGCTGATCGGACCGTTTTTCTTTCAAAGGAATGTCAATGGTAACATGTATCTGCAGATGCTCAATGATAACGTTTTACCGCAGCTGCAGGAACACTTTGAGCGACAGGTTCGTGGGGTCTTCAGACAACTCTGGTGGGCCCAAGATGGCGCCCCAGCACATCGCCTTATCGCTGTCCGAGATCGTCTGAGGGAACTCTTTGGCGAACGAGTCATCGCCGTCAACCATGAGGTGGAATGGCCACCAAGATCACCTGACCTCACACCATGTGACTATTTCCTTTGGGGACATTTGAAGAACAAGGTGTTTGCAACTCCTCCCCGTGATCTTGATGAATTGCAGGGCCGTATTCGAAATGAAGTGGATGCTTTACGCAATAATCCGGCTATGGTGAGACGAGCTATGCAGGACATGCTCCGTCGCTGTCAGCTTTGTGTCGAAAGGGGAGGTGGACATGTTGAAGGTGTGGGTGCATAAAAGGGCAATCTTAGAAGAGATTCTTCTTGAATAATGTCCAGTCATTCCTAAAGAAAATCTGGTTTATCATACTGACTTTCACTAATTATCCTGCCTTGTACTGATTACCCAAACTTGCAAAAATGCGATTTGAATTTGTCATTTTCAATAACAATGTACTCGCTCATGTGTGACAGCAATGGGTCAATAAAGGTATCAATGGAAAGCTGAGGAGTTCATCTTCTTTGGTACACTACATGTAAATTGTCAAACTAAATAACCTTGGCATATTAACCCCCTGAATTCGGATTACCTTTTTTTTGATACGCACTGTATATCGCAGAACCCGCTGCTATATAGGATTCTAGCCAGCCAATCGCCATCGGGCAAGCTCGGTGGTCGAGAGGTAAGACGTCTGCACTAGTAAGCAGGAGTTCGTGAGTTCGAATCCCGCCCGAGTCCCGCCTGTGTAGTTTTACACAGAGACTCGAAAATCACTGAGTATACAGTGCTATACACACGTCGGTGTTAGGGCAAAATTAAATCAATTGATATACTTTTAAAGATGAATTCTCAGCATGTAACATTACTTGTTTTATTAGACCTTAGTTCCGCCTTTGATACCATTGATCATAAAATTTTGCTGGAACGCCTTCAGTCAAAGCTTGGGATATCTGGCTCGGCGCTCGATTGGTTTGCATCTTATTTGTCTTCTAGAAGCCAGCGGGTGTCTATAGATGGGACCTTGTCAAATAGTTTTAGGTTTGACTGTGGTGTTCCCAAAGGATCATGTCTGGGTCCATTGCTTCTCACCATCTATGCTTCTAGGTTGTTTGATATTATTGAGTGCCATCTGCCAAATTCTCATTGTTATTCAGATGACACACAGTTGTACATAAGCTTTAAACCTGACGATACAAACAGTCAGTTGGAAACCGTAGCAGCAATGGAGAGATCTATTCAAGACATCAGGCATTTGATAATTCATGATAGGCTTATGATAAATGATAATAAATGTGAATTTCTTGTCATTGGTACCAGACAACAGCTACAAACAATTAACATTCCCACCCTCACTGTGGAGAAATCTGATATTTTTCCCAATTCATGTATTAGGAATTTGGGGTCATGGTTTGACTCTGCATAACATTAGAAGTATTAGTAAATGTTTATCTCGTGAGTCTCTGTTGACCTTAGTCCATGCTTTTGTTACCAGTCGAATGGATTATTGTAATAGCTTATTGTACGGTCTACCGAAAAGTCAAGTAGCCAAATTACAACGAGTCCAGAATGTTGCGGCCAGACTTGTGTTCAACATACCTAGGTTTCAGCATATAACACCAATTCTTCGCGAATTACATTGGTTACCTGTTTCGTTTAGGATTAATTTTAAAATTATTTTTGTTAACTTTCAAGGCACTCCATGATTTATCTCCAGTGTACATAAAAAAATCTCATTAGTATTAACAAAGGTTCCCGTTATAATCTCAGGTCAAGTAGTAATGGTCTTGTTTTAGAGTACCCTAAGGGGAAGATGCTTGCTACGCTGGGTGCTAGAGCATTTTCATCGGCCCCAGTGCTCTGGAATGCACTCCCGCGCCACATTCGCAATGAACAGACACTTGATTATTTTAAACGTAAGATTAAAACATATGTTTTTAAGGAAGCTTTTGTAAATTAATTTCCTTAATTGCACTTTTGGTGAGAACCAAGCCAGTTAGGCTATATTCCTTTAATTAGTATAATTATGTAGGTTAAAGGCGTCTGTCTCCGGGAAAGATCGAGAGATCACCGATGCCAGTTGGGGGTGTATTGACATAGATCCTCCTCTGGCGGGACAGACGTAACTCCATACTGAGGTTTGGCCGCTGGCAACCTCATCTGTTCTTCTGATTAACAAAAAATGGGGTTTGTTTGTATTTATGTTTGTTTATTCAATTTTGTTTGTGTGTTTATTTTTGTTATGCGCATTTGATCATTTTAAATGGAAACAGCGCAATAGAAATGTTTAATTTATTATTATTATTATTTATTATCCTAATATAATTTTTTGCCACTTTGAACAGTTTCTTGCTGTAGAAAATCTTATATTTTGCGGTTGGTCACTAACATAAACTTGTTTTCTTAATGAGCATTTTTATGTTCTTGATTAAATTGTAGGCTGATCTGGGGAGAAACGTCTTCATGGAATTTATGATCATGCAGGATTATGACTTACCACGGGCTTAATTGCTTTGGTTTTATTCAGCAGATAAAACTCGTACGGCAGAAAATGGCCTTTCGCATGCTGTGGCGCATGCGCGTACACACCACGAACGTGCACAATCTAATCCTCATTAGCAAGGTATCTCGCTCGAGATTAGATACGGAAGCGCCACGTGACGTCATATACGTATACGTATCCCGTACGCGTACGGATTTCTAATGGTCCCTATTATCAAGACAGTTCATGCCGAGCTAGCTGGACATAGCTGCACATAATCGCTCTCTGTACCGGTGTCTGGTGGATGGTGTGATCGGGGAAGACGTGTGGCAGCAATCCCACTTCGATCAAAAAGTTTGTAAGGAAGATGACGAATCTAAAGCCGCATGCCTCTCTGAGCCGTATCCTACCCAGACTGCCTCTTCCCGAGTTTAGTAAATTCACTTACGACACGACGCATGTGTTTAATGGGTTTAATTGCCGATGACAAGCCACCAAGCACATAAGCACGAAGGGATGAAATGTACAATCTCAATCTGTGAGGAATGACCAACTCAATTTAAACAACAGGTTTGATGCCAGGCTGAATTTCTTGTATTCACTCTTCGGATTGTTCTTCACTTTACTCATTCGCCATTTGAAACCGAATCACCAAAATGCTGACATCATCATACACCACTGCATGGATGGTATAGACATGTTCTACTTATACGTCGCCTTATATGAACACGCCACGCCATAACATCAACCATACTTGAGGATTAAAACAACTGTACATTATACATGGAGTATGGAAACTGGTTAGATACCTACGACTGTAGTACACACTTTGGATTTACCTGTACATGATGTACCATCTCCGTCGTATCCTTCGTCGCAAGTACATGTAAAACTACCGTCAGTGTTAGTGCAGAGTCCATGAGCTGAATCACAGTTGTCGACACCTGTCGTACATTCATCAATATCTATTAAAAACAAATTGGAATTACAAATTGTTAACAAAACATGGAATAAGTGAAACTGGATCATCTGAAAGATCCTCCTACTTGTACAGAAGTCCCCAATGTCCAATGTTATGTTTAAATTTACCTATACAAGATGTACCACCTCCTTCGTATCCTCCTTCGCAAGTACATGTAAAGCTACCGTTAGTGTTAGTGCAGAGTCCATGAGCTGAATCACAGTTGTCGACACCTGTTGCACATTCATCAATATCTAAAACAATTTCAAAGGCAACACGATGTGTTTAGATATCTTTATTGTATATAAGCTGATATAAATTAAAATAGCACTTAAGTCACATTGGATACATCAACTTAAAACACTTCACCCATATGGCCTCAACATCAACACAGGTATCAAATACAGCTACATTTACCTATATCATTACTATTTACCTATATCACTGTTGGATTTTATCAACTGTACTTTTTTTAAGGTATTTGATTGAACATGTTATATGTTCACCTGTGCTCTTTTCAGGTATTTGCTTTAACCTGATATATTTTCAGATATTTACTTTAACCTGTGCTTTTCAGGTATTTGCCTTAACCTGTGCTCTTTTCAGGTATTTGCCTTAACCTGTTCTCTTTTCAGGTATTTGTTTTAACCTGTGCCATTTTCAGGTATTTGTTTTAACCTGCGGTCTTTTCAGGTATTTGTTCTAACCAGTTATTTTTTTCAGGAATTTGCTTTAACCTGTTCTATTTCCAGGTATTTGTTTTAACCTGTTCTTTTTCAGGTTTTTGTCCTAACCTGTTCTATTTTCAGGTATTTGCTTTAATTAACCTGCTGTTTATTTACACCCACACACCAACTCTTAAATATGTATGGTGTAAACCCCCCTGTTTTGTTGTTGTATCCCTTTGTGTATTATCCTATCTTTAACCTAGCCTTACTAGAAGCTGCCGCCTCTACCTATTGTGTGGCTCAGTAATCCCTCCTTTACCCTAGCTTTTTCACAAGCTGCCACGTATACCTATTGTGTGGCTCAACAACACCAACAGCAACAGCAACAGCAACAGCAACAGCAACAGATACATATACAGATACAGATACAGATACAGATACAGATACAGATACAGATACAGATACAGATACAGATACAGATACAGATACATATACAGATACAGATACAGATACAGCGCAGAAGGCAAGGGATCTACTACTGGCTGTGGAGGGCGAATGCAAGACAATTGGTCTGCAGCTTAATACCAAAAAGACGCAGGTGATGCCATATAATATTGATGACGCCACCATCGCTACCTTAGATGGTACAGTGCTTGATGTTAAGAAAGACTTCAAGTATCTCGGCTCCTGGATTGCCTCGACTGAGCAGGACATCAAGATTAGACGAGCTCTTGCATGGAATGTTTTGCACGGTATGAGGAAAGTGTGGAAATCGGGGCTGAGAGATGACCTGAAACGACGGCTTTTTGTCGCAACAGTCGAGTCTGTGCTGCTATATGGAGCGGAGACATGGACGCTTACTGTGCAACAAGAGAAAGCACTTGATGGTGTCTACACTCGCATGCTCAGAATAGCCCTCCACGTGTCTTGGAGAGATCACGTACGGAACGTCAACCTATATGATTGCCTGCCAAGAGTGTCAGTCAAAGTCCGTGAGAGGAGGATGAGACTGGCGGGACACTGCGTTCGGCACCCTGAACTGTCTGCTAATCCCCTCATACTTTGGGAGCCCACACAGGGCAAAGCAAGAAGAGGTAGAGGTCGGGCTACCTACACCAGTGTACTGCGGAACGACACAGGCCTTGACAGCATGAACGAACTCAGGACTGCCATGCTGGATAAACTGGTCTGGAGGTGCCATATTCATGGAACCCGAGATGGCATAGGTTAAGGCCAATATACGCCCTCGCTTTAGTAGTAGTTAGTAGTAATAATAATAATAATAAAAAAAAAAAATAATAATAATGTAATTTAGTTTGTACCTTGTAAAAGCCTCTGATGAATGTCCGGTTTGGATCGAAAGCTAAGGCAACCCTCCTGATTTAATTTATATATCTTCAGGTCATCAGGATTTCCTGCCTGTAGCTCAGCGGTTGCAACAGATCTTCACCTGTCGCAGTAAGTCACTATTTACTGTTGTTGTATCCCTCCGTTGTGATCCCTTGAGTTACCTGTTTTTTTTTTTTGTTTGTTTGTCTCTTATCCATTTTATTCCCTATTTATTTATTCAACCTCTACTCTCTTTAGGTTTTTGTATCAACCTGTTCTCTTTTATGTATTTGCTTTAACCTGTGCCTTTTTCAGGTATTTACTTGAACCTGTTCTCTTTTCAGGTATTTGTTTTAACCTGTGCCCTTTTCAGGTATTTGTTATAACCTATGCTCTTTTCAGGTATTTGTTCTAACCTGTTCTTTTGTCAGGAATTTGCTTTAACCTGTTCTATTTCCAGGTATTTGTTTTAACCTGTTCTTTTTCATGTTTTTGTCCCAACCTGTTCTATTTTCACGTACAGGTGACAGCTTGTAGTAAGCCTAGGGTAAAGATAGGACAATACACAAAGGGATACAAAAAAAGGGGGGTTACACCATACAAATTGAGGAGTTGGTGTGTGGGTGTAAATAAAGAGCAGTGTAAAAAAGAGCAGGTTTATTTAAAGCAAATACCTGAAAATGGAACGGGTCAAAACAAATACCTGAAAAGAGAACAGGTTAATACAAAGGGCTGTGGAGAGAACAGGTTAAGGCAAATACATATACATATTTTTAAAAATAAAAATAAAAATAAAAAATAAAAATAAAAATAATAAAAATAATAAAAATAATAAAAATAATAAAAATAATAAAAAATAAAAATAACAAAAATAATAAAAAATAAAAATAATAAAAATAAAAATTAAAATTAAAACAAATAAAAATAAAAATAATAAAAAAAATAAAAATAAAAAATAATAAAAATAAAAATAAAAAATAAAAATAAAAATAATAAAAATAATAAAAATAAAAAATAATAAAAAATAAAAAATAAAAAATAAAAAATAAAAAATAAAAAATGGAACGGGTCAAAACAAATACCTGAAAAGAGAACAGGTTAATACAGAGGGCTGTGGAGAGAACAGGTTAAGGCAAATACATGAAAAAGGAACAGGTTAAAGCAAATACCTGAAAAAGGACAGAAATCCCATGACCCGTGGTCGTTCTCCCATGTAGATATACCAACATGTAATTCAGTTGGTACTCGGCCATGATGAGCACCAGCGTCCCACTCCAGGAAACTCTGCTCCTCTCCTCCTTTGCCGACTGTAACAACGCCCTCATTGTACTCGATCCAGAAGGGATGGTACTCATTGTTATCAAGTAGAGGTGGATCTGACACAAGGTATTCAGTATACGTTGCGCCGGCATTACTAATACACAAATGTGGCATGCAGGCTCGGATGTATGCCTCTTTATAACCTCCACCAATCACTAAAATGGAAATATATTATTATTTGGGTGATGGTATCAATTGTCAAATGTTTTGTAAATTTGAACGCTTAGTCAAAATAGGTAAAGAGTTTTATTTCCAACTTGTTTTTCTCTTTGTGAAGTTCGATGTTGTGAAGTAGTTTTAGTTGGATTTATGAAACATTACTAAATTTAACACCTATTACAGAAACCAAGGCTTTATAGTTCATGCGTCAATATTCATGTAACATAATTATGAATGTTACTTTATATTATTTTGTTTTAACTGAAGCTTAATAATATTTATCGTGGTAAATTATATAAATGCAGTTTCTACTATTTTTTTAAAATTATTGATCAAAAGACTCGAACCCCACTAACTGTAAAACAGGCCAACAATAACACTCTGAATCCCACATCTAACAATATTCCAAACGTAAACAAATAATCGATTAGTGAGTAATGCCCAAATGTTGTGGTATACTCACTTATCTCGATAAAGACTGACTGGTCCGTCCTGTTCTCTGCTAGGGCTATCAAGGCATTCCTTGGAGCCTTCAACGAGAAGTTCAGACGAAAAGGCATGGTCAGTGGTTCAAGGATGAAATTGTAGCTGTACGGGGTATCAGCGGGTTCAGTGACGAAAGTACAAACTACAAACATCCACAAAAATGAAGAAAAAAAATGGTTATTAAAGTGGTTGTCATTTCCAGTAAATATATGACTGTAAAATAATATTTGCTCTAGGAATCAAACGAAATTTCGTTGTGCGATTCATCGAACCCAAGTAGGAGTTCATGTAAGCCTGTACACTTCTTGTACCCCAACAACATTAATAATAACCATATCCCCAATATTAAATATTCAACTTAATCAAAATAATGATTTCCTTTAATAATAACGCCGATATTTCAATGTATTAATTTATGTTCTTCAAATACGCAATAGCATTAATAAGGTACATTTTGAATGACAATATGTTCTTAAATGTCAGTATTATTATATTATTATATTGACAAATGATGTATATTCATGTTTCATAACGATACAAGATACGCATACAAACCTAGAGCGTAATGTTCTATTGTGTAAAAGGTAATAAATATTGCAGGGTGAAATCAGATAGGACTAAAATCATGGATCATTACAATATTCATGTTTCATAACGATACAAGATATGCATACAAACCTATCTACCTAAATTTATGACTCGACTGTCCTGCACACTTTTTGAAATAATTTGTGCCTAGGAGATTTTACGAAGGGCCAATTTGAACTGTTTATGGGCAAAATAAATAGCTTTCTAGTTTTAAAGCGTTTCGGAATCTGTAAATTCACACAATGCAAATAATTATTGAGTACGAGTACGAACACACAGACAAAATGTACTCGAGTACGATTTTAACTGTGAGTACTATAATTCGAACTGGCATGCATTTGGTGATGTATGGTGTAAGTTGTCCCCTTGCCTGTGAAACTGACAGGAGTAAAGCTGATAGGAAACATTTCATTGAAGTCGAGTACACCCCAACCCTCAGTGAAACCACAAACAACAGACGCACCTGTGAAGCTAATCGCCGTCCTACCACATACATGTATAGGATTTCCTGGTGCGTGTTATTCGTGAATAAAGAAAATGAAAATCAAAACAGTAATTGCCCCATAGCCTGTGATCCCGGTATTATTTGGGGTCGCTGTTTTCTGTTTGTTTTATTCTTACTTAACTGTTAGTCAACAATTTTGGGACTAGGCATTTTTGTAAGGGGGATAGTAGTTAGACTTAAGATAGTACTTAAGATAAAACTTAAGATAGTACCAGGCTTGGCGATTGTGTAGCGCACGGCCCCTGTTGCAGATACGAGCCAAGGCCAAGTGTGCATCTTTTTTAAAAATTACTTTTTTCAACCTAAAGTAGGCGGTGTTTATCCAGCTGCCAGTTTTTTAGATTCTGTGCATAATATGTACATTTTTTTATATCCGTTTTTATATTTCTCTGTCTTTGCCATCAAGTTTTAAGCCTTTTGTGATGTGTTTGCCGTGTTGATTGTGATTTGTTTTTCGGGTATTTTGCTAAGTTTTGTAAATTACTAGTGACGTTTCTTGGATTTTTTGTGGACATCATCTGCTGTGTGTATGTTCATTGCTATGTGTTTTCATCATGGCCGCCATAACACAGGTTTGTGCTTGTCTTGCCATTTTGCATGTTACGTTTGCGCAGTATAATTTCCATTCAACTAAATTTATCTCCAATACTATCTTTGAAAACACTACTCCGAGTTACCCATTCCTTTTTGTACGTCTTCTAGACTTTTTTGTTGGCCTACTTCGAGCAAATTGCCATTCGACGTCAGTTAGTTTATGTAACACTGGTTTCTGCCCTTCCAAAGTGGCATTGTTGAAATGGTCGAAGCATGGACAGACAAGTTTGGTTATCCCTGGACATGATCCCCCACTGGATATAACTGTGTTTATGGACATTTCTATCAACCCTGTTCCTAATGGTTTCAACTGCACTGATAACAGCGAGTTGTATGTCGATGGTGAGTTGCATTCTAATTTGAATAGCCCTCCCAACAATGGGCGAATCACCTATTCACGCAATCAATTGTTTAATTTACGTAGATCTCAGTGTTTCATTCATTCTGAACAACTTCAATTACTTAAAGCAAATGGGATTTTTCGGTTTCGAGGGAAGAGAGCAGGTAAACGGTATAAGGGTAATAAACAAAGAATACCCGTCCATTTAAGTCAGCGTTTGGATTCTACTTATTGTCTTCAAGCCTTACTAGAAAAGCGGAATCGAGTACTTCAACCAGTTACAATAACAACTGCATGCTCATTTAAGCTCTGCAGTTTGAATACCAGTTTGATTATGTTGTAACTAGCAGGGCTGATCTTTTTGCCCTAACCGAGACTTGGTTTACCGAAATGGATGTTGCTTGTAAAGTTCAAGATACTCCATCTGGTTTTAAGCTATTGGATCATCCACGAAAGAATCGCATTGGAGGAGGTACTGGTCTATTATTCCGAGATAGCATTTCTGTCAAGAAAATTGCTGCTGGAGAAAAGGAATCATTTGAATTTTCAGAATGGTCGGTAGAATATAATTCATATAGGCTTCGGTTAGTGATCATCTATAGGCCCCACACTCTGAAAATCACCCAGTTACTGTGAACACGTTTCTTACTGAATTTGCTGTGTTTTTGGAATCGTTAATTCTATGCCCTCAATGACTCCTGATAACTGGGGATTTTTATTCATGTTGATGTTTCTGAAGATCCATCTGCTGTCCATTTTATAGAACTTCTTGAATCTATGGGTCTGAGGCAACCCATTAGTTGGGACACACATTGGATTTGGTTATCACGCGGCAGTCTGAGGTTGTTCTAGACAGCCCACCTTTTCCTGATCGTCTTTTCTCTGACCATCTATCAGTTATGTGTAATTTAAAAACAAGATCGTTAACATCTTCAACCAAAACAGTTTCTTATAGGAACACTACATCGATCAATATTAATTCATTAAAACATGACTTATCTTCTAAGCTGTGTACAGATACTCCCAAATGTCTCGATGAGCTTGTTGAATGTTACAATGTCACTCTCACCGATACACTTAACATTCATGCACCAGTAAAGTCGAAAACAGTTTCTACTAGACCTTTGGTGCCATGGTTTAATGTGAACATTAAGGCAGCTGTGAAGTTGAGAAGACAGGCTGAAAGGAAATGGCGGCAAACTGGGATACCCGACGACTTAGCAAATTTTTAAACTAAAAGAAACAGGGCTACATTTCTCATGAATAAAGCCCGCAATGATTTTTATACCAACTTTATTGACGCCGATAACAGTTCCGGTTAGAGTAAATTATTTAATGCCACTAAGACACTGCTCCAACAATGTCATGTTTCACCCTTTCCCATGTTTAATAACAAATTTGAGTTAGCAAATGAAATGGGGAATTTCTTTGTTAAAAAGATAACAAACATGACAATTTGGGGCCAGCCAATCGCCATCGGACATGCTCGGTGGTTGAGAGGTTAAAACGTCTGCACTAGTAAGCAGGAGGTCGTGAGTTCGAATCCCGCCCGAGTCCCACCTGTGTAGTTTTTCACAGAGACTCGGAAAGCACTGAGTACATAGTGCTATACACACGTCGGTGTTAGGGCAAAATTAAATCAATTGATATACTTTTGAAGATGAATTCTCAACATGTAACTTTACTTGTTTTATTAGACCTTAGTGCCGCCTTTAATACCATTGATCATAACATTTTGCTGGAACGCCTTCAGTCAAAGCTTGGGATATCTGGCTCGGCGCTCGATTGGTTTGCATCTTATTTGTCTTCTAGAAGCCAGCGGGTGTCTATAGATGGGACCTTGTCAGATAGTTTTAGGCTTGACTGTGGTGTTCCCCAAGGATCATATCTGGGTCCATTGCTTTTCACCATCTACTAAATTGTTATTCAGATGACACACAGTTGTACATAAGCTTTAAACCTGACGATACAAACAGTCAGTTGGAAACCGTAGCAGCAATGGAGAGATGTATTCAAGACATCAGACAATGGATGATTCATGATAGGCTTATGATAAATGATAATAAAAGTGAATTTCTTGTCATTGGTACCAGACAACAGCTACCAAAAATTTACATTCCCACCCTCACTGTGGGGAAATCTGATATTTTTCCCAATTCATGTATTAGGAATATGGGATCATGGTTTGACTCTGCATAACATTAGAAGTATTAGTAAATGTTTATCTCGTGAGTCTCTATTGACCTTAATCCATGATTGTGTTACCAGTCAAATGGATTATTGTAATAGCTTATTGTACGGTCTACCGAAAAGTCAATTAGCCAAATTACAACGAGTCCAGAATGTTGCGGCCAGACTTGTGTTCAACACACCTAGGTTTCAGCATATAACACCAATTCTTCGCGAATTACATTGGCTACCTGTTTCGTTTAGGATTAATTTTAAAATTATTTTGTTAACTTTCAAGGCACTCCATGGTTTATCTCCAGTGTACATAAAAAATCTCATTAGTATTAACAAAGGTTCCCGTTCTGATCTCAGGTCAAGTAGTAATGGTCTTGTTTTAGAATATCCTAAGGGGAAGATGCTTGCTATACGCTGGGTGCTAGAGCATTTTCATCGGCAGCCCCAGTGCTCTGGAATGCACTCCCGCGCCACATTCGCAATGAACAGACACTTGATTCGTTTAAACGTAAGATTAAAACATACCTTTTTAATTAAGCTTTTGTAAATTAATTTCCTTAATTGGACTTTTGATGAGAACCAAGCCAGTTAGGCTATATTCCTTTAATTAGTATAGGTAGGTTAAAGGCGTCTGTCTGTGTGAAAGATCGAGACATCACCGATGCCAGTTGGGGTATATTGACATAGCCCTTACAAAAAAGTTCTATAGAATTCTATAACAAAATTATATAGAATTTCTATACAGAATTCTATAGAACATCCTATAGAATCCCTCTATACAAATTCTATACAAATTCTATACAAATTCTACAAAAATTCTATAGAGCCTATAGAATTTCTATAGAAAAGTGGGCCATTTTTCTAAAAATATTCTATAGAAAATGCAACAGTTTTTATAGAAATCTAAATAATTTCTATAGAAAACATAGTTTAATTTTCAGCCATATAATTAAAACTTCTATAGAACTTTATAGAAATTCAATATAAATTTTATAGAAATCTATATAAATTCTATATAAAACTTTATAGAATTGTATAGAAATTTTATAGAACTATATAGAAATTCTATATAAATTTTATAGAAATCTACATAAATTCTATATAAAACTTTATAGAATTGTATAGAAATGTTATAGAACTGTATAGAAATTATATATAAATTTTATAGAAATCTATGTAAATTCTATATAAAACTTTATAGAATTGTATAGAAATTTTATAGAACTGTATAGAAATTCTATATAAAACTTTATAGAATTGTGGAACTATTTACAGAGTTTTATAGAAATATTCTATAGAAATATTTATCTGTAGCGCATTTTATACACCGATCTTGAGAGGAAAAATATAACCAGTTCTTTACAAAAATCAAATGTTGTCCACAAAATACATTTATAATAATAACAGGGCTGAAAAATATCATGTTCTTTGAAGCAAGGTAATGATTTATTGTTTTCCTGAGTACAAAGAAAGAACAAAAATACACATACTCAAAATACACATACTCAAAATACAAAATAGCACCATTAGCAGTTAAATTATTGTTTAACTTATTTAGGCCCAAAACCAAAACGTTCTCTGTTTTGGTCGTAGAAAATCTGGCAAACTCTTTTTAAATGAAACAGCACGGCTGAATTCCAATCGATCCAACAATTTGGTCTGCAATTGGACATCATTTTATAACAACATTGAATATTAAAATATTATTTATACAGAATGTGGAAATTTATGGCAAGGTGGGCTTTTTATGTTAAAATACAAAAGTATTTCATTTACTTTAGTTAATAAAACAAATAATGTAAATAATACTCTTTGGTACGTTGACAAGACGGTGAAAATGTTCTATTATAACAATGAGAACACTAAATCTTTTATGGATAATGGTTACCTTTATCGACCTTACATCACGGTTGGCTTTCAAATAATAATTTGGGAATGAAGGGAAGATACATAATTGATTTTTGACAGCGTATGTTAATTTCATCCCTCATCCAGTTTAACGAAATACACAATAGTTTCAAAGATGATCGCAACCTGCTCCAGCTTGACACAAATTTAGTTTTTAAATATCAACTTTCGAGTTAACTTTAACTTTAGAATCTGATAATAACCAGTGTTGTACATTGCCTTCTAGTAGGAACAAGATTGGTATTCAGACATGCAACTGCATTTTGTCAACACCAAAAAATGAAAATGGCAGGCATAGCAAGAATATACTACACTGTTTTTCAGTATTAATGCCTGGGTAATACAAGCCAGTGCAACTGTATAAAGTATTGCATGGATTTTTAAAATTCAAAAAACAAATGACAGAATGACATGTTCTACACAGCTTGTAGTGAAATGGTAGTAATTCAATCATGCATGAACAATTAATAATAATAATAATAATAATAATAATAATAATAATAATAATATGTGGACTTATATAGCGCACGTATCACCAACTGAGTGGTGCTCAAGGCGCATTATATTATTACCCCTGCTCATAAGGCTCATAAATCATTCCTGAAACCATCTCAGCTCCCTGGGGAGTATACAGCTCAATTGCTGCCATTACAGCGCATATAGGGCTAATCAACCAACTCTACCCTCACAGGTACCCATTTAACCCCTGGGTGGAGAGTAGCAATTATGGTTAAGTGTTTTGCTCAAGGACACATGTGTCACAGCCGGGATTCGAACCCACATTCTGCTGCTAACACCAGAACTTGAGTCCGGTAAGCTAGACCGCTTGGCCACGACACTCCAATTGACAGTGATTTTAATGAAAATTCAGCTGAAAAAAAGTTGCAGTACCAAGCATTGCTAAGCAGTTATGGAGAATAATGGAGGACCAATTCCATGTTAAACTCTTGCTCTACCCATCCAAAACAATGGACATGCATGTTGCTCTTTGAATACATGTATTTTTAGCCATCAATACTATTGTTATTGATGCATGAGTTCTTACAGAAAACTACATGTGTAACATGCCCTTGAAGCAATGCTCTGTACTGCAACTTTTTTCAGCTAAATTTTCAGATGTAAACTTTTAAAACTGAACCTTATTTAGCTCGTTAACCTTATTGGCAAGCGACTGCCTGATGAGAGACGTTGACCCAGTGGGGTACTTTTTCATGGTGAAATCTGAAGACAAAACAAAATACACCGATTAGGTTCATACATGTAGTAAATGTAAGCTCAAAAAATGATTCAGATTTCATCTATGTTACACAAGTCAGAGTCGGTTTGAAGTTATATTCAAAAACCAAGTTATCAAAATGGAAATGTTAAACAAATTTTCCTCAGTTCTGGTTAAATTTTGTTTAACCCTACTACTACTTCAAGGGTCAAAATCAGCCAAAATGTTGAAATACTTCCCAAGGTCTGTCTAGTGCACTTAAAAGTCAAACGCTGCCAAACCTTACGTGCACTGAGAGGTGGGTTAATGGAAACAAGTGTATACAAAATGAGAGATATAAACTCATTGAACACATGACCTTATTGATGTTTATCAATGGCTAAAATAAAGTACAGTTTAAAGAAATTATATTTTAGGGCAGCATGTGAAACAAACCATGGTGTAAATAGGGAAACATTACCTATGACAGCATTAACTTTTGTAGGATCTAATGCATCCTTCATTTCCGATGTTTGTTGATGGGCGTTGCTCTTTCTTCCTGTTAAACTCCTGCCTATAACATCTTCTCTTGCGAACAATGCAGAGAACAAATTTCGCGCCAATCTGGTGGCACTGTTGCTGGCTTGTGTGACGGCCAGCAGTCGCCCCTTTTCCGTCAATACACCATTGCCAATATCAACCTGTTGAAGAATAAATGCATTCATAAACAAATTATTTTAGTTTCATTCCTTTTCGTCGCCAACTTTTCATTTAAGGTCAGTTCCTGACCACCGATGTGTACTACAGGAGGAATTTATAAAACATTTGGGGGAAAATTATGGTCAATAATTGTTCTTGAGTACAATGTAAGTTCTATACCTTTGAAGTAGGTCTTACGTCAGGTACAGAATGGTGCCTGTCGGGTGCAGAATGACGCACTTTGGATGCAGAATGGCTCCTGTCGGGTGTAACGAGGTTCACGTCGGGTGTAATGAGGCTCACATCAGGAAAATCCAGTGATGAGTTAGACTGGCCAGAATCTGATGTGTACTGCTGCTGAAAATCCCTCAGCTTTGTCACAATGGTGTTCAGTTCTTGTAATTGCAAGTTAAAAAATAAGATCTGGTAATATATTGTATTTAAAATTTCATGCGGCAAAGAATCTAGAACAGTAGAATAGGCAATATATCAGGGTTTGCAGCCTATTAGCAGCTACCCACTGCAGCTCATTTGAAAAGTGGATTGTGTAGTGAGGATATAATGAAAGTATACACAATTTTGCTGTTATTTATTTATAAAAGGGGGCATTCCTAGCTGCAGAAATGTTACCTTTAAACTGTAGCAGTTCCTCGACCTGTGCTGCGAGATCATTTTTCTGCTGTTTCACCATCATGTACTTGGCCTTAAGGGCCAAATACTTGGTGCATCTGCATGGTGTCGTCGGTCTTGCTTCCTCCTGGCTTTTCTCCAATTGCGCAAGTATCTTATGGCTTGTTGTAGTTGAATGTTTCTTTAGTTTCTTCTTTGATGGGTAAAGCTGCTGATAAATAAATAATAATATACTTTAATACAAGGAACATTTGTCGATCTATATCCATTGTTCATGGAGTACTATGCAGTGAACAATTTCCCCTGTATCGCATCGCAAAATGTGATGTAATTTGGGCAATCTGCGATGGAATTTCAAACAATGCATCGCAGATTTTGCGATACAAATTTCGACAGATTTATAAACATTTTTGAAATCATATTCATAAACCTTTCCCAAAATTACGTTTACATGTATATTTCCGACCAAAATATATCAAGCTATCCGTCCCGACTGGGTTTGTTTCCGTGTGTCCAGACCACGCCGGGGGTACGTCCATGCGACGTACGTGTTCAACGATGAATTTACGCCGACGCAACGGTGTTGATGCAACAGTAAACACAACTTTATTTTCCAGCAATCCGTAAAGGTTTTTTTTCGCAATGCCTAAAATTCTATGTGCATGCATTATTTTTCTGCTGATGAATTAACTACGAGCGAAATTCCCGAAATGGAAAACACGCAACAACCGCCCAGTTGTTTTTTTTAGCTTCGCATGTGTTTATTTTTTCTTCTCCTGAGTTTGGGGGTTGAAAAATTGAGCAATTGAGCCACCCCCTATACACAAAAGTACCGTGTTCAGTTGACATGTGCGCTTTCATACTATCACTACGGCCGTGTTCAACAAACTCTAGAAACGTTTTATAATAAAAGTTTTTGAAAATTAACAAAATGAGCATTCATTTATATATGTAGTGGTGAGATTTAGAATCATTTCGGCACACAATATGATCGCGTTTTCAACCACTCATTTTCCTGATGAATTTTTAATAATCAAAATCAAGCTTGAAAATACCACAAAGTAACGTTACACTCGGCGAAATTTACAGTCGGTAATTTGTTTTCGTGATATTGCCTCTGTTTTAGTGATCGATAATAATGTAAACAAAAAAGAAAATGGACGGAGGACTAACTTTCATGAATGATTGCAATTTGGCGAAATAATGGTTACACGTGAGTTTTTGTTGGCCACCTGTGGCTCAATTTCCGGACACTAAAAAATATTATTTCTGGTAAGATTTGGACATTCATATTATGAACCAAACGACAGTAAAGCCTTAAAACAACAACTCCTTAACTCTATGCACACTACATACTTAAATTTTAAGCATTTTTAAATTTGCTACACAAAATTCACAGATTGCTATACAAAAAATAATTTTGCTATGCAAATTAAGTTTTTGCATCGCAGTTTTGCTATGCAAAATCTTTGAACGAAATCGTTCCCTGGACTATGCCATGGATTTAGGATAGAACACTTCATTTAGGTACATATACACTTCTGATAATACTTTGTCGATATAAGATAATTAATTGTTTCTGGACTTTGATGCTTTCATTAAGCACATGCATATACATTACCTTTTCGTTTTGCTCTATTTCCATCGGGACTTCAGTGTCACTACTATCAAATTCAAGGCGAGCCGGTCGTTTAACCACTCTGCGACCAACACCTTGTTGTGGTGACTTACTTGTTGAAGCCATATCTGATGTCAACTCGCTGATTTTTTTCTCCATCTCCCTTTGCTTTCCTGTTTTAGTGTTTAATGAACAGCATTAAGTTAACAGAGAGTGGTCAGACTGACATGTAATGTAATATATTTTTGTAATTGCACTCTATGTATGAGGTAGCCTACATGTACAAATCAAAAGTTGCTCCGTTTTGTACATGTGGTGCTAAGGGTCAACAAGGATAGGCCTATACGGATTGAGGAATAGCAGATCGAGCGAACTGACATACAGTAAAAAATGGGCAAAAGAAGTCGTCGTATGTATCCCAAAAATTCTCTGGAATAATTTGAAGCAAGGGGGCCTAATGTTGTGATGTACATAGGCCTAAGCCTATGCCATACATATTAGTTATTACATGTACATGCCATAGCATGGATGAAGGAAGAGATTTAATTTTAACTACTACATGTATGTAGTACTACTAGGCTATTTGTTACAAATATACGACATTCATAGCCAAGGACTATATTCCAAATCTACGGAGCCCCTAAGGGGACAGGTAAAAACAAAAATCGGGAAGGTAAAAAAATAAAGGGGAAATGTATTTCGTTCCCTCGAAATAACATTTCGTTCCCTCGCAATAACATTTCGTGGGAATGAATAAATTATTTCGAGGGAACGAAATAAATTATTTCGTTCCCACTAAATCATTTCGTTACCTCGAAATAATATTTCGTTACCTCCAAATAATTGAGCTGTATGGAATCCTTGGTAGGCCTATGCCATTTAATTTATTGGGATATGACAATTATTTCCGAGGTCGCCGTAGCACTGAGAGCCGCTTAACGGCTTATAAGGGACAGATGGAAACAAATAAATAAAATAATATTATAAAATAATATTATTTTATTTATTTGTCATGTTTGTTTCCATCTGTCCCTGGCCTTAGTTAAGGGGCTCCCAGTGCTACGGCGACCTCGGAAATAACTGTCATATCTCAATTAACTAAATGGCGTATAAAGAATTCCGTACAGCTCAATTATTTCGAGGCTTAACTTAGGCCTAACGAAATATTATTTCGAGGGAACGAAATGTTATTTCGAGGGATTGAAATGTTATTTCGAGGGAATGAAATATTAATTCGAGGGAACGAAATACATTTCCCCCTTTTTTTGTTACCTTCCCATTTTTTTTTACCTGTCCCCTTAGGGGCTCCGTACAAATCAAATTGTAATATGTATCAAAAGCAAAATAAATACAAAATTATTCTATCTTGGTACTTACCATAGTCCAGCACTCTGCATGGGGCTGACTCTTCACCTTTTTTCCAAAAGAAATCGACAACGGTTCCATTTCCAACTATTTCATTCAAATTTTCAATTGCTGTGATACTGTTTTTCACAGGAAGTACATCCCAGGCCTCTTCGTCGATCCACTTAACCAAAGCATACAAGCCGACAGAATTCATGACAAGTAATAATAGTAAATTTAAATAACAAAAAAATTGATTGTGCTGATAACGTCAGAGATTGTGAACAATGGTGGTTCAAAACGCGTTGACTGGGCTTATACAGCTCTTGTAGATTGCCGCGCTAAGTCCTGATTGGCTGACTACAACGTTCGTATTGCTGACGTTTCATTTATTTTTATCTTATACTCCAGTAATATTGGGAAAAACATTATTTTTACTATATGTTCATCATTCCTTAATTGTTACATGTTCATTAGAATATATTTTATTGTTGATAAGTAATCCATTTTGACTTGCTACAATATAATTCTTAAAATCCCTTTCATCACGTGACATGACACGTCTCATTTGCAACCTCGTCTCCATAAGTGGGATTGAAAACCGTGAAAACAAGGTTGAATTCACTGGTATCCGCGGGTACTGGCCGTTTCCCACGAACTGAGCTGATCGTCGTCAGTGGTAGAAATACCGTTTACGTAGTGGGCATCAGCGAATGTTACATAATACAATTTAACACTGATATCAACATCAAGTCAACTCGACTCGATCGTACGCAAGCGTGCCAACGTTACTCGTACTTTTAATTACCAACTCGTACTCAATTTGGTCAACTCGTCAAACGTGCCTGAACGAAAGTATGGCAGAAAATAGATCAAGGAAAAGATCCCTTAAATCATACTTGTGGGAGCAGTTAGAACCTAACAAAACCATATCAGTTCCAAGAAGAACACGCTATCGAAATAATCGGAAGAGGACATTAGCAAGTGTTAGGCCAAATGTTTATTTAGACACGAGTTCGGATTCAGAGAATGATCTCGTCAACGCCGGTCTACACCACCATCATTCCCGGCTTCAGCCAACCGCAGTGCCACTCCAGACCATCTCGAGTTCAGGATTGTCGAGTCCAGCCAATTCAGAATCGGACATTAATGATAGTGATGCTAGTCTTGTCATCCAAGAGGAAATGTCTGTCGTGCCGGTCACTTCGGTAGCAGTGGAGGTGATACCAGAAACGCCAGAAAATCATGACCAGGCTAGGCCTAATTCAAATGACATTATTGAGGATCGTGACGACGTTGATTCAATTTTCTGTGATTCGCCCCATTCTCCGCCATCATATTTTCAGAATCAAGATGGCAGGATCTCAGATTCTGACAGCACAGAAGTTCCTTTATCATCGTCAACTGATGAGGTACATTATTTTAATTGTATTATTAATCATTTAAGTTTGAAATGTAACACTATGTTATACCAGTTACCACATAAATCTAACACTACACAGCAAATCTTTGTGGGTAATACTAATAATAGTAATACAGTAATGTAGTTGTATGTAGACAACTAGGAAAATATTGCAATGGATATCTACTCAAAAAAAATTTTTGTAAAAATTAATTTTACTTTATAATCTTTCTTTGCAGTGTACAGAAATTGATGAAAGTCATGGACACGAGATGGAGTATGATGGTCACAGCAAAATCAACAGCAATACTGAGGATGCAGGATTTACAACAGATTTGGTAAATGAATCAGTCCAGATTTCAAACAGCAAATCTTATTTAATTAGGCCCTAAAACTCGGCTCTCATTTTCCATGGAATAAAGATGAGTAGGCCTATAAATAGAATATAATAATTACTTCATGCGAGTAGATTGTTATATCCGACAACCACTTATTCTCATTCAACATAACCAATAATGTAATCTTACCTGCTTCGTATGGTGGAGAACATATTGATGATGATGGACATATACAAATTATTCCAGGATATTCATTTCATGAAAAAATCATGCATTTTTGGTATACGATGACTGCCTCGGTCATTTCAGTCTGATCTTGAAAATTCCTCCAACACGGTCATTGTATATGCAGTGGCAAATATAATATCATATTTTCATAAAAGTGGATTTTAAAGATTTTCACTTTCTGTACCCCCAAAATTCAATAGAATAATTTGTTAACTGGTTAGTGGTTCCAAAAGAATTCCAAAAATGCCCTAAAAAGGGGTGTTCAGACAAGTATGAAATCTTCAAAATAAAACCTTAACATACTGTGACAGTTATCATCTTGATTCAAGTTTAGGTTTGTCAACTGATTTGTGAAGCTTATTTTTGGTTACATTTTTGTTATTTTTACAGGATGATCCACTCTACCCTGGTGCACAAATAACAAAAAAGGAAAGTTTGTTATTGACCATGGCACATTTTCTACGCCACGGATTGACACAAGAGGCACTCGGCAGTTTGCTTCAGCTGTTGCAGTTTCACTTGCCTGCAGGGACCTCTTTTCCTGCTTCAAAGTACATATTTAATCAACATTTTGATGGTTTATGTGGGCGCATTCAGTGCCATGCATATTGTGCAGCATGTCAGGGCTATGTTGGAACTGCAACTGCACTGTGCCCAGACTGTGGCATGTTAGTCAGTTACGATGAAAGTATAAGTTCAGGCAATTACTTCATAATTTTTAATATTGCCAATCAGATTAAGTACCTATTACAGGATCCTGACATCCAGTGTAAGGTTAATAAAAACAATTGTGATTTGCATCAAGGAAGTTGCTACAAGCAACTGCCAATGGAAGATGATGACATAAGTGTAACTTGGGGTTCCGATGGGGCAGCTATTTTTTCATCTTCTAATTATTCTATTTGGCCATTGCTGCTCATGATCAATGAACTACCTTATTCAGTTAGACGTAAACATATTTTAATGGGCGGGGGGGGGGGGGTCTTTGGTTTGGTAGTGGCAAACCTAATTTTCAGTCTTTTTTAAAACCAATTGTCGAGGAAATGAACTCTCTCAGCAGTGAAGGGATTACATGGGAAGATGAAAGCAAAAATGCTAGAAGGACAAAATTGTTCCCTGGTCCATTGTCATGTGACAGTGTAGCAAGATGCCAGCTCCAAGATATTTCCCAATTCAATGGCAAGTATGGGTGCTCATGGTGTCTACATCCTGGAGAACATGTCGCTAAAGGCAGAGGGTTCACACATGTTTACCCTTTGGAACAGTTTGACCAATTGCCACCAAAGAGAGATGAAGTATCTTTCAAGGTAGATGCGCAGAAATGTGTAGAAATGAACAAACCAGTTCATGGTGTGAAAAAACCTTCTATGATTTTGCTCCTTTTGCATTTCAACATAATTTCAGGATTTGTTGTAGATTACATGCACACTGTTTGTCTTGGTGTTGGCAGAACACTCACATTTCTATGGCTAGAAAACACTGCAATGCCATGCTATATTGGGAATAGATGGAACAGTCTAAATGAAAGATTAAACCAATGTAGGCCCCCTTCTGAAGTCACACGTCTTACAAGAACACTGGTGCATAAAACATTCTGGAAGGCCCATGAGTGGCGAGCATGGCTTTTCCATTATTCTCCCTTGGTTTTAAATAATATACTCCCCAATGCTTACTTTCAACACTGGATGTGTTTTGTAACAGCAGTTTATATTTTACTTCAGGATGACATTGAGTCTTTAATGATAAACCATGCAGAGTTACTTCTTACTAAATTTGTCATAGATTGTGAGCAGTTATATGGTAAGGAGTATGTTACATATAACATGCATCAGCTCATTCATATGGCTGACTCTGTTAGAAATTGTGGACCATTGTGGGCCATTTCTTGCTTTGCATTTGAAAGCATGAACCATACATTAAATAAAATGATTTCTGGCACTCAATTTGTACAAAAACAAATTAGTAGGACATTTCTTCTATCAAGGACGCTTCCACACATTGCTGTAGATTGTTTTGAAAGTAATCTGGACACTAAGAATTATTTTGAATGCAACATAAATAATTTTCGATCCAATAAGTCAATGGAAACAGATTTGACAGGTGTCGTACTCAGAGGTGTGCCCTGGCTGATCCAAGTTGGAAACACATAGTTGCATTATCTCAAACAAATTGGGTATACTCAGAAGGCAGTGCTTGGGTATGGTATAGTTTCGTTTAATGGTATAAAGCTTACAACAGACAAATATATGAATAAAAAAAGGAAACGGATTGATTGTTATATATCCATCAAAGATGGGAGCATAGCAGTTGTTAAGAACATATTTATGTTATGTCGTTCCTGTAATCAGGTTACATGTGATTGTAAAAAGCAGTGTATGTTATTTTTATCCATTTTGAAACATGACCAGAGAAATAGTTTTAGTGTAGATATACCAGGGTATAAAGTTGTCCATACAGGACTCAGGAATATCAAATGTCATAGAGAGTACAAGCTTTGTCCTGTTACAGAGTTTCATAAGAAATGTTTGTATTCTAAATATGGAACCCGTGAAATTGCTTCTGTTCTCCCAAATAATGTTGAATTGGATTAAACAGAAGAAACTTAAAGAAATGTACTTGGACAGATGGTTCATGTGGCTAGACATTTGCCATAGGCATGGGCATTTATAATTTTTCATGGTAAAAATAGATTTGTGGTAAAAGGATTGTATGCATTCATGCATCCTGGGAAAATTTCTAAGTACTAAATCAAATTTCCAACTGAATTTGTTATCTTCGATGGATGAAAAGTCTACCTTACATGTAGAATGGATATGAATGCAATTAACGTACCAACATCCTTACTTGTTGTAAAGTTTGTAAAAGTAGATTCAATCCACCTGAGAAATTATTTAAGCGCATCCATGTCAGAGAAAACATGAATTGTTTCTCAAAAACCAAGTATTTTGACCCAATTTTTTTTATATATAGTTCACGAAGGTTGAATGTATGTTACCAAATTGTACATGAACTTAAAATGTTTGTTTCGCTTTGTTCTATATAAACTGTTGCATGTATTTAATGTGTGAACTTTGTTATTAAAAATAAAAGTTCTTATATTTAATTTAAATGTATTTCTTGTTTTCATACTGAATTTATCGTAAACCTGGGTGCAAAGTTTTTCTTCAAGCTTAGAATTATATGTAAAGTAAAAATTCGATACAAAATTTCTGAGTCAAAGCAATGCGTACGTGACAGTCAAGTCATATTGGCTGTGATGATCAAGAGTATACACATATATCAAAGACATTACTCAAATCTTTAGAATCAACCCAGGGCTAAAATATGGGAGGATGAGATTTTAAAATGGCAAACAATTAATATTTCCGCAACTATATATAGTTGGTAGGAATTCTACAGACCGTAGTCTTATAGAAATTTGTCTCTATAGAAAACCTGGTTCTATAGAATTCTATAGAATTCTATAAAAAGTAAAAATTATATAGAAAACATTGTGAGTTTCTATAGAATTTTGTAATTTCTATAGAGCTCTATAGAGCATTCTATAGAATTCTATAGAACTTTTTTGTAAGGGAGATCCTCCTCTGGCGGGACAGACGTAACTCCATACTGAGGTTCGGGTGATGGCTTGGCAACCTCATCTGTTCTTCTGATTTAAAAAAAATGAGGTTAGTTTGTTTATTCAATTTTTGGGTGTGTTTATTTTTGTTATGCGCTTTTGATCATTTTAAATGGAAACAGCGCAATAGAAATTTTTAATTTATTATTATTATTATTTATTATCCTAATATAATTTTTTGCCACTTTGAACAGTTTCTTACTGTAGAAAATCTTATATTTTGTGGTTGGTCACTATCATAAACCGTTTTTTCTTAATGAGCATTTTTATGTTCTTGATTAATTTGTAGGCTGATCTGGGGAGAAACGTCTTCATGGAATTTATGATCATGCAGGATTATGACTTAACCACGGGCTTAATTGCTTTGGTTTTATTCAGCAGATAAAACTCGTACGGCAGAAAATGGCCTTTCGCATGCTGTGGCGCATGCGCGTACACACCACGAACGTGCACAATCTAATCCTCATTAGCAAGGTATCTCGCTCGAGATTAGATACGGAAGCGCCACGTGACGTCATATACGTATACGTATCCCGTACGCGTACGGATTTCTAATGGTCCCTATTATCAAGACAGTTCATGCCGAGCTAGCTGGACATAGCTGCACATAATCGCTCTCTGTACCGGTGTCTGGTGGATGGTGTGATCGGGGAAGACGTGGCAGCAATCCCACTTCTGATCAAAAAGTTTGTAAGGAAGATGACGAATCTAAAGCCGCATGCCTCTCTGAGCCGTATCCTAACCAGACTGCCTCTTCCCGAGTTTAGTAAATTCACTTACGACACGACGCATGTGTTTAATGGGTTTAATTGCCGATGACAAGCCACCAAGCACATAAGCACGAAGGGATGAAATGTACAATCTCAATTTGTGAGGAATGACCAACTCAATTTAAACAACAGGTTTGATGCCAGGCTGAATTTCTTGTATTCACTCTTCGGATTGTTCTTCACTTTACTCATTCGCCATTTGAAACCGAATCAACAAAATTCTGACATCATCACACACCACTGCATGGATGGTATAGACATGTTCTACTTATACGTCGCCTTATGAACACGCCACGCCATAACATCAACTATACTTGAGGATTAAAACAACTGTACATTATACATGGAGTATGGAAACTGGTTTAGATACCTATGACTGTAGTACACACTTTGAATTTACCTGTACATGATGTACCATTTCCGTCGTATCCTCCGTCGCAAGTACATGTAAAACTACCGTCAGTGTTAGTGCAGAGTCCATGAGCTGAATCACAGTTGTCGACACCTGTCGCACATTCATCAATATCTATTAAAAACAAATTGGAATTACAAATTGTTAACAAAACATGGAATAAGTGAAACTGGTTCATCTGAAAGATCCTCCTACTTGTACAGAAGTCCCCCAATGTCCAATGTTATGTTTACATTTACCTGTACAAGATATACCATCTCCTTCGTATCCTCCTTCGCAAGTACATGTAAAGCTACCGTTAGTGTTAGTGCAGAGTCCATGAGCTGAATCACAGTTGTCGACACCTGTCGCACATTCATCAATATCTAAAACAATTTCAAAGAAAACACGATGTGTTTAGATATCTTTATTGTGAATAAGCTGATATAAATTAAAATAACACTTTAAAACAGAGTGAAGGAAACATAATGTACCATTTTGACGGCGTT
>CM055819.1:43074287-43297884 GCA_029582265.1 Zoroaster sp. YZ-2022
GAGGGGGGTAACATCTGCAGGATGAAACGCGTCTTCCCAGCCTACCCCCTTCATGAACACCGCCCGTCCAAGAAAGTTATCGATTTGATAATTATTTCGGTAAAATTATTATCATTATAATTACATTTGACTAATTATTCCGGAAAATCCCGAGAAACTATTTTAAATGCTTTAAATGTTGGGAATGGAGCTGACAGTGCAGTTGACCACCCCTGGACAAATAATTGAGTTATGTGCCTGTATGACACACCCATGCTGTGGAGACTTCACGAAAATGTCTTTATCAATGTCATAATGTCTTCGCCATCATCAATTTCAGGTACATTGAATTCAAACATCTAAGTTGCTGATGATTTCAGTTCCTTCTAGATCAAATGCGCCCGCCATATTCGTACTGCACCACCCATTTTCATTCATTCCAGAGCGGCGTGATCTCCAATATGAAACGTTCTCTATAATACGGCTCTGAATCATTTTTTCATTTGTGAAAATCACTTACTCACTCCGTTGCGGCTGCCACCTTCTGCACAATACTTTAATTCATAGGAACCTATACATATACAGAAATGGAAACATTACCTCTGCATCCAAGTAGTTCAAAGCATACATATCCCGTTATGCCACGCGAGCAGGTTCTCATCTGGATGAATCTAGTCTGCAGGCCCGTAGAAAGTAGACAGTTACTGGTGTGTGTCTGTCCGGTATTGCCCTGAAACTGAAGACAGACGCTTAAACATAATTTTATTTAAAAATAAGGTTTATTTAACATGGGTGTCTTGCAATCATTTTTCTCGAAAGATGTAAAGCGAAATTAATGAGATTATTAGGGGAAAGAAACCATCAATTGTTCGCCCACCGTCCCTCTATAGGCGTATTGATATCGAGAACCATGAGGGGATTTGTCCATAGTCAGGGATTGGCAAATGGGGATCCTCGCCTATATGGTTTCATGGTATTGTCACAGATTGATAGTTGCATAATGGTAGATGAGATGTTATGCAACAATGATGTCACATCACTATTAACTGATAATGTCTTGTTAGGGACAACTTGTTTCTGAAACAGATTAATTTATGTTTAAAATGTAAAATTGTTTTTTAAATTAACTTCACTTGTCCAGGTCCAGGTTCTTCTGAACAGTTCACAGCCCTAAAAGTCAGAAATGACAACCGTGACAGTAAATCCTCAGGACCAATGTAAAAAAAAAAAAAAAATATCAATAAATCCATTCAATTAAAGTGTCTTGGTTATGGGGAATAAACATTTTCGATATTCGCATTTGCACCTCGCTAGTTATCCGCATATCGCACGAGTCACGCCGATAGGCTGAGATAATACTATATTTCAAGCGTGTTTCACGAGCGCGCAGGGTAACGAATTTAGCCTCCAGCATATGATACCTATCATTAACAAATAATCATAGGTAAAACTTGGGTAGCTATGCATGGTGAGAGAGGATAAATAAGACTAGTGCCGGTGACACCATGTGAAAATTCTCAATTGAGTAGTAATTAATTCTGAAAGAAACTGGAGGTACATAACTCGACGTTTCGATCAGCAGTATGCCCTGATCGTCCTCAGAAGAATGCCGGACTCTGGAAAATGTTGCTGCTTAAGTAGGCTGCTGGATCTCTGGAGGATTACGCGATGACAGGATGCTGGAGGATTAGTTCGTTGAGGCGTGCGGAAGGCGGAAACTGTGGAGCATAGGGTTGGGGAAGGAAGGTGTAACCACTGAACCGAATCAGTTGAAGACAAGTGAGCACAGGGGGGATGGAGGGTGGTTGACTTAGGATATGAGGAGAATCCCAGTCTGGGCGTGGGTTATGCAGGAGACTTTGGATATAGTGTCCTTGAAATATGTTGCTGTTCCCTCGACACGAATCGTCCAGTATAAAAACACATCGTTAGTTTGTTACACAGCACAAAAGATGCCCAATGCGAAGCTTGTAGGCCTATTGGAGAAATTGGAAACATTACAAGGGCAGACCTATGCTATAATTGTACTAACACTCAATGGTAATCCATCGGCTTGAGTCACGTGATCCACTCCAGTCCCGTCGCCACTGTGGCCCCGGTACTTTATTCTATATGTCTTTATCCAATACCCTCTATTGGCATGCCGCTTGTGTGATGATGGCCAGTGAGCAGTAACTGACTCGTGCAGGTCCACACAGATCCCACTGGTTCTGATCGTCGTGGTATGCACACCTGTGCACCTCCGTGAAATAGAAGGATCGAAATATCTACGATTGCTGTATATTGGTTTAGTTTGGTCGGTTTCAGGTTCGGTCTGGTTATTCTACCGTAATAAAGTGGGTGTGTCGGTTTTAAATATTTGGGAATATCCGCACTTTAATCAGTAATGCGCTGTGATTCAAGAATAAGTATTTCAAACGGGTTTGTATGTGAATGGACAATTTATAATATTCTACAAAAACAAATTGGCATTTGTTAATATTTTTATTCAGACAAATGCCGCTATAGTAAACTAACAATATGTTGCATATAATAATAGTGGATTAAGCGTTGGTCTCCATTGCGAAATAACCATATACAAATAGGCCCATAAGCCTTTAAGAATGGGTATGTCATGGACTTAGAGCAGAGTAAGCACGGGGGTAGGTGGCAGGGGAACTTGCCAGGAGACCTATGGTCCTCGTGCCTCTCTGCTTAGTTTTCAGAGTTCGCTAAAAGAAAAACACAAAGGCCTGGCACAAACAAAAAGTGCTTAAAGTGCCCTCTGAAAAATCCTCGTCTACACTGAACCGACCCAGTTACATACAAATGTCAGTACAATGGTTACATATGGTATAGTACAGGTGGAGTTAGCAATAGTTAGCACGTGATAATGAAACACTCATTTCAACTTATTAATCATGAAAATACATGAAGGGACAATAAAAACAATTAACACAAACGCCGTGAGATTTCTTATTAAAGATTTTAGTTTTGGGGAATCGAACCGATAAATCCATGACAATCCTGAAAGTAGCAACATACGTGTGATTTTGCATTTAAGGTAATGACGGCCATATTTGGATATTGGACACAAGACTCAAAATCATTGTTGAATCATGTACCATAACAACTCAAGAGGAAATTCAATTAGACGGTTTCACAAATAAACGGCGGTTATCATGGCAACCATTAACGCCTATCATCGTTGTTTTGGGGTATGAAGGGGTGGTCATGTTAAGATATTATTTTGAAAAGATCATATGCGTTCTGGACATATTAAAAAATAATTTAAGAAAACATGAATCAACATTAAACATTAAACTATAATGGATCATCAACTGAAGATTGAACACAAATAATGTGAATACATATGGAAAAAAATTTTTCTTGTTGATTTCTATACATATCTCCTTACAAAGAATGAATGCATTTATATGAACATGTTATCAAAAAGTGCGATAGGACTTTGGATACTTATGGCATGTGTTTAACACAGGGGTCTGGTTTATGGGGTTCTAGTTTATGACTTTTTATAATTGAATTCAGAAGATATTTAGAAGTTAAGGATTACCATTATAATTGAGCCGAGACTCTTCCTTTTTCATAGAATAATAACCAGACAGACGAGACTGACAAACTGCCGTCAGGTATATCCCCATTCTCCATCCCTAGAGGATCACCGCAATCTGAATAACAGCAATCAAAACAAATAAAATTAGTAGGCGATTACTTGGATTGCACGTTTCCACCTGATAAAGCACTTGGACATAATAACAGAAGTTAGTAGGATAAACAGTACAAGTTATCAGAATTATCGAATGATTCCGAATGTGTTTTGCTAGTCTCAAGACTTTCTATATCTGTGCTTAAAACCCTGGATATGCTTAGTCTAGCCACGTATGTGTATTAGAAAAGCTGCCATCCACAAGGGTCAAGGGGGTCCTGACAAACCTCCCCCAACGTGGCTGCTTTCGTTGTTTAACTTACAGATCTTTTTTGAGAGACCATATGACTTTTTAAACAAAGCTTAAAACAATATTATTTTGTTTTCTCTGAAACACACGCGGTTTTGGGAGCAAGTCTACGTCCCGGAACAAATGATTGGCTAATGCTGCTACACTGTTTCTTATACAGACACCAATATATTCAACTCTCTGAACCCTCTTTTCAAAATCCTGGGTCGGCCCTGCGTAGTGTTTTTCTGACTCAACTTGTATGACAGACTTATGTTGTAACGAAAAAATGTTTTGCCATAGAGCATAATGTCAGTACATAATTTAGCATACTGGGAGACAAGAAGCGAAAACATATGCAATATTTTAAGATGAATAGTCCAGATGCTTTAAAGGAACACACTTGTCCCCGCATGCCATACAAGTTAACTTTCAAGGTAACAATGTTTTTGTTTGCAGAGAAGTATTGCCGTTAACTTCTTTAGCTGTTATACAAAGCGTACTTCATCAATTAATTCACTCAAGTTGTTTACATTGCTTTGTTATTAATAGCCACTATACTATGTATACACGATTCCCTCTCAATATGGTAGAAGTGACTTCACTTCCATGTGTGGCTGGATTAATCGTAAATTTAGTCAGATGCAATTAAAGCCACCAATAGCCAAATATTTGAATTAATCGCTGTCGATGGCTTTTTAAAGGAAAGTTAGAGTCCAAAAATCTATTTAGAGATACGAATTCATATGGGTGAGTGTACAATGGCAAAATCTTGTCTGCAGTCAAGCATCGCGTCCCAAAATGATGAGTCGGTGAGTGACTTTCATTGCACAAGTTGGACATGCCTCAACACAGTGGAATGGTGCTGGTGTTAGAATTACAGTACCGCACAGGATCAATCGTAAAACCTGATCAGTGAATATGACATTGGCATCGGAGCAATCTGACAAAACTAGTATCATTATGGATTCAAAACTATGTATTGGAAAACGTTCTGGATTAAAACAAAGCAACATTGAGGGCAGTGATTTATAAGGGGTTTGAAGGGAGTGTGCACCATTAATATAAGCGGGGGTCATGCCTATGTTCCTCAGCCCTATGTTCCCTCAATACCTAACATTTTTAAAAATCCAAATTAGGCCCTATATTTATAGCCCTTCAACCTATAAATTCCCTCAACCTATGTTCCTCATCCCCGAAATAAGACCCTATGTTTGGGATGAGGGGAACATAGGCTGAGGAGCTATAAGGGGCCTAATACAGGATGAGGGAACATGGGAAAAAGGGGAACATAGGGCTGAGGAACATAAGGCTGAGGGAACTTGAGTACGTTCCCATATAAACAAGATATCTATATAAACCCAACATGCGAAGAATTTTCAGCTAATTTCATTTTCGTTTGTATGCGTATTATAAAGTAGGAAAATGGATCACGGCTTATTATGATCTAACATTTTCAATTTGTAATACATTCCAATTACAGGCAAATTCAGACAAAATAATTGCTTAGGATGTTTCGGTACCAATACAACAACTTCAATTCAAGTTTTGCAGGATAATAATTAGTTTTTGTATTATTTATTTGGATGATTACCAAGGTGTGCATCACTCCCTTAAAGATTTTCACACGGCTGAAAGTTGAAGGAGCACACTTGTGGAAAAAGCCACGTGCCCCTCAGTATCAACTCGCTGTACATTTCACCACCACCGTGTTGTTCTTGGGGAATTCCGTCCCTGGCACTGGACTGCACGAGTTGACGGTGAGTGGCTTGCCGTGTAGTAACTACAGTGCCTTGGTGATCGTAAAGATGACCATCGGGTCGGTGGTTATGACGATCGGCATTGGGGCAATCTCTGAAAGACTGCTCTCACTGTGAAATGAACAATTACAAAACCAAATTGATTGTCAAAATTTCTTGATTCTTGAAACAAGTTGTTAATTGAAGGCGACATATTTGAGCGGAGGGGAGGATAGCTGAAGGAAGGGAATGCATTATTGTGATTGAAAACGTTGACAGGGAGAGTGCACCATTGGTAAAATATCTGTAAATGCAGATCCAAAAGAGAGGGTCTGGACCCCCTGGACCTCCGTTCTAGATCCGCCCTCCTCCTCCCTGGCAACATGTTCTTAATAAATGCATCCCAATTTTCTAAGAATAAAACTATGTCTTACATAGCCAACGTTGAAAGAGCAAACTTGTGGTGCCACGATGTCCTCAGCATCGTTTCGCCGTACAATTCCACTCACTGTAATGCTGTTGGTGAAATTCGTCCCGGCATTGGACGCACGAGACATTGGCGAAGCTTGCCGGTAAGTAAGCATCGGTGGCATTGGGGATCCGTAAAGTTGACCATCGGGTCGCTGGCTATGACATCGGTATCAGGGCAACGTACAGAAAATACTGCTCTCAGTGAATAAGAAACAACGATTGTAGCGAAAGGAAGGACGGAAGGACGGAAGGAATGAAGGAATGAATGAATGTAGGAATGTATTGTTTGAGAAGACCCAAAATATTAAATATAACTTTTCAAGGGTTTTTTATGTTCTCAGAAACAGACAAGATTACACCATCAATTCGTTTAACATGTTTTAAAACAAGGGCAAATGACGCTGGTGCTATTTTTGCTCCATTCCATGTATAAATATATATCTCTATCATCAAATAATAGAGAGACCAAAGGAACAGAGTTAATATTACACCAGTGATGTGAATGTATTCTTCCATTGTGTTCACACCACTGAATTGACCACGTTAGGATGCATACTGACATCTAAATACATTGTCAGTATTTTCTTGTTATAGAGGGGCTCTCAGCAAATATTAATAACTTACCTTTCCCCATTTTAAAGAGGGTTGAGTATGATCACAACCAAACTAAACATATGTTTTATTGTACATAATTCCAGTTAATATTGTAAAGAAGTCTTTTTCTCAAATTCAGAAAACCCTCAAGGTCCACTACAGGTAAAACAAAATGGCCCTTTTACGTTTTAAAATCGCCTTTCCGAAGTTACCTTGCAAAGGCACTGAAGTATTAAAGTATTGCAAACAATATTGTAATTAATTCCACCAGAATATCCGTGCTGTCGTATATGTGTCAACGTTGCTTCAGACCATTTCCCCGAGTGGCTTTCCTGGAATTTTCGAGGATACAAAGAGGGGAAGGGGGTTCGGGAATAAAATACGTGTTTACTAAATATTTTGACCATGTGGTTGAGACAATAACACTTATGTTATTCAGTTTCCTTAGAACATAACCCATAAAAACTCTATACCAAATGGGGCAAATGTAGATTTATATTCAGCTAGATCTCCTCATTAAGCATGTTTTTCACATTACGCCTTACATGTTCCTTAGACTAATCCTCGTCAGTTTGAACATTAGTCAAATTAGAAAACACAATATAACAGTGAACATTAAAACTTAAGTGTTTAATAAAAAACCAGTCTTTTGTAAATCATGCTGCCACCAAGTTGTTTCATTTGTGAAAAAAAAATCACCTTCCTTCTGCTGCTGTAAATACTTTTGTAACCTTATTGGAACCTACATATGAAATGGAAGACATTACTCTCCATCCCAAAGTAGTTCAAAGCGCATACATATTCTATGTAATACCACGTGACAGGTTCTATCTGTATGAATCTAGTCGGTAGAGCCGCGGAAAGAAGATAATTACTGGTGTGTTTCTGTCCGTGTTACCCTGAAACTGAACAAACATTTATATATTATATTTAAAATAAGGCATATTTAATAGGTGTCTTCCAATAATCTTTTTCTCGACAGGTTTTGCAGCAAAATTAATAAGATTATAAAGGGAAAAGCAACTATCAATTGATTCCCACCCCTCTCCCTTCCAGGCCGCCAACTTTCTTAAATATTTAGATTGAAAACCAGAGTAATCGATTGAATAATCATGACAGGTCTTTAAAGAATTTGTCCCTGGTCAATCGGTTGGAGTGATTTTCAATCTGAAGAAACTTTTAGAGAAAGCATGTATTGATATCCGGAAACACGGGGATTTGTTACTTTTTCATTCACGTTCAAGAGTCGGGACTGAGGTCATGCCTTATCAGCGCAGTGATTCAATTCGCCTCTAATATAGAGATCCCACCTATGGTGTGTGAGGGTATTGTCACAATTGATAGGTACATAATGGTAGAACAAATATTATATAGCGATGAGATCATCACTATTAACTGATGTCTAAGTCGCTTTTGTTAGGGACAATTAATGAATTAAAAGTGTAAAGTTGTTTTTGAAACTCTTTACTTGTCAGGCCAGCATCTTTCTGAGCAGTTCCAGTGGCCTAAAGAATACAAAAATGACCACCGTGACTGTAAATCCTTGGACCAAGGTAAAACAAAAATAAAAACAATACATCTATTCAATTCAAGTGACTTTGTTATGTGAATAAACACTTTTCGATAATCGCATTTACATCTCACTCTACGATAATGTGCGACAAGAAAGTCGGTACATTAGCCATTATCCCGGCACCAAGTGAAACACAGAAAATACAGCGCTACTATGTCCCGTATGCTATGAGGGTCGAAAAACAAATCGTTAGTTTGTCAAGCACAGTAGACCAAGATGCAATTCTGTACCTGTCGGAAAATTGGAAACAGTGCAAAGTAGGCCCGTACCATATTACTAACTTCAATGGTAGACCCATTGGCTCCAGTCACTGTAGATCCACTTTAGCCCTGTCCTGTCACTGTAATTTCTTGACTCTTTATATGACTCCATCCAACACGAGTTAAAGGCATGCCCTGCGTGACAACAATGCCAGTGACATCAACTGGACTCTGTGCAGGTCCACCTGAATCCACTGGTTCTGATCAGTGTACTCTGCACCAGCCACCTGTAGGAGATATAAGGATCAGATATCTACGGATTGTTGTACAATGGTTCGGTTTGGTCTGGTTTTTATATAAGTGGGTTGTGTCACTTTGAATATTTGGGAATACCAGTGAACATTTGATATTCTCGGAATCGCTAATACTCGCTGTATTTAATAGTCCGATAATATTGTAGCGGAACCCCGCGCGTTCTCCGTAGGGCTTCGGCTTTCTTGACGAGCGGCTATCAAGAACACCGGAGGAACGGCGCTCCGTTTGGGAGAGGTAACCCCCGGCACCTGGGATCGCTCACGCCGATCCCATCGAGCCTCGAACAACAAGGATTCAAGAGACATCAAGACAATTGAAAACAATTATTGCTAAACCTTAATGAATATAAATTATTATTGAAGTAGCGCTACTTAGGATCACTTGGATCTGGGTCTCTGGGGCAATCAACAAAAGTGTAAAAAGTCCTCGGTCTCGGGGGTTTGTTCATCTGACGGCGACTGATTTAATTACTCCAAAATGACTGATTTAATAAATACAGTTGGAGACCTGTTTAGGTGTTTGTCCTATGTAGGTAAATAAATTGCTCCCTGGTTGGGGTGATTAGGAAGTTGTGCCGAATTAGGTGAATTGATTACTAGTTAATTACAGTTCTACAGGCGGATTACGTTGACAAAGGCAAAACGAGTTTACTTAGAAATTGTTGTTGGATGCAATATAATTTGTAACTATAAGAGATTCGGCGACGCCTACTCGCAGTTGCCTCTGCTTTGTCTTCCCTATCCAAACATCCCGTGACTGCTGTTCAGCTACAATTAGGACAACACAGCAAGCACCGATCTTTGTCCCACGCCAGCCACAAGCAGAAGTAGCGACCTCTGCTACGCCATACAAGCAGAAGAGGGCGAACGCATGGGACATACACGCACTTATATCCTATGTGCTCGCGATCACGCACTGGCTGCAGGGGGGTACCAACTGATACACGCGCGCGGTACAATGGACCGCCGTACGCGAACCAACCCTCTAAATATGGCCAGCCAAGCGCGCCAAAAGCATGTTCATACAATATCTACCACAAAAACAAATTGTATTTTAAGTCAACACCTGCATAGTGTAACGGACGGTGTGAGTGATGTTGTGTTGGTATTGCTATGTGCGCGTGCATCGTGGGCGTGGTTTAGACCTGCAACGGTGACCACTGTGGTGTGTGTGCAGCGCGTGTTGCACATTCCGGCCGTCGATGCAATGAGAGTGAGTGCAGTTTGTGGCAGCGACAGAGAAAGACGTAAGTTTTTGTCTCTCTGTAAATTTATGCTAGTTGGTTGTCTGCTGGTACTATTTGCGCGTAGTTGGAACTGGTGCACACTGCAATAGTCCGTGGGCTACCAGCACCCCCCCTTCCCTATGGGGATTTTTAAAGACAAATATTTTTGTAAACCTTGACCATAGAGCTATTGAAATCAGGTTGTCTGCAAGTTGCCTGTGGGTGGGTGAGGCTGTGGGAGGCGCTTTTCAAAATGGCCGACAAAATCCTGGACCATGCCACATAGGAGGACTTTTTATTTTTAGTGCCACCTATACATATATATTGGCAAAATGTTCTCAGCACAAGAAAATACTTGCAATGATAGCTAGTCTTGCAGAACTTGTCAAAACTTCTTCTACTAGCTGTTCATCCAAATCTTGCATCCTGCATTTTCTTCTGTCACTTTTGTTACCTGTCATATATGAGCTCAATCTATCCTTTTCGAAATTTTCTAAAGCCAACGCTGCTGATAGTTTGCTCTAAAATTTGATGGATTGGTTCTGCTCGACTGGCTGGCAATCGCATGTGAAAATGACCTCGCGCAAACCGGTCGCTGAAAACTCGGGGTATGCTAATGCTGTCAGTTCACTGATCGCTGACCCAGTTCCTGAATGGTCTCTTTCGCACCTTGTCTGTATTTCTTCAACTCCATTAAAGACCATACAAAATGGTAAATATTTTCAACCCTATTTTAAAAAGTAAGAAAATCTAAGTAGGAATCACCAAAAATAAGACTTTCATTTTTTTTAACCCTTCAAAAAACCTTTGAAAATGTACATCGCCACTTCCGCGAACCGACAGGTCCGAAACAAAAGCCGTCGGGGACACTTTCTCTGAGCCTATTTTGATGACGTACATTGACAGGAGGGCGAACGCTACAACTGTTTATTGCGGTGCGTTTTGTACACGAAGCACTTCCAAAGGTCTTTTTGAAGGAGTTTCCAAAAGTAGTACTGACCAATTGTGTAGTTCATCATCGTCATTTGATGGACATTATACTGATGCCAAAGTTGGTGGTGACATAGAATCGTATCAAATGAAGCCCGGAATGGACAAAATCTGGACGGAAATGCTGGCGAAAATAGCGAAAACCGAAGGAAGATTCAAGATTCAAGATTCAAGATTTTATTTATTGTCATACCGCAAAACATCACATGAAAATTGATTTCCCAGTGTACACTGATTTAAAAATACAATATATACATTAAAAAATGAAAATGAAAAAAACAAATTATTTACTTACAAAACAATCATAAAAACTAAGGAAGCAATAGGGATTCAGGGCAATGGGGTGACTAGGGAAGGAAATGAGGAAAGGAACGGGTAGGGCAGGGTAGGATGCAGGAGGGGGAAGGTTGGAGTTCATGCAGCAGGAAAGGATAAAACTATCTGGTGAAGGTTGAGTTAAAAATCTGAATGGCCCATGGTAAAATGAACATTTAAACCTGTTGGTTTCAGACTAAGTTGACGTACTCTGCCAGATCGATTGCAAATAATGAAGGGATTAAGAGGGATGGGTTGTATCCAGAAGAATGCCATTAAATTTTGGTGATAAGATGATTCTCTGCAATTTGCTTGAATATTCTCAACATCTCGAGTCTGGCATAAACGCACATAATGGTACCATATTTTTATTGATTTTACGAACAAAACATTCAGGAGTTAACCAAAGATTTGAATGTCCAGTATTTGATTCGTTGAATTTTGTTATCAGGAAAGTTAATCTCACACAAAATATGTCCAAATTGGTCTCGTTTGTGCCGATAAAAATCATCATTTGGTGATTCTTGCCGGTGCTGTCAACCAGACTAATAGTTTGACAATGACCCGGCCCCACGTACGTATACGTATGCATGTCCACACTGCACTGGAAACGTCCGTGCACGTATCCGCACACAATACATTAGTTGCATGTCAAGGGAATCCGCACGCCTTGTACACAGACAACGCCGCGGCAACAGCCAGACCGTTGTTAAGACGGCTCCTTTCGAGCTCCCTGTAAAGACGTCATATAAACAGGAAAGATGTTTGCTGCCGCCATGGGCCGCAAATGTCCAACAGACGTCACAGTTTCAACCGCTGGAAGTTTTGCTGAAAATCATGATTTTTCAGCAATTTCTGATTTGTTTTAATGTTTTTGATAGCATATAAATAACTGAATACATACTGAACAGTTTTGAGTAAACAAATCAAGGTACTTTGCAACTCCCCTATATTGTTTTCTTTTTCCATCCTCTCCTCGATTAAATAGCACCTTTAGTAGTCTGGCCCTTGAGGCTCGCAGCGAAAAATGCTGCCGCCTCCTTATCGTCCCAAGCATTGAAGATTTTGCAGGATTCAAAAGTGTTCCAGGTACCGGTAGTCTTCCCGACTCCTTCCCTTGAATTGGTCCATTTAATCCGGGGTCGTCCTGACCTCCATTAGTTCTCTGCAATTTGTTGCTTGTTCCCAATAGACTCCTCTTTCCAGGAACATCCGCTGAGGCTTCCAGGAACATTTTCACAAGCTTTAGTGACTTTCGTATCTTTTCACTATCCTCAGCAGTTCCTTCCTCACGCACAGGAGAGTCCTTCGTTAGAGGTTTTGTTTCATCAATCACAGTCGAATGCGACTATGGCATCCACGTCCTGTTCTTTTTCAATATTCCTGTAGGAGGGTCCAAGGGCCTCTATCATAACCTGGTGCTGGAGTACCAGGTAAGGAGTCATAAGGCTCGAGGTACCCAGAGTCCACCTGAGGTTATATGGTGAGTCTCCTTGATCTATTGACTTACGTCCATTGTCGAAAGTTAGTGTCCGTTCCTTCCTTTGGCTTCTAGTCTATGAACAGGTCTCTGCTGCTTGGCCTCCAGATTTCCAGCTCTTGTTCCAGATCCTTAACTCTTAGCCTCAACTCTTCATTCTACAATGCGGAATAGATGCTGTAATTGATGTCGATCTCTTTTGTGTCCTCCGTGTTCATAGTTGAGGCCAAGGAGTTGTCCCTTTTGATTTTGTTAGATTATGTTGTCCAGTGATGTTGGGTGGAGTGCATTTATCCCACTCCACGGCTACATTTGTGACGGATTTGCCAAATACCCCGGACTGATCATTACGCGGTGAGTAGTTAAGCGGGTTGATATACCGTAAGATGACCTTTGACCTCTATATTTGCATAAATTTGCACCATGAATAATAATGAGGTCCAAAAAAAGCGTGGGGAGATAGGAAAAATGCAAATAGGATGACCTCATTTGCATAAATTATGAATAAATGAATACATTATAAAGGGGTCAAAAGATAATGAGGGGCTAAAGCGTGGTGGAGATAGGAAATATTTATACAATAGGATGACCTTAGGGGCAGGAACGATTGAACGATTGAATACTAATGAGAAAGATAATGAGGCGCTTAAGCGTGTGGAGATGAAACATTTATACAGGATGACTTTTTAAATATGCAAATGAGAAAATACGAGCAAAAGATAATGAGGCGAGTAAAGCGTGGGGAAATATGAAAAATTTATACCGTAGGATGACCTCATTTGCATAATTAGATAGGATAATAACGAGAAGGGATAATGAGGCGACAAAGCGTGGTGAGATAGGAAACATTTATACCGTCGGATGAATTTCATTTGCATAAGTAGATAGGATAATGACGAACAGATAATGTAGAGGCGCGCTAAAGCGTGTGGGAGATAGGAACAATTTATACTGTGGATGACCTTAAGGTCACAGAGGGGGATCCTCTCGAGAGGGCGTATGACGTAATACAACGGTTTACTACGTCAAGATGGCGCTTGGATGCGTTTAATTTATGATGTAATAATGTATATCGATGAAACAAAGGAACAACGTACGATAGTGCCTATTGGAACAACATTCGCGAGCGCAGTTCTTTGTTCGGTGAGCGGTACTTTCCCGCGCTTTGAGTGACCCTTAGTCTTTGTACTTCTTTCATAGCTCCCGTATATCCCACTCGCCATTCATGTCTTAGCCCGCATCTTAATTAAACGGAATAATTAATCCATACTTTGTTCATCCGTGTTCGTCATGGATTGAATATTAAAGGTGCCAATAACCCGTATATTTCGTTTCCGTTCGTATTTGAATGAATATTAAAGGTGTTAATAACCCGCATCTTTCATTCCCGTTCGTCTTTGATTGAATAGTAAAGGCGTTAATAACCCGTATCTCGCGTCTCACCATATGTTTATAATCCGTCTATGGAAGTACGACGTCATCGTACTAGTACCCTCATCTTTTTTCGTTTACCCGTATAGGTAGAAGGGCGTGTTGAAACACGATTGTTTTATGTACATAAATTAATAAAACATTGTGGGAAGAATATTACGTAATCAATATATAACTGCTACCAAATGGTATAAAAGAATAAGCAAACAAATTTGGCTCGATCACAATTCTCTGAATACGTCGAAGGGACGAGCATCGTAATAGCCAATATGCAGTTTACCGATAATGATTTACAGTGGGGTTATGGCAGTTTTGATACAGCGGGAAGTGTTAACGAGATTTCAGAGTATAAACCTTCTACCAGTTCCGCGACTGACTACGTTCCATACAACCCATTATACTCGATGACTCCATTAGAGAGAGCTTTGAAAGAAAATCGCGAAGAAGCCGATAAACGTTGTGAGGAGAGCTTTGATACTCCACTTCAAATGGCGCTGAAAGAAAGTCGCGAAGAGTCAAATAGAATTGAACGTAAACGGACAATGGATTCAATGAAACCCGTTAAGCGAAGGATTTCTGATAGATTTGAGGATGCCGAGAAGCTACAGCGTCTTGAACAGCGTATGATAAACAAGGAACCGGAGAAAGAGAATCAACCGCATAATCGTATGGCTAGACGATTCGTAACGTGCCATGTAGTTGTGGAGTCTTTTCTCGGTACAAAATATGTGAAGATACGTGATTATTCTCAGACAAAGGGAAAGGACTTTCCAATGATACCCTCTAATGCTATGGTCCCACAGAGATTTCGACTCTCTAGATCGTGTTTCGTCAAGATTTTAGATTTTTTACAAAATGTTCTCGAGAAAAGTCGAAATAGTCTAAAGAGTCTAAAAAAATAGAAACTGTCGATATTTGTCGATATTTGTCGAGATTTGTCGAAAAAATAAATCATTAATCGAAAATTATTAAACCTGACCAATATTTTTCGATAAAGTTTCGATCAAATTTATCGAAATTTTGTCGACATTTTATCGAAACTATCGAAAATGAAATCGAAATAGTCTTAACAGTCTAAAAGTTCGAAAACCAGTCGAAATAAATCGGAACTCTCTAAATAGTCCAAACAATCGTAACAGTCGAAATAAATCGGAACATTTGTCCATATTTTTTAAAACAATCGAAAATTATTCGAAAACAAATCGAAATCAATCTAAACAGTCTAAACAGTCGAATTTTGTCGAAATGCCAGTCGAAATGATCTAAACGGTCGAAAGTCGAAAATGAATCGAAATTGTGAGAGAAAATACAAAAATAAACATGTCCTCACGGAAAACAGATATTTTGTCGATATTTATACGAGATTTTGACGAAATTATTAAAAATAACAAAAATACATGAATCGAAATATATTTCGACAGAAAGATCGGAAATATTCCTGTGGGACCATAGCATTAGAGAGGAATTAATTTAACCGTTGAGCAATGGGAGAAAATAATCGGCTTGGTACCTGCTATTCAAGCCGCTATTCAAGAAGTCGAATAGCAATCACAAAACTGACCCGTACTTTTCGTAAACAAAGAAATTTTTACTGTAACATGATACCGATCCATCTTGAATTCCATCACAATATCGAAATATCTACTTGTCAGCACAATCTACGCCAGAACTCTTCCGTATCATCATGAATGCATACAAGTCTACCCGCAACTCATGTCCGGTGGAGCAGGACCGTCCAGCGAAGAGAAGGTGCATACGATCAAGGCAGAAAACGTTACCCGTGAATGAGATGTTCAAGTCGCTTCCCGAATATAGTATGTACATTTTTATTTATTTATCTATTTTTCAATTTTTTTTTTTAAATTGAAACTATTAAGACCCTTTACTGAGCAAGTGGATTATTTTCTAAACGAACGTTTTATCTTCTACTTGTCTTCGTTCAGAAACCCTCGAAGATGACGTTTTCGTCAAAGCCGATACTGAGGTCTGCCCGAGGGAGGATATGGAGGACTATTATGGTTAACGTTGTAGCCGGATGTATATCGGCGTGTATAGACTTCATCATCAGGGCAGAGTGCGAGGGTTGTTCGCCGGAGTTTTTCGAGGCCAACCAAATGGGACATGATTGCTGCACCACTGCATATGACGAACAATTTGAAAACTATTACGAAGAAGCGATAGCTATGTGTACAGATACATATTGTACGAGCATGATAGACTTTTAAAAAAAACAAGTCGTGGACGACGAGTGGTTTAAGAAAGCTGTTCGGTACGAAACCGTCGCCGTAAATATGTTTAACAGATTTTGGAACCATGGCCTGACGCAGTATATACGACACCAAACAAAAGATTCGCATCAGGTCATTGCAATTGAGCACTTATTCCCCACTATTGATCAAAGCGATGTAATCAAACTTGTATTCTGCTATTTGTATATTTGTAATTGCATTGTAGGTACATGTATCTCAGTACGTTTTTGTTTCTCCCTATGCTATCATTGTTTTGTATTCATGTTTTTCTTTGTTTCCGCGTCTTGAGCGCCCAGCAGGGTGGATATGTGCGCGCTACAAATCTTTATTATTATTATTATTATTGTTATTTTTGTTTTGTTTAAATATTATGTGTTCAAATTGTTTTAGTTCATTTGATGGTTGTAATACCAATGCCACGGTTCACTATGGAAGACTATTTGAAAGGGATATATTATAACATAGAACACGAAGCGGGATTAGGTGGTATAGAAAAACTTTATAAGGCCGTTAAACTTGATGGAAAATATGACTTAAATCGACAACAGATATCTGACTTTCTGATTAAGCAGGAAACGTACACGTTACATAAGCCCATTCGGAGAAATTTCACAAAAAATCGAGTGTTAGTTATTTCCATAGATGAGCAATGGGTAATGGATCTCTGCGATATGTCTTCTTTGGCTCGATATAATAGAGTATACATTCTTACTAACGTGTATCGATGCATTTTCAAAATATGCGTGGGTTCAACCTCTCAAAAATAAAAAGGGTCAATCCATTTGAAGGCTTTTCAGAAAATATTGAACAAGAGTGATAGAATACCTATCCAAATTCAATCTGACAAAGGGACCGAATTTCTGAATAAAGAATTTCAAAAATTTATCAAGCAGAAAAATAAACATTTTTTTACGACCGGAAACTTCACGAAAGCTTCAATCGTAGAGAGATTTAATAGAACGCTGAAAACAAAAATTTGGAAATATTTTACTCATCATAATACTCATCATAATACTCATCATAATACATAGACGTATTGCCCAAAATAGTAAAAACTTACAACAATACGTTTCACTCGTCAATTAAGATGAAACCTATTAACGTTAACAAGGATAACGAGTAGGGTATGGATTACGCTTTATCGGAAAAAACGCCCTCGTCAGTTAAGTACTTTCAAAATTAGGGGATCAAAGTTAGAATAAGTAAGTTCAAACTGCCTTTTGACAAAGGATATTACCCTAATTGGAGCGAGGATATATTTACTATTTCAAAGCACGTAGGAAAACATCAACCTGTATATAGAATTAAGGATTTTAACGACGAAGAAATCGATGGAACGTTTTATGAACAAGAATTGCAAAAAATAACTAAAATAGACGATGTATTCAAAATTGAAAAAGTGCTGAAGAAAAGAAAAAGGAAGGGAATAAAAACAGAATATTTCGTTAAATGGATGGGATACCCTACCAAATTTAACAGTTGGGTGACGGATTTACATCAAACAGGACGGTAGTGAAATGGCTTCTCCCACTCAGTTTTTCGTGGTTTTACCGAGTAATGCGTCAATGTCCGTATATCCGGATAATACATTGACAAGTTACAAGACTAGATTATCAAAACCCCTTCACTTCATCGGTAATTGGGAAGTCGGGGTCGTTGAAGTACAATATCCGCATACGTGGTTTAACGTGACGGAACGGAACAATTCCTTTACATATAGCGAAAGTGGTAGGGAGATGCAGTATGGGGAAAATTTCGCACGGTTTTATGAAAAAGGCCCAAAGATATTATAGACGCCATCAACGATATCATATCGGCGACGGGGCGAAATGTTATAAGATTCTCTGCAAACCCACACTCCAAAAAAAGTTCAAATAAGATTGAGACCTAATGCATAGATTTATTTCAACGATGAATTATACCTCATGTTAGGATTAAAAACAAATCAATCAGTGTAACGACAGAGGGCATCCTTCCTGCAGATGTATCCAACGGTTTTATAGCATGTTCATCTACAGCGATATTGTGGAACCCCAGATGGTGGGGATGCATGCGTTCCACTTTTCCCAAATATTACCGTCAAAACTGGCGGAGTCACGCAGAAATGCCGTTTACCGTGTTTTCAACAGTCCTCATTACGTACCGGTGATAGCTAAATATCTAGAGACAATTCAGATTGATATAAGGAAAGATACTGGTGAAAAAGTGCCATTTGAAAGAGGGTAATGGTGAAACTTCATTTCAGGAGAGTTCGTCCGTCATTATTTTCATAATGTTTGATTACGAAAGCTATTACAAAAATCAAAGTGGTGGTGGGGGACAGTTTTTTCAGGGAACCCGTTATCAAAAGGGTTACGGTCTGGGAGGTATATTAAAAGGATTGTTCAGATCCTCCTTACCAATGATCGCTAAGGGTGTCAAGACAATAGGCAAACAGGCTGTGAGGACTGGGATTGATATAGCTGGTGACGCCCTCAGTGGCCAAGATTTAAAGTCTTCATCAAAGAGGCGACTGAAACATGCCGGCCGTTCCCTGACATCAAAAGCGTTACGTAACGTAGGAGTTCATCCATCAAAGAAAAAGTCTATAAAAAGACGGAAATCTACGCAAATCCACAGATCTACACTGACCAAGCGAATGAGACGGTCACCCGATATTTTTGACTCTTAAAAACATCATCATGGCTTTCATTCATAAACAATCGTGCGAATGCACAAAATTGGAATTGGATTTGTTTTCTATCCCGGCAACGCAGACGAGTATCGTTAAAGGAAATTGGATCCAGTATCACCCATTAACAAATATTATTGAAAATGGACCCATCGAATTCAACATAGAGGGAACAATGAATAATTATATAGATTTATCAAATTCGATGCTTCACGTAAGAGCTCAAATAGTGGATAGTCAAGGTCAACCCCTTAATAACGATTCGCCGGTCGGTCCTATACATTTATTTCTTCAATCTTTATTTTCTGAAGTGGATGTAACTCTTAATGACCGTTTGATTAGCAACTCATCTAATCTGTACCCTTTTAGAGCTTTTTTAGAAAGTGTATTGTCTTACGGAGATTCAGCCAAAAACTCTCATTTGACGGAGGGTTTATTTTACAAAGATACAGCGGGTTGTATGGATACCGCCAATCCTCTTGCGGAAGATAATGCAAACGAGGGTTTGAAAAAACGTTTTGAATACACCAAAGGCAGTAGACTCATAGATTTGATGGGTCCAATCCAAGCCGATTTATTTTTCCAGGAAAGGCTACTGCTGAATGGGGTCAGTTTAAAACTTAAACTACATAGAAGTAAGAACTCATTCTGTCTAATGACGTCTAACCCTAACGGTGCGTATAAAGTAGTCATTCAAGACGCCTCTTTATACGTTAGGAGAGTTAAAGTGAGCCCCACCGTAGTATTGGCTCACGCTAAAACTCTAGAACATGCTACGGCAAAATATCCACTGCAGAGGGTTCAAATGAAAACGTTCTCAATTCCTCAGGGCAATCAGTCTTTAACCAGAGAAAACCTTTTTCTAGGTCCATCACCAAAGAGAATAGTCTTGGGTTCGTAGACAATAGCGCATACAACGGAGACTATGGTCAAAATCCTTTCAATTTTAAACATAATAATCTGAATTGTTTGGCCTTGCACATTGACGGTGAACAGCTACCATGGAAAACCTTTGAAGCCCAAATTTAGCGGTACAGACAGCAGTTACATGATCGCCTACCAAACATTGTTTCGGGAACGAACAATTTGTTCAAAGACAAAGGAAATGATATTTCAAGATCCGATTACGCGGATGGATACACGCTATTTGCGTTTGACTTATCGCCCGATTTATCCTGCGGAGATCATCTAAACCTTATTCACAACGGAAATGTTCGTTTGGAAATGCAATTTGCACAACCGTTAGATAAAACTATAAACGTCATATTGTTCGCGGAACACGAATCTCTGTTAGAGGTGGATAAAAGCAGAAACATTATTACCGATTTTGGGAATTAAAACAAAAATAAATGGATACGATACAACTCATCCGTGCTCTCAAATCTGATAGAATAACGAACCAGTGTTTGGGCGGTGTTGTCCCGTGGGATTACTTACGTATTTATAACCAACACGGATGACAGTAGTAGAGGGGGTAGTCATTGGACCGCATTTTATTTTAATGATCTCAAAGAGGGGGAATTCTTTGATAGTTTTGGAAACCCTCCCGAATTTTACGGACAACCCTTTAAACGGTTCTTGAACAGGAATAGTATTAGCTATATTTATAACAAAATACCTCTGCAATCAGATAGCACTACGGTATGTGGACAATATTGTTTATGTTATTGTTTGCATCGTTGTAGAGGTATATCAATGCATAATATTGTAAGGTCTTTTACCGAAAACACTTTTAATAAACGATGCCTTAGTGTATGATTTTATCGCAGAGAAACATAATGTTAATGTACCAATTGTAGATTTAGAATTTGTAGAATAATAATGACGTGTTTATTGATTTGCAACGATGAATAATGTAATTTTTTTATTAATAGATACATTTCGTCTTATCTGAAAACGTGTTCAGACACGTCCAACGAGTGGTTGGTCACCAGCCATGTTGTTGACTTATGACGTCACTAGCTTGTTTACGATTCTGTGTGCAGGTAAAATACCGACCCGTTCACTGACCGATGTGATTGTACAGGCACCCCTTCACTGCTCTACGTGTTCCGCTATTCCCTTTGTTTGAGTAAAAACAAATTGGGACACATAATGGCAGTTTGGATTTACATAACAATACTACTATCAATCGATTACTGATCAGTGAACTTAGGTACTATCTAATTATATTCTATGCCCCTGTTAATTTATTTATAGAAACGTTGTTATCCAACAAGACATTTGCCACAGCCCCCCTTATTAAACGGGAAATATTCATGATAAAGCAGGATCCGTCCCTGTCCTAAAACATTAACATTTTTAGTAATTCAGTCCTATGGATTAGGTACCAAATGCTGACTCGTTTACCCGTTATGCGGTAAACTTTTAGTTTTCCACAGTCAAACTTATGTAATGTTTATCATTTTTTGGAAATTACGAGAATCTCCTGAAAGATCTAGTCTTGTGATTACTTTACTGACGAACGCACTCCTTTGTAACAAGAAATGAAGTCTTGGAGAACCAACACACTGGTGAAGAGCGCGGATCCAGACTTCAAAACGTATATATTTATGTTACTATAGGCTAATAACTAAACCTGATTCTGTTCAAAAATAACTTTGTGCAAAAATACGGAGCACAGTAAGTAACACAATCGACACAGACTGCATGATACGTTAATCAAAACAATTTGTTGATAATTTGATACTTTGATACTTTGTTTTATTCGATGCTATATACACAGGCATTATTTTCTCTGAAAAGGGGCAAATGCAACACGTGACGTATGTTTGCAAGTATGTACCGGTACATCCGTATCCGTCTTGAACACTTCGCCTCAATCGCAACGATTTTTGTACAAGGAAAGTGTACTTTTTATTTTGTTGCAGTTTAATTTGTTGATTGATGAAAATTAATTATTAAAAGGGAGACTTTATCCATCCTAATAAACACAAAATGTTTACAGCAATGGTGTATAAACGAAAAGGTTAGAATAGAAAAACAAATGACAGGCAGAAATCTAAGACCTTGATAGCCAAGAAGTATATATGGAAAATATTTAGTGACGAGACTGAGTTGGAGATCTAACAAATGAAGGGATGGGAACGCACATCTTAATCTTTTGGGAGAACAAAAGATGACTGGATCCAACGGGTCGCATGGGTTATTCTTAGATGTTGCATGAAAGAGGTAATGGGATCTTGATCCGACAATTCTATGGGCGAATCAAAGGACAAAAGGAAAAGTAAAAGTCTTGATCCGACAAATCAATAGAAAACTATGGACGAGTGGTAATAAAGTTGTACTACTTCATGGTTTAACATAAAGGCAACGAACAAAACCCACTTAAAAAATTTGATCTGACGGAAAAATACAGAAAACGTTGCACGTGATGTGATTATATTCGCGCAAAGACCATCCAAAGAAACAAAAATTGAATATTTAAAGAAGAAAAAATCTAAATGCTTAAACAAAATTGTTTTTAAAATGGAAAGATGATATACAAATATACACATTTTCGTTCGTAAATTAATTTTTGTTTAGGCTTGTGTTCATGAGGGGTAGTATTTTTTCTGTTTTTTTTTCTAGTTTCTCGTTTAACATTAATATATATTTTTGGTAAATTTTATGTATGTGTTTCGATATTTTGTTTTGGTTTTATTACTTGAAACAAATATATTGTTTATTTACTTAAGTTTGGTTTATGTTGCAATATCTGACTTTTTATGTATTTGTTTTGTTTGTTTCGTTTAACGGGTAGTGTTTTGTTGTGTTCTAATTTACTTACTTTGTTGATTCCATAAATATATAAGAATTTAAATTAACGAACCTTATTTTAATATCACCCCAACTAATCCTAAAATGAATTACCAAACTTTAGTATGCACGACCTAAAAATATAATAAAATAAAACATAGAATAATACAAATTTCAAAATAAATGCTAAATAGAAATATAAAAATAAAAAACAACGTTATAATACAACTGTAAAATTGAAGAATACTTGAAAAATTATTACTCTTAATCATGTGTTTGATGTTATTGTGAGATGATCCCATCTACAGTGTAAAGCAGCACTATTTATAATTAAACTGAGTAAATGAAGTATCAACCAAAATTTAACTCGGCGGCGATGTATCTGATGTTAGCGTAAAACAGAGTTGAAATTAATTCGACAAGACAAGCTCGTCTCTAAAATATGGATGAAGACGCAGTCAGTTTTATCATAGAAAATACTGTATTTGTTGAAACGTTGAAGATTCAAGTAACATGAACTTTACATTAAGTTCATGGGATGTTTCATTCAGCATTGGAAAATCGACTCTAAGCCGAAAACCAACTGTGAACGTGTGCAGTAGTACTATACGAATAAACTTTACACAAAGAGGACTGACCACCGATCGATTCGTCAACAAAGGGGGTCCGTGACGTAATGGCCAAGTTTGATACATAAAACAACATCGCACATAAACATAAAGCCTTTATCGCTGCTTCGCATCATTAAAACGCATTTTTATATATATGCAGGTAGATCATTAGCAATGGTGTGGTTACTTTGCCAACCAAAAGAGAGGGTCATCGATCGATGGGGCTAAAGTTTGTTTATACTCTATACATACTCGATGTAACCCTCTCACATGCAAATATATCTTTCTTAAATATTTCAAAGGGTAGCATTCACACTCCACGCCAATTGAGTCACTGCTCGCACACGACGAGTTCAACAGGATGCCGACTTGTATACAAGTGATCACCTTGTCATGTTTAAAAACAAATCATCTACTTAATCGTCAAATAACATTCGTTTGACAATGCTGAAAATTATTACTATTTGAGTCTTGTTCGCATAATCCTGCGACAGTCGAACGGACTAGGATCCAGTCGCTGAACAACGGCAGAAAGTACGGGACGGGCGTGTCACAACACGAAGGTTTGGTTTACACTGTTGTTTACGCAAGTATACTCTGGTGCCGTTTATGGTTTGGGATGTATAAACGTTGAGGGTGGGATATACGGGTTGCGAAAGAAGAACAAAGACTAAGGGTCACTCAAAGCGCGGGAAAGTACCGCTCACCGAACAAAGAACTGCGCTCGCGAATGTTCCAATAGGCACTATCGTACGTTGTTCCTTTGTTTCATCGATACATACATTATTACATCCATAAATTAAACGCATCCAAGCGCCATCTTGACGTAGTAAACCCTCATTGTATTACGTCATACGTTACAGTAGCCCTCTCTCGAGAGTGATCCCCTCTGTGACCTTAAGGTCATCCTACGGTGTAAATGTTTCCTATCTCCCACACGCTTTAGCGCCTCATTATCTGTTCTCGTCATTATCCTATCTAATTATGCAAATGAGGTCATCCGACGGTATAAATTTTTCCTATCTCCACCAATTATCCTATCTAATTATGCAAATGAGGTCATCCTACGGTATACATTTTTCATATCTCCCCACGCTTTATTCGCCTCATTATCTTTTGCTCATTATTTTCTCATTTGCATATTTTTAAAAAGGTCATCCTACGGTATAAATTGTTCCTATCTCCACACGCTTAAGCGCCTCATTATCTTTCTCATTATTCAATCTTTCAATCGTTCCCGCCCCCTAAGGTCATCCTACGGTATAATTTTTTCCTATCTCCACCACGCTTTAGCCCCTCATTATCTTTTGACCCCTTTATAATTTATTCATTTATTCATAATTTATGCAAATGAGGTCATCCACGGTATAAATGTTTCCTATCTCCCACACGCTTTTTGACCTCATTATTATTCATTTATGCAAATTTATGCAAATTTAGAGGTCAAAGGTCATCTTACGGTATATCAGCCCGCTTAACTACTCCGGTGGTCACCCAGTTCAGCAGATCCAAGACTGGTGATGTAGGCCTGTTGGGCGGAAATGAACCGCCAAATGCACACGACTCTCACCTCCGCTGGGGACAGACAGGACAGACCATGGACAAGACAAAAATGTATAAGGAATTATGATGTAGCCTGTTTTATTAGTAAATGAATCACTACGCGCAACCTGAATTACCTAGCGCTATTCTAATTTGGTGCAGCCTCATGCTGCGCCCTTGCTCCAACTACATGTAGCCTCCCAGGTACTAGTGTATCCTTCCGGCTTGGATCCCCCTGCTTGTAGACTCCAAGATACGACTGCCTTGACGGACCAGAAAATATTCCAGAGTTCCTCCCTTGGTTTCACACTGTGGTCCTACCCTGTATTCCTGGCTGTTTCTTTCAGTGGCCCACGCTCAATTCGAGGTAGTGCACACTTACTGTAGCCTCCTGTACTGGAGGAAGTACTTGCACGTCCATCTCAGACAAGATCCAACCAGCAACTGACGTTCTCGTGCGCACATTGCATGCCCACAGCATCAAATACTCCACAACCAAATACTCCACCGCCCTCCGTAGTTCGCCCTTCGCCATGTGCAAGCCATAGCGCGCCCTTCGCCATGTGCAAGCCATAGCTCATTAGCGTTATTATTAGCTGTTTCGTAGCGAAGCGCAGCGAAACAGCTATTGTTTTTGTTAAAGTTTTTTTTTTTATTAGCTGTTTCGCAGCGAAGCGCAGCGAAACAGCTGTTGTTTTTGTTAAAGTTTTTTTCTTTTTTTAGCTGTTTCGCAGCGAAGCGCAGCGAAACAGCTTTAGTTTTTGTTAAAGTTTTTTTTCCTTTTTTTTTTATTTTTCTTTTTCAGCGCTTTCCGTACCGGAAGTGCATTGCAATAGCACATGTTTCATTCTGAACGCCATTTTGCAGTGTTCCATAAATGCGATTGCAATGAAACTTAAGGGGACCAAAGGCAATAGTGCAATAGTGTGCATATTGCAATGACGTCATAATTACGTCATCAGGTGTCAAGTTACACTAAATCAAAGATTAATAATGAAAAACATTAAAAAATTAATAACTCCTGAACCACATACGCTATCAATTTCATCTATGTGGCATATTGTAGGTCGTTACCCACTCCGTATTTCGTGCACAGATATGACCCAATTTTGACCTTTAGCTTCCGGTCCAACCGGAAGTTCAAGTTTAAAGAGCTGTACAGCCAATATGATAAAAAATAATGCTATGATTTCTGTGTATGTAATCATCAGTAGGGTGTACTCTTTTGGATAGTAGGTTTGATGACGTCATCATATGCAAGAGCGCCTCTAGCGACAGGTTTAAAAGACGTTATTTTCAATTGTACACTTGCCAATGTCACATTACCACAAATGATATGTCATATTCTAGCATAGGAATCAACTTAAATATCAAAACAAATTACGTCATTATGACATCATCAGGTGTCAAGTTACCCTAAGTTAAAGATTAATATTGAAAAACTATTAAAACATTTATAACTTTTGAACCACAATAGCTATAATTATGATCTTTGAGCCATATTGTAGGTCGTTACCAACTTGACAATTCGTGCAAATATGACCTTATTGTGACGTTTGCTTCCGGTCGAAAACAAAAGTTCAATTATAGCAACGTTGTTAGAGCTCTACAGATACCGTGTGCTGCAGAGAGAAAACAATTACACACGGCTGGCTCCGAGTTTTGCATGAAATAGCGCCCTCTTCTGGTTGAAGATCGAGTTCTAATGGTGTTCGTCATTGGGAACAGATGAAGGCTAACACCGTCTTTGGTGGTTGCTGCATCCTGCAGAAACACATCTTCCCGGCATTTTATTAGTTCCGGAAACAAAATCACGGAATAAATGAAATCGACGCTGTGTGAAAACGTTTGTATGTATATGGACATCATGTACACATCGGATCTTCCTGACCTGACGTCACATATATTATGCAAATGAAGCTTCCACCATGGGGTGGGATTGCCTCCCCAAATACTTCAAACATTGTTTTAAAATACTTGTACTCAGAAATCAATGATTAAATAGACACAGGTGGGTCTCAAAAACAATATTTTATTACAAACGCCTTAAGTACACACACAATAAAGGATGTCAGTCCCCCTTTAAATTTTATATTTAAAAATATCATAACTCAGTTACACTTTTGATTTTTACAAAATGTACATCATCAGAAGTAAGTCCTGTTTTGCATGGAATTGCCTTTTTGTTAAAGTGCACATATGGGAAGATGAAATTTAATTACATACATTTGAAGCAACTTTCTACTTTGACTGTGTGAAGTTATTTCTTTTTCAGAGAAGTATTGTACCCCCCCCCCACCCCCCAGCTCAATGTTGAGTGATTGCATGTAGTCCCAACTTTGTACGCACAGACCATAGAGGTAGGAATAGACAGCATAAACATACACGCAATCCTCTACAACATTGAGCTGGGGGCGCGGGGGGTACGGTCGACCCGTCAGACCACACTAGGACCGAAGTCCAACTATTGACCGAAGCCAACGGATCGTAATAGGGCCGAAGCCCAACAAACAAATGCTTCCCACTGCCGGCCGGTGACCTCCGTGGGTGAGCGGATGAGCTGTAATGATTCAGTCGTAGTTAGAATGTCCCGTTTTTATAAGGCCTGACACAATGACTCTCCAATGCATGCCTTCCTTTATTGTCCTAACAGTCTTACATAAGTCTCACACAAGTCTTCCATTCTCTCAAAGAAAAGACCTTCAATGTGAAACATCTGTCATTATAGTGGATGCTTGTAAATATTCAAACATTCCCGAGTGCACGATACGAGCGCTTTACGGTGATTGGATGTCACCAGGGTTACGCGAAAACAAACGGTAAAGGTTGACGGTTTACCATTTTGACAGTAATAAAGATTAAAGATTATCAGACCTTTATTTGAGACGGTTTACCAAATGGTAAACCGTGTGCATGTTTCTAATGGGGTTGGGGTAAAGTATATGGTAAACCGTTACAAAGGGACCAGCCTAGTTCAGACAAATACTGCTTATGTTAACTCCCAACGTTCAGCTTTAATTTGACACCAGAATTATTGTTATATATTAATTTTAGTACGGGTGGTTTCGTTCAGCTAAAGGAAAACCACTTTTTTCATGGTTTATCAGAGGAATTGCACGAAAAAAGCAGGGTGAAAGATAAGAGATTAAAGTCACCATATACGTCTGGTGTTCATCTGCAGGAGTGCCAACATCATGGCCGGTGTACATTTACAGTTACTGGGGGGAGGGCGCCGATACAGCAAAAGTGGAAGTTAATGTGATAAAAAATAGCGAAACAGCTGGGTATTCGTTCACGAATACAATTGAGCTCTAGTTTATTTTTCTTTTTCAGCGCTTTCCGTACCGGAAGTGCATTGCAATAACACATGTTTCATTCTGAACGCCTTTTGCAGTGTTCCATAAATGCGATTGCAATGAAACTTAAGGGGACCAAAGGCAATAGTGCAATAGTGTGCATATTGCAATGACGTCATAATTACGTCATCAGGTGTCAAGTTACACTAAATCAAAGATTAATAATGAAAAACATAAAAAAATTAATAACTCGTGAACCACATATGCTATCAATTTCATCTATGTGGCATATTGTAGGTCGTTAGCCACTCCGTATTTCGTGCACAGATATGACCCCATTTTTGACATTAGCTTCGGTCCAAACCGGAAGTTCAAGTTTAAAGAGCTCTACAGCCAATATGATAAAAATAATGCTATGATTTCTGTGTATGTAATCATCAGTAGGATATACTCTTTTGGATAGTAGGTATGATGACGTCATCATATGCAAGAGCGCCATCTAGCGACAGGTTTAAAAAGACGTTATTTTCACTTGTACACTTGCCAATGTCACATTACCACAAATGATATGTCATATTGTAGCTTATGAATCAACTTAAATATCAAAATAGATTACTTCATTATGACATCATCAGGTGTCAAGTTACACTAAATTACAGATTAATATTGAAAAACTATTAAAAAATTTATAACTTTTGAACCACAATAGCTATAATTATGATCTTTGAGCCATATTGTAGGTCGTTACCCACTTGACAATTCGTGCAAATATGACCTTATTGTGACGTTTGCTTCCGGTCGAAACCAGAAGTTCAAATATAGCAATGCAACATGACCTGCGACTTCACTCCCAAACCAAATTTATTCAAAAACATGATGCGCGCGTATACCGCAGGGCAGAAACATGTTTTGGTTTAGGTGTGACGTCAGAGGGCACATTGTCTATACTGTCACTGAGAACTACTCGCACATGATGCAAAACATGTTAACCCTCGTGTAGGCAGTGCACTCATGCCCAACTGGCTCTTTCGACTAAAACTGACAGTCTCCATAATCCCAACTGTACAAATATAAAAGAAGGTACTCTAGAAAGTATGGTATTTTGTGGAAGTCTGTAACATTGAAGTAATAAACCTACTGGACATTACATTTTAGTTAACCTGCATATGTATTATGCAACTAAACAATTCACCAGTTGTATATATTTTGCATCCGGTGTTGAATGGTGACATTATAGGGATACAAACAAAACATGCACTGTCACCAGAAGTGAGCAGTGCATGTAAATGATAGTACATGCTTCAAAATTTGACATTTATTTGAGCTTTACAAGTAATGCTTATAACTAACAATCTTTGTGTCATCTTGTAGCTAATTATTTGTATCACAATCCATTCAATGATGTCATAACATTTCAAAAGTCCTCACGGCTCAAAGTGGAAGTTAATATGATAAAAAATAGCGAAACAGCTGGGTATTCGTTCACGAATACAATTGAGCTCTAGTTTTTTTCTTTTTCAGCGCTTTCCGTACCGGAAGTGCATTGCAATAACACATGTTTCATTCTGAACGCCATTTTGCAGTGTTCCATAAATGCGATTGCAATGAAACTTAAGGGGACCAAAGGCAATAGTGCAATAGTGTGCATATTGCAATGACGTCATAATTACGTCATCAGGTGTCAAGTTACACTAAATCAAAGATTAATAATGAAAAACATTAAAAAATTAATAACTCCTGAACCACATATGCTATCAATTTCATCTATGGGGCATATTGTAGGTCGTTAGCCACGTATTTCGTGCACAGATATGACCCCATTTTGACCTTAGCTTCCGGTCCAAACCGGAAGTTCAAGTTTAAAGAGCTCTACAGCCAATATGATAAAAAATAATGCTATGATTTCAGTGTATGTAATCATCAGTAGGGTGTACTCATTTGGATAGTAGGTGTGATGACGTCATCATATGCAAGAGCGCCCTCTAGCGACAGGTTTAAAAAGACGTTATTTTCACATGTACACTTGCCAATGTCACATTACCAAAAATGATATGTCATTTTGTAGGTTATGAATCAACTTAAATATCAAAATAAATTACGTCATTATGACATCATCAGGTGTCAAGTTACACTAAGTTAAAGATTAATATTGAAAACTATTTAAAATGTATAACTTTTGAACCACAATAGCTATAATTATGATCTTTGAGCCATATTGTAGGTCGTTACCCACTTGACAATTCGTGCAAGTATGACCTTATTGTGACGTTTGCTTCCGGTCGAAACCAGAAGTTCAAATATAGCAATATTGTTAGAGCTCTAAAGATACCGTGTACTGCAGAGAGAAACAATTACACACGGCTGGCTCCGAGTTTTGCATGAAATAGCGCCCTCTTCTGGTTGATCGTCATTGTATTGGTTACAACAATTTTTGTGTCATGTAATTACACTCAAGCCACCTCCTTTTAATAGTGTTTGTTCTTGTCTTTAAAACCCCTTTCGAATACCCATTTAATTGCTAAGTTTCAATAAATCAAGGAGCTATGTTCAACGACTTTGTAATATCTTTCTTGTTGGTTTAGATTTAAATTTTTGATTTAAAATATCATAACTCAGTTACACTTTTGATTTTTACAAAATGTACATCATCAGAAGTAAGTCCTGTTTTGCATGGAATTGCCTTTTGTTAAAGTGCACATATGGGAAGATGAAATTTAATTACATACATTTGAAGCAACTTTCTACTTTGACTGTGTGAAGTTATTTCTTTTTCAGAGAAGTATTGTAATTTCCCCCAGATCAATGTTGAGTGATTGTATGCAGTCCCACTTTGTACGCACAGACCATAGAGGTAAGAATAGACAGCCTAAACATACACGCAATCCTCTACAACATTGAGCTGGGGGCGTGGGGGTACGGTCGACCTGTCAGACCACACTAGGACCGAAGTCCAACTATTGACCGAAGCCAACGGATCGTAATAGGGCCGAAGCCCAACAAACAAATGCTTCCACTGCCGGCCGGTGACCTCCGTGGGTGAGCGGATGAGCTGTAATGATTCAGTCGTAGTTAGAATGTCCCGTTTTTATAAGGCCTGACACAATGACTTCTCCAATGCATGCCTTCCTTTATTGTCCTAACAGTCTTACATAAGTCTCACACAAGTCTTCCATTCTCTCAAAGAAAAGACCTTCAATGTGAAACATCTGTCATTATAGTGGATGCTTGTAAATATTCAAACATTCCCGAGTGCACGATACGAGCGCTTTACGGTGATTGGATGTCACCAGGGTTACGCGAAAACAAACGGTAAAGGTTGACGGTTTACCATTTTGACAGTAATAAAGATTAAAGATTATCAGACCTTTACTTGAGACGGTTTACCAAATGGTAAACCGTGTGCATGTTTCTAATGGGGTTGGGGGTAAAGTATATGGTAAACCGTTACAAAAAGGGACCAGCCTAGTTCAGACAAATACTGCTTATGTTAACTCCCAACGTTCAGCTTTAATTTGACACCAGAATTATTGTTATATATTAATTTTAGTACGGGTGGTTTCGTTCAGCTAAAGGAAAACCACTTTTTCATGGTTTATCAGAGGAATTGCACGAAAAACAGGGTGAAAGATAAGAGATTAAAGTCACCATATACGTATGGTGTTCATCTGCAGGAGTGCCAACATCATGGCCGGTGTACATTTACAGTTATTGGGGGAGGCGCCGATACAGCAAAAGTGGAAGTTAATGTGATAAAAAATAGCGAACAGCTGGGTATTCGTTCACGAATACAATTGAGCTCTAGTTTATTTTTCTTTTTCAGCGCTTTCCGTACCGGAAGTGCATTGCAATAACACATGTTTCATTCTGAACGCCTTTTTGCAGTGTTCCATAAATGCGATTGCAATGAAACTTAAGGGACCAAAGGCAATAGTGCAATAGTGTGCATATTGCAATGACGTCATAATTACGTCATCAGGTGTCAAGTTACACTAAATCAAAGATTAATAATGAAAAACATAAAAAAATTAATAACTCGTGAACCACATATGCTATCAATTTCATCTATGTGGCATATTGTAGGTCGTTAGCCACTCCGTATTTCGTGCACAGATATGACCCCATTTGACATTAGCTTCCGGTCCAAACCGGAAGTTCAAGTTTAAAGAGCTCTACAGCCAATATGATAAAAATAATGCTATGATTTCTGTGTATGTAATCATCAGTAGGATATACTCTTTTGGATAGTAGGTATGATGACGTCATCATATGCAAGAGCGCCATCTAGCGACAGGTTTAAAAAGACGTTATTTTCACTTGTACACTTGCCAATGTCACATTACCACAAATGATATGTCATATTGTAGCTTATGAATCAACTTAAATATCAAAATAGATTACTTCATTATGACATCATCAGGTGTCAAGTTACACTAAATTACAGATTAATATTGAAAAACTATTAAAAAATTTATAACTTTTGAACCACAATAGCTATAATTATGATCTTTGAGCCATATTGTAGGTCGTTACCCACTTGACAATTCGTGCAAATATGACCTTATTGTGACGTTTGCTTCCGGTCGAAACCAGAAGTTCAAATATAGCAATGCAACATGACCTGCGACTTCACTCCCAAACCAAATTTATTCAAAAACATGATGCGCGCGTATACCGCAGGGCAGAAACATGTTTTGGTTTAGGTGTGACGTCAGAGGGCACATTGTCTATACTGTCACTGAGAACTACTCGCACATGATGCAAAACATGTTAACCCTCGTGTAGGCAGTGCACTCTCATGCCCAACTGGCTCTTTCGACTAAAACTGACAGTCTCCATAATCCCAACTGTACAAATATAAAAAGAAGGTACTCTAGAAAGTATGGTATTTTGTGGAAGTCTGTAACATTGAAGTAATAAACCTACTGGACATTACATTTTAGTTAACCTGCATATGTATTATGCAACCAAACAATTCACCAGTTGTATATATTTTGCATCCGGTGTTGAATGGTGACATTAGGGATACAAACAAAACATGCACTGTCACCAGAAGTGAGCAGTGCATGTAAATGATAGTACATGCTTCAAAATTTGACATTTATTTGAGCTTTACAAGTAATGCTTATAACTAACAATCTTTGTGTCATCTTGTAGCTAATTATTTGTATCACAATCCATTCAATGATGTCATAACATTTCAAAAGTCCTCACGGCTCAAAGTGGAAGTTAATATGATAAAAAATAGCGAAACAGCTGGGTATTCGTTCACGAATACAATTGAGCTCTAGTTTTTCTTTTTCTTTTTCAACGCTTTCCGTACCGGAAGTGCATTGCAATAACACATGTTTCATTCTGAACGCCATTTTGCAGTGTTCCATAAATGCGATTGCAATGAAACTTAAGGGGACCAAAGGCAATAGTGCAATAGTGTGCATATTGCAATGACGTCATAATTACGTCATCAGGTGTCAAGTTACACTAAATCAAAGATTAATAATGAAAACATTAAAAAATTAATAACTCCTGAACCACATATGCTATCAATTTCATCTATGGGGCATATTGTAGGTCGTTACCCACTCCGTATTTCGTGCACAGATATGACCCCATTTTGACCTTAGCTTCCGGTCCAAACCGGAAGTTCAAGTTTAAAGAGCTCTACAGCCAATATGATAAAAAATAATGCTATGATTTCAGTGTATGTAATCATCAGTAGGGTGTACTCATTTGGATAGTAGGTGTGATGACGTCATCATATGCAAGAGCGCCCTCTAGCGACAGGTTTAAAAAGACGTTATTTTCACATGTACACTTGCCAATGTCACATTACCAAAAATGATATGTCATTTTGTAGGTTATGAATCAACTTAAATATCAAAATAAATTACGTCATTATGACATCATCAGGTGTCAAGTTACACTAAGTTAAAGATTAATATTGAAAAACTATTTAAAAATGTATAACTTTTGAACCACAATAGCTATAATTATGATCTTTGAGCCATATTGTAGGTCGTTACCCACTTGACAATTCGTGCAAGTATGACCTTATTGTGACGTTTGCTTCCGGTCGAAACCAGAAGTTCAAATATAGCAATATTGTTAGAGCTCTAAAGATACCGTGTACTGCAGAGAGAAAACAATTACACACGGCTGGCTCCGAGTTTTGCATGAAATAGCGCCCTCTTCTGGTTGATCGTCATTGTATTGGTTACAACAATTTTTGTGTCATGTAATTACACTCAAGCCACCTCCTTTTAATAGTGTTTGTTCTTGTCTTTAAAACCCCTTTCGAATACCCATTTAATTGCTAAGTTTCAATAAATCAAGGAGCTATGTTCAACGACTTTGTAATATCTTTCTTGTTGGTTTAGATTTAAATTTTATATTTAAAAATATCATAACTCAGTTACACTTTTGATTTTTACAAATGTACATCATCAGAAGTAAGTCCTGTTTTGCATGGAATTGCCTTTTTGTTAAAGTGCACATATGGGAAGATGAAATTTAATTACATACATTTGAAGCAACTTTCTACTTTGACTTTGAGTGATTGCATGCAGTCCCACTTTGTACGCACAGACCATAGAGGTAGGAATAGACAGCCTAAACATACACGCAATCCTCTACAACATTGAGCTGGGGGCGCGGGGGGTACGGTCGACCCGTCAGACCACACTAGGACCGAAGTCCAACTATTGACCGAAGCCAACTGATCGTAATAGGGCCGAAGCCCAACAAACAAATGCTTCCCACTGCCGGCCGGTGACCTCCGTGGGTGAGCGGATGAGCTGTAATGATTCAGTCGTAGTTAGAATGTCCCGTTTTTATAAGGCCTGACACAATGACTCTCCAATGCATGCCTTCCTTTATTGTCCTAACAGTCTTACATAAGTCTCCACAAGTCTTCCATTCTCTCAAAGAAAAGACCTTCAATGTGAAACATCTGTCATTATAGTGGATGCTTGTAAATATTCAACATTCCTCGAGTGCACGATACGAGCGCTTTACGGTGATTGGATGTCACCAGGGTTACGCGAAACAAACGGTAAAGGTTGACGGTTTACCATTTTGACAGTAATAAAGATTAAAGATTATCAGACCTTTACTTGAGACGGTTTACCAAATGGTAAACCGTGTGCATGTTTCTAATGGGGTTGGGGGTAAAGTATATGGTAAACCGTTACAAAAAGGGACCAGCCTAGTTCAGACAAATACTGCTTATGTTAACTCCCAACGTTCAGCTTTAATTTGACACCAGAATTATTGTTATATATTAATTTTAGTACGGGTGGTTTCGTTCAGCTAAAGGAAAACCACTTTTTTCATGGTTTATCAGAGGAATTGCACGAAAAAAACAGGGTGAAAGATAAGAGATTAAAGTCACCATATACGTATGGTGTTCATCTGCAGGAGTGCCAACATCATGGCCGGTGTACATTTACAGTTATTGGGGGGAGGGCGCCGATACAGCAAAAGTGGAAGTTAATGTGATAAAAAATAGCGAAACAGCTGGGTATTCGTTCACGAATACAATTGAGCTCTAGTTTATTTTTCTTTTTCAGCGCTTTCCGTACCGGAAGTGCATTGCAATAACACATGTTTCATTCTGAACGCCTTTTTGCAGTGTTCCATAAATGCGATTGCAATGAAACTTAAGGGGACCAAAGGCAATAGTGCAATAGTGTGCATATTGCAATGACGTCATAATTACGTCATCAGGTGTCAAGTTACACCTAAATCAAAGATTAATAATGAAAACATAAAAATTAATAACTCGTGAACCACATATGCTATCAATTTCATCTATGTGGCATATTGTAGGTCGTTAGCCACTCCGTATTTCGCACAGATATGACCCCATTTTGACATTAGCTTCCGGTCCAAACCGGAAGTTCAAGTTTAAAGAGCCTCTACAGCCAATATGATAAAAAATAATGCTATGATTTCTGTGTATGTAATCATCAGTAGGATATACTCTTTTTGGATAGTAGGTATGATGACGTCATCATATGCAAGAGCGCCATCTAGCGACAGGTTTAAAAAGACGTTATTTTCACTTGTACACTTGCCAATGTCACATTACCACAAATGATATGTCATATTGTAGCTTATGAATCAACTTAAATATCAAAATAGATTACTTCATTATGACATCATCAGGTGTCAAGTTACACTAAATTACAGATTAATATTGAAAAACTATTAAAAAATTTATAACTTTTGAACCACAATAGCTATAATTATGATCTTTGAGCCATATTGTAGGTCGTTACCCACTTGACAATTCGTGCAAATATGACCTTATTGTGACGTTTGCTTCCGGTCGAAACCAGAAGTTCAAATATAGCAATGCAACATGACCTGCGACTTCACTCCCAAACCAAATTTATTCAAAAACATGATGCGCGCGTATACCGCAGGGCAGAAACATGTTTTGGTTTAGGGTGTGACGTCAGAGGGCGCATTGTCTATACTGTCACTGAGAACTACTCGCACATGATGCAAAACATGTTAACCCTCATGTAGGCAGTGCACTCTCATGCCCAACTGGCTCTTTCGACTAAAACTGACAGTCTCCATAATCCCAACTGTACAAATATAAAAAGAAGGTACTCTAGAAAGTATGGTATTTTGTGGAAGTCTGTAACATTGAAGTAATAAACCTACTGGACATTACATTTTAGTTAACCTGCATATGTATTATGCAACTAAACAATTCACCAGTTGTATATATTTTGCATCCGGTGTTGAATGGTGACATTATAGGGATACAAACAAAACATGCACTGTCACCAGAAGTGAGCAGTGCATGTAAATGATAGTACATGCTTCAAAATTTGACATTTATTTGAGCTTTACAAGTAATGCTTATAACTAACAATCTTTGTGTCATCTTGTAGCTAATTATTTGTATCACAATCCATTCAATGATGTCATAACATTTCAAAAGTCCTCACGGCTCAAAGTGGAAGTTAATATGATAAAAAATAGCGAAACAGCTGGGTATTCGTTCACGAATACAATTGAGCTCTAGTTTTTCTTTTTCTTTTTCAGCGCTTTCCGTACCGGAAGTGCATTGCAATAACACATGTTTCATTCTGAACGCCATTTTGCAGTGTTCCATAAATGCGATTGCAATGAAACTTAAGGGGACCAAAGGCAATAGTGCAATAGTGTGCATATTGCAATGACGTCATAATTACGTCATCAGGTGTCAAGTTACACTAAATCAAAGATTAATAATGAAAAACATTAAAAAATTAATAACTCCTGAACCACATATGCTATCAATTTCATCTATGGGGCATATTGTAGGTCGTTACCCACTCCGTATTTCGTGCACAGATATGACCCCATTTTGACCTTAGCTTCCGGTCCAAACCGGAAGTTCAAGTTTAAAGAGCTCTACAGCCAATATGATAAAAAATAATGCTATGATTTCAGTGTATGTAATCATCAGTAGGGTGTACTCATTTGGATAGTAGGTGTGATGACGTCATCATATGCAAGAGCGCCCTCTAGCGACAGGTTTAAAAAGACGTTATTTTCACATGTACACTTGCCAATGTCACATTACCAAAAATGATATGTCATTTTGTAGGTTATGAATCAACTTAAATATCAAAATAAATTACGTCATTATGACATCATCAGGTGTCAAGTTACACTAAGTTAAAGATTAATATTGAAAAACTATTTAAAAATGTATAACTTTTGAACCACAATAGCTATAATTATGATCTTTGAGCCATATTGTAGGTCGTTACCCACTTGACAATTCGTGCAAGTATGACCTTATTGTGACGTTTGCTTCCGGTCGAAACCAGAAGTTCAAATATAGCAATATTGTTAGAGCTCTAAAGATACCGTGTACTGCAGAGAGAAAACAATTACACACGGCTGGCTCCGAGTTTTGCATGAAATAGCGCCCTCTTCTGGTTGATCGTCATTGTATTGGTTACAACAATTTTTGTGTCATGTAATTACACTCAAGCCACCTCCTTTTAATAGTGTTTGTTCTTGTCTTTAAAACCCCTTTCGAATACCCATTTAATTGCTAAGTTTCAATAAATCAAGGAGCTATGTTCAACGACTTTGTAATATCTTTCTTGTTGGTTTAGATTTAAATTTTATATTTAAAAATATCATAACTCAGTTACACTTTTGATTTTTACAAAATGTACATCATCAGAAGTAAGTCCTGTTTTGCATGGAATTGCCTTTTTGTTAAAGTGCACATATGGGAAGATGAAATTTAATTACATACATTTGAAGCAACTTTCTACTTTGACTGTGTGAAGTTATTTCTTTTTCAGAGAAGTATTGTACCCCCCCCCCCCCCAGCTCAATGTTGAGTGATTGTATGCAGTCCCACTTTGTACGCACAGACCATAGAGGTAGGAATAGACAGCCTAAACATACACGCAATCCTCTACAACATTGAGCTGGGGGCGCGGGGGGTACGGTCGACCCGTCAGACCACACTAGGACCGAAGTCCAACTATTGACCGAAGCCAACGGATCGTAATAGGGCCGAAGCCCAACAAACAAATGCTTCCCACTGCCGGCCGGTGACCTCCGTGGGTGAGCGGATGAGCTGTAATGATTCAGTCGTAGTTAGAATGTCCCGTTTTTATAAGGCCTGACACAATGACTCTCCAATGCATGCCTTCCTTTATTGTCCTAACAGTCTTACATAAGTCTCACACAAGTCTTCCATTCTCTCAAAGAAAAGACCTTCAATGTGAAACATCTGTCATTATAGTGGATGCTTGTAAATATTCAAACATTCCTGAGTGCACGATACGAGCGCTTTACGGTGATTGGATGTCACCAGGGTTACGCGAAAACAAACGGTAAAGGTTGACGGTTTACCATTTTGACAGTAATAAAGATTAAAGATTATCAGATCTTTACTTGAGACGGTTTACCAAATGGTAAACCGTGTGCATGTTTCTAATGGGGTTGGGGTAAAGTATATGGTAAACCGTTACAAAAGGGACCAGCCTAGTTCAGACAAATACTGCTTATGTTAACTCCCAACGTTCAGCTTTAATTTGACACCAGAATTATTGTTATATATTAATTTTAGTACGGGTGGTTTCGTTCAGCTAAGGAAAACCACTTTTTCATGGTTTATCAGAGGAATTGCACGAAAAAAACAGGGTGAAAGATAAGAGATTAAAGTCACCATATACGTATGGTGTTCATCTGCAGGAGTGCCAACATCATGGCCGGTGTACATTTACAGTTATTGGGGGGAGGGCGCCGATACAGCAAAAGTGGAAGTTAATGTGATAAAAAATAGCGAAACAGCTGGGTATTCGTTCACGAATACAATTGAGCTCTAGTTTATTTTTCTTTTTCAGCGCTTTCCGTACCGGAAGTGCATTGCAATAACACATGTTTCATTCTGAACGCCTTTTTGCAGTGTTCCATAAATGCGATTGCAATGAAACTTAAGGGGACCAAAGGCAATAGTGCAATAGTGTGCATATTGCAATGACGTCATAATTACGTCATCAGGTGTCAAGTTACACTAAATCAAAGATTAATAATGAAAAACATAAAAAAATTAATAACTCGTGAACCACATATGCTATCAATTTCATCTATGTGGCATATTGTAGGTCGTTAGCCACTCCGTATTTCGTGCACAGATATGACCCCATTTTGACATTAGCTTCCGGTCCAAACCGGAAGTTCAAGTTTAAAGAGCTCTACAGCCAATATGATAAAAAATAATGCTATGATTTCTGTGTATGTAATCATCAGTAGGATATACTCTTTTGGATAGTAGGTATGATGACGTCATCATATGCAAGAGCGCCATCTAGCGACAGGTTTAAAAAGACGTTATTTTCACTTGTACACTTGCCAATGTCACATTACCACAAATGATATGTCATATTGTAGCTTATGAATCAACTTAAATATCAAAATAGATTACTTCATTATGACATCATCAGGTGTCAAGTTACACTAAGTTACAGATTAATATTGAAAAACTATTTAAAAATGTATAACTTTTGAACCACAATAGCTATAATTATGATCTTTGAGCCATATTGTAGGTCGTTACCCACTTGACAATTCGTGCAAGTATGACCTTATTGTGACGTTTGCTTCCGGTCGAAACCAGAAGTTCAAATATAGCAATATTGTTAGAGCTCTAAAGATACCGTGTACTGCAGAGAAAACAATTACACATTATTGGCTCCGAGTTTTGCATGAAATAGCCCTCTTCTGGTTGATCGTCATTGTATTGGTTACAACAATTTTTGTGTCATGTAATTACACTCAAGCCACCTCCTTTTAATAGTGTTTGTTCTTGTCTTTAAAACCCTTTCGAATACCCATTTAATTGCTAAGTTTCAATAAATCAAGGAGCTATGTTCAACGACTTTGTAATATCTTTCTTGTTGGTTTAGATTTAAATTTTATATTTAAAAATATCATAACTCAGTTACACTTTTGATTTTTACAAAATGTACATCATCAGAAGTAAGTCCTGTTTTGCATGGAATTGCCTTTTTGTTAAAGTGCACATATGGGAAGATGAAATTTAATTACATACATTTGAAGCAACTTTCTACTTTGACTTTGAGTGATTGCATGCAGTCCCACTTTGTACGCACAGACCATAGAGGTAGGAATAGACAGCCTAAACATACACGCAATCCTCTACAACATTGAGCTGGGGGCGCGGGGGGTACGGTCGACCCGTCAGACCACACTAGGACCGAAGTCCAACTATTGACCGAAGCCAACGGATCGTAATAGGGCCGAAGCCCAACAAACAAATGCTTCCCACTGCCGGCCGGTGACCTCCGTGGGTGAGCGGATGAGCTGTAATGATTCAGTCGTAGTTAGAATGTCCCGTTTTTATAAGGCCTGACACAATGACTCTCCAATGCATGCCTTCCTTTATTGTCCTAACAGTCTTACATAAGTCTCACACAAGTCTTCCATTCTCTCAAAGAAAAGACCTTCAATGTGAAACATCTGTCATTATAGTGGATGCTTGTAAATATTCAAACATTCCTGAGTGCACGATACGAGCGCTTTACGGTGATTGGATGTCACCAGGGTTACGCGAAAACAAACGGTAAAGGTTGACGGTTTACCATTTTGACAGTAATAAAGATTAAAGATTATCAGACCTTTACTTGAGACGGTTTACCAAATGGTAAACCGTGTGCATGTTTCTAATGGGGTTGGGGGTAAAGTATATGGTAAACCGTTACAAAAAGGGACCAGCCTAGTTCAGACAAATACTGCGTATGTTAACTCCCAACGTTTAGCTTTAATTTGACACCAGAATTATTGTTATATATTAATTTTAGTACGAGTGGTTTCGTTCAGCTAAAGGAAAACCACTTTTTTCATGGTTTATCAGAGGAATTGCACGAAAAAAACAGGGTGAAAGATAAGAGATTAAAGTCACCATATTCGTATGGTGTTCATTTGCAGGAGTGCCAACATCATGGCCGGTGTACATTTACAGTTATTGGGGGGAGGGCGCCGATACAGCAAAAGTGGAAGTTAATGTGATAAAAAATAGCGAAACAGCTGGGTATTCGTTCACGAATACAATTGAGCTCTAGTTATGTTTTTGTTTTTGTTTATTTCTTGGGGAGTGGCAGGGTGCAAGGGGCGGGCAGGGGAGGGAGGCTGAGGGGGGTATGGAGGATACTCAATCCATCATGGGGAAGACACATTGAGGCGAACTACATACAGGTGATGTGCATTGGGGGTATTTTTTAGGGGGTAATTTGACCCCGCCCCCAGTCCTTAACCCACCAGTATTTTTTGTAGACAAGCAGATACTGCAATGGGATACAATAGGCTGCCCAAAAAAAGTAGTCTCCAATAAACTCCAGCGGGGGAGGGGGGGGGGGGTGGAGGGTTTCGGTCCGTAGCCCATGGACTACATGTTGTATTGTGTATGACTTACTTGGTTGTGTATGACTTGGAATGCATGGGTTACATATGACTTACTGCAGTGCGAACTATAAACAACAGTTGCTTTGCTTGCGAAGGGCACTGGTTTAAGGCGTTGCTTGGAGTAATTGCGGTGCATGTGAAGTGTATCATAAGGGGACTATTGTGAGTAAGAAAAGAATACTCTGACACATAGTCCGAATCCAACGTACGTGATTTATTGATGAATAAGCCAATTAATTTGTGCTGTGCTGATATGATCAAGTTTGGATTCAATTGGGGGTAATTGTGGACTGACATGGGGATTGACAATCAATTAAAAATTGGCGGTAGATTTCCTCCTTGCACCTTGGCCTTGAGATTGCTCTGGTCCGAGAAAATAATCAGGCCTGGGGTGTCCCGCCACAATAGTATGGTCCTCCGTCGTGTGAAACCAGCATACAAAATGGGGCCCAATAAGCCTTGTTAGAATTGTATGCATGGATTTAGAGTAAGCACGGAGGGGGCGGAGGCATTTACCCGAGACCTATGTTACCTTTGCCTTAGCTCTGTGCTTGGATTTCAGGTTCGCTAAGAAAAGCACAAAGTCCTGTAAAAATGTGCCTCGAGTGTCCCCTACAAATCTTGGTTTCCTATAAGTACGTCTACAATGAACCGACACCAGTTACGTAAAAATGGTAGTGCAATAGTGACATAATCTGGTGGGTTAGCAATATAGTTAGCAGCTCATAACAAAACAGTCATTTCAACATTCATGAAGGGACGATCAGAGCAGACTTTAACACAGGGAATGGAATTGGTGTCCCAGTCTAAGATGAACACTGTGAATGAAAATTACTGGCTTACTTATGCAGCAGCAATTATGACCTTGTCATGTGGGATATTATTTTCAATCACTGACTTAATCTAAAACAAGCACTCCGATTCCAAGCCCTGTTTATCGTGTTGATATTGTCTCTTTTATGCATATAACTGACAGAGTTACAGCGGCGTCAATTTCTTATTAAAAGTTTGTTTGGGGGAACAGAAACGATAAACCAATGATAATCTTGAAAATGGTAAAAAACATACATGTGATATTGCATTTTAAGGTAAACGTGACTGAAACTTGCATGCGCGGATGCACCCATTTATAAACTAATCACAATGTCTAAACTGACATGGGGTGGAGATTACGACCTTTCTTTGAAAATGAAGGGTGAAGATATTTAGAAGATAAGGGCTATAGAAGATAAGGATTACCATTATAATTGAGCCGAGACTCTTCCTTTTTGGTATATGATGAGTAGATAGACGAGACTGACAAACTGCTGTCAGGTATATCCCCACTCTCCAACCCTAGAGGATCACGGCAATCTAAATGATAAAAACAATCAAACAAATAACATTAGTAGGCGACGAGAATGTTCCTTTGGCCAATAACTTGACGAGACTGACAAACTGCTGTCAGGTATATCCCTACTCTCTTCATCCCTAGAGGATCACGGCAATCTGAATGATAAAAACAATCAAACAAATAACATTAGTAGGCGACGAGAATATTCCTTTGGCCAATAACTTAACGAGACTGACAAACTGCTGTCAGGTATATCCCCACTCTCCATTCGAAGAGGATCACGGTAATCTGAATGATGAAATCAATCAAACAAATAAGAATAGTAGGCGACGTCAGATTGTACGTTTCCATGTAATAAAGCAATTGACATAATAAGTTCGTTGGATAAATAGTACAAGTTATCGAATTGAAGAATTATTCCGAATGAGTCTTGCTAATCTCAAGACTTCATGTTTGCTTTCTAGATCTGTGTAAACCCCTGGATATGCTTAGTCTAGCTACGTATGTATTAGAGGAGCTGATCCGCAGGGGTCAAGGGGTCCTGACACACCTCCCCCAACGTGTGGCTACCATTTGTTGTTTAACTTAAAGGTTGTTGTTTAACTTAAACACACGGTTTGGAGTAGTCTATGTCGGAACAAATGGTGAGTTAATGTTGCTACAATGTTTCTTATGACACCAATATATTTCAACTCTCTGGACTCTCTTTCAAAATCCTGGGCCCGCCCCTGCGTATTTTCTTTTTTACTCAACTTGTACGACATACGTATGTTGTAACTTTATAATATTTTGCCATAATGTAAGTATGATTAGCATATTGAGAGACAAGCAACGAAAACGTATGCATTATTTTAAGATGAATAGTCGAACGCCTTAAAGGAACACACTTGTCCCCGCTCGCCTACAAGTGCTTTCAAGGGAACAATGTTTTTCTGCAGATGAGTATTGCCGTTACCCGCATGAAGCTGTTATACAAAGGTACTTCATATAATTTATTCACGCAAGTTGTTTCCATTGCTTGTTATTAATAGCCACTATACTATGTATACACGATCCCCTCTCAATATGGTGGACGGAGTTCACTTCCATGTGTGGCTGCATTAATCACAATTTAGTCAGAAGCAATTAAACCTTGTGTAAATTTTTGAATTCACCGCTGTTGATGGCTTTTAAAGGAAAGTTAAGCCCAATATATATAGGATACGAATTCATATGGGTGAGTGTACAATGGCAAATATTGTCTGCAGTCCTGTCCTACAGATGAGTCCTACAGATGAGTGATTTTCATCGCGTAAGTTGGACCACTCAATACAATGAGTGGTGCAAATGATTAAAACAATGATTAAAACAAAGCAACCTTGAGGGAGTAGTGATTTATAACGTTTGAAGGGAGTGATACAATTGAAAAAATGTCTGTGAAAGCATCCATACTTAAAATAAAAATAATAAACAAGATGTCTATATAACCAACATGTGAAAGTTTCAGCGTATTTCATTTACGTGTGTATGTATTCTAGAGTAGGAATATGGATCACAGCTAGGATTTCAATTTTATAATACATTCCATTTACAGCAAGTCAGAGAAAATAATTTCTTAGCATGTTCGGTACCAATACCAACTTCAATTCAAGTTTTCAGGTAAAAATTCAATTTTGTGTTATTTATTTGGGACGATTACCAAAGGTGTACATCACTCCCCTTAAATAGATTTTCTTACACGGCTGAAAGTTGAAGGAGCACACTTGTGGTGCCACGTGCCCCTCAGCATCGCTCGCCATACACTTCACCACCACCGTGTTGTTTTTGGTGAATTCCGTCCCCGGCATTTGACTGCACGACACGGTGAGTGGCTTGCCGGTGTAGTAATCAGTGGCATTGGGGATCGTAAAGATGACATCGGCATCGGGGCAATCTGAAAAGACTGCTCTCACTGTCAATAAACAATTACAAACCAAATTGATTGGCAAAATGTTCTTGATTCTTGATTGTTGAAACAAGTTTTTAATTGAAGGCGACGAACATATGAATGTTCCACCTTATTTCTTTGTGTCATTTACGAAAAAATAGTATATAAATAGAATGCATTCAGATTGGTTTGTATATGCGTTGTAATGTGGGAAGAACCACATTTCGAATTTAATTTACAGCAGGTCAGACAGAATAATTTCCTATGATGTTTGGTACCAAAACCAACTGCAATGGGGTGTTTGTTTTTTGATTAGTTTTAGAAAGGAAAGTTACCTTTAAAAACAAAGTTTTCCACAAAATATATTTCAGACGCCCGATGTGGGGCTCGAACCCACGACCCTTGGATTAAGAGTCCAATGCTCTACCGACTGAGCTAACCAGGCTGTGGTTTTGTTTGTTTTGATTTTTGATTAGTTTTAGAAAGGAAAGTTACCTTTAAAAACAAAGTTTTCCACAAAATATATTTCAGACGCCCGATGTGGGGCTCGAACCCACGACCCTGGGATTAAGAGTACCATGCTCTACCGACTGAGCTAACCAGGCTGTGGTTCATTTTGTTTGTTTTTGATTAGTTTTAGAAAGGAAAGTTACCTTTAAAAACAAAGTTTTCCACAAAATATATTTCAGACGCCCGATGTGGGGCTCGAACCCACGACCCTGGGATTAAGAGTCCCATGCTCTACCGACTGAGCTAACCAGGCTGTGGTTCAGTTTGTTTGTTTGTTTGTTTGTTTGTTTTTGATTAGTTTTAGAAAGGAAAGTTACCTTTAAAAACAAAGTTTTCCACAAAAGATATTTCAGACGCCCGATGTGGGGCTCGAACCCCAGACCCTGGGATTAAGAGTCCCATGCTCTACCGACTGAGCTAACCAGGCTGTGGTTCAGTTTGTTTGTTTGTTTGTTTGTTTTTTGATTAGTTTTAGAAAGGAAAGTTACCTTTAAAAACAAAGTTTTCCACAAAATATATTTCAGACGCCCGATGTGGGGCTCGAACCCACGACCCTGGGATTAAGAGTCCCATGCTCTACCGACTGAGCTAACCAGGCTGTGGTTCAGTTTGTTTGTTTGTTTGTTTGTTTGTTTGTTTTTTGATTAGTTTTAGAAAGGAAAGTTACCTTTAAAAACAAAGTTTTCCACAAAAGATATTTCAGACGCCCGATGTGGGGCTCGAACCCCAGACGCTGGGATTAAGAGTCCCATGCTCTACCGACTGAGCTAACCAGGCTGTGGCTCGGGGTGTTTGTTTGTTTGTTTTTGTTTGTTTGTAGTTTGGTGATTACCAAAGATTGTCTTACATAGCTGAACGTTGAAGGAACAAACTTGTGGTGCCACGTGTCCCTCAGCATCGCTCGCCGTACAAGTAACCACTGTAATACTTTTGGTGAAATTCGTCCCCGACATTGGACTGCACGAGACATTAAGTGGCTTGCCGGTGTAAACATCGGTGGCATTGGGGATCGTAAAGTTGACCATCGGGTCGCTGGATATGATATCGGTATCAGGGCAATCTGAAAAGACTGCTCTCACAGTGAATAAGAAACACGTTGTTAATGGAAGGCGAGGCAGGGAGGGAGGGAGGGAGGGAGGGAGGGGAGGAGGAATGCATTGTTGAGCAGTCTGAAAGATAAATATAGCCTTTTCAGGGCTTTTTCAAACATGTCGTTTTTTATGTTCTTAGAAATAACAATATTACCATCAGTTCGTTTGCTATGTTTTGAAAACAAGGGCCATAACGCTGGTGCTATTTTGCTCCATTCCAAGTATAAATTATATTCTCTACTATCAAATATAGAACAAAGGAACAAAGGAACAAAGGAACTTATTCAAACTATAGATATGCTCACTGAAAAAAACTAAGGTGTTAAAATTACAAAAGTGTTGTCAGTGTATTCCTCCATTGTGTTCACACCACTGAATTGCACATTGTGGTGAATACGAACCATCTGAATACATTATTAGTATTTTCTTTTTGTAGAGGGGCTCCCGGCAAATGTTTATAACTTACCTTTCCCAATTTTAGAGAGGTTATATAATCAGCAAACTAAAAAACGTTTTATTCAATAATTCACTCAAATTATCCAATAAACATAAATCTTTACGAAAATAGGCTTTATCAAAATTTATCATAATGGCTTGTTATTATCATAGCTGAATGTCTTATATCAGATTTCAATTCAAGCATCGGAAATATATAGTTTTTGATTTCTAGTACGGGAGATCAAATGTACCGTAGATTCAACATCATGTTGAAAATGTTCTCTATAATACAGCTCTGACAGCATCATGTTAAATTGTGAACCACCGATTTAATTAGAGTATTTAATAGAGTATTTAGCAATTGCTCTACAATAGCTCCGACTATAACTCAAGTGTGCCGCCACCATCTTTGTCAGATTGTGAAAAATCACTTACCTGTTGCGGCTGCCACTCTTCTGCACAATACTTTAATTCATAGGAACCTATACATATACAGAAATGGAAACATTACCTCTGCATCCAAGTAGTTCAAAGCGCATACATATGTATCTATACCACATGACGGGTTCTATCTGTATGAATATAGTCTGCAGAGCCGCGGGAAAGTAGACAGTTACTGGTGTGCTACGGTCCGTGTTGCCCTGAAACTGAAGACAGACAACAACCAAACAGATACATGTATATTTTAATTAAAATAAAGCATGTCTAATAGGTGTCTTGAAATCAATCATTATTAGGGAAAAGCAACTATCAATTGTTTTCCCTACACCTCTCCTCCCGGGCACCCTGTGTATCGATATTGTGATACATGCGTATTTGGTACCTTTTTGTTGCTCAAGAGTCGGGACTTTGGTCATCCTCATGCACAACGATTCGATTGTCCAATGGGGATCCCCATAAAGGGGAACAAGTTTTAGACATTTAATGTCTGCATCCTATAATTTTCAAACAATTTATATTTAAAAACTAAAAATCTACAATTGTCAGGCCAGTACCCCTTGGGCAGTTCTAAGTTCTTATTGTCAGAAAATTACAACCATGACTGTAAATACTTGGACCAAGGTAAAATAAAAATTGAAATATATACATTTATTCAATTCAAGTGATTTTGTTATGGGAAATAAACCTTTTCGATATTCCCATCTCGGTCTACATTATGAGTAACCAGAAAGTCGGTATATGTTTACATAGATTCGCGGAAGAGTAGATGAACAATCTTTGAACTAACTTTTGTAAGGTATACTACGTCATGTTTGGTTGTAAAAAAGGATGAATCCATCATTAGGGATTCCATTTAGCTATCGTTCGTGGTAGTTATATGGCATCAACATGACCGTCACATTCGTGCTCTTCGGTAGTACCGACAGTCCATCAACTTGGGCAAGTCATTATGATGCAAAATGTACCGGATGTGGCATCTTTTAAAGGAACTTGTTTTGCAATATTTCATAATAACATTTTTTATGAAATCCTGAATTTTATTTCAAATTAAATAAGTTTTGTTCTCCCGTTTTGTTTTCACATTTGATTATAGATGAGATGTAGCTAGTATGATTTTATCTGAATATTGAAAAAGAGTAGGAATCCGATAGGTAAGCTTTCCCCTTTTTATCAGCTTTCAGTAATAATTTGTGGAAATACCTCGTTCCGTAAACTTATGATACAGAATCGTACAGTAGAAAAACACTTGTATATTTTATATTTATTCAAATTGCATATTGAATTGTTAATTATTTATTTTAATTTTAAAGCCTCTGTTTGGGGGTGTCAGGGGTGTCATGCCAGGGGAGGGGTAGTACAGTCTGTCGATGTAACATGTCGTGGCCGAGCGGTCTAGCTTACCGGACTCAAGTTCTGGTGTTAGCAGCAGAATGTGGGTTCGAATCCCGGCCGTGACACTTGTGTCCTTGAGCAAGACACTTAACCATAATTGCTTCTCTCCACCCAGGGGTTAAATGGGTACCTGTGAGGGCAGAGTTGGTTGATTAGCCCTATATGCGCTGTAATGGCAGCAATTGAGCTGTATACTCCCAAGGGAGCTGAGATGGTTTCAGGAATGAGTTATGAGCCTTATGAGCCTTATGAGCAGGGGTAATAATATAATGCGCCTTGAGCACCACTCAGTTGCTGGATACGTGCGCTATATAAGTCCACACATTATTATTTTTATTATTATTATTACTCTTTGGCTTCGGCCCTCACCCGAAATCCAACTCTAAACTGTGGCTCCAAGTAGCTGCTTGCATGCGGCAGCGGCCACACCCCGGCAAATCGCTTCGTCTGGTGGGCTAAACCAAGTGAGGGTAGCCAACGGGTCCTAAGCCCTCCGTGAGATAGGGATTTGCCTATCCCAGCGTATGAAGACTTGGCCCAGGCGGAGTGGGCGGACGAGATATCTCAGATCCAACGGCCACATAGGCGGGTAAAAGCAAAACGCTGTAGAATGCACCAATGTCATCCACTGCACCCAGTTCCGTCTCCAGTGGTCTTGACTTCGTCTTGCCACTGAACCCGAGCGGGCATGGACGTCAGAGTGAGGCTGGCGATGCGCAACCCTCACTCACTATAATCCAAGTATCAGCGCAAGTCATGACTTCATTGTGTTCACCAACCAAGTCCTGCGGCGATGGGCAAGTGGTAAAATGGAAGGTTCATGAAATCGGCGCATGGAATGTGCGCGCACTCATGGATCGTGTCGAGGCTAACGGACCTGAGAAGATGACTGCTCTTATCAGTAGAAAACTTGCCAGATACAAGGTTCAGATTGCAGGCCTGAGCGAAACCAGGCTAGCTGAGGAAGGACAACTTGCTGAAGTGGTTGTTGGCTACTCGTTTTTTCTGGATTGGGCGTAAAAAGGACGAGCGCCGTGAGCCTGGAGTTGGGTTCTCTGTGAAGTCTGACTTAGTCAGCAAACTCTCTGGACCCCCAAAGGTGTAAACGACCGCCTGATGATAGTTAGGCTACCACTGCTAGGAAGGTGGCACGCCACACTTGTCAGCGCCTATGCCCCAACCATGACGAATCCTGATAACATAAAGATCAGACAAGCTCATCATTCTTAGTGATTTTAACGCAAGGGTTATTGCAGATCATACATCATGGGAAGGAGCCTTGGGGGAAACATGGAATCGGCAGCTGCAACAGCAACGGCATCTTGCTGCTGGAAACCTGTGCTGCGCATGACCTCCTTATTACCAACTCCGTCTTCCGCCTACCTCACCGCAACAAGACATCGTGTATGCACCCTCGCTCAAAACACTGGCATCTGATTGACTATGCTATTGTGAGGACAGACAAGACGTTAGAGTCACCAAAGCCATGTGCGGTGGAGACTGCTGTACCGACCACAGACTAAACATTAACATCAGAATTCAGTCCCCAGGTGGCCACAGGGCCAAGGGCACACAGACTTTAAAACATCTTAATGCCTTGGTTCTTCTGAAGGGAGTACCGCACTCGACTGGGTGACCACCGGGGAATTATCAGTCCGTGGTATTTTGTAAATCCGTCACAAATGGTTGGATAAATGCACTCGACTGAACAAAATCAAAAAGGGACAACTAAGTAGCCTCAACTATGAACAAGGAGGACACAAAAGAGATCGACTCCACTACAAACCATGATAGTGCTGAGGTTCATTTCCTACGAATGGAGATGAAGACCAATTACAGCGTTCATACCAGCATTCTAGAATGAAGAGCTGAGGCTAAGAGTTAAATTAAGGAACAAGAGCTGGAAATCCAGAGGCCACAGCAAAGACTAACTAGACTAGAAGCCAAAGAACAGGAAGGGAGGCTTACTTCGATGATGGACGTAGATCAGTAGATGAAGGAGACTCACCAAATAAACTCAGGGTGGACTCTAGGCGCCTTGAGCCTTATGACTCCTTACCTAGTACTCCGGCACCAGGTACCGATGGAGGCCCTTGGACCCCTCCTACAGGAATATTGAAAAGAACAGGACGTGGACGCCACAGTCGCATTCGACTGTGATTGAGGAGGATACAAAACCTTTAACGAAGGACTCTCCTGTGCGTGAGGAAGGAACTGCTGAGGATAGTGAAAAAGAAACAAAGGTCACTAAAAGCCTCCGAGGATGTTCCTGGAAGCCTCTGGAAAGAGGAGTCTGTTGGAAACAAGCAACAAATTGCAGAAATTAGGAGGGGTCGGGACGACCCGGATCGTACAGACCAATTCAAAGGGAAGGGGCCCTGGGAAGACTACCGGTACCGGCAAAATCGCTTGGGACGACGTGGAGGCGGCTGCATTTCTTGCTGCGAACCTCGAGGGCCAGGTATTAGAGGTGCTACTTATTAATCGAGGAGAGGATGGAAAAAGAAAACCATAATAGAACATTCTTGAGCGCTGGGCAGAACACTTCAATGATGAAGCGATCACACGTCTGCCTCGGGTGCCGATCAATGAATGCCTTGCAGAACTCCCTAGTCAGTCTGAAGTGGAGAGAACAATCAAGCGTTTGTCCAGCGGCAAGGCCCCAGGTGCTTCCAGTTGAGGCATACATAGCAGATGGTCCACATCTGATCAGGAAGCTCAACAAGCTGTTCCAGTCAATGTGGAATCAGGAGAGGATCCCCCAGGAATTCAACGATTCTTCGATCGTCCACCTATACAAGCGGAAGGGCAACCGGCAATCTTGCGACAACCACCGAGACATTTCTTTGCTCTCTATTGCAGGTAAAATCTTGTCCCGGATTTTGCTGAACTGTCTGACGCTGCACTTGGAACAGAGTTTGCTGCCGGAGAGCCAGTGCGGCTTCAGGCAGAGTCGTGAACTGTGGACATGGGTTCGCCGCCAGACAGATTCAGAAGAAATGTCAGGAGCAGAATGGCAACCTACTCACCACTTTGTAGACCTACCAAAGCCTTCGACACTGTCTGCCGTGAGGGACTGTGGAGGATCATGTCCAAGTTCGGTTGTCCCGTGAAGTTCATCACGATGGTCAGGCAGTTCCATGGTATGCTCGCCAAACTGCTAGACGACGGAGAATCCTCTGACTCCCTGTTACCAATGAAGTTAAGCAGGGTTGCGTACTAGCTCCTACTCTGTTCAGTATGACTTATTTCAAGTAATAACACCTACAAATGGAAATGCAGCACAATTAATATTCGAACTTTAAATTGTGAGCTACAATTTGAGAAATGCCTAGAACAACTCAAAGAAGCCGGAATTGATATCGTTGCCATTCAAGAAACCAGGATAATAACACCATCAGGCCTGGACTCAAAATCACTTGGAGGCTACGATGTGTATTTTGCGGGCTTCAAACGAAAACCATCCAGCAAAGAACACCCATGCGGAGTGGCCATTGCAGTCTCTAATACCAACAAGAATATCACTGTTAACACTGTTAACAGTGATACATGCAATGCTAGGATGCTATCTATGGACATTTCAGTTTATGGCATAAAAATGCGAGTCATTTCAGGGTACGGTCCAACTGAGACAAATAGCAGCGATCATCAAAAAGATCAATTTTGGTCGAAGCTATCCAAAGAGGTTGAGAAACAGCCGAAGCATCATCAAGTACTACTGCTTGGTGATTTCAATTCCACAAGCACCATCTGGGAATCCCGCTTAGCGACCTATTTCAGGGGACAGCACATTGAAGACTCAACTAGTAATGACAATGGTAATCGAATGATCAGATTTTGTGCCTCAAATGAAATGAGCATTTTGAACAGCTTCTTTACCCATAGATCACTGCATAAAAAATCATGGTATTCCAACGATCAGAAGACGAGAAAGGTGCTTGATCTAATCTGCACTAATACCTTCCTAACTAGATTCTGCTCTGATTGTCGGGTCAGAAGGAGCTTCGACTTCGAATCAGATCACCGAATGGTTGTCAGCTGCTTCAGAACACCTAAAAGAAAGACGGACTGGACGTTTCCCAAAAAGAAACCCGAAAATATCAAATACGACTACAAGAACCTTTCGCCTGAGCAAACTCTAAATTTCAATGCCGAAATCGACAAAGCCATCGTCCAAAAGCAACCCAAAGGTTGCCAAGATTTCATTGAAATGTTGAATGCTGCTACGGAGAAATGTGTTCCTAGGAAGGATGAGGAAAGGGAGAGGAGCAGGCCGTGGACGTATGATGCTGAATTTAACGACCTCCTAGCGGAGAGGAAAAGGCTGAGGATAAATAATGATAAAAGGGAGTACAAAAGGCTGAGCAAGATGATACAGAATAGGAAAGTGAAATTGTTAAATCAGTACCATTCGGCAGAGGCTAAGGAATTCAATGAGGTAGTTGTTAGGCGAGATATGGAGAGGGCTTATAAAGTGGCAAAAGAGCAAAAGTCTTCACTGAGGAAGAAACCCCGTGCTATCGAATGCCCGGGACTCGCCCAACATTTCGAAAACCACTTTAATCCACCTCACCTCAAAGAACTCCCGACGCCGCCGCTCCTCCAACACCCACTCCCGAAACTCCTATGCAATATCCCACTCAACAATGACCCACCAAACAAAACCGAAATTTCAAATGTAATAAAAGGCCTAAAAACAACAAAGCCAGCTTGGATCTACCAGGAGAGGCAATAAAATTGGCTCTTGAAGGCTCCCAAACCGACATCTTCATCGATGAACTTGTCGACCTTTTCGAACAAATTTGGGAAGAAAAAGCTGTGCCAGCATATTTTGGTTTAGGGAAGATCAACGCAATTTTCAAGGACAAAGGATCAATGCTAGATTGTACCAAATACCGAGGAATAACTTTATCGTCAATCCTAACAAAAATATTTGTGTATATTGTGGTCCAAAGATTAACCCCAGCTTACGACAGCTATTTAGATGAGGGGCAATACGGGTTTAGACCGAATCGGGGTACCATAGACGGAATTTATTGCCTGAAGCAGACACAAAAATGGGCTAGAAAATATCAAAGGGAATTATTTGTTGGGATGATCGATTTATCAGCAGCATTTGATCATATTAGGAGAGATTTATTGTTTAGGAGTGCTAGGTTAGCTTTTGGGGATTCGATTTTGGTTGATTTACTTGAGTCAATGTATTCACAGACTGAGTGCTATATGGCGAGTGATGAGCAAGCGAGATTTAAAACCACCAGTGGAGTACGGCAGGGCGGTTCGGAAAGTCCATGCCTGTATAATATCTATGCCAACCACTGTATGCGCTTGTTCCAGCAAGAATGCCAAGATCGAAATTTGACAGGGTTTGAATTATACTATGAAATTCCCAAAAATTGCTCGTCCAAAAATTCCAAGAAAAACAACAAAGGTTTTAGTCTTATACCCTACTTGGGGTACGCTGATGATCTGGTCATCTACGCTCAGTCAGCAGAAGACCTCCAGGAGATGCTAATAATTATTGAGCGAATTTTCACAGCCCATGGCCTGAAAATAAATGAAATTAAAACCGAAACCCTCATTTTAAACTGGGAACTACTTGGAACAAATGACTCCCTAGGCGACAAACATTATCCATCTTCAATAACATCACTAAATGGCGTAGAAATCAAGAACTCGGCCACCTTCAAATATCTAGGGTCGACAATTATGTACAATGACTGTGCCACCGGCGATGTTGAAATCGAGAAACGAATAACCGCAGGCACCTGCAAGTTCTATGAGCTTAAAAAATTCTATACCAACTATAAGATAAAACTGAAAACCCGAGTTCAGTTTTTCAAAGCAATGGTCCGATCAGTCATGACATACGGTTGCCAGGCATGGTGCCCCACTCAAAGGCATTTTGACAAGCTAGAGCCGGCGTTTACATTGTTATTGAGACCATTAGTGAAAGGAGGCACCAAAGGGAGAAAAAGGTGAATTCTTACAAAAGGGCGGATGGTTCTGAGGGTGAGTTTTGTAAATACAGATACAAAAATGAAGATATTAAGAGAATCTGCGGGATCTCAGACATTGAAGACTTTATCAGAGGCCAATAATACAACTGGGTCGCTCATGTATGTCGGCAAGAAGATGCTCGTTTCATTAAACAGCTCACTTACGACAAAGACAGCAGATATCACAAAAAATCAGGCATCACAGAAAATACCTACAGGCAAGTAATAAATAAGCAAAAGAATAATCATCATCATCACGACGCCAAGAGCCGTTGTCTGGCCCGTAGACGCCCACTTCTACGAACTGGTTGCACTGAAAGTTTCTGGATTTCAGTTCTGTGCAGCCCAGCGTCCTTCAGTTCCACAACTGAAAGACCGCTCCACTGTGTCAAGTTGTCCACCCATCTGGCACGAGGTCGTCCAAGTCCTCTCCTTGTATGTGCTGGAAACCCCGCGATCACAGCAGCTGACAGACCACCACTTCGCACTGCATGACCGCACCAGCTTGCTTTTCGTGCATACACTGTGTCAGTAGAAAAAGTCCAGCGACCTCCAATGCGTCTTTCCAGCTCCTCATTTGACACCATGTCTTGGCAAGAGAGACCGAGAAGGCGCCTCCATATCTCACGACCGAATGCATCTAGGCGTTTGGCTTCAGCAGTCTTCACTATCCACGTGCAGCAGCCATACGTTAGGCGTGAGGCCACAAGGGCCTTGATGAGGTGGAGCTTGGTAGTGATGTTGATGCGGGTGGATTTGAGGTATGTGCAGCGGTTCAGAGTTTCTTTGGCGATCGCAATACGACAGCGAATCTCCATGGCATCATCTAAATCATGTGTGATGGTAGTGCCGAGGTATTTGAAGCGGGAGACACGTTTGAGCATATTACCACTATATGAGATTGTCGCATCGTCCATGGTGGATTTAATAACCATGTACTCTGTTTTCTCGGGGTGTATGTGTAACCCATAGCGTTCAGCAACAACACCAAGGGTGGCCAGCATTTCTTGTACATCCTCTGCTGTGAGCGCCATTAACACCAGGTCATCCGCATATCTTTGCTCTGTGCATTGCACTCCTTCAACATCGGGTGAGGTTAGGTGTGCTGTTTCTACTGCCCATTCTCTCATTAGGTGTTCCGTGTAGAGATTGAACAATGCTGGCGAGATTGGACATCCCTGCCTCACTCCGACAGGGGTGTTGAAGGGGGCAGTCTTCTCTCCTTTCCAGGTGATTGTACCGTGTGCTTTGCTGTAGAGGTCCTCGACCAACCTTACCACAGCTTGAAAGATGAGAACCAGGTTATTGAAAAAATGATGAAGCGAAAACAATTTTAAAGTCACTGGCTTTAAACCACTATATTAGACGAATATGCTAATGTGGAACCAAATTGATTGATTTATGCTGTCCGATGCTTTCCGTGATGGCGATGTTGGAATCGATATCCGATACCGAACCGACTTGAATCTGTTCAACCATCAGCGTCTGCAGGCCAAAAACAAAGCTCGGGCGGATATCACTCAATGCCAGCACCCAATCAGAAATGCAGTAAAGCATGGAATGTGTTCTCCAAGGTCTCACAATAAGCACAAAGAAGACTGGGGGATGTATCAACCCACTCCTGCAGCTCCTTACACAGAGCCCACCATCACTGTCGATGGCCAGAAGCGTCACGGACAAGTTCACCTACTTTAATAAGGAGCATCATCTCACAAGCAGCCATTATGCTATATGCATGTGAGTCATGGACGATGTACAGCCGTCACGCAAAGCAACTGAACTTCTTCCACATGAAATGCCTCAGGAGACTGCTCCACATCAAATGGCAGGACAGGATCCCTGACACAGAGGTTCTTCAGAGGGCAGAAATGGCAATCACCCACACATTGCTGAAGAAAGCACAGCTCAGATGGCCAGGCGGGGCACGAAGTTCGCATGCCTGATGAACGCCTACCAAAGAGACTGCTCAACGGTGAACTGAAGGTTGAAAAGCGTTCACAGAGGAAACGTTTTAAAGACACAGTGAATGTTTCTCTCAAGTGCTGTGGCATCAATCCTGACACCCAAACATAGCAGCTTATGGCGTGCCCTGGTTAACGCTGGCACCGCAGAATTACATCGAGCAAGATCCGACAGGCCAGCCCCCAACACTCCAGTACCCACACTGCGACCGGCTATTCACTGCGAAGATTGGCTTGTTCAGCCATTTCCGCACTCACAACATCCTCAAACAACACTGAGTACTGGAAGTTCGTGGTCATCTTCGCCAGCAAAAGACGAACATCAAAGCCCTTGTTTACTAAATCAAAAAACAAAAATTAGCACAGTTATACACTCACTGGCCATAAGTATTGCAACATCCCCAAAGTTCAGTTTGGAGAACTGTTTATTTTATTTACACTACTTAAGACTTCTTGAAAGTTCCTGTGTTTTGAAGTCAATGTTCTTTTTTACTGTTCTTGCTCGGAAATTATGTAATACACGATCGATGAAATCGGATTAAATGATCATCTCACCTGTTACTTGTAAAGTGCTATTTTGAGCATGTTGCAATACTTTTGGCCAGTGAGTGTACATGAAACTAATTGGTGTAAAATAGATGTTGGTATCAAGTATCCCTTGAAATATGTATGTCTAAAGAGCTATTTTTTAGTAAAATAAGTAAAACAATTTCTGACCTGAATTGTCAAATTTTCTAAACGCCACCGCTTGAGGCTGGATTACGAGCGCGCCTTTTAGAACCCCAGAATTGATTTGATTATAAACGCTCAGTGGTGCGTTCTGAGTGTTTATGGGCCAGCAAACAAAGTGGGGACAATAAATGATATACTGTCCCGCTTTTTCCACCGATCGACGCGCATGCATGTCTGTTTCATTATACATAATATTCACCGTAGATTTGATAAGACCCAGGCCCGGACGGCAAATGAAATCTTTTCCACGATGGTATATCGATGAAGTAAACCCCTTGACATGAATATAGCGTACTCGACAAATTTTGTACCCAATATTTTTTTTTAAATTTCAAACCCCTCTAATTTCATATCTGGATCTGCCGCTGCAAAAGGGAATCGAACAATTTCTCCTTTTCCTCACATCAGAATACCACAGTAAAAAGTACATTGTTGCTTATATCCAATCAAAAGTTGTGTTGAAAGATTGTTCATTGACTCTTCCGAATATCAGGCGAAAATTCAACTGAAATGTGCCGACTTTCTGGTCATAAACTTTATCGTTTGTTTTGTCACCCAGTAGACTGAGATGCAATGTGAATGCGGAAAAGGTTTATTGCAAGCCCCTATGGCATTATTGCTAACCTTCAATGGTGACCCATGAGCTTCAGTCACGTAGGTCCACTCAGCCTCGTTGTCACTGTACTTTACTTTATATGACTGCGTCCAATACCCATGATAGTAATTCCCTTGTGTGATGATGCCAGTGACTGTAACTGACTCGTGCAGGTTTATACGTATCCACGGGTTCTGATCTCTGTCGTATGCACACCAGGCACCTGTACAGATAGAAGGATTGGCGGATTACTGTATATAATTATTGGTTCAGTATGTCTCCAGAATAATATAAAGATATAAAATTTATAGAGGTGACCCCTCCCAACATCATTTTCAAAACAGGGTCGTATGAGTATGGAGAACGTGTTCTTTTTATTTGCTTTGGGTTTTTGTGTGTATGTGTTTTCTTTTAAAATTCAGTATTGTAAGGTACGTTTATATAATTATTATAAATGTCCAGCACACAAAATTAAAACAAAAACAACATTTAAAAAAATAAAAAATAAAAACGTATGTCACGCATCAGCGACAAATGGATATGGGCATAACAATATATCCTCAATTAATAATAATAATAATAATAATAATAATAATAATAATAATAATAATAATAATAATAATAATAATAATAATAATAATAATAATAATAATAATAATAATAATAATAATAATAATAATGTGTGGACTTATATAGCGCACGTATCCACCAACTAAGTGGTGCTCAAGGCGCATTATATCATTACCCCTGCTCATAAGGCTCATAAATCATTCCTGAAACCATCTCAGCTCCTGGGAGTATACAGCTCAATTGCTGCCATTACAGCGCATATAGGGCTAATCAACCAACTCTGCCCTCACAGGTACCCATTTAACCCCTGCGTGGAGAGAAGCAATTATGGATAAGTGTCTTGCTCAAGGACACAAGTGTCACGGCCGGGATTCGAACCCACATTCTGCTGCTAACACCAGAACTTGAGTCCAGTAAGATAGACCGCTCGGCCACGATACTCAATTTACCCTAAATGACACACCTAAGGATATATCATCAACTGGACAGTAACTTAAAAATGAAATTAGCAGTTTGGTGTTTCAGTTTGTTTCAGTGAAGGATTCTCTTGTAAAATGCTGAATTTCAATGCATGATCATACACGGGGACGTCTTGAGCGCCGTTTTTTGAGACGCACAGAATTGTAGTCATCAGAAAATTTATGTTGGTATAATGACTCACCCCCAAACTGTTAAAGTTGATAGGGGCACAGAAAATGTACCCAATAAGACAAACAGTTGAATCATCTTTCATCTTATTCCAGATGGCTTGTAAAATTGTTTTTAATCTTGAAAAAAAAAATTTGTTTTAAATATTTAAAATAAAATGGTATAATTTGGAGAAGCTCTCAAAACTTTTAATCAATATTCTTGAAAGACCAATAAAATGGAAGGTGGTTAAAACTTTTGCAAAAAGTACTTTAAAACTTTGAAATGTGTAAAAACTGATGTTAACATTTTGTTAAATAAAATAATTATTTTCATAACCATGATATTAATGTTAAATTTTCTCAATAATTATCCACTACCGACGAAGTAAACACCAACAAATTAAGTAGTCTTCGTTCGCTTCTTCTACAAGGAATGTGTCCATTTTGAGGATCAGTATTTCTTTAAAAAATAATTGCAAATGCAAAGCATTCATATCTTTTGGTTTCCACAGACAACAGCTCGTTGACGGCACAGAACAATAAAGTCACAGATGTTCGTGAAAACAAGGGGTCATGTAAATCCCTTACTATTTGAAAAAAACATGCATGTGTATTGAACACTTGAAAATTGTTTATTGTTGGAGAAATATTATCCAGGGTATGTCCACAATATGGAAATAATAACTTCAAAGATGCCCACGTGACCATTATAAACTAATCACAATATCTAAACTGTCGGGGTTATGATTTTTCATAACAAATGAATAGAGAAGATATTTAGAAGATAAGGGTTATAGAAGAACCCGTGAAGTCCCTTGGTTCTCCCTGAACCATATTAACCCGTGAAGTCCCCATGGTTCTCCCTGAACCATATTTCTCACTTAGCGACAGTAGAGAAAAACGAGTTGCCCGAAATTGGTTCTCCCTTGAACCTTTCTCACTTAACGAAGGTTGAGATACGATTGTGCGATACGGTTCTTTTCAGAACCTGTATCTCAGCTTCACGTTAGTTGAGATAAACACATGGTGTTACCGCAAACCGAAACGATATCGATATTCCACCATGCAAAGCCTCAAAACTTATATAAGATAAGGATTACCATCATAATTGAGCCGAGAATATTCCTTTGGGTAATAGGCAGACGAGACTGACAAACTACCGTCAGGTATATCCCTACTCTCCATCCCGAGAGGATCACTGCAATCTGAATGATAAAAACAATCAAACAAATAAGATTAGTAGGCGACGTCAGATTGCACGTTTCCACGTAATAAAGCATATGGGATATACAGTACGGTACAAGTTGCATTATCGAATTATTCCAAACGTATCGATTCTTAAAATAATCAGAAGTCCATCGAGCGTGCTAATCTCAAGATTTCATATTCGCGTTCTAGATCTGCGAACATGAATGCCAACCACTGCTTAGTCGAGTCACGTACATCTGATCCAGATGGGGTCCATTTTAAAAACGATTTAAACAACTTTTTGAGTGACCCTCAGTCGTTTTTATCAAAGCGAACTAATATATTTGGGTGTTTCTGAAATACACAGTCAGTAGTAGTTTACTTCAGAACATTTTTACATAATACATCTCAACTAGGCCTTGGACACACTTGTGTCTGTCAGCATTACTTGCCGTACAAGTAACTGCACCGTGCGTTCATGGGCGCAATGCTTTTTCTGCAGACAAATATTGCCGTTACCTTCTTAAAGCTGTTATATAATGTATTTTTATAATAATTCACTCAAGTTTTTTGGCATTGCTTGACAGCATTGTGGTATACACGCTCGCCTCTCAGTGACGTGAACCGTGTTCTCTTCCATGTGTGGCCAGATTAAACGAAAATAAAATCAAAATGTGGTCAGAATCTTGTCTGCAAACTTGTCTGCAAACAAACTATCGCGTCCTGCAGATTTTCGGTGAGTGAATTTCGTCCCATAAGTTGGACTGCTGAACACGGTGAGTGGTGCTAGTGTAAGCATTATAGTAATGCACGGGATAAGCAACGTAAATAATGTTGATTCCCAAAAATATACACAACATCTGAAGGCAACCTTGAGGGTAGTGATTTATAGCTTTTTAAGGGAGTCACTAATGCACCATTGATAAATGTACCCCTTGACCCCCCATGTATGAATGCATCCATACTTAAAATAACAAAATAAAAGAGCTATGTATAGAAACCAACATGTGAAAGTTTCAGTTTATTTCATTGTGTATGCATTCTAATATGGATAAATGTGGATCAAGTCAGACACAATTATGTCTTAGGATGTCTAGTACCAATACCAACTTCAATTCAGTTTTTCAGGTTATAATTCATTTTGATTTATTTATTTATTTAATTGGGACGACTCCCTTTAAGAGATTATCTTACATATCTGAACGTCGAAGGAGCACACTTGTGATGCCACGTGCCCCTCATCATCGCTTGCCGTACAATTCACCACCGTGATGCCAATTGTGAATTTTGTATTCGGCAATGAACTGCACCACACGGTGAGTGGCTTGCCGGTGTAGTAATTAGTGGCAATGGGTATCGTAAAGATGACCATCGGGTCGGTGGCTATGATATCGGCATCGGGGCAACCTGAAAAGACTGCTGTCACTGTGAATGAACAATTACAAACCAAATTGATTGTCAAATTGTTCTTGATTCTTGAAACAAGTTGTTAATTGAAGGTGACATATTTGAGATGGCGGAAGGAAGGAAGGAGGGAAGAGAGGAATGCATTATTGTGATGTGTAACATTTGAATGGAGTGCGTACCATTGGTAAAATGTCAGTAAATACACCCATAAAAGTGAAGGGTCTGGACCCCCTTCTAGTTCCGCCCCTTGGTAATATGTCTGTAAATGTATTTCTACTTTATGAGAATAAAACAAATTTCATATGTGAAAGTTTTACTTGGTTGTATCATTTACGAGGAAATATAATGCATCCAGGTTTGTATGCATTATTATGTGGGAAAATGGATCATAGCCATGATCCCGCATTTGTATTAAACCAAAACCAACTTCAATGCTAGTAATTTTTTAGATTACAATTAATTTTTTGTTTGTAATTTGGTGATTACCAAAGGTGTACATCACTTAACAATTAAAAATCAAATTTGATTGGCAAAATGTTATTGATTCTAATGAAACAAGATTAAAATGAAATGTTTTACGCGCCCTTCCAACGGTTGTTCATACCCCCTCCCTCTCCAACGTCAGTCAGCAGCCAGCCAGCCAGTGTTGGGGGGGAGGGGGGGGAGGGGCACTATCGCATCATTTTTATAGTAGCGCATCCGGGAAACATAATGGGAGTACTATGGGCCACCAAACCATGACTATTCATGAAATATCTAGGTACCCCGCTTATCTTAGTACCCCACTGAAGACACAATTAACACAAAACATCAATAATCGCGCCGAATTAAACATTTTGAAAGATATGCATGTGTCATCCAATAGCTTAATTCATTAATGCACAATTGCGTGGCTCAATGTGGCGTGATTATCGGTGAACAGCATAAATTAAACAAGCAGCAAGAAAGTAAACAAGAAAGTTTGCTGACTACCAAGTGATTACCATTAACATTATCATACCTCTTCTCAACGACCTATAATCCGTTCGTTAATCACAAAGATGTGAAACAAGCAGTACTTTTCATAAATAGGATATTTCCTTAATTTGTAGCTGTTAATACATAGATAATTAGTCTCACTTGTATGACAAAGTCAACATTACAATGCAGTTCATTATTTTATTTCGGGAGGGTTGGCCCTTTTTGCTTCGTTCCATCAGTGAAACAAAACTTTGTCTATTGTGTATTGTTAAATTGCGGTCATATAATACATACATCATTGTCAAACTCCAGCGAATTTTAGTTGCCTCTGAAGGGCTGTTTTGATGATTTTTTATAAGTTTGAAAAATTACAAAAAAAAGCGGCCATAACACCTAAGAGCCCTGCTTATGTGAATGCTAGTTCTCAAACATTTGTAGTTCATAGCTAAACGTGCAACGTATCCGAGAAAAAAAAGCTCTTTGCCGCACGAGGGCGCTGTTCATATTACGACTTCACCTTCCTATGTTACAAAGCATTTTACACGTGTTTAAGCTACACTAGAATCTACGGAAGCGTATTTAGGACATGGCAGAAAAAAAATTCCCGGATTATTTCGCCCAGGCGAAATAGTAATTCGGCAAACATGGTCCTCGAACGTTTGAGGTGACTTTATTTAATTACTTTTTAACTGCTAATTAGGTTACATATATGTTACATATTAGGTTACATATATAAATGTTTAGATTAAAGTCTACACAGGCCTATACCCTCTTAATAATATAAAAGAGTTGAATATTTGATAATTATTAATACTTTTATTGATAGATATTTTCAAAGAGCTGCTTAGCAGAAATTTTGTTGGTTGAAGAAGTATGATGTAGGCAACCAACCAAAGTATATACAATTTGTATACAAACATTGGCTGGTAACCAATACAACCGGCTAAACCATTATTTCTGCTAAGTAAATTGTTCTGCTGAACAGACGGTCCAAATTTAGAATTCTCATGTTTCTTGTTTTGTTTAATTGGATTTTGATAATGATTGTTGACATTCATATTCTTAAGATGAGGTTTTTTGGCTGTATACATGTGGGACTACATGTATACATGTTTTTGCATGGCCTATCACTTCACAGTAAAACATGCCTTATTCACTGCTCCAGTATTCATGTTCTCCCATCACTGTATTGTAGAGTGTCATACAGAGTGTCATGTTATATAAATTTATAATATTATAAATTATATTTATTTTGCTTGTTTTTTCCATAATTAAACTAAATTATAGACGCATATATACGTTATTGTCCACAGTACATGTTTTCACATGGAATCTACTGTATTATACTAATGAGTAATATTTATAGTGTATTTTATAATGTATTACTGCTGTAAAAGATGAAGTAATTGACATTTTCAATTTCCCCCGTAAATTGGCTGTGGAACAATCATTTTTTTGATAAATAACCTGTCATCATAATACTTCTAATTAATTGGATCATTTTAGCAGATAGGCTGGACATTGGGGAAGGAGCAGTCAGGGCCATAGTGAAGGCATAATCAGTGGCTGTGTGGAAGCCAATCTGCCGACTGACTGCAGCAGCGTAACACAATTCAAAATCGCTGAACAAGGGTGTATGGGTAATCATGATAGTTTTAGGGGGAGGGGTAGACGTGAAAATGTCTTGAGGGCGAGGATAGGCGTGAGAATTTGTTGAGTGGGTACATTTTCCACAGGAACGGGGAGGGGGGGCGGGGTGCGATTCGCACATTCCTTAACTTTTCTCACGAAAATTAAAATAAGTAAATCAAACCATATCTCAGGATGATTGATACATGTACGAACTTTACTCCTCGTAAGTTTTGAGATAAAATATAATATTTGATAATTTGATAATTATCAATGTTGTGCCTTTAAACATTACATACATGTACTTCAACCATACGTGTGTGTGTGCAGCCCTATTTCTGCCGCAGTGTTCCCTTCCCCCTGTTATACCCATATGACCTCTCGCCCCTTTTTCGACAACCTGGATACGCGCTACCATGAGTGAACCAATACCAAGTTGTTAGTTTCTTAAAGTCTGAATCATATTTTCAGACTGGCTTTTGCTGTGAATGTTTTAAGAAATAACCATTTTCAAAGAGCCACACAGCATTTCATTGATAGCGATTAGGCCGCGGTAAAAATAACAATAATGAACATTTTGTAACACGCTGGTATCCGTCCAAAATGACACACAAACAAAATCAGCTAAACCAAAAATTAATTTTTCTGAATTGATATATGTATTGTTTTAAGCCAGTTAAGGTGGAAATATTGCGAATAGCCTATAATGAGGGAGTTTGTTCTATATGGATTGTCTGGGATTAGACAAGGACCTGTTCACAAACAGGATTTGAAAAATATTTCAAAATTAGAAAGTAATGATTTACACTAAACCAAATGAAAATGTTTTCGTTTTTTGTTTTTGAAAAAAGAAAAGAAAAGTGAAACCCTTATACACTGGTAATGTTGGCAAAACCGCTTATAAAAGTATCCTTACTTGAATCAAAATATTACATTAAACAACCAACCAAAAAGTTTAAATTTTCGTCGTTATCGAGAAAATAATGAAAATACTTTTAGATTTGTCTAACGCAGACAAATTCAACAACAATTCAGTTAGGAATTGTTTTACTAATTTTACTAGTAAAATTAGTAAATTAGTAATTAGTAATATTAAACTATAACAAATTCAGGTAAGTTTCATGTAAAACTGTTGTAATTTATGTGTTTTGAGATTACAGGGCTTTTTCAGCGACGCTAATACCCACTTTTCAAATGTTTGTGACTGGTTTAAAGCTAATTGATTGTCGGGGACCATAAGAAATGCAACCACACGATCCTTTACAAAGAAATAAAAATGTGATAACAAAATTCCTTAGTATTTTCATTGACAGCCACCTCACATTAATTCCCAGCTTTGCTCATGATCATGATGATGATGATGATGATGATCATGATAATGATCATGATCATGATCATCATGATCATCATCATGATCATGATCATCATCATGATCATCATGATCATGATCATGATCATGATCATCATCATCATCATGATCATGATGAACATGATGATGATGATGATGATCATCATCATCATGATCATGATCATCATCATCATGATCATCACCATCATGATCATCTTCATCATGATCATCATCATCATGATCACCATGATGATCATGATCATCATCATGATCATCATGATGATGATCATGATGATCATGATCATCATTATGATCATCATCATGATCATCGTGATCATCATGATCATCATGATCATCATTATGATCATCATCATGATGATCATTATGATCATCATCATGATGATCATGATGATCATCATCATCATGATGATCATCATCATCATGATCATCATCATCATGATCATCATCATGATCATGATCATCATCAGCATCAGGTTCGTAAACCTAGAATTAATTATGGTTGATATAAATTTACATACTAAACATGGTAAAGTGTTATTGGGATGTTTGTACAGGCCTCCGAGTGCCACTGTTAAATTGTTTGAAGATTATCAATCTGTTCTTGAAAATATATTGGCATTTTCCCAACAGTACGTTGCCATTGCTATACTTGGTGATTTCAACATAGATTTTAAGGTGTCAACAAATAACTCCCATATACAATCATCCTCAGTACAACGTCTCCATAATATTTCCGATATTCTCAATTTACAGCAGTTAGTTACGTTCACCACTCGTGATGGAAATTCACCTACCAATTCTGGCTCAGTTATAGATTTGTTATTTACCAACAGACCTGACTTATTTTCAATCGTTACCCAACATTCTGGTCTTGGTAACAGTGATCATAATGGTGTTTATTTTAACTTGTTAACCTCTCATGATCAAAAAACTATGAATAGGTCTTTTTACCAATATAATAAAGCTGATATCAATACTTTATGTGACACTCTTTGCATGGTGCCTTGGGACACCTGTTTTTCTTCAGACAACATTGATGTGGTATGGGAATATTTTAAAGACCTATTGTTTGCAGCTGTGAAAGATATTGTTCCTATTGCCAAATGTAAAGGTAGAAAGAAACATCCTTGGATTTCTGCAGATATAATTATTTTGTCTAAAAAGAAAAACAAAGCTTACAAAGCAGCTATCCGTAACAAGGATAATCACAATTTATGGAACAAATACAAAAAGCTTCGGAATGAGGTCAAATATTTAGTTAGACAATCATATTGTAGTTATATCAAGGACATGGCCATGAATTCTCCATCTAATCCTAAAAGGTTCTGGTCGTTTGTTAGTACCCAGCGTCGAAAGAGTACAATTACAGGTTTTCAAACTGAAAATGGCGTTATTAATGATCCGGTCAATATTGCTCAGAATTTCAACCTTATTTTCCAGAGAAACTTTAGTAGTGACTCTAACAATATCATTGATATGTCATGTGATCACACTTTTACTGATTTTCGTCTTTGTAACATTTCAACTACTCCGGCTGAAGTTAAACAACTCCTTTCTGAACTTAACATGCATAAATCTTGTGGTCCTGATGACATATCTCCAATGTTGCTTAAACTAACTTGTGATAGTTTAGCCCAGCCATTAGCTAAACTTTTTAACTTTTCGCTTGCCTCTGGTGTAGTTCCTCATGAATGGAAGCTAGCGAATGTTGTTCCATTATTTAAAACTGGTGATGCTCATGTTTTGTCAAACTATAGACCCATCTCACTCTGTTCTGTTGTTGGTAAGATTCTTGAAAGGGTTGTATGTAAACATCTCATTAATCATATGTATAGAGGGGGGATAATCTCACCTACTCAACATGGGTTTTTGCCAAAGCGCTCCTGTGTTACTCAATTGACAACTCTTTATCATAGCTGCGCCAATGCACTTGATGTTCCGAAACCCTCCCGCATTGATGCCATATTTTTAGATTGGTCTAAAGCATTTGATCGTGTGAGTCATCAAGTTCTTTTGAACAAATTACATAAATATGGCGTTTGTGGTTCAATGTTGGACTGGTTCAAGTCTTATCTTCATCATCATCATCATCATCATCATCATCATCATCATCATCATCATCATCATCATCATCATCATCATCATCATCATCATCATCATCATCATCATCATCATCATCATCATCATCATCATCATTATTATTATTATTTATTATTTATTATTATTTTTTCCTCCCTTACGTTCTCGGGGAATTTACTAATTGAACGGATGAATGTATCAACTTGAAAATTGGCACAAAAATTGGTCTTAATATGTAGATGAATCTAAAACCTTAAAAATCATAAAAACATAATCAATTCCGGCTCTATGGGCTAAAACAATGGAAAGTTGACAGGTCAATAACTCCCGAACGAAACAATGTACAGACTTCTAACTTGGTACAAACATTTTTTATTATGATATGTAGATTACCTAAAATTAAAAAAATAAAATAAATAAAACTGGTCCTACCCGTTCCGGTTTAATGGGCGCTAATACAATGGAAATGTAAAAACCACCATAATTCCCAAATGGAATGGCATTAGAGACTTGTAATTTTGTACAAATATTTGTCCCGATTATGTAGATATATCTAAAATCATAAAATCCATGCAAACTTAATCAGTTCTGCTTTTATGGGCTAAAACAATCGAAACTTCAAAGCCCAATAACTCCCAAACGAATGGATTTACAGACTTGCACTATGGAGCAAAAATCATTAAAAAATCATTGAAACGTGACTTGGTACAAAATGTCCTTAGTTCGAGATCCGCCATGAACATGACTATAGCAATTCTTTTCGCTCTTCTTGTAATATTGCACAATTATCGACTGGATTTACTACGACACATTGTGGAACCTTCCTGGTCCAGTGGTGAATTCCTCTTACTACTAGTCCAAAGGTTCTGAGTTCGAGATAGGCCTACACCATGAACATGACCGCACTAATTTGATTAATTTGTTTTATTTTCTTCTTTATCCGTTCATGGATATCATCCGTGAACAATGAAATCAGTTCCACTAAAATGCGTGAACATTTTTACATCAACGACTTTAAAATGTTTTACTTTCCAACTTTGTACCAAAACTAAACCCAAACACGTTACGTTTGTAACCCAACAAACGTACTTCTCGTTTTTAATTATTTTTACTTTTGGTACCATCAATCATCAACTTCATATCTAATATAGTGGCATTAAACGTATCATACCAGGGGAGATCTTGTATTATTGAAGCGCAATAAAACTATAATTATTTACTGTATGCCCAGATTTTTTTTTTTTTAAATTATTATTCACCGCTACATTTTAGCTTCAAGCAGTTATTAATGTTTGACCTTTTCCCCATTTTTAGAGAGGTTATGTCATAATGAAACATAACATAAGTTTAATTATTATAAGTTTAATTATCAACCCAAGGTAAAATATTGGGAAAAATGTTATTTTGTCTGAACCCCTTTTGTCTCGAATGCAGAAAGCAAACGGTCCGGCACTAGGGGGAAAATTAATAGTCACTCTTACGTTTACAACAACGTTTACAACAGCGCCGATATTGTCGGTGTTATTTACAAACAGTTTGGCCAATACTTGGGTTATGTTTATCGACTGAAGGGATGACTTTGTATTAGGGTGACATCAGAAAGGTGATTTGTAAATGTAAGGCCATTTGGACCTTAGGGTTTTATGAATTCTAGACAAAAGGGTTCGGAGAAAGTGACGCTTTACAATATGTTACCATACGTTTAGATAGTAAAACATATTTTGTTTAGTTTCCTTATAACATAAACTCTCTCAAGATGGGGAAAGGATAATTATTGATATTTGCTTACAGCCATTCTTTAACTGTAAATATGTAACTATGTTTTTTAATACACTCTATCTGTTGAGATTGGTAATACCATCCCTAGTTTTAAAGTCAAATTGAGAAACAGCATTTATATTAATATAATTTATTAATATAATTTATATTTAATATAAAATAACATAACAATAATAATGAGTACATTTTGCCTCAAAATGTAAAAAAAACAATTAAAAACATTTCCGCAAATGACCATAATCACTTTTTAAATAATAAAAACTTGTCATTCGTAATTTTCAAAAATAAAGTTTCAGGAAATTTGGAACTCTAAGCAATCCTTTTAATTTTACAAATAAATCAAAATGATGTACATTTATTTATGTGTACTTTCACATAAAAGAAAACATTGAAGATGTATTGCCTGTTTTTTTTTGCTGTTTGAGTGGCAAATTTATGAAATGTTCTTTTTTCTACAGAACCCTGCTATGATACTTTAAACAGAAAGGAAAACAAATGCTTTAAAACATTTCTAAAACGAATCCTGAGAAGCATGGTTAAACAGTAAATATGTATCGAAACTAATTTATTGTGGGTCTCGTCATTAATTCCTGTAGTCTTTTCATTACTGAGATTCTAACAATCATTTTGAGAAATATCTCACTTCAAAGTATTTTTGTTTTAAAGGATTTGTTTCTGATGAAAACGAAAACAAATCGGAAATTATAGTAAAAATACATGTATAATGTCGCACTTTTTTACGGGCCACAAATGTTCCTTCCTCAAGTCATCATCTCTCAATATAACAAACTTGAAGAATTACTACAGGTTAAAGGTATGACACAATAGGTCTTTCTGTGGGTAAATACATGAGCATTTACACCATTCTCATTGAATTCGGCATTATATGTACATAATTATCTGTACAGCGTAGATGTACACTTGTACAGTACATGTTCCGAAGTATTACATGAGTATGTGTGTGTGTGTACTTTACATAACCCAAGGAGTATACACTATAAAGTGTATTGTCCGTGCACAATATTAACTGTTTCTGCAATATAGAGTTGACATATAAGATTAATAAAAAAAAGGTACTTGTATAATTAATTCCGGAATAATTTTGAATGGTATGGAGGTATTGCCCGCCTATGTACAAAAATTACAACAACAATCTCTCAAATGTCTTAAACTGTCCCAAATGTTTCCCAAAATGTCAATTGTTTTCGTAACAAAAAATTGTGTTAATATTTAACAATTTTACTTGTTTATTGAAATTTAAATTATTTTTTATATTGTTGCGTTCAAATTAATTTCCAAGCAGTCATTATTTCATTCCTGTCATTCACAACTGCGTTTAGTTAGTTCTATTTCGTTTTTCGGCATTCATGACTTCAATTATTTCAACCTGAAATATGATGTTTCGCATTTTTCGCGAATGATGCAGTAAAATTAACAGTCATTGATGCGCAGAGGATTTTTTTTTGAATTTATTTATTATTTTCGCTTTCGTTTATGGGCAATCAATTTCATGGTAAGAGTATTCCAATGCGCCCTTGACAAATTTCAGTGATTTTCTCGATGATTTTTTGTTGTTGTCACTAATTGGCTAATTGTGCTTTGCTCTTACCACTTTGCAGAATCTTGCTTTAAAATAGAACGGGTCAAACTCCAGTTACAAGGCTCAGACTATCAATATATATGACATTCCAGCACATCTATAGAAGGTAATTTTTTTAAATTATAAATTAGTACTTCATGTACACATACGTGTTTTTATATGAACCGCCCAATTTTCTCATTAATACATATTTACTCTAGAGAGACCTGTGACATATGTACTGCACTTGTCTATTTATTGTATTCGCATCTGTACTTTTCATAAGATATTTTGGAGATGTTAATCATTTTGGGCCTCAGGCCCACTGTCCACTAGGCATAAAAGTATCTAAAAAATCTCAAAAAGGGTAAAGCTATATTTGATTTATAAGCCGTTTTTAATTTGTTTTTATACATATACATTAGGTATGTGTATGATCCATGTATTTGTTTCTTCCCTGGCTACTTGTATTTCCCTTGTTGTGAGGACATTAATAAACTTAAAATGAGACACTTCACAAATTGATTGTTAGAAGTATGCTATACGTTCCAGAATGAGTGTTATTAATGGGCTCATAATTCTATTTTTTGCAGTACATCTGTGTACAAACATTTGAAATTGAATTCATTTTATTATTGTCTTCCAGGTCTTCCAGTGTAAGAAGAAACGAAAGCCACCCAAAGTACGACATAACCCATGGTGGTGAATGTTGATAACCAACCTTTAGAGGAACCCAAGACACTAGAAGTTACCACTGCATTGAAATACCCTGATATGTCCATTATTCAGAAAGAACAGTCGTATTTCACAATTTATAAATCAACTTGGTATTTTAACAAAATGGTCAGAGCACAGACCAGATTAGAAGATTTTAAGATTAGCCAGGTAAAAATGAGAACTTTTCAATATAAGATTAATACTAATGTATTGATGACAAAACTGCAGGCTTTTTAAAATAAATATTGTCAACAGCTTTGCACCTTTGGTAAAAATTATCGTGAGACACCCAAGCATGTTATTTTGTGAATATAATTTTGTTAAAAACGTGGCTTGAATTTGAAATTGGGTGAAAAAGGTTTTCAGGCACTGCAGTTAATTTAAATACAAAATCAATTATTTTTGATTTTGAGGCAAGAGATCCATATCTTCTTTTTAACTTATGTATTTTATTTATTTTCTTTTTATTAATTTATCAAGTTAATTAAATTTAATTTTGAAAATGGAATAATGTGAATACATTTTTAATCGAAAAGCATCAACAAACTTCCCACAATGATTGTTTAATAACCAATATGGCAAAAAACAATGTGACAAAAAACAATGTGACAAAAAAGTCTAGAACAACAAAATGGTCGGTAAATTTTTCCAAAATTGTTGGGTGTTTATTTTTAAATATTGGTTTTGGTTAGTCAAAGTTTGGTTAGTAAATTTGTAAATGGTTAGTGCAGTTGTTTTTTTCATTTTAATTTATATAATAACCAAATGATAAGTTTCATTATATTTTTAGTCTTTGATATCTAAAAACAGCAAACAATAAATAATAAATAAATAAAATAAATAAATAAAACAAACGATTCAGAATTAAACATTTTAAGCATTATTGTGTTTTTTGTAAAGGTAAGGTTTTTCTTCATTCATAAAGGGACTAGTGACTTTTCCAAAAAAGTGTTTCATGACATCATCACAGATTAGAGCGTTCCCATCTCAGAAATTGAACCAAGCTATTGATATTATTTTTTCATGATCATGTGTCATATATATGGTCTTCAAATTAATTACCTGATTTTTCTTACAAAAAAATTGGTCTTTTGAAAATGAAATTGATATTGTCATGATAAAAGACGTCGGACATTTTCAAAAATCTGATTATGACGTCATCAACTGCTCACTTGATTGAACCGGAAGTTAACCCGAACACCTAGGTTTTGTAAAGACAAAAACTTATGTCTAGTTGTTTTTGTAAGTCTTTATGTCTGAGAATAATCTCGAACGTTTCAGAACCGTAACCCTATATATTGTGCACAAAAACAAATCAAATGTTTGGGGACCATCGAAATGTCTAAAATTTAAAAATTATTAAAGATTATGATAAAGTGTTCAACTCTTGGAGTATTATTTAGGGAATGTAGACTTCAATTTAAAAAGTGATTAGTTTACCTAAAACGTTTCAGGACCATTGAAATATGCAATGTGCACAAAAAAATCAGACGCTTGGGGACCATCGAAATATCTACCCATAAAATTATTAAAGAAGACTTTAATTACAAAATCTATTTTACCAATTTGGAGACTTAAATTATATATAGACTTACATACACATAGACGCATCTTTAATTTGCGATTGACCATTAAGTTATCATTTAAACCTTGATCCAATGTTAAACAGTGTGATTATTGAAGAAGGCGGTCTTAAAATGAAGATGTTTAATCTCAAAATAAAACCATCAACATTTGTGAAAAACATTTTCGATGAAACTAATGGCCCAGGGAAAGTCCTTGATCCTAACATAGAGCAAGGACCTTGCTCTATTATCTTAACAATTTAAGAGACATGGTCCTCAAACGTTTGAGGTGACCTTATTTAATTATTTGTTAACTACTAATTAGGTTACATTTATAAATGTTATACATTTTTAGATTAAAGTCTACAAAGGGTTAATGGTCCTGAAACGTTTGAGATGAGCTGATCACTTTTTAACTACTAATTAGGTTTCATATATAAATACATTTTTAAATTAAAGTGTACTTCCCCTGAAAGAGCTTCCAAGGGTTGAATACTTTACCATTTTAAAACTAGATATTTCGATGGTCCACAAATATTTAATTTGTTTTTATTCACAATACTTTTTAACTACCAATTAAAGTAAATATATATAAGAAATTACTTTTTAAATTAAAGTATAAATACCCCTAAATAATATTCCAAGAGTTGAATAATTTATCATAATTATTAATAACTTTATGGGTAGATATTTCGATGGTGCCCAAACGTTTCATTTGTTTTTTGCACAAAAATGCATATGGTTTTGGTCCTCAAATATGTCAGGTAAGTTTCATGTAAAACTGTGATCATTTATGTGTTTCGAGATTACAGAAAAAATGTGAAAACAATTTCCAAACAACAGATCCCAAATGTTGACTTTCATTGACGGTCACCTCACATTATTTCCCAGCTTAAATCTGTTTTTACATCTCCCTAAACATAGAACACCCGCATTCCAACATAGTTTTAAGTAGTCTGGCCCATGCTACTGGAATAATCTCCCCGCTAAGAACCTAGGTTCATTTCAGCGCAATGTTAAAATATATATTATTAAACATACAATTAAATATTTGTTTTTTTATTATGTTGGAAAAAAAAAATCAGAATCCATTCTCACTTTTTTTTCCTCTTTAACGACACTAACATTAAATAAGCTGAAACTTTCTCATGTTGATTTTATCAAAAATATACCGGCTAATAAAGGTATCTTTTAGCAATATATTATGTTAGGAGCTATATTCTGTGTTATTTTCTAGTTAAACAATCATTAGAGTGAATTGATTTATGGTTGTATCCCTGCAACAACTAGAATGTTAAAATAACACCAGGGGTGTCAACTTCACGGTATTTGTTTATATCGAATAATGCCCAATATGAGCACCAATTGGTGTAGATTTAACACCACAATTTTTGCAGTGCATCAGGTTTAATGTATACCTATACAAGGTCACGGGGCTTGAAGCATCAACATTTTCTTCATGTGTGCACATGTCACATAATTATTCAGAACTGTGATAATCTTTTGCATTCCATATTGTCACTTTATGTCCATGTAGAGGAATGAAATGTATTGACTCCTATAAAAAGTCAGACCATGGGTTGTGTCATTTCATTGACATTAAAACACGTCAAAATAAAATTATTCGTTTAATTTTAATCTTCATGACTTCGGTGAAAATATAACTATATTGGTTTCCCCTTAAAATGATTGCACTTCAGACATAATTATATATATATATATATATATATATATATATATATATATATATATATATATATATATATATATATATATATATATATATATATATATATATATATATATATATATATATATATATACATGTGTGTATATCCGGCATCATCCAACTTTTCTTTGCTCGCTTCCCGTGTATATATTTTTTCAGGTCAGTTTCTTCCTATATATATTTATTCTGTGTACAACCACGTGTCCCATTGTATGATCCCCCCTACTGCCGTTACCCAGGTTGTTTGCATCTGAACTGGGGCTTGTTTGCATCTGAACTGGGGCTTGATCCCTGGCCACTCGACAGATAGGGTTTGGCCTCTGACCTGGCCCCATAGAGCAATAGAAAATTAAAATTGGCATAAGTGGACCGCCCACCAACACAGAGAATGATAATTGTTTTGTTGTTGTTGTTTTTTTTTTTTTTTTGGTGGGGGGAGTTTGTGATGCTGTTGAGGCGGGTAGCAAGTTGGACCTAGCTTAGTGTGTAAATCAAATGGGTAAATTCTCGTTATGACAGGCCATAAAGTTAAACTGACTTCTTACCTGAACACTTGAAGAATGCTTTTATCTCTTCGGGGTCCTCGCTCAAGATGATCTTGTCCAGATAGTTCAGCTTAACTTGGCGGTACTGAGACGCAGCATGAGACATCATCCCACCGAGGCGTATGCTAGTGCACTTGCAGGGATCATCAGACGGTAAGACCCATTGGTGTGGCTTGTTAGATCTTGGGTCATACTCCGATTCAATGAAGCAAACTTGATGAGAGGATACCAACAAAAAACCTACAAAATGAAAACAGGTATTTATTATTGAACCGGTGGTGAGAAACTCTGATCGTGTTCACGAGAATGCTGGAGTCTAGGTGTAGGCACTGCTTAAGTAGCTGAGTGGAGAATACTGATTATACATTTTAAGCAATTTGAAACATAATTACTCAGTCAATGCGATGGTTTTTCAGTAGCGTAACCAAGTTTTACTTTTCAGTGTTGGCTTTTGCATGTCACAGCTTTTATCGAAATTAGAATTTATTTATTTATTTATAAAATTTGTACTTAGTGTTATTTATTTATTTATTTATTTTGGGGGATACGGGGTGGATATTGGGGGTTATCATAACAGTTGGGGAGTGTTCCCTTCCCCGTAGTTAAGACACTAAATAAAAAAACAATCATAATTACCTGTTAATGTTGATAGCAGCAGTATGGCAAACGCTGCTCCATCCATTTTCCGTGATGCACTCTACGAACTTGATTTACTGTGGCGACTCATAATAGTGTATACGTTCTTATAGAATATAAATGCTGAATGCATCAGGTGAAGGATGACGTAGAGTATAAACAAGCCAATTAGGAGTCAATACCTCCAAGGTGAATAGGTGCACACATCATCTAGTGACACATCAAGCCTTGTCTATCCGAGAGGTCAAAATAATAATTATGTTCATTCCTTTCGTGGGCAAAACTCTCCTCCTCCTTCTTTAATAACACCTTGCCTAATAGAACAAGAAGCTCAAGCTTAAGTTCATGTATTATGTATTATGCGAATGATTATCCCCTAAGGCAGACAATAGTTGTCCATCAGTGACGGGTTATGTGTGACGGTATTTAATGGCCCCTTTCCTAGACCGTTTTGGCGTAGTTGGTGGGGAGGGGTCTTAGGGTATTGCTGAGAGAGGTGTAATGTGGTATTGTTTAGAGAGGCTTTCATATCTTTGGGGGTAGTTTTAAATGTTTTTAAATGTTTATTTATTTATTTATTTATTTATTTATTTATTTATTTATTTAATTTGTTTGGAATTGGAGGGCTGTTACCTTGAATTGTTTTCACAACAATTTTTTTACGCATGATAGACGCATGTACGCAATTTATCGCTACACAACAATTTAATATTAATGTATGTAGGCTATTTCAGAAGTGTGTTCTGAGCGCTTTATGACTACCTCTTTTAATACGTTTTATAGGGTTGCAAGAGAAACCGTAGCTTGTTCCTCAAGATTCAGGGTAGGTCTACATAATTAGTTTGGATAATACATTTCAAGGGCCCCTACCTCTACTTTAAAACGTTGGGAAAGGACGTCTCCCTCCATTGGCTTTGATCGCTGAAGATGGGCGGGAAAATGAGGTGTTTGATTCTTGTTCCAGTGTCCGTAGGGTCTGCTGTCTTCCACCATTCAGGGTCACAAAATCTTTTCGACCCTGGACGTTCTGTGGTTCTCACGTTCTGAGCGCTTTAGTTATGAATATTTGTGATGTTGAAAGAAAACGGTAGCCATCTCCTCAATAGTCAGGATAGGCTATCATATTTAGTTATTTCTTAAATTTATTTATGTGCCATTGAAACGTGGGTGGGGGATTTTGTATACAGTCTCCACCGATCGGAAGTACTCATATACTCGGCTCGTACTCATAAAATGTTGTATCTTTGGAAATTGTTGTGCAACTGAACCTAGAAAAGCATATAAAAATAAGTACCAATATTGTGGCTGGCTCATTGACTATGCACCGACTGTAATGGTGTTATGTATTTTCTGAAACGCTGCTGTCCCGACTGTCTTTAATTAATAGAAATTCATATTTTGATGGATGCAATGGAATAAAAAGCGGGTAATTTATTCCTTGGTTCCTACTTATTTTTAACAGCATATGTATCCTTGACAATGGGTTTCCTGGCAGAGTTATGAAAACCATGACAACGAAACAGCAACACCGCTGTTGAATAGGCCTATAATTATGTCTAAAACGAGGCCTGTTGCACCATTGCTGTATCAATTGTGAGGTACAAGTTATGGCAGATATTAATATCGATATTATCACTTCGTTGCAAGCAGTGACGAATTTAGGATTTGGCAAATATATGTAGATGCAGACTAAGGTCACATAGCCTCAACCACTTTTACACATTATATAATTATTTAGGGCATTTGTTTGAGTTGGTTAATTGATTTTGTTCCCTTGCATTTTAAATAACTAATAATATCATATGTTATATGTAAACACCTTCGAATTGTAATTACTATTTGTTGTGAATCCATCAGGTCTGAGACGAGTCGGTGCGGTCAATGGACGAGTTTGATACTGACCCAAAACAGACTAGTTGGTCATAACCCAGAGGGAGTCGGTCAACGGACGAGTTGACTGCACCTCTCGTTACACTATAAGCACCTTTTGTTGAATTTCACGATGATGAATTTGGTGAAGCACTTTACTATAGACAAATTAGAACGCTTGGCACAGCTCAAAGCTAAACCAAAATTGCCCATAAAGATGGTGTCTATATGTATGTACACATATTAGTTTTATAAATTAAAAATCGGCTGTCCCCCATTTGGCTACGCTACTGGTGGTTCCCCTTCCCTGAAAAATCGACGCCAATGCGTCACACAATGTAAAATCTGCCAATTTTACGGTCATCGACAACCTGTCTTTGAACGCATAAGTATGCGTTACGAACGGTGTAGGGTCACCTCGTCTAATTGACAAACTCGTCCGTTGAGTTCACTCAATCAAGACCAACTCGTCCGTTAAACGAATAGTCTGTTGACAGACTCGTCCGCCGACAGACTTAACCGCTAACTATATTCGTGAGCCTAAAATAAACGGTCAAGAAAAAAAATGTTTTAAGTTGCTAGACGACCTGCAGCCGATGTTTGAGATTCACAGTACTTTTGACAACAAATTCCGAAATTTTCAGTTCTTTTTCATTGGAACATTAGTAGGCCTATATTTTAATTTTAATACTAGATAATATCATGCATTAAAATTACGGCGTTTTAACACTATATGGTAAATTATTGCCCGTGCATGAATGAAACTGTTTCTCAAGCAAATCTTGCACAGGAACAACGTTTAATAATGATATAAATAACGGGAATGTCATTCTTAAAGATATAGCGCCCGTGTTTGGTCTGGTTTGACGGTAGAAATAGATTTACATGTTGAATTGCTGTTCTTGGGTTACGGAACTTATAAACTTTCAGACATTGAACGAAAAACCAGTAAAATAACAACTTAATTAAATTAATAAAATGCTGGCCCACTGTTGTAATCCTCTCAGCTTGCAAGAGGGCGTATGCAGTCTTCCGATTGACCAACGTCTCTTGAGCCAAACACGGGCGATATATTTTTAAGCCTTCAAACAAGATTTATAAAAAAAAAATATATATATATATATCCACATACCCGAATGAAACTTGGAAAATGTATGTGTACATACATACAGTGCCCAGCAGATACCATCTAATATGGGCAACGTTGGTTTGGCTTTGAGCTTCGCCAAGCGTTCTAATTTGTTTACAGTAAAGTGCTTCATCAACCAGTGATGCGTGGAATTCGACAAAAGGCCTGTGCCCCCACGTAGTGCTCACGTATAGTACGAGGTGCAGTCAACTCGTCAGTGATTCACCTCTGGGTGCACCCACTAAATAGTGCACCGAGCTGTTTATCATAAAGTGTATACCCTAATTTTTTTCTGAAAAACAACGATTTGAGGCTCATTCATTCGATGGATTGTGTAAAAATGGACCACTATCATAACCTGGGTGGGGGTCCTTGGCTTCCAACTTTGAGTATTTTGGACACACTAGGCCCTGAAAAAGTGGTCCTAATTTGATTTCAAGCGTAAGGCCTTTTCCAAAATGGCTGCTTTACAGTGTGGACGTTTTCACTACTGTAGAGGGTGGTTTTCATTGGGATGAGAATTACTCCCTGGAAACCTGGACTTTAGACAGTAAATAGAGAAGAAAATAAAAGGTTATATATTGATCAATATTTTTTCTTTTGGTTATAAAAACTGTGGGACTTCTAAGTATTTTTTTTACTGATTTTTGAATATTTTGTATTTAGCACTGTTCACTATGGGAGTTTATTTAGTGGGGTGCACCCCTCTGGGTTATGACCAACCAGTCCGTTGAACCAACTCGACCGTTTCGGGCCAGTATCTTGACTCGTCTCATATCTGATGGATTCAGAAAAAAAAGTAATTGCAATTCGGAGATGTTTACATGTAACATATGGTATAATTAGTTATTTAGAAAGCAAGGGAACACAATCCATTAACCAACTCGAAACAAATAATTATATGATGTGTAAAAGAGATTGAGGCTATGTGACCTTGGTCTGCATCCACATATATTTGCCAAATGTGAATTGGTCACTGCTTGCTTGACAAGAAAACCATGAAGTGAAAATACCGGAAATAAATATCTGCCTTAACCTGGAGCCCACAATTGATGCAGCAACGGTGTAAACAGGCATCGTTTTAGATATAATTATAGACCTATTCAATATCGGTGTTGCCGTTTCGTTGTCATGGTTTCATAACACTGCCTGGAAGCCCACTATCAACGATGCATATGCTGTGAAATATATGTATGAACCAAGCAATAAATTACCCGCTTGTTATGCCATTGAATCCATCAAAATATGAATTCCTAATTAAAGACAGTCGGGTCCGGAGCGTTTCAGAACACATAGCACCACCAATATAGTCAGTATATATAGCTTCTGAGCCAGCCACAATATTGGCACTCATCCGAGGACCTTATTGTTATAAGCTTGTCAAAGTTCAGTTGCAAAAAAAATAAAATAATCCATGATAGACAGACTTGTAGTAGAGAACTTTGAGTCATGAGTACAAATACCAGGATACGAGTACTTTGTTCTGAGTACGAGTACTTTGCCATTAGTAAAATTTCGAGTACATATACATTAATATTTGTGTAACGATAAAATGCTTGCAAGCGTCTATCATGTCAGGAACATCCTTTATGACATGGTTGTAGGGTTATCTCATACGTTTACCGAGTCTTCCGTCACTCGTCTGTTGACCAATTTGTCTTTTAGCTGACACCAACTCTGGTGTTGATGCCTGCCACTACTCCCCGCCTTCCCCCCGTCAGTCAGTCAGTCAGTCAGTCAGTCAGTCAGTCAGTCAGTCAATCAATCAAGGCTAAAATGTCAAGACATACCCTTAAAGATCGGGGTGCAATCAGAGCAGTGGGGGTAATTTGTTGTAATAGGTGGGGGCGGTAAAAATTAACAATTCCAGTGAGGCATATTGAAGACATTTACCTTAATTAATCTGTTATCACGGGTAATTAAAGTAACCTTAACTATTATTTGGGAACTATTCCCAGCAAGTGCTGCTAGGCACAACTGTGCGTGTGTGTGAGTATGTCTAAGGTGTAAACCAAGGACTTATAACAACAGGCAACAATGGGTCCTCGGTTGGCGGTTATTGTTAGCAAATGTCCTCGGTTGAAAAACGTGTACAAATCTAATGGGAGAAGCCTGTTGTTGGAGAAGTCCAACAACAAAGAGAACAAAAGAGGGGAACAATAGGAGGTCCTCAGTTTACACCTTAGACAAGATTGTGTGTGTGTGTGTGTGTGTGAACGTACACACCATTCGTTGTGGGGTCCAAAACACAATAGAACAATTGGACCCCACAAGGTAACTATAGAAAATCTTGTACCCCACAGGAGAATTATAAGGAAAAGGGATAATAGAACGAACAAAGGAATACCCAACAAATCAATGTGCGTGAGGGTGTGTGTGTGTGTGTGGGTGATGGTATGGACCACCCCTCTGTGGTTTTCAGCCTCATGCTCTATCATTGCTGTACTTGATCACAAATATATTACATAGCATATTCATGTCTTAAACTAGCTTTTGATCTTTACCACGTAAAAGTCATGCAGTACAAAGCATTGCTTCAATGGCATGTTACACATGTAGTTTTCTGTAAGAACTCATGCATCAATAACAATGGTATTGATGGCTGTTTCATAATAAGAAAAGAATATTCAAAGAGCAACATGCAACATGCATGTCCATTGTTTTAGAAGGGTAGAGCAAGAGTTTAATATGGAATTGGTCCTCTATTATTCTCCATAACTGAGTTCTTACAGAAAACTACATGTGTAACATGTCATTGAAGCAATGCTTTTGTACTGCAACTTGTTTTTCAGCTGAATTTTCATTCAAATCACTGTCAATTGTGCACGCATGATTGAATTTCAACCATTTCATTACGAGCTGTGTAGAACATGTCATTCTGTCATTTGCTTTTTGAATTTTTAAAATTCATGCAATACTTGTTGAGATATTCTAAAAAATATTAGGGGGAACTTAGAAGTTGTGATGGGTGTATATAGGTACCTGTGAGAATGGAGGTTGATATTGATATTTATAGATTGGTGAAATTCTTGCGTCGGGAGATAAACAATTTATTTAATTTTGCCCTAGACTGACGTGTGTATAGCACTGTATGCTCAGTGCTTTCCGAGTGTCTGTGAAAAAAATACACAGGCGACTCGGGCGGGATTCAAACCCACGACCTCCTGCTTACTAGTGCAGTTTTTTCACAGACACTCGGAAAGCACTGAGCATACAGTGCTATACACACGTCGGTGTAGGGCAAAATTAAATCAATTGATATTGATATTGTGATTGAAAAAACTTCCGATGCGCTACGATAGCTCGGGCCTGTATACCCTCCCAGGGAGGTGAGAAAGTTTAAGGATTGATATTAGACCAATGACCAGAGATAATAATGTAATCCTTTGGCAATTTGGCGCACTATAAATCTAGTTATTATTATTATTTCCCAAACCAACGGTCGACGAAATTGAGGATTGTTCACCAAAACACAATATCTCTAATGAACACAATTAAACCTTATTGATGGAATTCCTGCGCCAGGGATACTGAACAATAGATTTGATTTACCGACGTATATATTATAGAGCACTATATCAAGCAAAGAAAACAACAGGCGATGGTAAAGTTATTTCCCGATACTCGAAAGCACTGAGTATACAATGTATTATATATTCATCGGTGAAGGGCAAACATCAAATCATCTAGAGATCGGCATTTACCATCTCGTTTTATTGTGGTCTTATAGTTTTCTTTAGATTTCTCTACCGATTTGGTAGAGAAATGTGAATTCGTATTAAATGCATTATTAGTCTTGATTTCGACCAATAAGAAAACAAAACCTAAAATTGCACACGGTGATTGGTCTACACAAATTTGTATATTTTACCATTCAAAATAAATGAACAATTGATTGGCACATAGAACTGGTAAGCGCCCTTAATATAATACTAACTCTATATGTCAATCAATTATTATTCATTTACAAATAAAATCATCCGTAGAAGATTTTAGGTCATTATTAATTTTTAAAATACTATCAACTGGATTTAAAGTGGGGATATAACTTCAAACTTATAGAAACAATGTGACAGACGAAAATTATGGTGCAGATTTATTTTATTCGTAATAACTATTGTACACCATTGGTAAAATGTCTGTAAATGCATTCGTACTTCATAAGAATCAAGAGAGATGTGTATCATGAGAGATGTGTATCAAGAGAGATGTGTATCAAGAGAGATGTGTATCAAGAGAGATGTGTATCAAGAGAGATGTGTATCAAGAGAGATGTGTATCAAGAGAGATGTGTATCAAGAGAGATGTGTATCAAGAGAGATGTGTATCAAGAGAGATGTGTATCAAGAGAGATGTGTATCAAGAGAGATGTGTATCAAGAGAGATGTGTATCAAGAGAGACTTACAGAAACCAACCTGTGAAAGTTTCACCTCATTTCATTTTATCAATCACGAGGAAAATACATTCGGATTTGTTGACACTCATCTACGGAAAATAGGAGTGGATCACATCCAATTTCTGCTCATTTCATTGTGTCATTCTCGAGAAAATAGTGAAAATACACATGGATTTGTTGACACTCATTCTACAGAAAATAGGAGTGAATCACATCCAATTTCTGCTCATCTCATTGTGTCATACCTGAGAAAATAGTTAAAATGCATATGGATTTGTTGACACTCATTCTACGGAACATGGGATTGGATCACATCCAATTTCAGCTCATTTTATTGTGTCATACCTGAGAAAATAGTTAAAATGCATATGGATTTGTTGACACTCATTCTACGGAATATGGGATTGGATCACATCCAATTTCAGCTCATTTCATTGTGTCATTCTCGAGAAAATAGTGAAAATACACATGGATTTGTTGACACTCATTCTACAGAAAATAGGAGTGAATCACATCCAATTTATTTTGTCATACCTGTGAAAAAAGTTAAAATGCATATGGATTTGTTGACACTCATTCTACGGAAAATGGGATTGGATCACATCCAACTTCAGCTCATTTCATTGTGTCATACTTGAGAAAAATAGTGAAAATACATTTGTTGGCACTTATTCAAATGTGGAAAACTGATCACATCCGTGATCCATTTCAAATTTCAGTTTTGTTTTTAAATGACGGCATGTCTGATGGAATAATGCCTTAGGATGTTGTTGGTACAATTACTATCTTCACATCAAGTTCGTTGTTAGATTATCGATTAATTTTGTAATCGGGATTATTACCAAAGGTGTACACTCTTTTTATAGTAAAATCAACACATATTCATTGTAAAGTATGTTACTAGCGAAGGGGTTACACATACTAATGGGTTGGCGCAATGTTTACAATGAGAGCAAGTGAATAGTGAAGGGGCACCTTCCTTGAAAAAAATTAAACAATCCCCATCGCTCTTCATATTATAGGCTGTGCTTGCTCTATGTTTGTATTTTTTTATACTTTACCCAAGCACCAAGGTGTCTGCAAGGTTCGCAATTATACACTGTAAAAAAAAAAACTGTAAAATTACAAGATTTGTTTCCTTTAAAATTACAGCTTGACACCGTATTTCTGGTTTGACGAAGTTTTGTATGTAAATAAACTCCGTACTTACTATTGATAAACAATACGCCGTTTATTTACGTATTTTTGTATTTTATTTAACTGTAAATTTATATTGTCAAGCTGTAATTTTACAGGAATTGTTTTGGTAATTTTACAGGATTTTTTTTTACAGTGTAGTTGTTAACTATAGTAATAACTAGATAATACACTTGTTGGGACATGGTCGGTGATCTTATTACTCATTTACTCTCCCTTCTTATTATGTATCGTGTACGCATTGCTAGCGTTTCAAAAAGTTTACGGGAAATACACAATTGATTTTATGCACAAACCTATGAGGCATTGGACAGATCTATTCGGTTTAACAGCAAAAATAGGGTTGAAACACTTTATTGGGGCTTGACATGATCCCCATGTCGGATGAAAAAAGGAACCAACTTCCTGGGATAAGACTTAATTATAATTTAACCAAGGTTGTCCTTCAGGCCAAACAAAACAGTCTCCGGTTTTTGTTTTTCGCGAGCGTCGGCATTTTCAGTTTTTTTCTGGTGTATATAACGGTTCTAAACATCTATATTACTATTTCACTGTTGGCATGCAAAAAACTTTACAATGTTAACAAGACGTCCATTATAATCGTACAAAACTACAACACAATCAATTCAAGTAATATTTGAATAAGTATCAAGATTACATGAAAATTAAATAGCTGTATAATATGAATTAACTGACATAAGCAAGCTATATTGTTTTCTTCTCTAAAGTACAACACCACAACACAATAATTTTAACTAATTAAGGGTCAAGATTGGATGCAAATGAAATAACCGTATGGTTGAACTAAAATAAACAAGCTATATTTGTTTATAAATTTATAACTTACGGTAATTGTTAACAAATAAGTTTGCCCAAATCTTTACAATTTTTACAAGATGTTCATCATGTTAATTTGAACCACGAAACAATCATTTGAACAAATTAAAAATCAATATCAGGTTAAAATGAAATATCCGTATGATTGAACTGAAATATACATGCTATATTTGTTTTTATAACGTTCATTGAACATTTTTGAACAACACAACGACACAATCATTTTAACTAATTATATCAAGATCGAATGAAAATCAATTAATCATACGATTGAACTAAAATAAACAATTGTTCGGTAAAATGTCTAATGTATCCGTAACTTTGTTAACTTTTGCAAATGTGTTTTGATTGTGTCGTTAACGAGAAAATAGTGACAAATTATCCTTATTTTTTGTTTAAATTATAATGTGAAACTTACGTTTGAGAACGAAAATTCAGTTCTAAAATTGTTTTACTACAATGATAGCACCTCAGACAGAAATATTTCAATTGAGGTTTTATTTACCGTCATCAACACCAGGTTGGGCAGAAGGTGTCTTTATCACCCAAATGATTCCCAATTGGGGCTCATTGGTATGCTCATTAAGAGAATAGGGTTTCAGACAGAATAATATTATCTTCCAATCTGGATACAATAGTTGACATCGACTCTGTGAGTCCAAGAAAGTTATAATTATGTACCGTGTGATCAATAGTGATTTCAGAGCATACTGATCGAAACGTCGAGTTGTACCCCCAGTTCTTTTCAGAACTAATTACTACTCAATTGAGATTCCACATGGTGTCACCGCAATTAGTCTTACTTAATAGTGATTTCAGTTGATCAATAGTCTATAATGACTTGAAAATTAATACACAAAATTAGTATTTGGTAATGTACGTTTATTTCAACCCTCTAGTTTTCAAGAAAAAACATATCAATACCTATGAATGTTTATGCACTCACGTGCGACGAAAAAACGATACAGGTTTTTATTGTTTTTATGTTTTACAAAACAATATTTGTTTCTCTAAGAAAAAACTCTCAGTGTGACTGTAAAGTGTATTACGATGTGAAAATGTCAGTATAAGTAGTCTTGGTTCAAGACGATGTATTTTCAAAAACGATCATTCGCCACAAGAGAGCGCTATCTCCGGACCAACCGCCATCACAATTACAAACGAACTCCAATTACCGTTTCGTCTGGACAATTTAAATAAATATGTATTTCTTTGTTTTATTAGCAATTTACAAGCACCCATACAACTCTTGATTATTGCAATGTCTAACAATTTATGTACAAAATGGCATCTTTTCTTTAGCTTGTAATTCTATAATATGGATTCAGCTACGGACATTTTGCCAAATAAGTGTACAACCTTGAAAATGTAAAAATGCAATGTAGAATTTGTTTTCAATTTTTATAAATGATTTTTAATGATTTGCAGTATAAGTGAAAACAATATCATAATAAGATGCTTCATTAAAGTGTCACTATCATTGCCAATTTTTCATTATAAACGTGAGTTGAAAGTGAAGTATTATAAATAAAGATCATTCTCCTCAGTATATAAACATGCAGTCCATCAATTAAATGTATTTTTGTACAAGACTTAGTACCAAGACATACATAAATACCAATGTTGGCTTCATCTAAATCTAGAATTTAAAGGTTTTCCAAAATGAAGGTTTTCCATAAACAAAATGAAGAAGGCAAGCAATTATAAGATTGGATCAAATGGATGTAAATTACATGTAATTTTGTTGGAATTGTCAATTTAGCTAATTACAACTGGTGGCCTTACTTTTGGGAATTATTTACTTTTTGAAAACTGTTCTGCTGAGCGCAGGGGCAAATAAGGGGGAAAGCACGGATGCAAGCCAGGGGCGTAAATATAGAGAGTGCAGGCAGTGCGGCTGCACTGGGGCCCGTGGGGTGGTAGGGCCCGTAGAGAGAGCAGGCCATTCGACATTGTGTTGCAGAGAACGGGCCCCTGCACGAATCGCCACCTTGGAAGTACGTCTGTGTTCAAAGAAGAACTGACTTAAAATTTAAGAGATGCCATTTGCTATATATGTCCTCGAAAAGGCAAACCCATGTCAGTCATGGTTCGACTGTAAAATCCAACACATTGTTGGTAAAATATATTGGCTTTGATGTGTGTGTGTGTGTGTGTGTGTGTGTGTGTTCAAGCACTGGCCGCGTTATGGGGACAGAGAACAAAAGAGGGATCCGGAATTACTTAGCTGTGGGGACATTTTCATTGTCCCCACAACGTTTTTAATCCCCAAAATCCTTTGTATTTTGTCCCCACAACGCCCCGTGCGGGATTGTGTGCGTGTGCGTGTGCGTGTGTGCTTCATAACTAGTAACTAGCGTGCGTGTGTGTGCACTAGGGCCCGTTTATAACAGCGTGCACTTGGGCCCGTCGTAACTACGCTACGCCACTGATGCAAGCTTTCTTGCAACTGCATCATCTAGTGGTTATAAGCTTGTTTTCTAATGAAAGGCTAATTAGCTGACAATCCTGACGTCCATACAAGCTTTGAAGACTGCAGACATTAGCTATTTGACATAACTACTACAGCTGTGCTTTGAATAGACTCTGTGGTACCTGATACATGAACATGGATGAAATGTACAATTATTAGCCAACTTTCTTATTATGTTTAATGTAGGGAAAATTATTTACAACCTGGAAATGGAAATATCAGGAGTGTATAGACGCTTCTCTCACAGGGTACCTTTTCCTTGGTAAAGTTGGAAAAACAAGGAAAGGGGGAAATGTTTATATGCCTCTCGACACTTCAGTGTCTTCAGTAACCCCAGCCCCCCCCCCCCCCCCATCAAGTCTAATACAGTTACTATACAGTTCTACCCTAAATCAACTTTGTGACTTTTTGCCCATAATAACGCTGAATAAGTTGATCTAGCTACCTACAACCCTGGCAAACTATTTTCATATTGAGTGTTTTTACATGTTGATTTATTATCTAGCATGGTTTTTGAAAAGCATGTGTTGGGCTAGTGTCAATATCATTATGCATATTTATCTAAGAATACATGTTTGTATACAGTAGGAGTAAGGTTTTTAGTAGTGATCCATTTCCAATTTCAGTTTTGTTTTTAAATGACGGCATGTCTGATGGAATAATGCCTTAGGATGTTGTTGGTACAATTACTATCTTCACATCAAGTTCGTTAGATTATCGATTAATTTTGTAATCGGGATTATTACCAAAGGTGTACACTCTCTTTATACTAAAATCAACACATATTCATTGTAAAGTATGTTACTAGCGAAGGGGTGACACATACTAATGGGTATATCAAAATACTGATTTCTGATTGGACCGCGGATAATTCACGCTTTATAGCCTCAATTGAGTTTTTGTTCGTTTTAAATTACACTAACCCCCTGAGCTATTTTCATCTTTTATGTTTTCTTCTTGTAGCCCCTTACCAAGAGTGGCTTTTAGCCTTGTTTGGGGCGAACTTGCATTTAAAAAAAAAAGTCGAGTGTATGTGTTACGGCTGTAAATTTGTTTTAAGGATAAAAATATCGTTAAACAATTTGAGGAAGTTTGTGATTTAAATCCATTATACACTATTTGTAATGTTTGTAAAAAAATGTTTCTAAAAGTATCCTTACTTTATCAAGATACACATGGTTTCGCCCTGGCCCAATGTGCGGTGGTGCGGTAACTTGACATTTCAATCGGTATACTCTGATCATCTTCATCCCCCTGAAGACAATCTTAGTATATGCCTACTGATCGAAATATAAAGTAATGTCACTGCCAGTTCTTCTCAGAACCAATGCTATTTACTACTCTTGAGAGATAATTACATGTGCTACTGCAAACCGTACTCCTACTGTTCTTCAACCATGTAAAGCTTCAAAATCTCAACATTTTCAAGGTACTACAGAATACTAATAGAGTAATTTGTTGTGGGGGGGGGGGAGGGATTGAGGGATTTCAGTTGCATTTGTCTTGAAAAATTGTTGGGAGAGAGGATTTTGAAATAAAAACATATCCTCTGTACTTCCTTGAAAATTTTGATATTTTTGGATGGCACCCGTAACAAACCTGATGTTGATATGAGAAAACTCTTATACAAGATTTTCTATAGTTACCTTGTGGGGTCCAATTGTTCCATTGTGTTTTGGACCCCACAAGGAACCATGTACACGTTCACACACACACACACATACTGCAAATGACAAACTCTCAGAAGGATGTTAGGCCCTACTTTTTGTCTTCCTTTAAATTGCACAAGAGTTACTGAATACACAAAAGTATAATTTCTTAATATTGCTTAGAAACTGATTATAAGGCTACATGAAATCAGCATGTGCAAATTCAGACTAGAGAAAAAAAACACGTTATATTAATTTTTTTTAAAGGGAGACACAAGTGTACATATACATGTAGGGGTGTTTACAGGCTCTTATTATGTGATGTCATGTCCATATGTTGCTCTAACTCCACTTGTTGATCTTGTGCAACTGACTTTGATGTTGATGGAGCTCCTGTATACTTGAGTTGACCAAAAGATGCTAGGGCACTGTAGGAATTAAAAAGAGTTCACAGGAATGTTTGGATAGGATGTTAAAGGGAAGGTACATCATTGGTTATTCCTTCACCTTCACCTATCCCATAACCCCGGAGGGTCGTTGGGGCACCACAGACGATCATCATGTGGTGTGTCTTGGGCAATTAAACCTGGCGGCGCCCATCCCTCTCCAGGTTGGATGCAGTTTTAAAGTCGTACCCAGGACCATTTTACGTGCATTAGACAACACACGGGACCTACGGCTTTACGTCCCATCCGAAGGACGAAGCAATTATGGTTAAGTACCTTGCTCAAGGACACAAGTGTCACGACCGGGGCTCGAACCCACACCCTGCTGATGGCAACACCAGAACTTGAGTTCGGTGCGCTAGACCGCTCGGCCACGACACTCCATTGGTTATTACTTGATTGCAAAATTACCAAATTATTACCTACAGCTAACTGGATGTGACGCAGTTAAACAATTATTCTGCTTATTGTGTTTATATTTTTAAGAAAACTGAAGAAAAACAAAACTATACACATTTACTATTGTTTTTCTAAAGAATTATGAAGGGTTTTTCTCACACTTTTCTCATGACTTAGTCTCCCCTTTGAGCTCAAACTTTAACATAATATTATTAAACGATCTTGATTCAAAGTAAGTAATTACCGATAACAGCTGTTTTGCCAATATACGTGTATTATAACCAATGTACTTTTCCTTTAAGTGGACAATGGCATAGGCGTACGGGGGTCAATATTTCTGGGGGGGCAAGATCAATTTTTGCCCGAATATTGTAATTGTAACTGATTTGCCCGAATTTTCATACTGCCTTATGCTATGGTCCCACAGAGATTTCGACTCTCTAGATCGTGTTTCGTCAAGATTTTAGATTTTTTACAAAAATTTTTCGAGAAAAGTCGAAATAGTCTAAAGAGTCTAAAAAAATCGAAACTGTCGATATTTGTCGATATTTGTCGAGATTTGTCGAAAAAAAAGCATTAATCGAAAATTATTAAACGTGACCAATATTTATCGAAATTTTGTCGACATTTTATCGAAACTCTCGAAAATGAAATCGAAATAGTCTTAGAAGTCTAAAAGTTCGAAATAAATCTAAACAATAGTCTAAACAATCGTTACAGTCGAAATAAATCGGAACATTTGTCCAAATGTTTTAAAACAATCGAAATCAATCTAAACAGTCTAAACAGTCGAATTTTGTCGAAATGCCAGTCGAAATGATCTAAACAGTCGAAAGTCGTCGAAATAAAATCGAAAATGCATCGAAATTGTCGAGAAAATACAAAAATTAAAATTTTCTCACGGAAAACAGATATTTTGTCGATATTTATACGAGATTTTGACGAAATTATTAAAAATAACAAAACAAACAAGAATCGAAATATATTTCGACAGAAAGATGGAAATATTCCTGTGGGACCATAGCATTAGCAGTCGTTTAATAAGTCGTTTTGATCAAACCATAGTGAGGTTAGTGACTAACTGTACAGGCTCAGAAAAAATAGGATTCCCGTCCCTTCCTTCGTGCATAATCACACGGCGCTGACCCAGTCAACCTAGGATATGAACTATTGCGGAGCACAAGTTGATCCGCCCAATGCAACCCGGCATACCCAACAACAACAACATACCATTAGTTTGTGGTCAACAAAGAGCTGTATATACAGCCAAACGTATCAGTCGAGAGATAATGAAATTGCGAGTTTACATTGAGACCGTGTGTGAAAGATCGTTCTCGCGCCAGTCGTTAGTCTGCTGAAGCACTGCAGGTGTACGTATATGGTCACAGTGTAATGAGTGTGTTGGCATTCGAGGGGGTTACTCAACTTACTCTACATCCATAAAAAAATAATCTCCTGACAAGCGTACAGATAACACGGTACGAGCGTAGTCTATAAAAGTAAAACTGGTATCCTGGGATGAGGATAAATGAGGGCACTGGGAAAATTGGCAAGGCCAGTTCTAAACAAGCTAGCTATACCTGTTGTGTGATACATTTTCTATTGTCTATTTCTCAGAAGAGAGATAGACTCAGAGAGTAGTAGTAGTCAGACCAATTGACCGAATATTAATGGCAACATTTATTCATTTTGGCTGTCTCATTTTGCCCGAATGGATCAACTGTTTTTGCCCGAATTGTGAGGGCGAGTGCCCCCCCCCCCCGCCTCGTACGCCTATGGACAATGGTCACGATCAACAGGGTATGGAATCGGAGTGCTAGTTTTAGATTATCTCAGTGACTGAAATAATATCCCACATGATAAGGACATATTATCATTGCTGTGTTGATACAAGTATAACTACTGGCAGCGATGTTTTGTCATACCTATAATAAATATAACAGCTAATGAAATGGTGGATATGACGGACATGGTGCATATTAAAAATCCATGTAAATATAACTTCTACTCGAAAGAATACTCGTACTTGTACGAATACTCGTACTCGTACGAATACTCGTACTCGTACGAATACTCGTACTCGTACGAATACTCGTACTCGTACGAATACTCGTACTCGTACGAATACTCGTACTCGTACGAATACTCGTACTCGTACGAATACTCGTACTCGTACGAATACTCGTACTCGTACGAATACTCATATGAATACTGGTACTCATACTCGTACTCATACTCGTACTCATACTCGTACTCATACTCATACGAATACCCGTACTCGTACGAATACCCGTACTCGTACGAATACCCGTATTCGTACGAATAATGGTACCTAATGATGTTTCGTACTCGTACGAATACTCGTACGAGAGAATATGGGTTTTAATAGAATGACATTTTATAAACGGGCCCCAGAACCCACGCCGTGAGCTCACTTTGTTGGCTGGTCTTTCAAAATCATTCCGTCATCGTTGCGTTCAGCCTATGCCGGACGAGGATCACCAGATGACAAAATATGCCTAGGGCGCTGACCCTACACCATGATATCTATGTAGTTTCCGGCCGTGGTGCGCAAGCATGTTTATTGCATGCGAAGTTTGCACATCCGCTACAAAATAGTGCAGCTTTGTCGATCGAAATAATAGGCCTAGCTGCTTCGAAAATTGTGTATGGAAAAAATATTTAAATAAAATGTGTATACTCACAAGTGAAAAGCCACATATATAATTAAATCAAATTATTTCTATTTTGTTGGATATATTTTCGTATCAGCATTAGTTAAATAACAATGAAGTTTGCTATAACCATGCGCACACCACACGCACAGCGTACGTAACTTGGTGGTTGCATTGGCAGCGGGTCTGCGATGTATTGAACAAGATCTTATAGCGTCTTCGCCTCGCTGCGTGCATATCATGGCCCTCTAGCGGTGTCATGCACTTCAGCTGCGAGCTCTGGGCTTTACGCACTTGCATTTTTATATGCAAACCTGAAATTCAAACCTGATATTCACATGCCATTAGGTAATGAACGCAACACGAATTGAAATTCAATGTGGCATGAGTTTGTTTCCGAGTTCAGCCAACGTTATCCCGGCTACGGCTACGGATACATAATCAGATTTTCACAATATGATTCATGAGTTCTTCCAAGCAGCTACATCGGAGCGTCCCCCTGAAGGCATAGCACACTGCCCCCTGGTCTAGAGCTATGTTCGGATTAGACGTCATGCTCAACTTGAATGGGATACTAACAACACAGGTATGATTGTAAAGTCCTGACTAGAGCTTTAATTAATCGAGTACTTTTTGATGAGTTCAAATGTGAGTAATAAGCCAATAGTACAAATAAGAGACAATTTTCCCCGATCAGTTTGAGTACTTTTCTATGACTACAAGTACTTTTCCATAAGTATGAGTATGAATAGGAATACATGAAAATATTAGCGATCGATAAGCAGAAGAAAGAGAAAAAAGCACGTTATCATACATCATGGGGAATCCCACGGAAGTGAAAAGAATGAACAACAGACACAAAGGTGAATGCAGTTGCTTTGCATTGTAAATACATGTTCTTGTTGTTGAGTAAACGGTGTATGAGTATGTGAGAAAAAATGCAGAAAAATACTCAACTACAAGTACTATAAGTCTGGAATGTCCCCTTGTAGATCAAAAACATTAACCTAAACATATTTGTATAGTGTAAAAAACAACTAAAACCGGGTGTCCATTTAGATACACAAGGGTGCACCCAACTAAATAAACTCACATATTAACCGATGCTAAATACAAAAAAACTCATAAATCATCAACAACATTTAAACTAAAAGCCAAAATATTGATTGATGTCTAACCTTTTATTTTATTCTCATGTTAATGTGGATTGTCCAAAGTCCCGTCGAGTTATTATCTTCCAATGTAAACCACTAGTGAAAACGCCTACAGTGAAAAGTACTCATTTTGGAAAAAGGCTTTAAGCTTGAAATCAAATTAGGTCCACTTTTCAATACCCAAAGTCAAGAGCCCTCAGGTCATGATACTGGACCTTCTTTTTTATACAATCCCTCAAATGGGCCACAAATCTTTGTTTTTCAGAACAATTTGAGGACATACAATTTATGATAAACAGCCCGGCGCACGAATTTCTCAAAAGATAGAATCTGTAACATTTGCTCCAAAAATTGTCTTATCAATGATTAAACAAAAATTGTTGTATCACAAAATGTAATTACTATTGTGCCCTCTTGCGGTTGAGCATGGTCTATTGCATCGCTACATTAATGTCACCAGCACCATTGTTTCATACTGTATTAGACCAATCCAGTCATGTGAATTAAGACGTTTATTAAAATTAAAATTTGCATTGTGCAATGTCATGATTAAAGGGACAATATCGTCACAATCAACAGGGCATGGAATCGGAGTGCTAGTTTTAGATTAACTCAGTGACTGAAAATATTACCCCACATGATAAGCTCATAATTATTATTACCATTGCTGCTACATAAATGAGCCAGTAATTTTCAGTCACTATGTTCATCTTAATCTAGGACACCAATTCCATGCCTTGATGAATGTCTGCTCTGATATTGCCCCTTTAAGGGCCTGTAACACAAACAAGTAGCTGTGGATACTTCTGACTCATTTTGTCAGATTCGACCACATTGGGCGCTTGATAGAAACCCTCAAACCTGTACATGACATGTATCCAGGGATCACGCCCATATCTTACAATGTCAGTCTGGGGATGTGATATTTTACATAGGCCTACACTGAAATGTATCCTATAGTGGACATTTTTCTGTATTTACGAAGGTTCTTGTTTGCTTCCGCATTTGGTATGAGCAGTGCAGCCATGATTAATAATGATCCCTGTAATTTACAAACATTTTTAAGCTCCCCACTTATATGAAGCTGCCGGTTTTCTCATACCGGGTTATATATGCATTTATGCCTTATCAGTGGCAACTTTCTTGTTAAAATTGGGGGAAGGTATGTAATAGGACCCATACACATCTGATGGTCTTTTCATGAATCAATTTGTTTTAGCAGCCGAAAGGATGGTGTCAGGATCCCCCTGACCCCTTCTGGCCCCGCCGCCCTGCTTGTCATTAATGTTCGTATTTTGGGTGAATATGTAAATTAAAATAGCGCATTATTTCTACATTGAAACATGGGCTGTCTTACTATCCATTCTATACTTGAACTGTTGAGGGCGCATTTTTATTATTTAGTTTTAATCAACCCTGATGGACAGGGCAACAAAAGTGCGTTGCATTTACAGTATTTTGCAATTGATGAGCGTACACAGTTTTCACTATGCCATCAGGGAGTTTGATATGAGGCTGATGTATACCTATTGAAGTCCAGAGGTCTTGATGAAGTGACAACAAGTTAGAACCAGTTAAAATCAGTTACAACCAGTTACAACCTGGTAATTTCACACAAATTAGGACAAATTAGTCTTGAAACCAGGACTAAAATGTTGTAATGAAGATATCATGGTCAGGATGACATGATAGCAATTCAACACTACAGTCGAATTAAGCTGAGATGAATCAAATCAAGTGTTTTTCACAATCACTGCACCAACATTTTTTCCATGTGACCTGCCCTCTGCTGTAAACAGCGTAACGTCAGTTATTGTAACGTTAGTTACCAAAGCATTTACATAAATTATTAATAACTTTTGAAAAAGCTAATATTTGCAAAGCCTTTTTTGTAACTAATTTCCTCACGCATAAAACTCATGCTAAGATATTTGGAAATTATAAAGTACCAAGTTTTGTTATGTCCCTTTTATGTTTCTTTATAACTTCATTTATAAATATTTTTCATTCATCATTTCATCTTTTATTTCAAATTCAAATTTATCCACAAAATCCTAATGCATTTTCAGCTCATTACTCGTATAACGACACAACGTTATAAGCAGTACCTTTCACATGTTGGATGTTTACTGTATAATTATTTTGATTCAAAGACAGTTCCCTCAGTCTCACATCTTGTTAAAAATAAGTCAGGGTAAAATGTTAATTTACCTTCTGATCTGTCATATTTGTTTGATTTTATTTTACCTAATTTGGACAACTAAACATGATGATAGGATCTCGATTTTGAGAAAATGTCTTAATTCAATGACTTATTATGTACAGGTTTATTGTTAAGTTACAATTTCCGAATACAAATTCAAACAATCACGAGCCGTGATCCATTCCCATTAGAATGCATACAAACAAATATATGAATGTTCACTATTTTCCCGATAACGACACAAAGCAATGAGTTGAAACTTTCACAGGTTGGTTTTTACACGTCTCTCGTCATTCCTATAAAGTATGGATGCATTTATAAATATTTACCAGATATAATCCTTTCAAGAAATGACAAAGAGAACAGTTCCTATATGCTATGCTGAATTTATTGGAATAAATAAACAACAATATACACATTTTTTGTATAACTATAACTTTATGTCGAATTTGATTTAAACTTTCTGAGAAAAAAATAAAATCAACACGCGCCACGTTTACAGACCAATCAATCTATGGGTCTGATAACCATGCCACTTGGCCAAAATATATTCTCCACCATCATATATTAGAAAGAACAAAGGATCAAAGGATGTAGTTTATTCAAACTACATATATACTCACTGGAATAAAACTTAGGTGTTAAAATTACACCAATGGTATCAATGTAATCTTCTATTGTGTTCACAACACTGGTGTAGTGAAATTAACCTGCGGTTTACACTTAAAAGCCTAACATTATCATCCGTGCATTCACGTTGAATAAACCGTGAAAATCGTAAAAGTAAAAGCAGTCAAATAATTTCCAATTTTCTCTGAAGACAGAAATTGAAAGTTGGGATAAATACGAACCATCTGAATATATTATTAGTATTTTCTTGTTATAGAAGAGTTCTCGGCAAATATTAATAACTTACCTTTCTCCATTTTAGAGAGGTTATATCATCAGCAAAATGAGGACGATCAGAGCATACTGATCGAAACGTCGAGTTGTACCTCCAGTTCTTTTCAGAACTAATTACTACTCAATTGAGATTCCACGTGGTGTCACCGCAATTATTCTTACTTAAACTAAACAACGCTTTATTCTCTAATCTCACTGTAAATATTGTAAAAAGTCACTTTCTCAGTGCTCTTTTTTTGTCTGAAATTCAGGAAAGCCTAAGGTCGACTGGGGAAAACAAATGTACGTTTATAGATCTGCCTTCCTGCTGTCACCCTTACCAAGGCACCCAGCCTAGTCTGGGCCATTTGTTTTTCCACATTGGCCCTTACAAACTTACTTTTGACAATTTTATACCTTGGGTTGAGATGATAAAACTTATATTGTTCAGTTTCCTTATGACGTAACCTCTTTAAAAAATGGGGAAAGTTAGATTAAGAGCTGCTCTGTAACGACCCAATGCAATAGGCCTAATCTGATTCTTATAAAGTGTGGACCGATTTACAAACATTTTAACACAAGTCTACACAGTCTTTAATGTTATTCATTTTCATTAAACATTTCTACATGCGCTTACACTAACTTTAGGCAGTTTGAAAACTAGTGAAATTGCAACTGCAAAGTAAACAGTGAACATTAAAACTTTAATAAAGCTTTCAAGTTTAAGTTTAAAACACACACAAATGTTAAATGTCAACATAGGCCTATATGATTACACAATACAAAATGACTGAAATTGTAAGTGCAATGTAAGCAGCTAACATTACCAATTTTACCAATTTTAAAGCTTCCGTAATCTACCAAATTTACCTTAAAATACATGTAACACGTGGTATTAAACTATTCAATACGTCAAATTATACGATTACACGATCGAAAATGAGTGAAATTACAAGTACAATGTAAGCAGCTAACCTTAAACAAATAAAATGCTCAATGGTGCAATTAAGTTTACTTAAAGGTATGTTACATCATTGGTTTTTTGAAGAATGTATTCATTCCAATCATCTAGTTTTCAAAATACATATCATAAAACTAACCTTTGAAAATTTCATCAAAATCGGTGTTCATGTTTTCGAGAAAAAAACGAATAACGGTTTCTATTTTATTAGTTATTTTGTGCATGTTCATATTGTGTTAATTTCGATTGTTGCAATTGAAATCAGCTGTTGCGTTTTTGGAGGTCTTTATATACAATTTTCTCGAAGATGACAACATTTCAGTCGGAAATATTTCTTAGGGTGATTGGTACAAGTATCACCTTTGTAAACATTTAGCTTTCAGATTGAAACTCAAACACGTTTTTGATCATTACCAAAGCTGTATCATACCTTTAACAAATAGTACTGAATATTAAATGTTAAACGTCAAATGACACGATTCACTGCACGATTACACGATTACACGATCGAAAATGTAAACAGCTAACATAAAAAAATTAAAAGGTTAATTAATTCTTTAAAAGAGATATTCTGAGCTTCTCTTTATCTAAGACTTTATTCATGTGTATGACTTATTAGACATCCATGATACCGACTATAACGTACTTTTTCTCTTTTCAATATTCGAAATTGACCATCCCTGACAAATAGTGGAGTTGTATGCATATATTTATACCCCCATCCATCGGGATTTACGCCTATGAAGAAAACGTACAATTTGAATCACATTATGATAAATATGATTAGTAGAATTTGCGGTGATTTGATACTGTGAATAAACGTCTCGGATCCTCTTCACTGATGCAAGTGATTGCAGCTTGGAGGTCATACATGAAAGTCATTAGTTTGCTGTAGAAATAAATAAACACCAATTTACAATAATGGGCTTCATCAAAAGTTCTCATAATGGCTTGATATCATCATAGCTGAATTTCCTAAAATGAGCATCAAAAGAAACTTATCAAATCTTTGGAAGGACACTCATTCAAATCCTCCACGGAAAAATGAAAAATATTTGAACACAGGTAATCTTCAGTAATCTTGTTTATTGATATGTGCTTAGTAAAGATTACTGAACTTTATCTGTGTTCAGATATTTTTCATTTTTCCGTGGAGGATTTTAATGAGTGTCCTTCCAAAGATTCTTTTGATGCTCAGTATCTATCAGATTTCAATTCCAACATCTGAAAATAAAGTTGCTGATGTCATGTATGCTAATGCGCCTTGTTCGAACAGCATCATGTTAAATTGTGAACCAGGGATTTCATTCTATAGTATTTCTCATGCATAAACTTTTTCTATAATGGCTACGACTATAACTCGACTGTACCGCGATATTAGCTTTTTCAGTTTTAAAAAAATCACTTACCTGTTGCGGCTGCCACTCATCTGCAAAACTTTACTTTAATTCATAGGAACCTATACATTTTCAGAAATGGAAACATTACCTCTGCATCCAAGTAGTTCAAAGCGCATACATATGTATCTATTCCACATGATGGGTTCTATCTGTATGAATCTAGTCTGCAGAGCGGCGGGAAAGTAGACAGTTACCGGTGTGTTATGGTCCCAGTTGCCCTGAAACTGACGACAGACAACAACAAACAGATACATGTATATTTTAATTAAAATTAAAATCATATTTAATAGGTGTCTTGCAATAATTTTTCTCGAGATGTCCGCAGTAAAATCAATTGTTTCCCCCAATCCTCCCCTCCTGGGCCACCCGTGCAATTTGGTCATGCTCACGCGCAGTGATTTATTTGGCCAATGGGGATCCCCACCTATGGTATTAGGTTATTGTATTGTGCCCCATATGCGAGGGAATGAACGTTTCCAATTTACCAATCCCCACATCAAGAGCCGGGCGGCCCAGGAGGGGAGGCTTGGGGGAAACAATTAATAGGTGCATAATGGTAGATGAGATGTTAAATCTCTTTAGTCTAAATCTCTTTTGTTAGGGACAAAATGTCTGAAACTCCAGCAAGGGAAAGAGGATTCAGACACAGACATTTAATGTCTGAATCATATTATTACCAGACAATCTATGTTTAAAGCTAAACTTGTTTTCAAAAATGTATACTCGTCAGGCCACCACCCCCTGAGCAGTTCAGTGGCAACACTGACTGTATATCCCTGGACTTAGATGTTTGCATTGTATCTCGGTGTACATTATGAGACCAGAAGTCGGCACATTTTTTTCGGCACAATCTGTGAACTACCCTTTACAATATATACTACGTCATGTTTAGTTGTAGACACAAGACATCAGGGATTTTATTATGCCATTGTTCGTGGTAGTTATGTAACATCAACATGACCTTCACATTCGTGTTCTTCGGTAGTACCAAGACGGATCCAGAATCCTACATGGGAAAGTCTTTATGACGCACAATGTACCGGATGTGGCTTATATATTTCAAAGAGACAATATTGTCACGATCAACAGGGCATGGAATCAGAGTGCTAGTTTAGATTAACTCAGTGACTGACAATAATACCCCACATGATAAGGTATTATTAGCGTTGCTTCTGCATTAAACTGAGCCAGTAAGTTTCAATCACAGTGTTATTTTAACCTAGGATACCGATTCCATGCCCTTTTGAAAGTCTGCTCTGATCATTTAACTTAACTTGTTTTCCACTATTTAAAACAAATATTTCATGAAATGTACATTTATGTGCATTTTGATAAAGAGCAGGAAGCCATCAGGTAATCTTTCCCCAATTTATCAGTTATCCTTCGCCATTATTAATTTGTGAAGAAAAAAAATAGTCCATATTAAAATCCCAATAATTATGCCGATTTGTTTGTAGAATATTTATTTAGTTTGTTACACAGTAGACCAAGATGCAATGCGAAGCTTTAGGTCTGTTGGAAAATTGGAAACAGACAAGTAGGCCCATGCCATATTACTAACCTTCAATGGTGACCCATCGACTCCAGTCACGTAGATCCACTCAATCCTGTTGCCACTGTACTTTATTTTATATGACTTTGTATACGAACCACTGGGACTCCCTTGTGTGATGATGCCAGTGACAGTAACTGACTCGTGCAGGTCCACACGAATCCACTGGTTCTGATCGTCGTAGTATGCACACCAGGCACCTGTACAAATAGAAGGATCGGATGTCGGTGCAGTTCGATTTTTTGTTGGGAATATCTGAGTGAACATTTGTGACTGGCTCTGGCAAAACCTTAAACTTGAACCCAATTTTCGAAAGTGAGTTTTTTTGTATAGTTTGATTCTCTAGATTTTCCTCTTTCATTTGATACCAGATTTGTAGAAGTTTTTTTTCTTCTGATTTCTACAAATCTAGACAATCTAGAGAATCAAACTATACCAAAATCTCACTTTTTAAAATTGGGTCCAAATTTAGGGTTTTGCCAGAGCAGTCATATTTGATATTCTGAAGGAGATGACCTGCTGAATTCAAGGCCCATCACATATTTACAAACCGGAGTCGATCGTACATTAAATGACTTACAGTATCAAAAATCTAGTATTTTTTTTATACAAAAAGTGTTAATTCAATTGGACCTATTCAAACGGTTGCCATAATGTCAAAATGATACAAGTAGATCAGTATCGTTGATTTTGGTATGTATGAGGTCCCAAAGAATAGTTAGGAAATATCCAAAGAATTGAGCCCGATCAGTCATAAGGTTCTGGAGATATTATTAAAAATATCATACCGGCCAGGGTTGGTAGGGTTAAAATCCAAATTCTGCTAAAATATGTTGCAAATGCCCAACTACCAGTGTCTCACCCAACTTTGAATGGCATAGCCCATGCAGGCCCATCATAATATTGGCTGAATTCCACAATTGGTCATACGAACAACATGGCAGTTTCCTGGCAAGCTGTGTACATCGCAGTATATGTACACATGTAGCCTAAAAATTAGGGACAGTTATTGCCCTGTTCATTATACATTATTTACAATCTGATTTATAAGTGGGTCAATTGTTTGAGCAATTTTAAGGGACTTTGTGACCTCCTTATCAACATTTCCAATTAATTCCGATTGGAAATCCTTTAGGAATTAATTTGATTTAATTTGCATTGAGTTAGTTTTAGCTGGTTGGAATTGGAGTACTGCATTTCCGATTGGAGAAAAATTTGCGGCCCAACTCATTGGAAGAAAAAGTTTCATTAGTTCAATTGGTTAATTGTTTTTACCAGTTGGGGTCATTTAGAAATTTTGGATTACCGAAATCATTATTTATGAAATACTGTGTTTTATGTATTTTGTATGTTTTATGATTTATTTTTGATAAATCTACATAGAAATTTGTGTTCTGGAAAATCTAACGTAAGTGTTAATGAGGGAAATTTTAAGAAACAATAAATAAATAAAGCTGCCTCACAGATTTGTTTCATAACCATGGATAAAAACATCTTCAAATTCGGCTATTTATAAATAAGATGGGGTTTTATAGTGTGTAGTAGCTCAATACAAGTGGTCATTCAATTAGTCAAATTTAGTTGGGAAAACAGGGCATTTGAATAATTGGAACAATTCCAATCTGATACCAATTGAAAAGGTCAAATTTTGCCAATTTGAAAGTACCATTCGGACACAATTATGTCCAACTGATTATTGCCAATTAAAAATAAATAAATAAAAACAGTTCATTTGAATAAGTCCGATTGGAATAATAAGGTCAACTACATCCGCCCAACATTATGTCAAATGACAAACTGCGGAAATAGTCAGACATAACGTTGATTTCTTGTAACAGTTTATTTTGTGGGAAAGGTATAGGGACCAGGACCAATGACCTACCCTCCCCATTTGTTCTTCCTTTTTAAAATTTGCGAAAAACAACAGGACCTCCTGCTTTTTTGTTTCTATAGTTTTCTGCTATACGCACCGGGGGGATATAGATATAACAACGGAATTATGTATTAATTTGTTTTTAGAGAATAAATATTTGGGGGCATGTCCACCTGTCCCAAAATAAACTGAGCGATTTATTATATAACTCTATCAAGCCTTTATCAAGCCTACCAAATGATACCATTTTTTTTGGAATGTCTTAGCATGTTTTGTCCAAAACAGTATTTATCCCCATAAGTTTCATCCATTGGCCATCAAAATGAGCACAGATGTAGTCTCATATACACTATTTATGTCGTAAACTCATCTAAAAAATAATAATAATGGCACCAAACATATGAACATTTATTCCGTCCGAAATGCATTTTTTTAGAAAATATGAATCAACATTCAAAACTATAATGGATCATCGACTGAAGATTTCCAATTCATGCGTGGATCCAGGGTCCCAAAAAGGGGTGGGGCAAACTGCTAATAAAGCAGGCTCACAAAAAAAGTATGGTAAATGGACAATGTATGGCGAAAAACATGCATGTGTATTGAACACTTGATACTTTGTGGATACTTTTGTGGAAGAATACCCAACTCAATTTAATTTGAAAATGAATACCCCTTTCTCTCATAATTCAATCAGCAAAAAAGTACATTTTTATTATTATTTATTATTCATGGTTTATTAAAAACATTCAATTTGGTTGCCAACGGCAAAATTACATTGAATTTACAAAATTTACAGAGATTAACATATACAAAAATAAACAATCAAGAGTTCCAAAGAGACATCTTAAAAATGAGTAGTATAATAAAGAATATATAAGATGAAATAAATAAATTAAAACTGATAAGACGAGTAAAATAAAAAGCAATTTACAAAGAATATATACAAATATATGTATGTATAAAACTTGAAGCTTGAAGCTTGAAGCCCCCCCCCCAAAAAAAAAAAAAAAATAGAAAAGCTAACAATTAATGGCAGTTTTCATTTAGTAGTTTGACCATGTAAGGGATTGCACTATTAACATGTCTCTTGGTACGTACATTAGGAGTTGTCAATAAATGTGAGTTACGTAGTAAACGGCCATTACTATCTCCTCTAGTTTTAGGAAGCCACTCTCGAAATTCAACACTGTTCATCAGAGAATTAGCAAATTTAAAGCAAATATGTTGGCGACGTTGCTCAAGGTCTTGAATTTCCAATACATGTAGGGCATGATGGTAAGATTCATAATCATTAGCTAAAATAATCCTACAGGCTCGTTTTTGAATTCGTTCTATTGCATTGTGTTGCTTTATAGTAAGACCTGGATGCCAGACAGGGACAGCATATTCTAATAGTGGTCGAATGAAACCAACATAAATGGTGACGAGGTCTTTGATTGCTAGACCAAACCTTCTAAGATTAGTTAACATAAACAACCGTCCACTGGCTCTACTGATAATGTCATTGATATGTATGTCCCATTTTAGATTACTGGCCACTTTAATACCAAGTATTTTAAGGGCTTCACTTGATTGAAGTTCTTGGCCAGACAGTTGTAATGGATCGCGAGGGGCAGGGTTCTTAGCAAATGTGATGTCCATAGAAAAACATTTTGCTGGGTTTATCAGCATGTTATTTTCAGATGCCCATAAATCAAATCGGTCGAGTGTTTCTTGCATGTTGCTGGAACTGCTAACTTTTATGTTCTCAACCAAGGTCATATCATCAACGTACTTAAGGGTGAGATTACAACTCTCGGTCGGCACTGCTGCATCATTTATCATGCTAAGAAAGGTGGCAGGACCTGTTAAAGTTCCTTGTGGTACGCCAGCTTTGAGTACTGACCAGCTAGAGAGGGAGTCGTGATATCTAACGCATTGAAGTCTGTCCGAGAGAAAGTCGGCGATCCATGGGATTATACATGGTCTAGTACCCATATTGAGTAGTTTTGTGATAGCTATATTATGGTCCACTCGGTCAAAGGCTTTGCTAAAATCAGTGACAACTATACGTGTGAGGCTTTTTGAATTATCAGCATGTTGAAATATGTTGTTGAGGAGTTTAACCAGGTAGTGTGTAGTAGAATGGCCCTTACGAGCTCCGAACTGGTTTGGGTCAATGAGAGGCTCGATGTCTTCCATGAGCCAACTAATGATAAAAGACTCTGCGACTTTAGCAAAATGATCAGTTAAGGATATAGGCCTCAGTTGATTCCATGTTGGCGGGTTAGTTTTCGGTATCGGAACGACGACCGCTTTCTTCCACTGAGGAGGAACTACTGATTGATTGAACGATGTATTGAGGATGTCCGCTAGGGGTGAGCTCAATTCACAGGCGAATTCGCGAATTATCTTAGCTGGGATGCCATCAGGACCACCAGCCTTGGTACAGCTGATTTTCGAGAGTTTTGAGAAGACTACCCATGGATAAATGTATGGAGTTGAAGTGGGGGCAGGTAAGTATGCAGGTAAGTTTGAAACTGAGAGTGGTCTAATGTCATTGCCAATGGAGGAGAAGTGTTTATTGATACAATCGGCTATATCAGCAGAGTTTTCAGGATCGATGTCTTGTGGTGGTGAGATACTGGGTTGTTGCTTATTTTTTGTTGTCATAATGCGAATCTGCCGGTACCATTGTGCAGGGTTAGATTTTTTAAGTCTCTGAACTCTATTAATCCATAATTTGAGCATTCCATCATCATTTAACCCAACTCATCGCGGTTGATCAAGAATTCAATTTCATCAATTGGCGTTCATTTGTCACATTTTTACTTTCAATTTTCAGGCCCGAGTATACAATTTACTTTCCTAACTGTTTCACTTGCCTTGCTTGTCAGGAGATTGCGACTAATGAAACCAACCCCCCCCAAATTTTTTTTTTTAAATAACAAAAAATACCAAAATACCAAAATACAAGAATACAAACAACAAACAATCAACAAAAACAAACAATGATAAAAATGTTAAATAAGAACAAAACAAAAAGGACAAGGAAAGAAAGAAAAAACTTAATGGAAACGGTGAAAGCATGACGTGGAAATATTGCAACTGGGAACACATCTGCAAGATGACCCCGTAGGAATGCTCAGATTCTTGTTTGGTACTTTCAATTGTTTGAGATTAGAATAATTTAAAAAAATGGATAGCGACAAGAAGAAGTGTTGAAAAAGATAGGCCATGGGAAACTCACTAAAAGGGCGCACATGAAACTTCTACAAAATCCTTTGCACATCGAAAAACGAAATAGAACTCAGGACAGGTTGCGATTAGCATATGAAAGAAGCTATTGATATTCATGCAATTGAGAAATAACGTGTGCGGTTAGGCTGGCCGGCCGGTCAGTAACTAAAGCCCCAGTCACACATTCACGATTTTTTCCCCGAGTTCCCACGAATAGCGCCGATCCTATACTGACATGGTTGCTCCCGATTATTAGCAAAAATCAGCATGAATCGGCTTCACTTGCGATCCCCTCACGAGTACTCATCACTGTTGTAAGTCAATGCTAAGAATGCACTACGTTATCCAAGCCGATTTATCCCAAATGCCCAACGAATTAACACGAGTGTAGTACGACTTCTCTCGACAGCGTAACGGTTTATCCCGAATGCGTCACGAATTACCACCACTACAGCCTGACTTTTCACGACAGCGTTACGGTTTACCCCGACGTCCGCACGACTGCAATAAGAAGGGGGAGTCGTACGTAACTCGTAGTGCTGTCGAAGTAGTTCTTGGTGGTTCTTGAAACAACCGTACTTGCCAGGTGGCACGATTACCCCAAGAATATCGCCGAATATCCCGACCTTGTCTACGGTGCCCGTACGGCTATTCACGATCCCCTCACGACTGGTGTAAGAATGCCTCAAGAATTCAAAAAATCGTGGGTGACTCACGATGGTTTTGAACATGTCCAAAACTATCGGGAGACTATCAAGATGTTCCAAGAACACTCAAGATTACTCAAAAATGACCACGTTGCCAGTAGGGTCTCACCACGGATATCCCCGATTTTCCAACTCGTGGGAATTCGGAGCAAAAATCGTGAATGTGTGACTGAGGCTTAAGGCAGTCTTTTGTTCAGTAAAATCCGCTGACTCTGTGTCCATTGAATACGTCCCTAAACGCAGTGAATGACAGCACTGAAATTGTGACTGCTTGAAAATTAATATGAACACAACAATATAAAAAATAAACTCAAATTTTATCGGATCAGTAAAACGAAGTAAATTTGAATGTTCTTTAACGAAAATGAACAAAGCAGTTTTGAAAATGGCCGAGAAAACCTATACTATCTATGGTAACTTAATTTGACGTGACAGTATGTGAATAATAACTTCAAAGATGCCCACGTGACCATTTATAAACTATTCACAATTTAAACTGTCATGGGGTCGGGTTCATGACCTTTCTTTACAAATGAATAGAGAAGGTATTTAGAAGATAAAGGTTATAAAATATAAGGATTACCATCATAATTGAGCCGAGACTGTTCCTTTGGGCGACTTGAATAGGCAGACGAGACAGACAAACTGCTGTCAGATATAGCCTTACTCTCCATTCCTAAAGGATGACGGCAATCTGAATGATAAAAAGAACATTAAAAAAATAAAATAAAATAAGAGTAGTAGTCGACGTCGGATTTCCACGTAATAAAGCTTTGATATGTGTTCTAGTCTAGCCGCAGGCCTAAGAGGAGCTGATCCGCAGGGGTTTAGGGGTTCAGACCCCCCCGCCCCCAACGCGTGGCTGCATTAACCAAAAATAAATATCTTTTTTTTTGGAGAAACCATAAGCTGTTTTTAACAAAGCCACTGTATTCCGAAACACACAGTGTGCAGAAGTCTACGTCAGAGCATAATATGGTGGGCCGATTATAAGTCAGGGCTAGTGTTGCTACACCGTGTCTTATGACACAATACATTCCAACTAGCCTATCCCTTAGGTTTGATTATGCTGCTGTTCCCCAAATTGGGCTACAGTACTCCAAATTGGGCTACATTACTCCAAATTGGGTCTAATGAAAGACTTGTAGATTGTAGCTGTGGTACGACTGTTTTAATTTTTATTTTATTTTATTACATTTTACAATGGCAATCAAGTTACATCAATTAAATATAAAACCAAATCAAAAAGACAAAAAATCCACAAATATTCATTTTAAACAAAAAGCCAGTGAGTGGTAAGATAGAACAGGTGACCAGCACCTCTACAAGGCCATCCTACCACAAGAAACCCACTGAACATTTTATACTTCGTTACACCCCCATTCCCCCGTTACACCACTGGAGGGCCGCTGAACCAAGTTAAAACGGAAAAGACAACATTAAGTAACTAATTCATTACGCCGACAGAGAGAGCAATGGCAAGAAGACATCCATGTACAAACATTATCTACCGAAAAAACTGGAAGCAAATTTTGAGATTTAAACGACCAAAGTGAAGTGGCAGATATTAAGGTTTTCCACTTTGTTTTCCTCATCCTTCCAAGTTTTATACTAGTAGTCATACATAAGTTGCTAATGTGTTGTGTCCAGGTGAGTTTGGCATCTATTGTAACCCCCAGGATCTTGATGGAGGCCACGTCACTTAATTGCTCCTCAAGAAATTTTAGTTGAGGATGCAGTGGGTTTGTAGTTGAGATATGATGATAGACTGAGTTTTAGATGCATTGAACTTCCATTTCTTGGCCCAATAAGCTAGTTTTGTTAGATCACGTTGAAGTGATGCTGCACAGTGTATTCTCTCAGCAAGTGATGTAATTGTAGAGAAAAGGAACAGTCGTCTGCATAGCTGAACATTCTATTTTCAAGGTTTTCAGCAATGTCGCTGTTGAAAATGAGAAAAAGAGAAGGACCTAGTACACTGCCCTGAGGTACACCAGAACTGATAGGTGAGATGCTTGAGAGTTGACCTCCAACAGAAACTTGCTAAATTCTGTTGCTCAAATATGATTTGAACCAGCGGAGTAGATAACCAGTAATCACACAATTATGCAATTTAGCAAGAAGACTTGTATGCCATACTTTATCAAATGCTGCCGACAGATCAAGTGCAATGATTCAAAACCTTTATCAAGATTGTCTTGAATTTATTGTGTGATGAGAAGAAGTGCATCATTAGTGGATCTCTTAGGTAGGAAGCCGAACTGTAGATAAGGAAAGGGACCATTAGTAAGACAGTATGTCAGGAGACCCTTGTTTACAATCCTGACTGACAGAAGGGTTATTGGTCAGTAGTTCCGGGGATCACTTGGTGAGCCAGGTTTGGAATAGGTTTACATGTGCGCACTTCCAGGCACATCATCACAAATTTGCGAAAGAAGTGTGTGAGTGAAACAGCTCGTTCTGGAGCAGCTCCTTTCAGAACAATTGCAGGAATCCTGTATGGTCCGGTAGCCTTGTGTGTACAAGGTTTTGGAGCTCCTTTAAACATTTTTGTCAAGCTCCTCTGTGGTTGTGAGGTGAATATCTGAAGCAAGCTCGTTATCTGGGTTGAACGAATGAATGATTGGTTAAGTACGTCTGCTTTAGCTTTGTTGTCAGTGATTGGCTGATTGTTGACAAAGAGTGTGGGAACACAAGATGAACGATTTATATTTAGTGAAGAGTTTAGAGTACTCAACCACTGCTTGGATGATTTGTCCTCATCGTCAAGAGAAGACCTCAGTTTTATGCTGAACCTCTTTTGAGCCTGTCTGTATGTGTGCTGACAGTTATTTCTGGCATGTTTGTACTCATTCCAGTCATGTCTGTCTGCTATGAGATTTTTTCCATTCATTCCAGAGCTTTACTTTCCTGTCAAGAGCAGCTTTACACACTTTGTCAAACCAGGTGTGGCTGTCGGATCTGCTTGAAAGGAACAGATGGGTATGCAGTGGTCTATAAAATTGCTTCTGTGATTTCTGTTTCAATTTGTGTCCAGCAATCCTCTATGTTATCCAGACGAAGGAATTTGGATCATGTAGCTGTTGATTTTGTTCACGAAAGAAATCCCAATCAGCATACATATATAGCCAGGCAGTCTTCTTGGTAGTTTTTGGACGATGAGATGGTTGAAGGTTACATAGACTGTGGAATGGTCTGAAGTGCCAATGTTAACACTGATAGAGGATATAGTCCCAATAATGCTGACGATGCTGATGGGGTACTCATTACGAGGCCAGACAAGAAGGTGAACCCAACTCTTCCACACAGTATAAAGTGAACAGTAGCTCAGCTTTGAGCCATGACTGCCGACGTTGTCTACCATGAAGATCCTCTGCCGCCAGTCTAATGCTGTTCACCACTAGACCTTAGCAGGAGAACAGGAAGATAGGTTTCTAGAGGGCCTGCCACCCGCTACATCATGTCATGCGCCTTAAACAAGCCAAGCCGGTAAGACAAGCCGGTGTCTAAAATGGTTTATGATGAAAATAGCCCAAAGAGTGGTCGAAGGGTAAGATACAGTTAGTAAAAGTCAAAAGTCAAAACACCAAGCCAGTTCCCAAACCGAAGTATGGGGATACGCCTTTCCCAATTGCAGGAGATCTGTGTGTATGTACCCCTGGTGGCATCGGTGAAGTCTTGATCTTTCCAGGGGTCAGTCGCCTCTAACCCTACCTAAGCTAAATTAAAAACTAACTTTAACTGACAAGGTATTCCTCAAAAAGAGATGGGAGTAGACAGAGGAATGGGGGTAAGAAAAGAAATGTAAAGAGAGGACAGCTAGAGAAAGACAGCTGAGGAGGTAAAGGATGCTTAATCCCTCATTCTGGTGTACACCAGCCTCTCACAAGGACCCTCATTCTGGTATACACCAGCCTCTCACGAGGACCCTCATTCTGGTATACACCAGCCTCTCACGAGGACCCTCATTCTGGTATACGCCAGCCTCTCACGAGGAGCCTCATTCTGGTATACGCCAGCCTCTCACGAGGACCCACATTCTGGTATACGCCAGCCTCTCACGAGGAGCCTCATTCTGGTATACGCGGCCAGCCTCTCACGAGGACCCTCATTCTGGTATACGCCAGCCTCTCACGAGGACCCTCATTCTGGTATACGCCAGCCTCTCACGAGGACCCTCATTCTGGTATACGCCAGCCTCTCACGAGGACCCTCATTCTGGTATACGCCAGCCTCTCACAAGGACCCTCTTTCAAAATCCTGGATCCGCCCCTGCGTAGTGTTTTCTGAGCTCAGTGTGTATGGTCGACTTCTGTTGTAATACAATCATGTTTTGCTTTGTCAGTATGAATAGCATTGTGAGATACAAGAAACGAAAACGAAAAGGAACACAGTGATGCCCCTCAGCATTGCTCGCCGAACTAGTAACCAGCCTGCTTGCATGGGCACAATGTTGTTGTTTTTTCTTATGCAGACAAGTACTGCTATTAGCTTCTTTAAGGTGTTATTTAAAGGTATTTTATATAATTAATTCACTTAGGTTTTTGGCACTGCTTGTTCGCCACTATAACATGCCGGATCGGTCGAGGCCCGGATTACCAACGACCGCACTCCTCGCTGTTTCGCCTCAGGGTGGTGGTGACAAGTATGCTACTGGAGCGACAAAGACAACACCAACCATCAAGCTTCCCAAGGAAAACACCATCATTGGGACATGGAACGCCCGCACCCTATATGCATGCGGAAAGTTGAAAGAACTACCTCATGAACTTGTCAAGTATACCTGGGATATCTTGGGGCTAGCTGAAGTCATATGGAAGGGTTTTGGGGAAACAATAACAGATGAGGGTCACAAACTATGGTACAGCGGAGATGACTCTAAACACCAACATGGAGTAGGCTTCATTGTCAACAAAGCCAGAGTCAACTCTGTTATCAGCTGCACACCAGTATCCAGCAGGCGTATCTCCTTACGCATCTCGGCACAGCCAAAGAACGTCACTATCATTCAAGTCTATGCTCCAACGCTAGACTATGATGATGATGCAGTTGAAGAATTCTACACAGACCTAGACGAAATCATAAAGAAAACACCAAAAAAGGACCTCCTCGTCATCCAAGGTGACTGGAATGCCAAAGTAGGTTCAGACGTACATGACCAGTGGGCTGGGACAGTTGGACGTTTTGGGGCAGGGGAGACTAATGATCGAGGGTTGCGATTGTTAGAATTTGCCAGCAGTCATAAGCTCACCCTGGCCAACACGCTGTTCCCACATAAGACCTCCCGGACAACAACATGGAACTCACCTAATGGGCAAGATACATAACCAAATTGACTTCATCCTCACCCCCAGAGATTCAAGTCTGGTATCAACAAGGCCAAGACCAGGACCTTCCCTGGTGCTGATGTTGGTAGTGATCACGACATGGTATTGATGACGTTCAAACTCAAGCTAAAGAAAAATTACAAACAAAACAGTCCACGCATAAGATTCAACGTGGAGAAACTGAAAGACCCGCAAATTGCAGCAGTGTTCGAAGCAAATGTGGGCGGAAGATTTGCGGCTCTTAACCTGCTAGAGGAAGACATCAATTCCCTTACCGATAACATCAAGGAAGTGCTTCAGAAGTCAGCAACAGAAGTGCTAGGGAAGAGAAAGAAGAAGAACCAAGCTTGGGTCACGGATGACATTCTGGACCTGTGTGATACCAGACGGGACCTAAAGAAAACCAGAAAAGTGGACCATGAAGCAGCACGCCAGTACAGCGCTGTGAACAAGACCATCAGGAAGCAAATGAAGAAAGCCAAGGAGAAATGGATATAACACCAGTGCGACAACATTGAAGCTGGGATGAGGGGAGGCAACAGTAAAACAGCCTTCGACACACTTAAGATGCTGACAAGATCACACCAATCAAGGGCTGCTGTCATTGAGGATAAAGAAGGATCTCTCCTCACAGAAGAGACATCAGTGACCAGCAGATGGACCGAATACTGTGAAGAACTCTACAACTTTGAGCTCACACCTGACAATAGTATACTGGCCAATGCCACCAACGCCAACAGAGAACCTGGAGATGCACCAATACTTCAAGATGAAGTAGAGGAGGCTGTGCGCTCGCTCAAGAGAGTCGAGTCACCAGGTGTGGATAACATCCCAGCAGAGCTCTTGAAACATGGAGGGCCGGAACTCATCAAGACATTGGCAACCATCTGCCAGAGGATATGGGACACAAAGCAATGGCCGAAAGAATGGACCCAATCCCTGATAATACCTCTTCCAAAGAAAGGTAATTTATAGAACTATCAGTCTAATCAGCCATCCAAGTAAAGTGATGTTGCGGGTACTCATGAACAGACTCAGGAGTAAGACAGAGGAAATCCTAGCAGAAGAGCAGGCCGGATTTAGACCAAAGAGGAGTACCTCGGAACAGATTTTCAACATCAGACTATTAACTGAGAAACATCTCCAACACAAGCGTAATATCTACCACAATTTCATCGACTTCAAGAAAGCTTTCGACCGTGTCTGGCATGAAGGATTGTGGCAAGTGATGAGAAACTTCAACCTTGACAATAACATCATCCAAGTCATCGAAGCACTCTACAAAGATTCCACCAGTGCAGTTCTCCTGAATAATAATCTCGGAGAATTTTTCAGAACAACAGTTGGAGTTCGACAAGCATGTCCCCTCTCACCAATGCTGTTCAACATCTACCTCGAAAACATCATGCAGGAGACGCTCCATGACTTCCATACCTCTATATCCATTGGAGGGCGGTCTCTATGCAACCTGCGTTTTGCTGATGATATCGACCTTATGGGAAGCAGCGAAGCAGAACTTCAGAATCTCATCACCAGACTGGAGGAGGCATCAGGAATCTATGGAATGGAAATCAGTTCAGATAAAAGCAAGATCCTGGTTAGCACGTACAGCCAGCAAACAGCTACTAACATCATCCTGAATGGGCAAAGACTTGAAGAAGTGGATAGCTTCAAATATCTTGGGTCCACTTTGAGCAAGGATGGCAGCTCAACCAAAGAAATCAAAACAAGACTCTGCATGGCCTCATCTGCCATGACAAGGCTAAATGTCATCTGGAAAAACAGCTCCATCAGCCTACCTGTGAAGGTTAAATTGTACAAGTCACTGGTGGTCCCCATTCTCCTGTATGGGTGTGAGAGCTGGACACTTACTGCTGACACAGAACGAAGAATCCAGACGTTTGAGCACAAGTGCTACAGAAAGGTACTGCGCATCTCATACAGAGAGCATAGGACAAATGACTTTGTCAGACACCAAGTCCAGTCAGGAACCACTCCTTGCAACAGTGAAACGCCGCAGGCTCGCCTGGTACGGTCATGTGTCCCGTCACGACTCCCTGTGCAAAACTATTCTCCAAGGAACAGTTGAGGGCAAACGACGGAGAGGCAGACAAAAGAAGTCCTGGTCTGACAACATTCGAGACTGGACAAGCCTAAATACTGCCACCCTCATACGTATAGCGGAGGACAGAGAGCTGTGGCGATCTCTGACAATAGATGCATCCATCATGGCACCCCAACGATCCGCACGCCGGTCACGGGACGAATAGAATAGTTCGCCACTATGCTATGCATACATACTTCCCTCTAAATGAGGTGGACCGAGTGGCTGTTTTTAAACAAAAACCAAATGTTCTTACCTAGCTGAACATTGAAGGAGCACACCTGGGGTGACACCTGCCCCTCAGATTCGCTCGCCGTACAATGAACCACTGTAATATCCTTGGTGAAATTCGTTCCCGGCATTGGATTGCACGACACGATGAGTGGGATACCGGTGTTAGCATCGTTGGCATTGGGGATCGTAAAGTTGACCATCGTGTCGGTGGCTATGATATCGGCATCGGGGCAATCTGAAAAGACTGCTCTCAAAGTGAATAAGAAACATGTTTTTAATTGAAGGCGACGTATTTGAGCGGAAAAGGGAGTGAGGTTGGTTTTGAAAACAAGGACAATGACACTGATGCTATTTTACTCCATTCCAAGTAAGAAATATATTCTATGTCAAGTATTGGCATTTGTTTAGAGCCTCTCTTTAACGACAACATTAAATAAGCTGAAACTTTCACATTTGCATTCATAATCTTGATTCTTATAAAGTATGGATCGATTTACACACAATTTACTAAAAGTGTATATTGTTTTTAATGGTATTCTTTTTCATTGAACATTTTCACATGCACCTTACAGTCCAAACTTATACTAACTTCAGGCAGTGTGAAAATTAGTGAAGTTGCAAACGTAATCTAAATAGTGAACATCAAAACTTGTAAAGTTTCATATTTAAGTTAAGTAATACTAATTGCGGTTACACCATGTGAAATTCTCTATTGAGTGGTAATTAGTTCTGAAAAGAACTGGAGGTTACAACTCGAAGTTTCGATCAGTATGCTCTGATCGTCATCATCAGAATGTTTAAGTTAACAAGTAAAAATATTAAACGTCAAATAACACAATTACACGACTGGAAATTAAAGATTTATACTTTAAAGATATATTCTAAGACATTGTTTTTTCTTTTCAAAATTCACAACTACAGGAGCATTTTTAAATGCATGGCAACAAAATGGGGTGGGGTGGCACAACAAAAATAGTGGGGCATTACTATTTTATTTTTTTAGAAATTTAGGAGCAGTCGTATTTCTTAGCCCAAAAAGGAGTCTCCAGTTTCTGGCCATAGATCGGCTTTGAAATCGGTGCGGTGACCCTTTTTTGCCAACTAGTGAAACGGGCTTATTGGAACCAGACAAAATTCTGAAGAGAAGGCGCAAATGCTTGTCATGCTCTGCAGGAGTGGTACTGGCAATGAGCAGATCGTCAATGTGGGCATAGCAAAAATCAAATCCACGGATGACTTCGTCTATGAATCTTTGAAATGTTTGTGCGGCGTTGCGGAGTCCGAACGGCATCCGAACGAATTCAAAGAGTCCGAAAGGCGTGGTGATAGCTGTTTTGGGAATATCAGCAGGTTCAACTGGAATCTGGTGATATGCGCGAACTAGATCAATTTTGGTCGTTAAAAGAGTATGGTCGTTAAAAGAGGCCTCACAAATTGGGCAAACGTCCATACCAGTATGTGAAAAAGTCGTTTAAAATACAGCACGACAGAATTCAAATCGGTCCAGCAATGTCAGTTGGGTGTTGATTCACTCGATATCTTGGGTCATCGCGTTGACTCCAATGGCATCCGCCCCTTAAAGGAGAAAGTCACGGTCATCCGCGATTTTCCACGACCACCAACTCTGACCAAACTACGTGAATTCCTCGGTCTCATCAACTTCTACCGCCGTTTTATTCCCCGTTGTTCGCAGGTCCTTCAACCGCTCACCGATCTGCTAACTAACGCAAAAAACAAATCTGCACCTCTCCCTTGGAATAACACTGCTACAGCTTCATTTCACGCTATCAAAGCGGCTCTCGCTAATGCCACTCTCCTCGCTCATCCAAAGCCCGACGCGCCTCTGTGCGTCATGACAGATGCTTCGGATGTCGCCGTGGGAGCTGTTCTTCAACAACGAGTTGCCAATGCATGGCAACCACTCGCATTCTTCTCCAACAGACTTCAACCAGCAGAGACACGTTACAGCACATTTGATCATAGCACCAAAACCAAAAACCAAAAATCCAAAAAAACGAAAAACCAAGCTCAGCGCCAAAAGCAAGCTAAGCGCCAATGCCAATGCCAATGCCAATGCCAATGCCAATGCCAATGCCAAGCCACGCCACGCCACGGAAACCAAAACAAAACAAAAATAAAAATTAGAAATGCCGACGCGACGTGTGCGGAGACCAGAAACGGGAGAGTTTCAATTCATTTTGGCTTTAGCTTACCAAAGTCTTAAACCAATCTTTATAAAATAAATATTAAGATGATGGAGAATGTTTGAGGGGTAACATCTCTTAGGATGAAGTGTCTTCTCCCCGCCACCATCCCCATCCCACCGCCCGTCGCGTCCAAGAAAGTTATCGATTTGATATAATTATTTCGGTAAAATTATTATCATTATAATTGAGATATTTGAACAAAAATTACATTTGACTAATTCCCGGAAAATCCCGAGAAATCATTTTTTAAATGCTTTAAACTGCACCACCCATTTTCATTCATTCCAGAGTATCTCCCATGCAGAAACGTTCTCTATAATACGACTCTGAATATTTTTCATTTGTGAAAAATCACTTTTAATACCTGTTGCGGCTGCCACTCTTCTGCACAATACTTTAATATCATAGGAACCTATACATATACAGAAATGGAAACATTACCTCTGCATCCAAGTAGCTCAAAGCGCATACATATCCCGTTATGCCACATGACGGGTTCTATCTGTATGAATCTAGTCTGCAGAGTCGTGGGAAAGTAGACAGTTACTGGTGTGTTTCTGTCCGTGTTGCCCTGAAACTGAAGACAAACATACATAATTTTATTTAAAATAAGGTTTATTTAATAGGTGTCTTGCAATCTTTTTTCTCGAGATGTAGCGAATTTTATGAGATTATTAGGGGAAAAAAATCAATTGTTCCCCACCCTCCCCTCCCATGTATTGATATCGAGAGCCATTGGATGTTGGTACTTTGTCCTAGGGTTGGGATTGGCAAATGGGGATCCTCACCTATGGCTTCATGGTATTGTCACAATTGATAGTTGCATAATTGTATATGAGACAGTATACAGCAATGATGTCATCACTATTAACTGATGTCTTGTTAGGCACAAAATGTCTGAAATTTCAGACAATTTATGTTTAAAAAGTAAAATTGTTTTTTAAATTCTTCAAGCCAGCTTCTTCTGAGCAGTTCTGCCTAAAAGTCAGAAAATGACAACCGTGACTGTAAATCCTCGGACCAAGGTAAAAAATAAAACTATCAATAAGTCTATTCAATTCAAGTGTATTGGTTACGGGGAATAAACGTTTTGATATTCGCATTTCATCTCGCTAGCACAAGTTATCCCGCTTATCGCACGAGGCCGAAGGCTGAGACACACCATATTTTCTGTGTTTCACGAGCGCGCAGGGTAACGAATTTAGCCTCCAACATTTGATACTCTATTTACAAACTAATCATAACAAACTATACAAATTTCATCTTTCTTTCGAGTATATTATTTCTGTTTATATTGTTACGATCCGAAAATCTTCAAACTATCCGTGAATGCAAATTACTCAAAAAGCCTGAATTTTCTCAGATCAAACAAGATCACACTGATATACTGATATAAAGAACAAAGAAACAAAGTGATTTAATAATAAAAATATCAACCGTTCCAAATATCGATGGGTTTAACAAGCGTACAATGATTAGGGTAAACAAGTGTACATTAAGAAAAGATCTTACACTAAATAAGAAGATCTTACGGGCGAGGACTGAGCAGGCTCCAGCGAAAACGACACAAAAACGGTTATCTGACACGGTGTAAATAAAGCTGGACGTGGGGCGAGTTCACCTCCAACAAACGGCCGGAAATAGACGAAACCACGGGGACGCAAGTCGACTACCGTGACAAAATATGGGAAAGAAGAAATCCCAAAAATACCGAACTGTAGATTTAGTTCACAAAATGTCTCTTCCGGAATTAAATTCAGCTCTCAGACACTTCACTCGGTCAAGACGAACTTTCTCAAAATACTCCACAGACGAGTTGTAAGCGACATCACAGGTCCTAGTGGGTGTACACTGAAGTATCGATATAGTCTCATCAAGTCCTGTTTACTGAAGTCTTGGTTTGCTCAAGTCCTACTTAAAATCCTCTACCAGCCCGTATTTATAGTTTTTAATCCCTTCTAGAAAATACTACATATTTCTTCTTTACTTCACTTCTAGAAATTTCTGAAAATTACATCATTTTCCAAAACAAACTTCCAGAACGTTCTAGTCATAACCCGTAAACATAATCCCGCCCCCTTTGGGGTCAACACGCGGTCACACACGGATTATCTCCACATACGGTTTGTGTGTATATGTAACAATACCACAACCTTCAGAAAATATTCGGCAATCGGCATTATGTACGCCTACATTGCGCTGTCGACCAATCAGAATCAAGGATTCAAGCAATCTAGGGGATATAAAGTTTACGTAGATTCGCGGAAGAGTACATAAACCATCTTATGGACACAATCAGCGACCGGAGTCACGTGACTCATAGTGGGTATAAAATGTAAACAAACCAAGCAAGCGACGCGAAGTGTATGGAAAAGCATGGCTTCTTCCGAGTGCTTCTGCTGTACAGGGCACATCATAGATGTTGCATTATCAATGCGCGAAGAAGTTTTTATCCGGAACTAGGGCAAGGCTCGGCCACCACTCATTTTGGGGCGATCTTCAATGTTTGTTCAACTCTTTTACATAAAAATACACCACAGACTTAACCAAAAAATGAAATTTTCACATGTTGAAAACGTAACTGCATTTTCCAGTGGGCAGCAAAGAACGTCAATGTAGCTTTTGGGGACCATCGTATTTTAACGTTTTCGACTTCGTGTTCAACCGAGTTTGCGTCACTAAATGATCGATATCTTCACAACGGTCGCAGTATAGTGGATGAAAATTATACATTATATAGTTCATTAGTTATTCCTCACCTCAGTAAAGTATCAATATTCTATCTGAAGCGATGTGGATTAAACTTTTTTTTTTAATTTGCAGCTATCCAGAACTGGGAAAATCCGAAACCGGGAAAACGACTGTTAGTAAATACAGTAGAGTAGTATGCCAGTCTCCTGCGACTTTGACAAAGTCACAAAGCATTACGTGTTTTGAACATTCAGTTTGCCTTCCCTTGCCATTCAGCTATCAATGGGTCGTTGTTTTAAAACCCTCCCTATGTTTATACACAGCGCACTGCTGGTTTGTTATTTTGTACCCACTATACATCACGTGACCACTACTAGCTCGGAGTCGCCGATTGTGTCTATTGAAGTACACTTTACAATGACCTTCCTATCCGTGTTTTTCGGTAGTACAGAGAGGAATCGGAGTCCAACGTGGGCAAGTCATTATGACGCACAGTGTACCAGATGTGGCTTAATAAATATTTTAAATAAAATTGTTTTCTACTATTTTAAAATAACCAATTCATGAAATCCTGATTTTTGTTTTCAAATAAAATAAGTTCATATTTTGTCTCCCGTATTGTTTTTTTTTACATTTGATTATTGATGAGATGTAGCTAATATGATCTCATGTAAATTTTGAGGGACAGGTTATCTTTCTCAGAGTTATCAGTCATATCAGCCATTATTAATTGGTGGAAAAAATTGTTCATATTAATTATATCGATTTGTTTGTAGTAAAATTGTTATTTGCTTTTCCTCGATACAGAACCGTACAGTAGAAAAAGACGTCGTTAGTTTGTTACACTTAGATGCAATGAGAAGGTTTAGGCCTATTGGAAAATTTGAAGTGCAAGTATGTCGATGCCATTATTGCTAACCTCCAATGGTGACCCATCGGCTTGGACAGTCACGTAGATCCAATCAGCTCCGTTGCCACTGTACTTTATTTTATATGCCTTTATCCAATACCCACCATTGAAATTCCCTTGTGTGACGATGCCAGTGACAGTAACTGACTCGTGCAGGTCCACACGAATCCACTTGTTCTGATCGTCGTAGTTTGCACACCAGGCACCTATAGAAATAGAAGGATCAGATATCTACGATTGCTGTATATTGGTTTGCCGGTTCGGTTCGATTTGGTTCGGTTATTTTATATAAGTGGGGTGTGTCGTGAATACTTGGGGATATCTGAGTGAACATTTGATGTTCTCAATGAGGTGAACCCCGCTATAATCGGTAATGAACGCTGGATTCAAGAATAAGGCCGATCCCAGTATTTCCAAACCGGGTTCGTATGTGTATGGATAATTATAATATCTACCACAAAAAACAAATTGTATTTGTTAATATTGTTATTGAGACAAATGCCATACATAGTAAACTAACAATCTGTTGCATATAATTAGTGGATTAAGCGTTGGTCCTCCCCGTGCGAAATCATCATATAAAATAGGGCCCAATAAGCCTTGTAAGAATTGTATGCATGGATTTCGACAGAGTAAGGGGGCACTTGCCCGAGACCTATGGTCCTCGTGCCTCTCTGCTTGGATTTCAGATTCGCTAAGAAAAACACAAAGGCCTGTACAAACAAAAAAGTGCCTAAAGCGCCCTCTGAAAATCCTCGTCTACACTGAACTGACCCAGTTACATACAAATGGCAGTGCAATAGTTAGCAGCCGATAATAAAACACTCATTTAAACTGATTAATCATGAAAATACCTGAAGGGACAATAAACACAACGGCGTATATTTTTTTATTAAGATTTTGTTTGGGGGAAACGAACCGATAAATCCATGACAATCCTGAAAATGGCAACATACATGTGATTTTGCATTTTAAGGTAATGACGGTCTACTGGATATTGTACACATTTTATCAAAATCATTATTGAAAGATGACCACAAACTCAACTAAATAAATGTCTAGCAGTATCAAAATGAAGTACTTCCCTGACAAGAGGAAATTCAATAGACGTGTTCATAATAAACGGTTATCATGGCAACCATTAACACCTATCGTTGTTTTGGGCACGAAGATGGTCATTAAGATACAAATTTGAAAATATCTTATGCGTTCTGAACATATTAAAAGTAATTTAAGAAAACATGAATCAACATAATGGATCATCAGCTGAAGATTGAATACAAATAATGTGAATACAAATGCAATATTTGTTTTCTTGTTGATTTCTATACATGTCTCTCCTTATATTTTATCAAAAGTGATAGGACTTTGGATACATAACGCTACTTATCCTACTGGCATGCGCGGATGCAGGGTCCCACGTAACCATTTATAAACTAATCACATTTTGTGCATTTAACACTGTCATGTGGGTCTGGTTTATGACTTTTTATAAATGAATTCAGAAGATATTTAGAAGATAAGGTTTACCATTATAATTGAGCCGAGACTCTTCCTTTTTGGTATCTGATGAGTAGATAGACGAGACTGACAAACTGCTGTCAGGTATATCCCCACTCTCCATCCCTAGAGGATCACGGCAATCTGAATGATAAAAACAATCAAACAAATAACAATAGTAGGCGACGCACAGTGGGACTGGGCGAAACCAAAGTGCGCCAAAAGGGGTCATTTATTTAAGTTGATCTATCTATCAGTCTATTATTAATCTATTATTTATATTATACAATTATATTTTTTCTCTGCATAGGGAGTGGCTCTACTCGTTAAGCCTATCAAGGTTTCTAGATCACTTCATTTCTTTTTGTATATAACATACTATAATTATATTTAATTAATACGTTGAATATCACATTGTATGTACTGAGAAGAAACAAATAAATGAAATGAAATGAAATAAAATTTATGTATGTTCCAGATTTTATTTCTTTACATTGTTTAGGTTGCTAAGATCCTCTACGACTATTTTATAAACTGTAGAACTGCTCACAATCTCAAAAACCGGAAATGTTTTTCATAAAAGCCGATTGCTGGTAACAAATTTAAAATTGTCGTGGGATTTTGACAGAAGCTATCGTCATGCAAATTGAACTAAACCCAGTGCAGATCTACATTCTTGAAAAATTAAGTCGATTGTAAATTAGTTTTTTGATTTCATCAGCAAAACTGAGGAATTTGGTTTAAAAATTACAAAATAATTTTTTTGTTCAGCTATGGTACTGGTGGAACTAGAAATTCCCGCCTAAATTTTCATATTTCCTAGAAGCTGAACCTTTCCAACATTTTGATACCAAATTAGCTTGCGACCACATGCGACCTGCGATTTTGTAGCTATTTTGCAAACCCTTCCGACATTTTTGACCCTTTTTTCATAACTCTACTGTGAGCAGCGCGCCTTTTATGCAGTGAAACTGAAGGACTTCTTATTATTCCTTGCGGTTTCCGCTTCGTAAACAAAGGCAAGTCTTACGTAATGATAGCATGATAAACAATTGAGCAGTTAAAATTAGTGTCTTTATAGTGGGAGTGCAAGACGTATTTAAAAAAAAGGTAAATTAGGCAAACAAAAATGATCACAGGTCTACGTGAAACTTGGTGTAATAGCAAATCTTGTCTGCAGTCAAAGTATCGCGTCCTGCAGATGAGTTGGTGATTGACTTTCATTGCACAAGTTGGACTGCTCAACACATCAGTGAGTGGTGCTAGTGTTAGCATTACCAAGGTGCATCACTCCCTTAAAGAGATTTTCTTACACGGCTGAAAGTTGATGGAGCATACTTGTAGTGCCATGTGCCTTCAGCATCGCTCGCTCTACCTTCACCATCACCGTGCTGTTCTTGGTGAATTCCGTCCCTGTCATTGGACTGCACGACACGGTGAGTGGCTTGCCGGTGTAGTAATCGTTATAGTGGCCTTGGTGATCGTAAAGATGACCATCGGGTCGGTGGTTATAACATCGGCATCGGGGCAATCTGAAAAGACTGCTCTCACTGTGAATGAACAATTACAAACCAAATTGATTGTCAAATGTTCTTGATTCTGAAACAAGTTAATTGAAGGCGACATATTTGAGCGGGAGGGAGGAAGGAAGGAAGGAATGCATTATTGTGATGAAAACGTTTAAAGGAGGTGCACCATTGGTAAAATATCTGTAAATGCATCCAAAAAGAGGAGGGTCTGGACCCCCTGGACCCCGTTCTAGATCCGCCCTTGGTAACATGTCTGTAAATGCATCCCAACTTTCTAAGAATAAAACTATGTCTTACATAGCTTAACGTTGAAGAACACATTTGTGGTGCCACGTGTCCCTCAGCATCGCTCGCCGTACAATTAACCACTGTAATACTTTTGGTGAAATTCGTCCCTGGTATTGGACTGCACGACACGGTGAGTGGCTTGCCGGTGTAACATCGGTGGCATTGGGGATCATCAAAGTTGACCATCGGGTCGCTGGCTATGATATCGGTATCAGGGCAATCTGAAAATACTGCTCTCACAGTGAATAAAACAACATTGAGCGAAAAGGAAGGACGGAAGGAATGAAGGAATGAATGAATGTAGAATGTATTATTTGAGAAGACTCAAAATATTAAATATAACTTTTGGGGATTTTATGTTCTCAGAAACAACAAGATTACCATCAATTCGTTTAATATGTTTTAAAACAAGGCAATGACGCTGATGGTATTTTGCTCCATTCCATGTATAAAATATATTCTCTATCATCAAATATTAGAGAGACCAAAGGAACAGAGTTAATATTACACCAGTGATGTGAATGTATTCTTCCATTGTGTTCACACACTGAAATTTCACGTTCGGATGCATACAAACCATCTAAATACATTGTCAGTATTTTCTTGTTATAGAGGGCTCTCAGCAAATATTAATAACTTACCCTTTCCCATTTTAAAGAGGTTATATAATCAGCAAACTAAACAACATATGTTTATTCTATAATTTCAGTTAAATATTGTAAAAGAACTCTTTTTTTCTCAAATTCAGAAAACCCTAAGGTCCACTAGGTAAAACAAATGGCCTTTTACGTTTAAAAATCGCCTTTCTGAAGTTACCCTGCAAAGGCACTGAAATTGGCAAAACAATATTGTAATTAACAGAATATCCGTGCTGTCGTATATGTCAACGTTGCATGGGGCCATTTCTAGTGGGCTTTCCTGAATTCGATACAAGGAGGTGGGGTTCAGAATAAATACGTTTTACAATATTTACACTTATGTTATTCATTTCTTTAGAACATGACATAAACTCTATAAAATGGGGCAAATGTAGATTATTTATATTCGCTTAGATCTCCTCATTAAACATTTTCACATACCATGCTCATAGTTCTTAGACTAACTTCAGTCAGTTTGAACATTAGTCAAATTGAAAACACAATATATAACAGTGAACATTAAAACTTAAGTTTTTAATAAAAACCAGTCTTTGTAAATATACCTCCACCAAGTTGTTTCATTTGTGAAAAAAAATCACCTTCCTTCTGCTGCTGCAAAATACTTTTGTAACCTATTGGAACCTACAGAAATGGAAACATTACCTCTACATCCAAGTAGTTCAAAGCGCACACATATTCTGTAATACCACGTGACGGGTTCTATCTGTATGAATCTAGTCGGTAGAGCTGCGGGAAAGTAGACAGTTACCGGTGTGTTACTGTCCGTGTTGCCCTGAAACTGAACAAACATTTATATATTATATTTAAAATATGGCATATTTAATAGGTGTCTTCCAATAATTTTTCTCGACAGGTTTGCACCAAAATTAATAAGATTATTAGGGAAAAGCAACTATCACTTGATTCCCCACGCCTCTCCTTCCAGGCCGCCCATGTATTGATATCGGGAAACACGGGGATTTGTTACTTTTTTCATTCATCAAGAGTCAGGACTGAGGTCATGCTCACGCAGTGATTCAATTGCCAATAGAGATCCCCACCTATGGTGTGAGGTATTGTCACAATTGATATGTACATAATGGTAGAACAATATTATATAGCGATGAGGTCATCACTATTAACTGATGTCTAAATCGCTTTTTGTTAGGGACAATTAATGGTTAAAGAGTAAAGTTGTTTTTGAAACTCTTTACTTGTCAGGCCAACATCTTCTGAGCAGTTCAGCGGCCTAAAGTCTGAAAATGACCACCGTGACTGTGAAATCCTTGGACCAAGTTAAAACAAATAAAACAATACATCTATTCAATTCAAGTGACTCTGTTATGTGAATAAATCTTTTCGATAATCGCATTACATCTCGCTCTAAATAATGTGCGACAAGAAAGTCGGTACATTATAAATTATCCCGGAAGCGCAAGTGAAACACAGAAAATACAGCGCTTCTGCGTCCCGTATGCTATGAGGTCGAAAAACAAATCGTTAGTTTGTCACACAGTAGACCAAGATGCAATTATATGCCTGTTGGAAAATTGGAAACAGTGCAAGTAGGCCCATGCCATATTACTAACTTTCAATGGTGATCCATCGGCTCCAGTCACGTAGATCCATTTAGCCCTGTTGTCGCTGTACTTGACTCTATATGACTCCATCCAAAACCACTTAAAGGCATGCCCTTGTGTGACAATGCCAGTGACTGTAACTGACTCTTGCAGGTCCACCTGAATCCACTGGTTCTGATCAGTGTACTCTGCACACCAGCCACCTGTAGAGATAGAAGGTCAAGAAGGATCGGATATCTACGGTTGATTGTTGTACAATGGTTCGGTTGGTCTGGTTTTTCTATATAAGTGGGTGTGTCACTTTGAATATTTAGAATACCCTGAGTGAACATTTGATATTCTCAAGAAATCACTAATGCTCGCTGTATTTAATAGTCCGATAATATTATTTTCAAACCGGCTTTGTATGTATATGGCTAATTATAATATTGTAGCGGAACCCGCGCGTTCTCCATGGATTCGGCCTTCTTGACGAGCGGCTATCAAGAACGCCGGAGGAGCAGCTCCGTGTGGGAGAAATCAACCGGCACCTGGATCGCTCACTCGATCCCATCGAGCTTCGAACAACAAGGATTCAAGAGACATAAAGACAATTGAAAACAATTATTGCTAAACTATTAATGAATATAAATTATTATTGAAGTAGCGCTACTTAGGATCACTTGGATCTGGGTCTGGGGCAATCAACAAAAGTGTAAAAAGTCCTCGATCTCGGGGGTTGTTCATCTGACGTGACTGATTTAATTACTCCAAAATGTTGATTTAATAAATACAGTTGGAGACCTGTTTAGGTGTTTTGTCCTATGTAGGTAAATAGGTGCTCCTGGTTGTAGGTGATTGAAGTTGTGCCGAATTAGGTGAATTGATTACTAGTTAATTACAGTTCTACAGGCGGATTACGTTGACAAGGCAAAACCGGGTTTAATTAGAAATTGTTATTGGATGCAATATAATTTGTAACTATAAGAGATTCCCGGCGACGCCTACTCACCCAGTTGCCTCTTCTATGTGTCTTCCCAATCTAAACTCCCGTGACTGCTGTTCAGCTACAATTAAGGACAACTTGGCAAGCACCGATCTTTATCCCACGCCAGCCACAAGCAGAAGTAGCGACCTCTACTCTACGCCAGCCACAAGCAAAAAAGCGAACGCATGGGACATACACGCACTTATATCCTATGTGCTCGCGATCACGCACTGGCTGGGGGTACCAGCCAGTACACCACGCGCGAGGTACAATGGACCGCCGTACGCGAACCAGCCATTCTAAATATGGCCAGCCAAGCGCGCCAAAAACAAAATTAATAATAATAATAATAATAATAAAGATTTTTAGCGCGTACATATCCACCCTGCTGGGCGCTCAAGGCGCGGAAACAAAGAAAAAACATTAATACAAACAATATACAATGATAGCATAGGGAAAACAAATTATGTACCGAGATACATGTACCTACAATGCAATTACAAATATACATCATCTTTGAAGAGTTGTGACATAAGATGAGTTTTAAGCATCGACTTGAATCTGGTTATACTATGACAAGATTTGAGTTTAGTTGGAAGATGATTCCAGAGTCTCGGAGCTGCGACAGAAAACGACCTATCACCCCAGTTCCGTTTTGAAGTTGGTTCCTTGAGGAGTGACATGTTACTGGAGCGCAAATTGCGTGATGGACTGTAGACTTTAAGTAGTTCAGAAATATAAATTGGAGCAATGTTATTAAAATTTGTGAACAATTAGCATAAGTTTAAAACAATTCTCTGTGAAACAGGAAGCCAGTGCAGTTCTTTCAAGATTGGCGTGATATGGCATGACTTTCTGGACAAAGTCACAACACGAGCTGCTGTGTTTTGTATGTGCTGAAGACGAGATATTTGATTCTGCGGAAGACCGTAAAGGAGAGCATTCCCGTTATCGAGCCGTGATGTGACAAATGCATGTATAATTTGTTCAGCAGCACTTTTATTCAAGTATTTCCTAATTCGGCTTATATTTCTGATATGAAATGATGATATGCGAACAATGTTGGAGATATGTGGTTTTAAAGTCATTGTCGAGTCAAATATAACACCCAAATTACATGCATGTAATGAGGGGGTTATCTGCGAGTCACCAATTGTAATAAATTGAAGAGAAACTTTAGACAATTGCTGACGTGATCCAAATAGAACAAATTCTGTTTTTTCATCGTTCAATTTCAGGAAGTTTTGTCTCATCCAACTTCGAATCTCTTGAATACATTTCTCCAGTGTTTTAATGCAGGAATCAGCAGGTTCTTGAGAAGATTTAAAAGTAATGTAAAGCTGCGTGTCATCAGCGTAAACATGGTAATTTAAATTATACTTCAAAATGATATCACGAACTGGAAAGGTATAAACAGTAAAGCACTGTGGGCCGAGCGCAGAGCCTTGGGGTACAGAATAGTCAAGAGTAACAGGCTCGGAGATAGCGTTACCAATACAAACATGCTGAGGCCTATTTAAAAGGTAGGACTTACACCAATCCAGGGCTGTGTCATGTATTCCAAGATGATATTGAAGGCGGGAGACAAGGATTTTATGATCGACAGTGTCAAAAGTGGCGCTTAAGTCTAACAAAACTAATGCAGTGATTTTCCCCTCATCCATGGCAGATAAAATGTCATTGTTGACGCGAAGAAGAGCAGTTTCCGTTCCATGAAATGGTTTGTAGGCTGACTGAAATGTGTCCGACAGGTTATTACACTTTGAACATGGTCAGAGATCCGTGATGAAACAACTCGCTCGATTGTTTTCCAAGGTACTTTAAATTCGCTACTGGTCAGTAATTTTTGAAAACTTCCTTGTCCAAATTGGGTTTCTTTAGGAGTGGTTTAACATGAGCAACCTTCTGGCTATTAGGAAACAACCGGAAGAAAGAGATCTGTTTACAATAATTGTGATATACTTAGCAAACACATCAATAATTTGTTTTATTAGCGAAGTTGGCACTGGATCAAGTTCACATGATTTTGATGGCGATTTCATGATGAGTTTCTTGATCTCCGTAACACTAGTAGGCTCAAACATGGACAGTCTACATTGTCGATCCTTGCGTGATGGTGTTTGTGATAGAATGGCAGGTACTGAGGGAAAAGAACGACGGATATTCTCAATTTTTGTGACAAAAAAGTTTGTAAAAGCATTTGCGAGGTCCTGATCGGAGTGTAGATGGAATCACTGGAACTTTGGGTTTATGAAGCAGCTTTTCAACAATGTTAAAGAATTGTTTCTGATCACCAGAGCTATCTTCCACAAGAGATGAGTAGTGAGTTATTTTTGCCTGGTTAATCATGTTCTTCACAATATCACGTTGGTTACAGTATTCTTGCCGATGTAGGCCTACTCCAAGTTTCCCATTGTCACACGCCATCTTCGCTCAAGTTGACGGCGGATTTTCCTTACGCTTTGGATATCATCATTGAACCAGGGGATTCAGATTGTAGTTTAACAGTTCGAGTTTTTTGCTGAGCATGATCATCCAAGATGTTACGGACAGTAGATTCAAATAGACTGACACAAGAACCCAGCTCACCATCTTCAAGGTTTACATTTTTCAGTTAGATTCAATATCATGACATAAATCTTTAATATTTACTTTTTTCCAGTGGCGAGTAGTTACAGAAATGGTAGGTATGGGAGGTTTTTTAAGGTTCAAATTTACCATGATTGCATAATGATCAGATAAGCCAGGATGAATAGTTATATTCGAGATAAGAGGTGAAGTATTTTCACGCGTTATCATGAGGTCAAGACAGTGACCATACCGATGAGTGGGTGCTGTGATGTGCTGTATAAGTCCATGAGCAGAGAGCAGATCTTTAAACTGATTTGCATAATTGTTTGAAATAATGTCCATATGAATGTTAAAATCGCCGGTTAAAATAATGTCAGATGGGTGTAAGAGATAATCGACAATTAATTTTTCAAATTCCTGCAGAAAACTGGAGAAGTTTACATGTTTACCATCAACATCCCTTTCTGGTCGATAAATATTAACAAGGCGAACAGATCTAGAGTTGCACGTTACCTCAGCATGCAGAGATTCAAATGTTAGGTAGTCAATGTCTGGACCTAAAGAGTAGTGCAACCCCTCCACCGGTCTTTATTGGTCTGGGGATATGATGGAGAGAGTAGCCAGCAGGAGTACACTCACGGGGGTGGCAAGTCATCATAGGTTTTAAAACCATGTCTCGGTTATGGCAACAAGATCCAAATTGTTTTGAAGTACAAAGTCAACAAATTCATCCGATTTGTTACATATGGATTGAGTATTCAAGACACAGAGCTGAAGTTTAGACTCATCGTGAACATTTGGAGTTGAAGTTATGCCAATGTCGCTTGTTGATGTGGTTGAGTTCACTGCTGGGGTTGGTAAGGCTGGAGTGCTAGTTGTGTAAGTCTGTCCATTCTACGGCGACCAGCTTTTTACCTCTATGTGTGCGCGTATGTTTGGGGTTGATTAGCAATTATTCCAAGACAGTTCAATTCACTCAATCCTAAATAAGATAACGCTACATCAGTACATGGAGCATTGCGAAGATTGAGTAGTTCATTACGGCTGTAGGAAATGTTATGGAGCTGAGTGGCGTTTGTGGGTGTGTTGATCAGTGTTTCAGGTCCAGGGTTTGGGTTTATGTCACCAGAAATTTAAGAGTTCCAGGTGAAAGGTGGCAGATGAATTATCATAGTATGATATAGGACGTCTCAAGAATTTAAAATGGCGGATTTTAGTTGAACAATCTGCAGATTGCATCTTGTAGCCATCTACTGATGAGTCATTGAGACACCATGGTCTGGATAGCAGGAGTAGAATAAACAGGATGTAGACCTCCATTGTCTGATCACAAAGTTGTTGATCCAAACAAAAGGCATGGTCAAGCTACAGGTTATAATCTCTAGCTACAGGCTATAATCTAAATCAGAGTTGACTGCACAAATAAAATGAAGATCCAAAATGTGTATACACTCAACAGTAAATTTGTACTGCACAGACATAGAAAAAAACAACAGTTTTTCACTTATTATAAGAAAACAAATGTACAAATACTCACATAAAACGTCCAGTAGATTCCAGGTGTAATAAGAAATCCACTAGTATAAAAATGAAGACAAACTTGTAGCTACAAAACACTTAATTAGCACAAAAACTGGAGAGCTGTTATGAGTTGCTGCTTGTAAGGCGCTCACTCATGATATTTCGCTACAATATCTACCACAAAAACAAATTGTATTTTAAGTCCAATACCTGCATAGTGTAACGGACAGTGTGAGTGATGTTGTGTTGAGGTATTGCAATGTGCGCGTGCATCGTGGGCGTGGTTTAGGTCTGCAACGGTGACCACTGTAGTATGTGTGCAGCGCGTGTTGCGCAATTCCGGCCGTCGTTGTGCAATAAAGACGTGAGTGCAGTTTGTGGCAGCGACAGAGAAAGACGTAAGTTTTTGTCTCTCAGTAAATTTAGACTAGTTTAGTTTGTCTGCTAGTGCTATTTGCGTAGTTGGAACTGGTCACACTGCATTAGTCCGTGGGCTACCAGCACCCACTTCCCATGGGGATTTTAAAGACAAATATTTTGTAAACCTTGACCATAGAGCTATTGAAATCAGGTTGTCTGCAATTTGCCTGTGGGTGGGTGAGGCTGTGAGGGCTTTTTCAAAATAGCCGCCAAAAATCCGGACCATGCCACATAGGAGGACCTTAAATTTGTTAGTGCCACCTATAAATATATATTGGCAAAATGTTCTCACCACAAGAAAACACTTGCAAGGATAGTTAGCTCTTGCAGAACTTGTCAAAACTACTTCTACTAGCTGTTCATCCAAATCCTGCATCCTGCATTTCTTCTTTCACTTTTGTTACCTGTCATAATGAGCTCAATCTATCCTTTCGAAATTTTATGAAGCCAACGCTGCTGATAGTTTGCTCTAAAATTTGATGGATTGGTTCTGAAGATACCCTCACGGATTGACTGGCTAGCAATCGCATCTGAAAAATTACCTCGCGCAAACCGGTCTCTGAAAACTCGGGGTATGCTAATGCTGTCAGTTCACTGATCGCCTGACCCAGTTCCTGAATGGTCTCTTTCGCACCTTGTCTGTATTTCCTCAACTCCATTAAAGACCATACAAAATGGTAAATATTTTCAACCCTATTTTAAAAAGTAAGTAATTCTAAGCAGGAATCACGAAAAATAAGACTTTAATTTTTTTTAACCCTTCAAAAAACCTTTGAAAATGTACTTCGCCACTTCCGCGAACCGACAGGCCCGAAAGAAAAGCCGTCGGGGTCACTTTCAATGAGCCTATTTTGATGACGTACATTGACGGAGGGCGAACTCTACAACTGTTTACTGCGGTACGTTTTGTACACGAAGCACTTCCAAAAGTGTTTTTGAAGGAGTTTCCAAAAGTAGTACTGACCAATTGTGTAGTTCATCATCGTCATTTGATGGACATTATACTGATGCCAAAGTTGGTGGTGACACAGAATCGTATCAAATGAAGCCCGGAATGGACAAAAATCTGGACGAAATCCTGGCGAAAATAGCGAAGCCGAAGGAAGATCTCGAGTCTGGCATAAACGCACTTAATAGTACCATATTTTTATTGATTTTTACGAACAAATATTCTAAGAGTAACCAAAGATTTGAATGTCCAGTATTTGATTCGTTGAATTTTGTTATCAGGAAAGTTAATCTCACTACAAAATATGTCCAAATTGGTTTCGTTTTGTGCCGATAAAAAATCATCATTTGGTGATCTTGCCGGTGCTGTCAACCAGACTAATAGTTTGACAATGACCCGGCCCCACGTACGTATACGTATACATGTCCACACTGCACTGGAAACGTCCGTGCACGTATCCGCACACACAATACATTAGTTGCATGTCAGGGAATCCAATACACATGTACACAGACAACGCGGCGGCAGCCAGACCGTTGTTAAGACGGCTCCTTTCGAGCTCCTGTAAAAGTACGTCATATAAACAGGAACAATGTTTGCTGCCGCCATGGGCCGCAAATGCTTAACAGACGTCACGGATTTCAACGCTGGAAGTTTTGCTGAAAATCATGATTTTTCAGCAATTTCTGATTTGTTTTAATGTTTTGGAATAACATATAAATAACTGAATACATACTGAACAGTTTGAGTAAAAATCAAGGCACTTTGCAACTCCCTATATTGTTTTCTTTTTCCATCCTCTCCTCGATTAAATAGCACCTTTAGTGTCTGGCCCTTGAGGCTCGCAGCGAAAAATGCTGCCGCCTCCTTGTCGTCCAAAGCATTGAAGATTTTGCAGGATTCAAAGTGTTCCAGGTACCGGTAGTCTTCCCAGGGCTCCTTCCCTTTGAATTGGTCTGGTACAATCCGGGGTCGTCCCGACCTCCATTAGTTCTCTGCAATTTGTTCCTAGTTCCCAATAGACTCCTCTTTCCAGGAACATCCTCTGAGGCTTCCAGGAACATTTTCTGAAGCTTTAGTGACTTTCGTATCTTTTTCACTATCCTCAGCAGTTCCTTCCTCACGCACAGGGGAGTCCTTCGTTAGAGGTTTTGTATCCTCAATCACAGTCGAATGCGACTATGGCGTCCACGTCCTGTTCTTTTCAATATTCCTGCAGGAGGGGTCCAAGGGCCTCTATCATAACCTGGTGCTGGAGTACCAGGTAAGGAGTCATAAGGCTCGAGGCACCCAGAGTCCACCCTGAGGTTATCTGGTGAGTCTCCGTGATCTATTGACTTACGTCCATTGTCGAAAGTTAGTGTCCGTTCCTTCCTTTGGCTTCTAGTCTAGTTAGTCTCTGCTGTGGCATCCAGATTTCCAGCTCTTGTTCCAGATCCTTAACTCTTAGCCTCAACTCTTCATTCTACAGTGCGGGAATGAATGCTGTAATTGATGTCGATCTCTTTTGTGTCCTCCGTGTTCATAGTTGAGGCTAAGGAGTTGTCCCTTTTTGATTTTGTTAGATTATGTTGTCCAGTGTTAGGTGGAGTGCATTTATCCCACTCCTGACACCATTTGTGACGGATTTGCCAAATACCCCGGACTGATCATTACCCGGTGGTCACCCAGTTGAGTGTGGTACTCCCTTCAGAATATCCAAGACTGGTGATGTAGGCCTGTTGGGCGGAAATGTATCGCCAAATGCACACGACTCTCACCTCCGCTGGGGACAGACAGGACAGACCATGGACAGGACAAACATGTATAAGGAATTATGATGTAGCCTGTTTTATTAGTAAATGAATCACTACGCGCAACCTGAATTACCTAGCGCTATTCTAATTTGGTGCAGCCTCATGCTGCGCCCTTGCTCCAACTACATGTAGCCTCCCAGGTACTGGTGTATCCTTCCGGCTTGGATCCCCCTGCTTGTAGACTCCAAGATACGACTGCCTTGACGGACCAGAAAATATTCCAGAGTTCCTCCCTTGGTTTCACACTGTGGTCCTACCCTGTATTCCTGGCTGTTTCTTTCAGTGGCCCACGCTCAATTCGAGGTAGTGCACACTTACTGTAGCCTCCTGTACTGGAGGAAGTACTTGCACGTCCATCTCAGACAAGATCCAACCAGCAACTGACATACTCGTGCGCACATTGCATGCCCACAGCATCAAATACTCCACAACCAAATACTCCACCGCCCTCCGTAGTTCGCCCTTCGCCATGTGCATGCCATAGTTCACCCTTCGCCATGTGTAAGCCATAGCTCATTTGCGTTATTATTATTTTTTGGTTTTTGTTTATTTCTTGGGGAGTGGCAGGGTGCAGGGGCGGGCAGGGGAGGGAGGCCGAGGGGGGTATGGAGGATACTCAATCCATCATGGGGAAGACACATTGAGGCGAACTACATACAGGTGATGTGCATTGGGGGTATTTTTTAGGGGGTAATTTGACCCCGCCCCAGTCCTTAACCCACCAGTATTTTTTGTAGACAAGCAGATACTGCAATGGGATACAATAGGCTGCCCAAAAAAAGTAGTCTCCGAAAATCCCCAGCGGGGGAGGGGGGGGGGGGAGGAGGGTTTCGGTCCGTAGCCCATGGACTACATGTTGTATTGTGTATGACTTACTTAGTTGTGTATGACTTGGAATGCATGGGTTACATATGACTTACTGCAGTGCGAACTATGAACAATAGTTGCTTGGAGTAATTGCGGTGCATGCGAAGTGTATCATAAGGGGACTATTGTGAGTAAGAAAATAATACTCTGACACATAGTCCGAATCAAACGTACGTGACATATTGATGAATAAACCAATTAATTTGTGCTGTGCTGATATGATCAAGTTTGGATTCAATTGGGGGTAATTGTGGACTGACATGGGGATTGACAATCAATTAAAAATTGGCGGTAGATTTCCTCCTTGCACCTTGGCCTTGAGATTGCTCTGACTGATCTCCTGTCCGAGAAAATAATCAGGCCTGGGGTGTTCCGCCACAATAGTATGGTCCTCCGTCGTGTGAAACCAGCATACAAAATGGGGCCCAATAAGCCTTGTTAGAATTGTATGCATGGATTTAGAGTAAGCACGGAGGGGGCGGGGGCACTTACCCAAGACCTATGTTACCTTTGCCTCTCTGCTTGGATTTCAGGTTCGCTAAGAAAAGCACAAAGTCCTGTAAAAATGTGCCTCGAGTGCCCCCTAAAAATCTTGGTTTCCTATAAGTACGTCTACAATGAACCGACACCAGTTACGTAAAAATGGTAGTGCAATAGTTTCAAAATCTGGTGGGTTAGCAATATAGTTAGCAGCTCATAACAAAACAGTCATTTCAACATTCATGAAGGGACGATGAGAACTTTAACACAGGGAAAGGAATTGGTGTCCCAGTTTAAGATGAACACTGTGACTGAAAATTACAGGCTTACTTATGCAGCAGCAATTATGACCTTGTCATGTGGGATATTATTTTCAAGCACTGACTTAAGCTAAAACAAGCACTCCGATTCCAAGCCCTGTTTATCGTGTTGATATTTTCTCTTTTATGCATATAACTGACAGATTTACAGCGGCGTCAATTTCTTATTAAAAGTTTGTTTGGGGGAACAGAAACGATAAACCAATGATAATCTTGAAAATGATAAAAAACATACATGTGATATTGCATTTTAAGGTAAACGTGACTAAAACTTGCATGCGCGGATGCACCCATTTATAAACTAATCACAATGTCTAAACTGACATGGGGTGGGGATTATGACCTTTCTTTGAAAATGAAGGGTGAAGATATTTAAAAGATAAGGGTTATAGAAGATAAGGATTACCATTATAATTGAGCCGAGACTCTTTCTTCTTGGTACTTGATGAGTAGATAGACGAGACTGACAAACTGCTGTCGGGTATATCCCCACTCTCCAACCCTAGAGGATCACGGCAATCTAAATGATAAAAACAATCAAACAAATAACATTAGTAGGCGACGAGAATGTTCCTTTGGCCAGTAACTTGACGAGACTGACAAACTGCTGTCAGGTATATCCCTACTCTCTTCATCCCTAGAGGATCACGGCAATCTGAATGATAAAAACAATCAAACAAATAACATTAGTAGGCGACGAGAACGTTCCTTTGGCCAGTAACTTGACAAGACTGACAAACTGCTGTCAGGTATATCCACACTCTCCATTCGAAGCGGATCACGGTAATCTGAATGATGAAATCAATCAAACAAATAAGAATAGTAGGCGACGTCAGATTGTACGTTTCCATGAAATCAAGCAATTTACATAATAAGTTCGTTGGATAATTAGTATACAAGTTATCGAATTGAAGAATTATTCCGAATGAGTCTTGCTAATCTCAAGACTTCATGTTTGCTTTCTAGATCTGTGTAAACCCCTGGATATTCTTAGTCTAGCCACGTATGTATTAGAGGAGCTGATCAGCAGGGGTCAAGGGGTCCTGACACACCTCACCCAACGTGTGGCTACCATTTGCTGTTTAACTTAAAGGTTGTTGTTTAACTTAAACACACGGTTTGGAGCGGTCTATATCGGAACAAATGGTGAGTTAATGTTGCTACACTGTTTCTTATGACACCAATATATTTCAACTCTCTGGACTCTCTTTCAAAATCCTGGGCCCGCCCCTGCGTGTTTTCTTTTTTACTCAACTTGTTCGACAGACGTATGTTGTAACTTAATAATATTTTGCCATAATGTAAGTATGATTAGCAAATTGAGAGACAAGCAACGAAAACGTATGCAATATTTTAAGATGAATAGTCGAATGCCTTAAAGGAACACACTTGTCCCCGCTCGCCGTACAAGTGCTTTCAAGGGAACAATGTTTTTTCTGCAGACGAGTATTGCCGTTACCCGCATGAAGCTGTTATACAAAGGTACTTCATATAATTAATTCACTCAAGTTGTTTCCATTGCTTGTTATTAAAAGCCACTATGCTTTGTATACACAATCCCCTCTCAATATGGTCGACGGAGTTCACTTCCATGTGTGGCTGGATTTATCACAATTTAGTCAGAAGCAATTAAAGCCTGTGTAAATATTTGAATTCACCGCTGTTGATGGCTTTTAACGGAAAGTTAAGCCCAATATATATAGGATACGAATTCATATGGGTGAGTGTACAATGGCAAATCTTGTCTGCAGTCCTGTCCTACAGATGAGTCCTACAGATGAGTGATTTTCATCATAAAGTTGGACCCTCAATACAATGAGTGGTGCAAAATGATTAAAACAATGATTAAAACAAAGCAACCTTGAGGGGTAGTGATTTATAACGTTTGAAGGAGTGATAAAATTGATAAAATGTCTGTGAAAGCATCCATACTTAAAATTAAAATAATAAACAATGTCTATATAACCAACATGTGAAAGTTTCAGCGTATTTCATTTACGTTTGTATGTATTCTAGAGTAGGAATATGGATCACAGCTAGGATCTAAATTTTCAAAATTTTCAATTTTATAATACATTCCATTTACAGCAAGTCAGACAAAATAATTCCGTAGCATGTTCGGTACCAATACCAACTTCAATTCAAGTTTTCAGGTAATAATTCAATTTTTTGTGTTATTTATTTGGGACGATTACCAAAGGTGTACATCACTCCCCTTAAATAGATTTTCTTACACGGCTGAAAGTTGAAGGAGCACACTTGTGGTGCCACGTGCCCCTCAGCATCACTCGCCGTACACTTCACCACCACCGTGTTGTTTTTGGTGAATTCCGTCGCCGGCATTTGACTGCACGACATGGTGAGTGGCTTGCCGGTGTAGTAATCAGTGGCATTGGGGATCGTAAAGATGACATCGGCATCGGGGCAATCTGAAAAGACTGCTCTCACTGTGAATGAACAATTACAAACCAAATTGATTGGCAAAATGTTCTTGATTCTTGATTATTGAAACAAGTTTTTAATTGAAGGCGACGAACATGTGAATGTTCTACCTTATTTCTTTGTGTCATTAACGAATAAATAGTATATAAATAGAATGCATTCAGATTGGTTTGTATATGCATTGTAATGTGGGAAGACCCACATTTCGAATTTAACAGCAGGTCAGACGGAATAATTTCCTATGATGTTTGGTACCAAAACCAACTGCAATTGTTTTTTTGTTTTTTTGTTTTTTTTGGTCTTTGTTTTTCGTTTTTGTTTGTTTGTAGTTTGGTGATTACCAAAGATTGTCTTACATAGCTGAACGTTGAAGGAACAAACTTGTGGTGCCACGTGTCCCTCAGCATCGCTCGCCGTACAAGTAACCACTGTAATACTTTTGGTGAAATTCGTCCCCGACATTGGACTGCACGAGACATTAAGTGGCTTGCCGGTGTAAGCATCGGTGGCATTGGGGATCGTAAAGTTGACCATCGAGTCGCTGGATATGATATCAGTATTAGGGCAATCTGAAAAGACTGCTCTCACAGTGAATAAGAAACACGTTGTTAATTGAAGGCGACATATTTGGGGGGTGAGGGGGGAGGGAGGGAGGGAGGGAGGGAGGGAGGGAGGGATGGAGGAAGGGAGGGAGGGAGGGAGGAGGAATGCATTGTTGAGCAGTCTGAAAGATAAATATAGCCTTTTCAGGGCTTTTTCAAACATGTCGTTTTTTATGTTCTTAGAAACAACAATATTACCATCAGTTCGTTTACTATGTTTTGAAAACAAGGGCCATAACGCTGGTGCCATTTTGCTCCATTCCAAGTATAAATTATATTCTCTACTATCAAATATAGAACAAAGGAACAAAGGAACAAAGGAACTTATTCAAACTATAGATATGCTCACTGAAAAAAAAAAAACGGTGTTAAAATTACACCAGTGTTGTCAGTGTATTCCTCCATTGTGTTCACACCACTGAATTGCACATTGTGGTGAATACGAACCATCTGAATACATTATTAGTATTTTATTTTTATAGAGGGGCTCCCGGCAAATGTTTATAACTTACCTTTCCCAATTTTTAGAGAGGTTATATAATCATCAAACTAAAAAACGTTTTATTCAATAATTCACTCAAATTATCCAATAAACATAAATCTTTACGAAAATAGGCTTTATCAAAATTTATCATAATGGCTTGTTATTATCATAGATGAATGTATTATATCAGATTTCAATTCAAGCATCGGAAATATATAGTTTTTGATTTCCAGTACGGGAGATCAAATGTACTGTAGATTCAACATCATGTTGAAAATGTTCTCTATAATACAGCTCTGACAGCATCATGTTAAATTGTGAACCACCGATTTAATTAGAGTATTTAATAGAGTATTTAGCAATTGCTCTACAATAGCTCCGACTATAACTCGAGTGTGCCGCCACCATCTTTGTCAGATTGTGAAAAATCACTTACCTGTTGCGGCTGCCACTCTTCTGCACAATACTTTAATTCATAGGAACCTATACATGTACAGAAATGGAAACATTACCTCTGCATCCAAGTAGTTCAAAGCGCATACATATGTATCTATACCACATGACGGGTTCTATCTGTATGAATATAGTCTGCAGAGCCGCGGGAAAGTAGACAGTTACTGGTGTGTTACGGTCCGTGTTGCCCTGAAACTGAAGACAGACAACAACAAACAGATACATGTTTATTTTAATTAAAATAAAGCATGTCTAATAGGTGTCTTGAAATCGATCATTATTAGGGAAAAGCAACTATCAATTGTTTTCCCTACACTTTTCCTCCCGGGCACCCTGTGTATCGATATTGTGATACATGCGTATTTGGTACCTTTTTGTTGCTCAAGAGTCGGGACTTTGGTCATCCTCATACACAACGATTCGATTGTCCAATGGGGATCCCCATAAAGGGGAACAGGTTTTAGACATTTAATGTCTGAATCCTATAATTTTCAAACAATTTATATTTAAAAACTAAATATCTATAATTGTCAGGCCAGTACCCCTTGGGCAGTTCTAAGTTCTTATTGTCAGAAAATTACAACCATGACTGTAAATCCTTGGACCAAGGTAAAATAAAATTTAAATAAATACATCTATTCAATTCAAGTGATTTTGTCATGGGAAATTAAACCTTTTCGATATTCCCATCTCGGTCTACATTATGAGCAACCAGAAAGTCAGTATATGTTTACATAGATTCGCGGAAGAGTACTGTACATGAACAATCTTTGAACTAACTTTTGTAAGGTATACTACGTCATGTTTGGTTGTAAAAAAAGGATGAATCCATCATTAGGGATTCCATTTAGCTATTGTTCGTGGTAGTTATATGGCATCAACATGACCATCACATTCGTGTTCTTCGGTAGTACCGACAGTCCATCAACTTGGGCAAGTCATTATGATGCAAAATGTACCGGATGTGGCATCTTTTAAAGGAACTTGTTTTGCAATATTTCATAATAACATTTTTTATGAAATCCTGAATTTTATTTCAAATTAAATAAGTTTTGTTCTCCCGTTTTGTTTTCACATTTGATTATAGATGAGATGTAGCTAGTATGATTTTATCTGAATATTGAAAAAGAGTAGGAATCCGATTGGTAAGCTTTCCCCTTTTTATCAGCTTTCAGTAATAATTTGTGGAAATACCTCGTTCCGTAAACTTATGATACAGAATCGTACAGTAGAAAAACACTTTTATATTTTATATTTATTCAAATTGCAAATTGAATTGTTAATTATTTATTTTAATTTTAAAGCCTCTGTTTGGGGGTGTCAGGGGTGTCATGCCAGGGGAGGGATAGTACAGTCTGTCGATGTAACATGTCGTGGCCGAGCGGTCTAGCTTACCGGACTCAAGTTCTGGTGTTAGCAGCAGAATGTGGGTTCGAATCCCGGCCGTGACACTTGTGTCCTTGAGCAAGACACTTAACCATAATTGCTTCTCTCCACCCAGGGGTTAAATGGGTACCTGTGAGGGCAGAGTTGGTTGATTAGCCCTATATGCGCTGTAATGGCAGCAATTTAGCTGTATACTCCCAAGGGAGCTGAGATGGTTTCAGGAATGATTTATGAGCCTTATGAGCCTCATGAGCAGGGGTAATAATATAATGCGCCTTGAGCACCACTCAGTTGGTGGATACGTGCGCTATATAAGTCCACACATTATTATTATTATTATTACTCTTTGGCTTCGGCCCTCACCCGACATCCAACTCTAAACTGTGGCTCCAAGTAGCTGCTTGCATGCGGCAGCGGCCACACCCCGGCAAATCGCTTCGTCTGGTGGGCTAAACCAAGTGAGGGTAGCCAACGGGTCCTAAGCCCTCCGTGAGATAGGGATTTGCCTATCCCAGCGTGTGAAGACTTGGCCCAGGCGGAGTGGGCGGACGAGATATCTCAGATCCAACGGCCACATAGGCGGGTAAAAGCAAAACGCTGTAGAATGCACCAATGTCATCCACTGCACCCAGTTCCGTCTCCAGCGGTCTTGACTTCGTCTTGCCACTGAACCCCGACGGGCATGAACATGAGAGTGAGGCTGGCGATGCGCAACCCTCCCTCACTATAATCCAAGTATCAGCGCAAGTCATGACTTCATTGTGTTCACCAACCAAGTCCTGCGGCGATGGGCAAGTGGAAAAACTGGAAGGTGCATGAAATCGGGGCATGGAATGTGCGCGCACTCATGGATCGTGTCGAGGCTAACGGACCTGAGAAGGTGACTGCTCTTATCAGTAGAAAACTTGCCAGATACAAGGTTCAGATTGCAGGCCTGAGCGAAACCAGGCTAGCTGAGGAAGGACAACTTGCTGAAGTGGTTGTTGGCTACTCGTTTTTTCTGGATTGGGCGTAAAAACGACGAGCGCCGTGAGCCTGGAGTTGGGTTCTCTGTGAAGTCTGACTTAGTCAGCAAACTCTCTGGACCCCCAAGGTGTAAACGACCGCCTGATGATAGTTAGGCTACCACTGCTAGGAAGGTGGCACGCCACACTTGTCAGCGCCTATGCCCCAACCATGACGAATCCTGATAACATAAAGATCAGACAAGCTCATCATTCTTAGTGATTTTAACGCAAGGGTTATTGCAGATCATACATCATGGGAAGGAGCCTTGGGGGAAACATGGAATCGGCAGCTGCAACAGCAACGGCATCTTGCTGCTGGAAACCTGTGCTGCGCATGACCTCCTTATTACCAACTCCGTCTTCCGCCTACCTCACCGCAACAAGACATCGTGTATGCACCCTCGCTCAAAACACTGGCATCTGATTGACTATGCTATTGTGAGGACAGACAAGACGTTAGAGTCACCAAAGCCATGTGCGGTGCAGACTGCTGTACCGACCACAGACTGAACATTAACATCAGAATTCAGTCCCCAGGTGGCCACAGGGCCAAGGGCACACAGACTTTAAAACGTCTTAATGCCTTGGTTCTTCTGAAGGGAGTACCGCACTCGACTGGGTGACCACCGGGGAATTATCAGTCCGTAGTTGCTGTCAGTCCGTAATTATCCGTAGTTGCTATCAGTCCGTAATTATCAGTCCGTAATTATCAGTCCGTAGTTGCATCTTCTGCAAGCGCTTTGTAACTTAAGGGAAAAAGGCGCTTTATATAAATGCTGATATGTATGTATGTATGTAGTATTGTGTAAATCCGTCACAAATGGTTGGATAAATGCACTCGACTGAACAAAATCAAAAAGGGACAACTAAGTAGCCTCAACTAAGTAACCTCAACAAGGAGGACACAAAAGAGATCGACTCCACTAACAAACCATGATAGTGCTGAGGTTCATTTCCTACGAATGGAGATGAAGACCAATTGTATACAGCGTTCATACCAGCATTCTAGAATGAAGAGCTGAGGCTAAGAGTTAAATTAAGGAACAAGAGCTGGAAATCCAGAGGCCACAGCAAAGACTAACTAGACTAGAAGCCAAAGAACAGGAAGGGAGGCTTACTTCCGATGATGGACGTAGATCAGTAGATGAAGGAGACTCACCAGATAAACTCAGGGTGGACTCTAGGCGCCTTGAGCCTTATGACTCCTTACCTAGTACTCCGGCACCAGGTACCGATGGAGGCCCTTGGACCCCTCCTACAGGAATATTGAAAAAGAACAGGACGTGGACGCCACAGTCGCAGTCGACTGTGATTGCAGAGGATACAAAACCTCTAACGAAGGACACTCCTGTTCGTGATGAAGGAACTGCTGAGGATAGTGAAATATAAACGAAGGTCACTAAAGCCTCCGAGGATGTTCCTGGAAGCCTCTGGAAAGAGGAGTCTGTTGGAAACAAGCAACAAATTGCAGAAATTAGGAGGGGTCGGGACGTCCCGGATCGTACAGACCAATTCAAAGGGAAGGGGCCCTGGGAAGACTACCGGTACCGGCAAAATCGCTTGGGACGACGAGGAGGCGGCTGCATTTCTTGCTGCGAACCTCAAGGGCCAGGTACTAGAGGTGCTACTTATTAATCGAGGAGAGGATGGAAAAAGAAAACCATAATAGAACATTATTGAGCGCTGGGCAGAACACTTCAATGATGAAGCGATCACACGTCTGCCTCAGGTGCCGATTAATGAATGCCTTGCAGAACTCCCTAGTCAGTCTGAAGTGGAGAAAACATTCAAGCGTTTGTCCAGCGGCAAGGCCCCGGGTGCTTCAAGTTGAGGCATACATAGCAGATTGTCCACATCTGATCAGGAAGCTCAACAAGCTGTTCCAGTCTATGTGGAATCAGGAGAGGAACCCCAGGAATTCAACGATTCTTCGATCGTCCACCTATGCAAGCGGAAGGGCAACCGGCAATCTTGCGACAACCACCGAGACATTTCTTTGCTCTCTATTGCAGGTAAAATCTTGTCCCGGATTTTGCTGAACTGTCTGACGCTGCACTTGGAACAGAGTTTGCTGCCGGAGAGCCAGTGCGGCTTCAGGCAGGGTCGTGAACTGTGGACATGGGTTCACCACCAGACAGCTTCAGGAGAAATGTCAGGAGCAGAATGGCAACCTACTCACCACCTTTGTAGACCTACCAAAGCCTTCGACACTGTCTGCCGTGAGGGACTGTGGAGGATCATGTCCAAGTTCGGTTGTCCCGTGAAGTTCATCACGATGGTCAGGCAGTTCCATGGCATGCTCGCCAAACTGCTAGACGACAGAGAATCCTCTGACTCATTCCCTGTTACCAATGAAGTTAAGCAGGGTTGCGTACTAGCTCCTACTCTGTTCAATATGACGTTCTCCGGCATGCTGTCCGATGCTTTCCGTGATGGCGATGTTGGAATCGATATCCGATACCGAACCGACGGGAATATGTTCAACCCTCAGCGTCTGCAGGCCAAAACCAAAGCTCGGGCAGATATCACTCAATGCCAGCACCCAATCAGAAATGCAGCAAAGCATGGAATGTGTTCTCCAAGGTCTCACAATAAGCACAAAGAAGACTGGGGGGTGTATCAACCCACTCCTGCAGCTCCTTACACAGAGCCCACCATCACTGTCGATGGCCAGAAGCGTCACGGACAAGTTTAATAAGGAGCATCATCTCACAAGCAGCCATTATGCTATATGCAGGTGAGTCATGGACGATGTACAGCCGTCACGCAAAGCAACTGAACTTCTTCCACATGAAATGCCTCAGGAGACTGGGCTCCACATCAAATGGCAGGACAGGATCCCTGACACAGAGGTTCTTCAGAGGGCAGAAATGGCAATCACCCACACATTGCTGAAGAAAGCACAGCTCAGATGGCCAGGCGGGGCACGAAGTTCGCATGCCTGATGAACGCCTACCAAAGAGACTGCTCAACGGTGAACTGAAGGTTGAAAAGCGCTCCCAGAGGAAACGTTTTAAAGACACAGTGAATGTTTCTCTCAAGTGCTGTGGCATCAATCCTGACACCCAAACATAGCAGCTTCTGGCGTGCCCTGGTTAACGCTGGCACCGCAGAATTAGCGAGGCCATGCTGAAATGCCAGTGTCCATCGAGCAAGATCCGACAGGCCAGCCCCCGACACTCCAGTACCCACACTGCGACCGGCTATTCACTGCGAAGATTGGCTTGTTCAGCCATTTCCGCACTCACACCATCCTCAAACAACACTGAGTACTGGAAGTTCGTGGTCATCTTCGCCAGCAAAAGACGAACATCAAAGCCCTTGTTTACTAAATCAAAAAACAAAAATTAGCACAGTCATACACTCACTGGCCATAAGTATTGCAACATCCCCAAAGTTCAGTTTGGAGAACTGTGTTACAATAATTTATTTTATTTTATTTACACTAATATTGTATGACTGAGCTACAAGTTTGTCTTCATTTTTATACTAGTGGATTTCTTATTACACCTGGAATCAACTGGACGTTTTATGTGAGTATTGATACATTTGTTTTCTTATAATAAGTGAAAAACAGTTTTTTTTTGTCTGTCTGTGCAGTAAAATTTTACTGTTGAGTGTATACACATTTTGGATCTTCATTTTATTTGTGCAGTCAACTCTGATTTAGATTATAACCTGTACTGTAGCTAGAGATTATAACCTGTAGCTTGACCACAAGCCTTTTGTTTGGATCAACAACTTTGCGATCAGACAATGGAGGTCTACATCCTGTTTATTCTACTCCTGCTATCCAGACCATTGTGTCTCAATGACTCATCAGTAGATGGCTACAAGATGCAATCTACAGATTGTTCACCTAAAATCCGCCATCTTAAATTCTTGAGACGTCCTATATCATACTATGATAATTCATCTGCCACCTTTCACCTGGAACTCTTAATTTCTGGTGACATAAACCCAAACCCTGGACCTGAAACACTGATCAACACACCCACAAACGCCACTCAGCTCCATAACATTTCCTACAACCGAAATGAACTACTCAATCTTCGCAATACTGATGTAGTTTATCTTATTCAGCATTGAGTCAATTGAACTGTCTTGGAATACTTGCTAATCAACCCCAAACATACCGCCGCACTCATAGAGGTAAAAAAGCTGGTCGCCGTAGAATGGACAGACTTACACAACTAGCACTCCAGCCTTACCAACCCCCAGCAGTGAACTCAACCACATCAACAAGCGACATTGGCATAACTTCAACTCCAAATGTTCACGATGTGTCTAAACTTCAGCTCTGTGTCTTGAATACTCAATCCATATGTAACAAATCGGATGAATTTGTTGACTTTGTACTTCAAAACAATTTGGATCTTGTTGCCATAACCGAGACATGGTTTAAACCTAATGATGACTTGCCACCCCGTGAGTGTACTCCTGCTGGCTACTCTCTCCATCATATCCCCAGACCAATAAAGACCGGTGGAGGGGTTGCACTACTCTTTAGGTCCAGTTTATCTGTCAGTATGAAAAGTGTTAACATTGACTACCTAACATTTGAATCTCTGCATGCTGAGGTAACGTGCAACTCTAGATCTGTTCGCCTTGTTAATATTTATCGACCAGAAAGGGATGTTGATGGTAAACATGTAAACTTCTCCAGTTTTCTGCAGGAATTTGAAAAATTAATTGTCAATTTTCTCTTACACCCATCTGACATTATTTTAACCGGCGATTTTAACATTCATATGGACATTATTTCAAACAATTATGCAAATCAGTTTAAAGATCTGCCCTCTGCTTATGGACTTATACAGCACATCACAGCACCCACTCATCGGTATGGTCACTGTCTTGACCTCATGATAACGCGTAAAAATACTTCACCTCTTATCTCGAATATAACTATTCATCCTGGATTATCTGATCATTATGCAATCATGGTAAATTTGAACCTTAAAAAACCTCCCATACCTACCATTTCTGTACCTACTCGCCACTGGAAAAAAGTAAATATTAAAGATTTATGTCATGATGTTGAATCTCAACTGGAAAATGTAAACCTTGAAGATGGTGAGCTGGATTCTTGTGTCAGTCTATTTGAATCTACATTCCGTAACATCTTGGATGATCATGCTCCGCAAAAAACTCGAACTGTTAAACTACAATCTGAATCCCCCTGGTTCAATGATGATATCCGTGCTGCAAGGAAAATCCGCCGTCATCTTGAGCAAAAATGGCGTGACAATGGAAACTTGGAGTACATCGGCAAGAATACCGTACTGTAACCAACGTGATATTGTGAAGAACATGATTAACCAGGCAAAAATAACTCACTACTCATCTCTTGTGGAAGATAGCTCTGGTGATCAGAAAAACTCTTTAACATTGTTGAAAAGCTGCTTCATAAACCCAAAGGTCCAGTGCTTCCATCTACATCTGATCAGGACCTCGCAAATGCTTTTTCAAACTTGTTTGTCACAAAAATTGAGAATATCCGTCGTTCTTTTCCCTCAGTACCTGCCATTCTATCACAAATACCATCACGCAAGGATCCACAATGTAGACTGTCCATGTTTGAGCCTACTAGTGTTACGGAGATCAAGAAACTCATCATGAAATCGCCATCAAAATCATGTGAACTTGATCCAGTGCCAACTTCGCTAATAAAACAAAATATTGATGTGTTTGCTAAGTATATCACAATTATTGTAAACAGATCTCTTTCTTCCGGTTGTTTCACTAATAGCCAGAAGGTTGCTCATGTTAAACCACTCCCAAAGAAACCCAATTTGGACAAGGAAGTTTTCAGAAATTACCGACCAGTAGCGAATTTAAAGTACCTTGGAAAAACAATCGAGCGAGTTGTTTCATCACGGATCTCTGACCATGTTCGTGCTAATAACCTGACGGACACATTTCAGTCAGCCTACAAACCATTTCATGGAACGGAAACTGCTCTTCTTCGCGTCAACAATGACATTTTATCTGCCATGGATGAGGGGAAAATCACTGCATTAGTTTTGTTAGACTTAAGCGCCGCTTTTGACACGGTCGATCATAAAATCCTTCTCTCCCGCCTTCAATATCATCTTGGAATACATGACACAGCCCTAGATTGGTGTAAGTCCTACCTTTTAAATAGGCCTCAGCATGTTTGTATTGGTAACGCTATCTCCGAGCCTGTTATTCTTGACTATTCTGTACCACAAGGCTTCGTGCTCGGCCCACAGTGGTTTACTGTTTATACCTCCAGTTCGTGATATCATTTTGAAGTATAATTTAAATTACCATGTTTACGCTGATGACACGCAGCTTTACATTACTTTTAAATCTTCTCAAGAACCTGCCGATTCCTGCATTAAAACACTGGAGAAATGTATTCAAGAGATTCGAAGTTGGATGAGACAAAACTTCCTGAAATTGAACGATGAAAAAACAGAATTTGTTCTATTTGGATCATGTCAGCAATTGTCTAAAGTTTCTCTTCCATTTATTACAATTGGTGACTCGCAGATAACCCCCTCATTACATGCACGTAATTTGGGTGTTATATTTGACTCGACAATGACTTTAAAACCACATATCTCCAACATTGTTCGCATATCATCATTTCATATCAGAAATATAAGCCGAATTAGGAAATACTTGAATAAAAGTGCTGCTGAACAAATTATACATGCGTTTGTCACATCACGGCTAGATAACGGGAATGCTCTCCTTTACGGTCTCCCGCAGAATCAAATATCTCGTCTTCAGCACATACAAAACACAGCAGCTCGTGTTGTGACTTTGTCCAGAAAGTCATGCCATATCACGCCAATCTTGAAAGAACTGCACTGGCTTCCTGTTTCACAGAGAATTGTTTTTAACTTATGCTAATTGTTCTACAATCTTTTTAATAACATTGCTCTAATTTATATTTCTGAACTGCTTAAAGTCTACACTCCATCACGCAATTTGCGCTCCAGCAACATGTCACTCCTAAAGGAACCAACTTCAAAACGGAACTGGGGTGATAGGTCGTTTTCTGTCGCAGCTCCGAGACTCTGGAATCATCTTCCAACTAAACTCAAATCTTGTCATAGTATAACCAGATTCAAGTCGATGCTTAAAACTCATCTTATGTCACAACTCTTCAAAGATGATGTATAGTTGTAATTGCATTGTAGGTACATGTATCTCGGTACATAATTTGTTTCCCTATGCTATCATTGTATATTGTTTGTATTAATGTTTCTTCTTTGTTTCCGCGCCTTGAGCGCCCAGCAGGGTGGATATGTGCGCGCTAAAAATCTGTATTATTATTATTATTATTACTTAAGACTTCTTGAAAGTGCCTGTGTTTTGAAGTCAATGTTCTTTTTTACTGTTCTTGCTCGGAAATTATGTAATACACGATCGATGAAATCGGATTAAATGATCATCTCACCTGTTACTTGTAAAGTGCTATTTTGAGCATGTTGCAATACTTTTGGCCAATGAGTGTACATGAAACTAATTGGTGTAAAATAGATGTTGGTATCAAGCATCCCTTGAAATATGTATGTCTAAAGAGCTATTTTTTAAAAGTAAAATAAGTAAAACAATTTCTGACCTGAATTGTCAAATTTTCTAAACGCCACCGCTTGAGGCTGGATTACGAGCGCCCCTTTTATAACCCCAGAATTGATTTGATTATAAACGCTCAGTGGTGCGTTCTGAGTGTTTATGGGCCATCAAACAAAGTGGAGACAATAAATTATATACTGTCCCGCTCTTTAAACCGATCGACGCGCATGCATGTCTGTTTCATTATACATAATATTCACCGTGGATTTGATAAGACCCAGGCCCGGACGGCAAATGAAATCTTTCCACGATGGTATATCGATGAAGTAAACCCCTTGACATGAATATAGCGTACTCGACAAATTTTGAACCCAATATTTTTTTTTTTAATTTCAACCCCCTCCAATTTTATATCTAGATCTGCCGCTGCAAAAGGGAATCGAACAATTTCTCCTTTTCCTCACATCAGAATACCACAGTAAAAAGTACATTGTTGCTTATATCCAATCAAAAGTTGTGTTGAAAGATTGTTCATTGACTCTTCCGAATATCAGGCGAAAATTCAACTGAAATGTGCCGACTTTCTGGTCATAAACTTTATCGTTTGTTTTGTCACCCAGTAGACTGAGATGCAATGTGAATGCCGAAAAGGTTTATTGCAAGCCCCTATGGCATTATTGCTAACCTTCAATGGTGACCCATGAGCTTCAGTCACGTAGGTCCACTCAGCCTCGTTGTCACTGTACTTTACTTTATATGACTGCGTCCAATACCCATGATAGTAATTCCCTTGTGTGATGACGCCAGTGACTGTAACTGACTCGTGCAGGTTTATACGTATCCATGGGTTCTGATCTATGTCGTATGCACACCAGGCACCTGTACAAATAGAAGGATTGGCGGATTACTGTATATAATTATTGGTTCAGTATGTCTCCAGAATAATATAAAGATATAAAATTTATAGAGGTGACCCCTCCCCAACATAATTTTCAAAACAGGGTCGTACGAGTATGGAGAACGTGTTATTTTGCTTTGGGTTTTTGTGTGTATGTGTTTTCTTTTAAAATTCAGTATTGTAAAAAGGTACGTTTATATAATAATAATGTCCAGCACACAAAATTTAAACAAAACACAAATTTAAAAAAATAAAGTTAATTATTTCAATACTAGATATATAGGCCCAGCACATGCACAGTAACATACAAATCCGTTTCATATAATTGGTGAATTCAGCGCGAAACCCGCTTATAAAAAGGGTCCAATAGGCCTCTTACGCAATGATGCTATGCGATTATGAGGTATTTATTAATTTTTGTGTATATGAATGGTTTAGGACAGAGTAAGGAGGCGTGGACATGTTCCCCATTACCCGAGGCCTATGCTCCCTACACTCCTCTGCTCATTTCAGATTCTCTAATAATAATAATGATGATGATGATGATGATGATGATGATGATGATGATGATGATGATGATGATGATGATGATGTGTGGACTTATATAGCGCACGTATCCACCAACTGAGTGGTGCTCAAGGCGCATATTATTACCCCTGCTCATAAGGCTCATAAATCATTCCTGAAACCATCTCAGCTCCCTGGGGAGTATACAGCTCAATTGCTGCCATTACAGCGCATATAGGGCTAATCAACCAACTCTGCCCTCACAGGTACCCATTATGCCCTGGGTGGAGAGAAGCAATTATGGTTAAGTGTCTTGCTCAAGGACACAAGTGTCACGGCCGGGATTCGAACCCACATTCTGCTGCTAACACCAGAACTTGAGTCCGGTAAGCTAAACCGCTCGGCCACGCTAAGCTTTAAGAAGCCGCATCGGTTTTTGTGTAAGTTTCGAAATGGTAGTGTAATGGTTGAATCTGGTGGTTTTCAATATTGTTAACAGCCGATAATAAAACAGTCATGTCATAACTCTTTGGAATGCATAAAGACGTTTAATATAATAAACATTGTTTGAATTTGTTGTCTTTCTGTCTTTAAAAAAAAGCGAAAAACTTCAGGAATTTGGAGGGTTTTTGTTTTCAATGTATAATTTTTACGTGCTATGTCACGTATCAGCGACAAATGGATATGGGCATGAGAATATATCCTCAATTTACCCTAAATGACGCACCTAAAGATATATCATCAACTGGACAGTAACTTAAAAATGAAATTAGCAGTTTGGTGTTTCACTTTGTTTCAGTGAAGGATTCTCTTGTAAAATGCTGAATGTCAATGCGTGATCATATGCGTGGACATCTTGAGCGCCGTTTGTTGATATGCACAGAATTGTGGTCATCAAAAAATGTATGTTGGTATAATAACTCATCCCTAAACTGGAAAAGTTGATGGGGCACAGAAAATGTACCCAAGAAGAAAAACAGTTATTCCAGATGGCTTGTAAAATTGTTTTTAATCTTGAAAATAAAAATATTGTTTTAAATTCTAAAAATAAAATGGTATAATTTGGAGAAGCTCTCAAAACCTTTAATCAATATTCTTGAAAGACCAATACAATGGAAGGTGGTTTTTGCAAAAAGTACTTTAAAACTTTGAAATGTGTAAAAACTGCTGTTAACATTTTGTCAAATAAATGATTTATTTTCATAACCTTGATATTAATGTTTAATTTTCTCAATAATTATCCACTACCGACGAAGTAAACACCAACAAATTAAGTAGTCTTCGCTCACTTCTTCTATAAGGAATGTGTCCATTTTGAGGATCAGTATTTCTTTAAAAAATCATTGCAAATGCAAAGCATTCATATCTTTTGGTTTCCACAGACAACAGCTCGTTGACAGCATAGAACAATAAAGTCACAGATGTAAACCCCTTACTATTTGTATCTAGTAAAATCAGTGATTAAACAACTTTTTCCACTTTCACAAGCACTAACTTTCCAGTAAATCAACAATTTCACTATGATTTTTATTTTTGTAACAATGCTAAGCCAAAGGTAAGTGCGTCATTTCACGAGTGCGGCGAATTACGTACATGGACGATATCTGTATTTTTAAATTAGGCTGATAGGGTTTCTCCAATATAACGGAATTATTTATTGATCTGTCAGCTCTGCACAGTTGGGTATTGCCATGACCATCGTCCCTCCCCGTCATAAATTTGAGCGAGCAATGATCTAAACATTTTAACCCAATTGTTTGCAATTGTCAGGCATGGGGAGGGGCACATTAGCCCCCTGCGTAATTTCTTTAATCTTCAGCCAATTTTCATGAAAATTAGTAGGTATGTTAGATTCAACAAGTATGAGGTCATACATGGACGTTGGTATGAATACGATACATCACCATTATAAGGCACTTTACAATTTGTTACTTTTTGGTTGTCAAAAACAGTATTTTCTCCATATTTTTCTTAATTGTTATCCATTGGCCATCAAACTTGGCACAGACAAAAGATGCTGTCTTAAGTACAAGTGATATTGTTACGTCACTTAGATCACCACTAAATGACGCTTTGGAGATATTATAACAAATATCATGGGGGAACATTGTACCATATCCCCAGGCTTAATAATGTTATACCAAAAATCATGATAATTTATTCCTCTGATGACATGTTGTAATGTTTTGAGAAAACGTGAATCAACATTCAAAACTATAATGGATCATCAGCTGAAGATTTCCACATTCGATTGAATGCAAATAATCTGAATGCATTTACAATATTTCCCCCTTAACATGTTGGTTTCTATACATATCTCTCCTTATAAAGGATGAATGCACTAATCCTGAAGGCATATGCGCAGATCCAGGGTCTCTAAAAGGGGTGGGACATACGGGGTCTCACAACAAACGTATGGTAAATGGACAACGTATGGCGAAAAAACATGCATGTGTATTGAACACTTGAAACTTTTTATTGTTGGAGAAATATTATCCAGGGTAAGTTAATATGACGAGGCAATATGTAAATAATAACTTCAAAGATGCCCACGTAACCATTATAAACTAATCACAATATCTAAACTGTCGGGGTTATGATTTTTCATAACAAATGAATAGAGAAGATATTTAGAAGATAAGGGTTATAGAAGATAAGGATTACCATGATACTTGAGCCGAGAATATTCCTTTGGGTGATAGGCAGACGAGACTGACAAACTACCGTCAGGTATATCCCCACTCTCCATCCCGAGAGGATCACTGCAATCTGAATGAGAAAAACAACCAAACAAATAAGATTAGTAGGCGACGTCAGATTGCACGTTTCCACGTAATAAAGCATATGGGATATACAGTTCGATACAAGTTGCATTATCGAATTATTCCAAACGTATCGATTCTTCTTAAAATAATCAGAAGTCCATCGAGCGTGCTAATCTCAAGACTTCATATTCGCGTTCTAGATCTGCGAACATGAATGCCAACCACTGCTTAGTCGAGTCACGTACACCTAATAGGGGCTGATCCAGGTGGGGTCCACTTTAAAAACTTTTTAAGTGACCCTAAGGCGTTTTTAACAAAGCGAACTAATATATTTGGGTGTTTCTGAAATACACAGTCAGTAGTAGTCTACTTCAGAACATTTTTACATCTCAACTAGGCCTTGGACACACTTGTGTCTGTCAGCATTACTTGCCGTACAAGTAACTACATGGGCGCAATGCTTTTACTGCAGACAAATATTGCCGTTACCTTTTTAAAGCTGTTATTTAATGTATTTTTTTAAAATAATAATTCACTAAAGTTTTTTGGCATTGCTTGACAGCATTGTGGTATACACGCTCGCCTCTCAGTGACGTGAACCGTGTTCCCTTCCATGTGTGGCCAGATTAAACGAAAATAAAATCAAAATGTGGTAAGAATCTTGTCTGCAAACATGTCTGCAAACAAACTATCGCGTCCTGCATATTTTCAGTGAGTGAATTTCGTCCCATAAGTTAGACTGCTGAACACGGTGAGTGGTGCTAGTGTAAGCATTATAGTAATCAACGGGATAAGCAACGTAAATAATGTTGATTCCCAAAAATATATACCCAACATCTGAAGGCAACCTTGTGGATAGTGATTTATAGCACCATTGATAAATGTACCCCTTGACCCCCCATGTATGAATGCATCCATACTTAAAATAACAAAATAAAAGAGGTATGTATAGAAACCAACATGTGAAAGTTTCAGTTTATTTCATTGTGTATGCATTCTAATGTGGATAAATGTGGATCAGGTCAGACACAATTATTTCTTAGGATGTTTAGTACCAATACCAACTTCAATTAAATTTTTCAGGTTAAATTCATTTTGATTTATTGATTTATTTAATTGGGACGACTCCCTTTAAGAGATTATCTTACATATCTGAACGTCGAAGGAGCACAAGTGTGATGCCACGTGCCCCTCAGCATCGCTCGCCGTACAATTCACCACCGTGATGCCAATTGTGAATTTTGTCTTCGGCAATGAACTGCAGGACACGGTGAGTGGCTTGCCGGTGTAGTAATTAGTGGCAATGGGCATCGTAAAGATGACCATCGGGTCGGTGGCTATGATATCGGCATCGGGGCAACCTGAAAAGACTGCTCTCACTGTGAATGAACAATTACAAATCAAACTGATTGTCAAATTGTTCTTGATTCTTGAAACAAGTTGTTAATTGAAGGTGACATATTTGAGCGGGCGGAAGGAAGGAAGGAGGGAAGAGAGGAATGCATTATTGTGATGTGTAACGTTTGAATGGAGTGCGTAGCATTGGTAATATGTCTGTAAATGCATTTCTACTTTATGAGAATAAAACAAATTTCATATGTGAAAGTTTTACTTGGTTGTGTCATTTACGAGGAAATATAATGCATCCAGGTTTGTATGCATTCTAATGTGGGAAGATGGATCATAGCCATGATCCCGCATTTGTATTAAACCAAAACCAACTTCAATGCTAGTAATTTTTAGATTACAATAATTTTTTTCTTTGTAATTTGGCGATTACCAAATGTTTACATCACTTAACAATTACAAATCAAATTTGATTGGCAAAATGTTATTGATTCTAATGAAACAAGTTTAAAATGAAATGTTACGCGCCCTTCCAACGGTTGTTCATACCCCCTCCCTCTCCAACGTCAGTCAGCAGCCAGCCAGCCAGTGTTTGGAGGGGGTGGGGCATCCGCGGAGCATAATGGGAGTACTATGGGCCACCAAACCATGACTATTCATGAAATATCTAGGTACCCCGCTTATCTTAGTACCCCACTTAGACACAATTAACACACAAACATCAATAATCGCGCTGAATTAAACATTTTGAAAGATATGCACGTGTCATCCAATAGCTTACTTCATTAATGCACAATTGCGTGGCTCAATGTGGCGTGATTATCGGTGAACAGCATAAATTAAACAAGCAGCAAGAAAGTAAACAAGAAAGTTTGCTGAATACCAAGTGATTACCATTAACATTACCGTACCTCTTCTCAACGACCTATAATCCGTTTGTTAATCACAAAGATGTGAAACAAGCAGTACTCTTCATAAATAGGATATTTCCTTAATTTGAAGCTGTTAATACATAGATAATTAGTCTCACTTGTATGACAAAGTCAACATTACAATGCAGTTCATTATTTTATTTCGGGAGGGTTGGCCCTTTTTGCTTCGTTCCATCAGTGAAACAAAACTTTGTCTATTGTGTATTGTTAAATTGAGGTCATATAATACATACATCATTGTCAAACTCCAGCGAATTTTAGTTGCCTCTGAAGGGCTGTTTTGATGATTTTTTTATAAGTTTGAAAAATTACAAAAAAGCGGTCATAACACCTAAGAGCCCTGCTTATGTGAATGCTAGTTCTCAAACATTTGTAGCTCTTTGCCGCACGAGGGCGCTGTTCATATTACGACTTCACCTTCCTACGTTACAAAGCATTTTACACGTGTACAAGCTACACTAGAATCTACGGAAGCGTATTTAGGACATGGCAGAAAAATTCCGGATTACTATTTCGCCCCGGCGAAATTACTATTTGCCTGGCGAATTACTATTCGCCCGGGCGAAATAGTAATTCGGCAAACATGGTCCTCGAACGTTTGAGGTGACTTTATTTAATTACTTTTTAACTGCTAATTAGGTTACATATGTTACATATTAGGTTACATATATAAATTGTTTGATTAAAGTCTACACAGGTCTACTCTCTTAATAATATAAAAGAGTTGAATATTTGATAATTATTAATACTTTTATTGATAGATATTTTCAAAGAGCTGCTTAGCAGAAATTGTGTTGGTTGAAGAAGTATGATGTAGGCAACCAACCAAAGTATATACAATTTGTATACAAACTTTGGCTGGTAACCAATACAACCGGCTAAACAATTATTTCTGCTAAGCAAATTGTTCTGCTGAGCAGATTGTCCAAATTTTGAATTCATATGTTTCTTTTTTTGTTTAATTGGATTTTGATAATGATTGTTGACATTCATATTCTTAAGATGAGGTTTGTTGGCTGTATACATGTGGGACTACATGTTTTTGCATGGCCTATCACTTCACAGTAAAACATGCCTTATTCACTGCTCCAGTATTCATGTTCTCCCATCACTGTATTGTAGAGTGTCATACAGAGTGTCATGTTATATAAATTTTTAATATTCTAAATTATATTTATTTTGCTTGTTTTTTCCATAATAAATAGAATGCTTTAAGATTGGAATAATTTCCTAGGATGTTTGTTATCAAAACCAACTGCAATTGTTTGTTTGTCTTTGTTTTGTTTTTATAATTTGGTGATTTACAAAGGTGTATATCACTCGCTTTAACAGACTCTTACATAGCGTAACGTTGAAAGAGAAAACTTGTGGTGCCACGTGTCCCTCAACATCGCTCGCCGTACAATTAACCACTGTAATGCTGTTGGTGAAATTCGTCCCCGACATTGGACTGCACGACACGTTGAGTGGCTTGCCGGTGTAAGCATCGGTGGCATTGGGAATCGTAAAGTTGACCATCGGGTCGCTGGCTATGATATCGGTATCAGGGCAATCTGAAAAGACTGCTCTCACAGTGAATAAGAAACACGTTGTTAATTGAAGGCGACATATTTGAGAGGAAGGAAGGAAGGAAGGAAGGATGGAAGGAAGGAAGGAAGGAAGGAAGGAAGGAAGGAAGGAAGGAAGGAAGGAAGGAAGGAAGGAAGGAAGGAAGGAAGGAAGGAAGGAAGGAAGGTAGGAAGGAAGGAAGGAGAGGAAGGAAGTAAGGAAGGAAGGAAGGAAGGAATGAAGGAAGGAAGGAATGAAGGAAGGAAGGAAGGAAGGAAGGAAGAAGGAAGGAAGGAAGGAAGGAAGGAAGGAAGGAGGAGGAAGGAAGGAAGGAGGAGGAAGGAAGGAAGGAAGGAAGGAAGGAAGGAAGGAAGGAAGGAAGGAAGGAAGGAAGGAAGGAAGGAAGGAAGGAAGGAAGGAAGGAAGGAAGGAAGGAAGGAAGGAAGGAAGGAAGGAAGGAAGGAAGGAAGGAAGGAAGGAAGGAAGGAAGGAAGGAAGGAAGGAAGGAAGGAAGGAAGGAAGGAAGGAAGGAAGGAAGGAAGGAAGGAAGGAAGGAAGGAAGGAAGGAAGGAAGGAAGGAAGGAAGGAAGGAAGGAAGGAAGGAAGGAAGGAAGGAAGGGAGGGAGGGAGAAATGTATTGTTGAGAAGACTCCAAAATATTAAATATAGCCTTTTCAGGGTTTCTCAAACATGTCGTTTTTTATATTCTGAGAAACAACATTACCATAAATTCGTTTACTATGTTTTGAAAACATTAGTGAAATTGCAAACACAATATATAACAGTGAACATTAAAACTTGTAAAGCTTGCATGTTTAAGTTACCAACTTTAAAACACAAGTTTAAATTCGAGTGTGTCGCCACCAACTTGTTTCATTTGTGAAAAAAATCCCTTTTCTTCGGTGGCTGCACAATACTTGTGTAACCTATTGGAACCTACAGAAATGGAAAAATTACCTCTGCATCCAAGTAGTTCAAAGCGCATACATATTCTGTAATGCCACGTGACGGGTTCTATCTGTATGAATCTAGTCGGCAGAGCCGCGGGAAAGTAAACAGTTACTGTGGTGTTTCCGTCCGTGTTGCCCTGAAACTGAAAACAGACAAGGACAACAAACATATTTATATATATTTTTTGAAAATAAAGCATATTTAATAGGTGTCTTGCAGCGAAAGGTTTTCAGTGAAATTAATGAGACTATTGGGAAAAGCAACTATCAATTGTTTACCACCCCTCTATTTCCGGGTCGCCCATATATTAATATCGGGAAACATTTTTTCATTGTTCAAGGGTCGGGGCTTTGGCCATGCTCACGCTCACGCGCAGTCATTCGATTGGCCAACAGGGATCCCCACTTATGGTGTGAGGGTACTGTCACAATTGATAGGGGCATATAGCGATGAGGCGATCACTATTAATTTAAAAAAAAAACTTTCAAACACGTTTCAAACACGTCTGAATCTTATAATGTTCAGACAATTTTTGAAACTCTTTACTTGTTAGGCCAGCTTCTTCTGAGCAGTTCAGTGACCTAAAATTCTAAAAATGACCACCGTGACTGTAAATCCTCGGACCAAGGTAAAACCAAAAAAAATTACAATACATCTTATAAATTCAAGTGACTTTGTTACGTGAATAAACCTTTTTGATATTCGCAATACATTTTGCTCTAAATTATGAGCGACAAGAAAGTCAGTTCATTATAAGTTATCCCAGAAGCGCAAGTGAAACACGGAAAATATAGCGCTTCTGCGTCCCATATGCCACGAGGCCGAAAAACACATCGTTAATTTGTCACACAGTAGACCAAGATGCAATGCAAAAGTTTAGGCCTATTGAAAAATTGGAAACAGTACAAGTAGGCCCATGCCATATTACTAACCTTCAATGGTGACTCATTGGCTCCAGTCACGTTGATCCACTTAGCCCTGTTGTCAATGTACTTGACTTTATATGACTCCATCCAACACCAGTTATAGGCATGCCCTTGTGTGACAATGCCAGTGACTGTAACAGACTCTTGCAGGTCCACCTGAATCCACTGGTTCTGATCGCTGTACTCTGCACACCAGCCACCTGTAGAGATAGAATATCTCTGCGGATTGTTGTACAATGGTTCTGTTTGGTCTGGTTTTTCTATGTAAGTGGGGTGTGTCATTTTGAATATTTGGGAAAACCTGAGTGAACAATAATTTTGATATTCTCAAGGAGGTGACCCCCGCCATAATCGCTATTGTTCGCTGTATTTAATAGGCCGATCACATTATTTTCAAACTGGGTTCGTATGTGTATGGCCAATTATAATATCTACCACAGAAACAAATTGTATTTGTTATTATTTTGAGTCTAATGCCATGCACAGTATGGTCCTCCGCTGTGTGAAACCAGCATATAAAATAGGGCCCAATAAGCCTTGTTTTTAGAATTGTATGCATGGATTTAGATAGAGTAAGCACGGGGGGGGGGGGGGGAGGGGGCACTTACTCGAGACCTATGCTCGCCTGGCCCTTCTGCTTGGATTTCAGATTCGCAAAAAAACCCACAAAGGCCTGTAAAAATGTGCCTCATGTCCCCCTAAAAATCTTGGTTTCCTATAAGTACGCCTACAATGAACCGAACCCAGTTACGTAAAAATGGTAGTCAATAGTTTCAAAATCTGGTGGGTTAGCAATATGGTTAGCAGCTCATAACAAAACAGTAATTTCAACATTCATAATGGGACGATCAGAGCAGACTTTAACACAGGGAATGGAATTGGTGTCCCAGTTTAAGATGAACACTGTGAATGAAAATTACTGGCTTACTCATGCAGCAGCAATTATGACCTTGTCATGTGGGATATTATTTTCAAGCACTGACTTAAGCTAAAACAAGCACTCCGATTCCAAGCCCTGTTTATCGTGTTGATATTGTTTCTTTTATGCATATAACTGACAGAGTTACAACGGCGTAAATTTCTTATTAAGAGTTTGTTTGGGGGAACAGAACCGATAAACCCATGAAAATCTTGAAAATGACAAAAAACATACATGTGATATTGCAGTTGAAGGTAATGGCAGCCATACATTTGAACATTTATGCCATCCGAATTTTTTTTGGGAAAACGTGAATAAATGTTCAAAACTATAATGGATATGGATCATCAGCTGAAGATTTCCACATTCGATTGAATGCAAATAATCCGAATGCATTTACAATATTTTCTTCTTAACATGTTGGTTTCTATATATATCTCTCCTTATAAAGGACGAATGCATCAAAAGTGATAGGACTTCATGGGCGGATCCAGAACATTTTTAGGGGGGCTGAGAATCAAAAACAATTATTTTTCATTAATACAAAGGGTGCCGCCACTTCCTATGCACAACGGTTAGTACATTACTAAGTAGGTCACCTCCTTATGTTTATCCCGCACACTGTGGGAATGGGAGTGCGTTCTCCCCTCCCCTCCCCTCTCTCTCTCTCTTTTTCTCTCCTTTTTTTAAAACGATTTTAGGGGAGGGCTACAGCCCCCTTAGCCCCCCCCCTCTGGATCCGCCAATGGACTTTGGATACATCACGCAACTTATCCTGAAGGCATGCGCGGATCCAGGGTCCCACGTGACCATTTATAAACTAATCACAATGTCTAAACTGTCATGGGGTGGGGATTATGACCTTTCTTTGAAAATAAAGGGTGAAGATATTTAGAAGATAAGGGTTATAGAAGATAAGGATTACCATTATAATTGAGCCGAGAATGTTCCTTTGGGCGACTCGTTGAGTATATAGACGAGACTGACAAACTGCTGTCAGGTATAACCCCACTCTCCAACCCTAGAGGATCACGGCAATCTGAATGATAAAAACAATCAAACAAATACAATTAGTTGGCGACGTCGGATTCCACGTTTCCACGTAATAAAGCAATTGACCAGCGGCGTAGCCAGGGGAGGGTCTGGGGAACGTGCCCCAGGTGCCCCACGAAAAACCCTCAGGTGCCCCCCAAAAACAGAAAAGAAAAATAAAAGGGAAAAAACCCATACTCCCTGGGCCCTCCCCCACTGAAAAGCGATGCCCCCTGTGCTCCCACCCCCCCACTGAAAAAGTCCTGGCTACGCCGCTGGAATTGACATAATAATAAGTTGGATAAACAGTGCAAGATATCGAAGTATCCGAATATTACGCCAAGCAGTTTGTTCTCGAAACCGACCATCAACCCCTGATGTACATGCAGAAAAACAAAGTTGTGAATCCTAGAATCATGCGCTGGGCGCTCTCGCTACAACCCTATCGGTTTAAAATTGATGCAATAAAGGGTGTAGATAACATCGGTGCAGACTATCTAAGTCGAAATGTGTAGATAATCAGAAAGTTTTGCCAGAAGAAAATGAAGCATTTTCTTTTTTTGAAGGGAGTGAAATGTCGGAGTATTCCATTTTTTTTTTTAAATCGTTGAAGTTTTCTTTTTGTACATAGTTACTTTCTTGTTTCTCACCCCCCCCCCCCCCCCCATAAATGGATTATGCCAACTTGCACTTTCACAATAACCCGAAGATGTCTTTAGAAAGTGTGGTCTGATCTTTGGTACACCCAATGTACACCCCTATTTCCTTTGTCAAAAAGCACCTCAGCAAGATGCAACCCCAACCTTTGGCCATGGTAATTTAGCAATTGTACTATTTCAGTAGCCTTTTTGCTGGTAGTCAAATTCTATTGTATTTCTTCATTGGGTACCAGATAGTCCAATCCACTTAGGTTCTTGCAAGTTAGTTAAGTTTGTTTTGTGTGCGAGTTGAGGAGAGAATCATTCTGAGATTCAGAGAGACAGGACGCGTGTTTGTCCGTTGTTTGAATTTGTGTGTGGAGTTGCCACCCAACCAACAGGCGAGTGGATACAGCCCTCATAGGTACTGGGCTGGTCAACTCAAAGTTTGGCCGAGAGCCAACAATACCATCCAGTTTTTGACCAGACTTCACAAGAGGCAACGGCCTGAAGCTCTATATATTCGGTGAAATTACCATGACCAGTTACCCCCGGGAACACAACCCCATTAAAGACAGGAATCCTGACCCGTGAGGCCGAGTCCAGATGTGACGGCAGGGACCAGTAGGGTCAAGACCAGGCGACAGAGTCGTCCAGATCACGTCGATCATCCGCCCGCCTAATCTTGTTGTGGGGAAGGTGGTGCAGAAATCTAATTTGAGAAATTCATTTCATCTATTTTGTTTCAAGTTCAGCATGTAACGTTCAGTTGAAGATGTTTTCGTTTGAGAGTTGATTTTCTTTAATTGAGTTGATTGACTAAAATTGATTTAGATTGAAGAAGTTATTAATCCATGTGGTTGAGTTTATTTGCTTGGGCCATTTCATAAGTTTGATTACGTTTTCTATCAAACTTGCTATATCATAATTGTTGTATTAATTGCTGATTTAATTTCAGTTTTATCAAATTAATATGTCCTTACGCTTTCAATCAGTGTACTAAGCAGAAGTTTGAGCTTAAATTGAGTTTATATAAATTTAAGTTAATTCATTGAGGAAAGCGACCTCACCATTCATTTCATTTGATTAATTGTAAATATTGTAAATCTTATTATTATTTTTTTATTTTGAATAATAATACTCTTGAATTTAATGTTCGTTGGTGTCTTAGTGAGTTATTGTGGTCTGTCCCGTGATAGCATACGTATTGTCCCTAAGTTAAAAGGAACGAGGTGACAGTCTTGCTAGTGTCAAGACTTCATGTTTGCTTTCTAGATCTGTGTAAACCACTGGATATGCTTAGTCTAGCCACGTATGTGGCTAGACTACACCTGACACACCTCCCCCTTCGTATGGCTGCCATTTGAGACCATATGACTTTTTTAAACAAAGCTAATAACATTATTTTTGTTTCTCTGAAACACAACGGTTTGGAGCAGTCTAAGGTCGGAACAAATGATGGGCTAATGTTGCTACACTGTTTCTTATGACATCATTTATGTTGTAACATAATAATGTATTGCCATAGGTCTAACGTCAGTATTGTTGCATTCCCCACTATCGTGGGTCAACAAATAATAGTCGGACACACACTTTGTTGTGACAATCTCAATCAATGGGGTTGGTTTATTATTAAAACAATAATAACAGGCACTAAATAACATGTATGACAGGAGTGGTAGCGTATAGGTACATGTCAATAGTTAAACTTATATACTTGTGCTAAGTTGCGAATAGGGTGTACGAATACCAACTATTGGGTACAGTCAGTGGGGACCATCGTTCGTTCATGCGGCTTGTCACTCGGTATACGGTACGGGCACTGCTATACCGAGAAACGGTCGGCTGGTCGGTCTCGACGACGGGGACCACCAGGGCAACGGGATGTCTGGACGGGGCCAGAGTGTGTATCAGGCCGCATAGCTAGGCGAATTACCAATGGTCATATCGATACGCTGCACCGTTGGTTCAACGAACGAGGCTCTGGACCGTAATAGTTCGGTATATCGCACTGTCATGGATTGGATCGAGTCGCATAGATTTCATTCGGAATCGCACTTCCCCGAGATCAGGAAATCCCGGGTTTATATAGAAATCTGGGGCCTAGGAATGAATAAAACATGAGCCTAGTTTAGCGTCTTAGCCAATGAGAAGCTTGCCTTCCGCGTCTAAGGGTAGAAACGTGTGCAAAATCAGGGTATACAACAGGTCCTTGTTCCATATAAGGTAAGGTATTTGACGAAAGTGAAGTGATCGACAACTTAGAAAGGAGGGCGTGTTCAAGGGGAAAATGCTTACCGGGCATGTTAAGCTATTTGCTTGGATGCTAAGCTATTACTGCATGAGGGGAACAGTGGCTGTGCTTGGGTAGGGAGCACTACACGCGGGCCACGGGTAATGACTGAGCGGGTCAGTCACGGTGACTGTTTGGCCGTGGTTCACCCACGAACCGTGTTCGGTGTGAAGGGGTGGAAAGTATTCGGAAAATAGACAAAGTCCACGGGACGGCTCTAAGCCACGTGGCGGGAAGGTGTGGCACGCACGCAAGGCTCTCACTGGTGTTGCATTATGCATTGCGTTGGCGCTGGATATGCATGAGCATAAGTAGCGTCCTTGTATGGATTGCATATTCATAGCGGACAATCGAGGGTCCCAGACAATCCCTGGGAATTAGACTGCTTGAAATTGCATCGTAAGCAAAATATTGGAAGTGGAAGAAGTGAAATAGAGGGCGCAAATATTTACCAAATTAAAGGGTAAGATTCGTAACAGTATGATTAGCATAATGAGATACAAGAAACGAAAACGTATGCAATATTTTAAGATGTATAGTCAAACGCCTTAAAGGAACGCACTTGTCCCCGCTCGCCGTACTTGTGCTTTCAAGGGAACAATGTTTTTTCTGCAGTATTGCCGTTACCTTCTTTAAGCTGTTATACAAAGGTACTTCATATCATTAGAAGCAATTATATGAAGCAATTAAAGCCTATGTAAATATTTCAATTCACCGCTGTTGATGGCTTTTGAAGGAAAGTTAATTACAAAATCTATTTTAGGATACGAATTCATATGGGTGAGTGTACAATGGCAAATCTTGTCTGCAGTCAAAGTATCGCGTCCTGCAGATGAGTCGATGAGTGACTTTCATCGCATACGTTGGACTGCTCAACACAGTGAGTGGTGCTAGTGTTAGAATTACAGTACCGCATGGGATCAGCATCGTAAACTTGAATGAATGATCGGTTGCTGGGATATCGGCATCGGAGCAATCTGAAAAAACTGGTATCATTATGGATTCAAACCAAATGTATTGGAAAACGTTCTTGATTAAAACAAAGCAAGTGATTTATAACGTTTGAAGGGAGTGTGCACCATTGGTAAAATGCATGTAAATGCATCCACACTTTTAAAATAAAAAAGAATAAACAAGATATCTATATCAACCAACATGTGAAATTCTCAACTTATTTCATTTACGTTTGTATGCATTCTAAAGTAGGAAAATGGACCACCGCCATGATCTAACTTTCAAATTTATAATACATTCCATTTACAGCAAGTCAGACAAAATAATTTCTTAGGATGTTTGGTACCAATGCCAACTTCAATTAAAATTTACAGATTGTAATTATTTGTTTGTGTGTTCTTCATTTGGGATGATTACCAAAGGTGTACATCTCATAAAGAGATTTTCTTACACGGCTGAAAGTTGAAGGAGCACACCTGTGGTGCCACGTGCCCCTCAGCATCGCTCGCCATACACTTCACCACCACCGTGCTGTTTTTGGTGAATTCCGTCCCTGGCATTTGACTGCACGACACGGTGAGTGGCTTGCTGGTGTGGTAATCTGCGGCAATGGGCATCGTAAAGATAACCATCGGATCGGTGGCTATGACATCGGCATCGGGGCAATCTGAAAACACTGTTCTCACTATGAATGAACAATTACAAAGCAAATTGATTGGCAAAAATGTTCTTGATTCTTGAAACAAGTTGTGAATTGAAGGCGGAAGGAAGGAATACATTATTGTTATTTATAACGTTTGAAGGGAGTGTGCACCATTGAGTAAAATGTATGTAAAGGCATCCATAAAAGGGGAAGGTCTGGGCCCCCTTCTATATCCGTCCCTAATGTAATAAAATAAATACAATAAATTCCTTGTATAGAAACTAACATGTGAAAGTTTCACCTTGTTTTGTTGTGTCATTTACGAGAAAAAAAGTACAAATACAACCAGATTGGTTTGTATGCATTCTAGTGTGGGAAGACTTACATTTTGAATTTCTAATACGTTCGATTTACAGCAGGTCAGACGGAATAATGTTCTATGATCTTTTGTCCCAAAACCAACTGCACTTGTTTGTGTGTTTTTTTTTAATTTGGTGATTACCAAAGGTGTATATCACTTCTTTTAACAGTTTGTCTTACATAGCTGAACGTTGAAGGAGCAAACTTGTGGTGCCACGTGTCCTTCAGCATCGCTCGCTGTACAATTAACCACTGTAATGGTTTTGGTGAAATTTGTCCCCGGCATTGGACTGCACGACACGGTGAGTGGCTTGCCGGTGTAAGCATCGGTGGCATTGGGAATCGTAAAGTTGACCATCGGGTCGCTGGCTATGATATCGGTATCAGGGCAATCTGAAAAGACTGCTCTCACAGTGAATAAGAAACACGTTGTTAATTGAAGGCGACATATTTGAGAGGGAGGGAGGGAGGGAGGGAGGGAGGGAGGGAGGGAGGGAGGGAGGGAGGGGTTTATTGTTGAGCAGAATCAAAAATATTAAATATTGCCTTTTCAGGGTTTCTCAAACGTGTCGTTTTTATGTTCTTAGAAACAACAAGAGTACCATCAATTCGTTCACTCTATTTTAAAAACAAGGCCAATGACGCTGGTGCTATTTTGCTCCATTCCAAATATAAAATATATCATCAAATATTATATATTCTCTATCACCAAAGGAACAGAGGAGCTGTTATTCAAAATACGGATATGCAAACTTGTGTGTTAAACTTACACCAGTGGTGTCAGTGTACGCTTCCATTGTATTGTAGCGAAACATGCATTTTGGCGCGCTTGGCTGGCCATATATTTAGAGTGGCTGGTTCTCGTACGGCGGTCCACTACCGTGCGTGTGGTGTACTTGCTGGTACCCCCAGCCAGTGCGTGTGCGCGAGAACATGGGATATAAATGCGTGGCCCATGTGGGTGAAGGTCGCGCTTTCTGCTTGTTGCAAGCTTTCTGCTTATAAAGTTCTGAGTGTGTCCTTAATTGTACCTAAACAGCAGGCACGGGAGTTTGGATTGGGAGGGCAGCTAGAAGAGGCCACTAGGTGAGTGTGCATCGCCGGGAATCTCTTACAGTCACGAATTGTATTGCATCCAATAACAATTTCTAATTATCAACGTAATCCACTTATAGAACTGTAATTAACTAGTAATTGATTCACTTAATGAGGACACAACACCTAAACAGGTTTCCAATGATATTTATTAATCAACGTTTTGGAGTAATTAAAACAGTCACGTCAGATGAACAGTTGTCAGTCCCCACTTATTAAAGTCAGTCCCCTACCCCTATGTTGTTGTGTGAGCGTGAGAGCGCGATCGAGTGTGTGCGATCCCAGGTGCCGGGGGTAGATTTCCCCCAAACGGAGCTGCTCCTCCGGTGTTCTTGGTAGCCGCTCGTCAGGAAGGCCGAAGCCCTAAGGAGAACGCGCGGGGAATGCGCAACAGTATTCACACCACTGAATTCCACGTTGTGATGAATACGAACAATCTGAATACATTATTAGTATTTTCTTGTTATATAGGGGCTCTCAGGAAATATTAAGAACTTACCTTTCTCCATTTTAGAGAGGTTATAGAATCAGCAAACTAAACAACGTTTTATTCCCTAAACTCACTGTAAAATATTGTAAAAAGTCTGAAATTAAGCCTAAGGTCCACTAGGGAAACCATATGGCCCTCATAAGTTTAAAAATCGCCTTTCTGATGTCACCCTTGCAAAGCCACTCAAATTTTGGCAAAAATGTTTGTAAATAACACCGAAACTATCCGCGCTGTTGTATATGTCAACGTGTGGCAGTGGATCATAGGCTTTTCTGAATTGGAGACAAAAGGGTTTTCGGACAAAATTACTTGTTACAATATGTTACCTTGGGTTGAGATGATAAAACTTACGTTGTTTAGTTTCCTTATGACATAACCTCTCTACAAATGAGGGAAAGGTCAATTATTGATATCTGCTTTAGAGCCTCTCTTTAGCGACCCAGTGACATAAGCTGAAACTTTAACATGTTTGTCTGGATACATATTGTTGATTGTTATTAAGTATGTATGAATCGATTTCCCATCATTTTACTAATAGTGTATACTGTCTTTAATGTTATTTATTAAAGCAGCTAAACATAAACATGTTTAAGATTCCGTATTCCACCATTTGGTATTGACATAAAAACAGCTAACAGCAAACACTGCAAAGATAAATTGGTTCAAACGAATTTACTTTAAAAACAATACTGAATATTAAAATGTTATACGTGAAATGACACGGTTAAACGACCGAATATGAATAATATCGCGTTCTTAAAACCGTTTCTTCTGTTTATAACGCTCTTTTTAGCTGCCTCTGTTTCAATCGTTTCATATTTGTTTCGTTTTTGTGGCACTTTTACCTTTAAGTAACTCTTATATATATTTTTTTATTTCACAATATTAAATTTTTATTATTAATTTTAAGTCCTGTTAATTGCCTTTTAAGTGTTATTATAATGCCTTGGTTTTTATAGTTCTTATTGTGAGGCGCTTTGAGGTTTTTACATAAAGCGCCATATAAATGTCTTTTATTATTATTATTAATTGCAAATGTTCAGGTTTATTTTAAAGATAATTCTAATGTACTCTTTATCTAGGACTTATCTTCACTTTTATAACTTATTAGACTATAATTTAATTTTTCTCTTTTCAAAATTATTATTTTACATTTGTATGTTTTTGAGCTTTAAACAAGTTGGGTGGGTTTGGGGAAGGGGTTGACCACCACCCCAGACAAATACTGGGGTTAATATGCCTGTATTATCACACCGTATACAGCTAATGACGCCCATGATCAAAACGTAGAAATTGAATAACTTTATAGGCTAATAATTATAATTATTTCAATTGTTAGTAGAGTTATACATGATTTGATGAAAATCATTACTTTGTGAAATTGTCATAATGGCTAAATGTCCTAAATTAGATTTTAATTCAAACATCGCAAAAGTTGTTGATTTCTTGTACGCTAGATCAAATATACGCTAGATTCAACATCATGTTGGAAATGAAAACTGCCGCCACCAACTTTGTCAATTTGTGAACAATCAGTTACCTGTTGCGGCTGCCACTCTTCTGCACAAAAAGTTAATTCAAAGGAACCTATACATATACAGAAATGGAAACATTACCTCTGCATCCAAGTAGTTCAAAGCGCATACATATGTTTCCATTCCACTTGACGGGTTCTATCTGTATGAATCTAGTCTGCAGAGCCGCGGGACAGTAGACAGTTACCGGTGTGTTACTGTCCGTGTTGCCCTGAAACTAAAGACAAACAACAACAAACAGATACATAATTATATGTTTTAATGGGAAACATGGGGATTTCATGGGTATCTTTATCATTGTCCAAGGTTTGGGACTTTGCTCATACTGACGTGCAGCGATTCGATTGGCCAATGGGAATCCCCATAAAGGGGACGATGTTTTAGACATTTAATGTCTAAATCCTATAATTTTCACACAATTTATGTTTAAAAACTACAAATCTATACTCGTCAGGCCAGTACTCCTTGGGCAGTTCCGAGTTCTTATTGTCAGAAAATGACAACTATGACAAAATTAAAATAAATACATCTATTCAATTAAAGTGACTTTGTTATGGGGAATAAACCTTTCCGAAACCTTTTTGATATCTCGGTCTCCATTAGGCCAAACAAAAAAAAGATGTTGAGTTGCCCTCCACCGACCGACCCAAAAGTGCTGAAATCTCGGGTCGTTTTTGTTTTGTTTTGTTTTCCTCGCCCCCCGTCATTCATAGGCCTATTTATTAATGAAACTTACCAATTTTCTTTGTATAAAACATAATACGTTTGATTTGTGAAATTGTCCACTTTTTTTTACCGGTAAATTTACCGGTACCCAAGACTCAATCTACATGTTTTCAAATCGAATGGCCCCGGCCCTCACATGGTGCACTGCCTTCGCACACACTGTGTGCCAACGATTGCGACTCAAATCTACACGTTTTCCAATCGAATGGTCCACTCACATGTTTTCCAATGGCTTCGCGCACTGTTTTGTATGTCAACGATTGCGACTCAATCTACACGTTTTCAAATCAAATGGCCCTCACATGTTGTGCACTGGCACCCCGCACTGTACGCGTGTCAACGATTGCGACTCAATCTACACGTTTTCAAATCGAATGGCCACTCGCATGTTGCATGTTGAGCATTGCACGCAATATGGATGAATTTGCTGTGTCAATCACAGCGAAAAGTACAACAAAAATGCTTGGGATACTTTTATTCTGAAGCAAAATTCCTTGCTGATAGGTATACAAATGAAAAACATGGTATGTGGTTTCAGTTCCAATGCATTTCAATCTTAAAATGACAGTCAAGGAGAAAAAATAAATAAATAAATAAATAAAAATCCCGACCGACCGACCCCTTCAAATATTTTCACTGGAGGGCAACTCAACATTTTTTTTTATTTGGCCTTATGACCGACCAGAAGATCGGTACATGGCTACATAGTTTAGTGTCCAGGGCAATATTACTTGCAACACCATTGATACAGTGTCTAGGGCAATATTCTTTGCAGCACCATTTGGAACAGCAGGGCAATATGGGAAAAGGCACAAGAAAAGATGTGTATGAAATACAGTGATCCAGTTCATCAGTACATATCGCTGTCCGTTTACTTGTTTATTTACAGTCCTATATGAGAATACTACACATAGATTCTCAGAAGAGTAGATGAACCATCCTTGAACTAACCTTTATAAGGTACGGTATTCTACGTCATGTGTGGTTGTACAAAAATGAAGAATCCATCAGTTATGTGGCACCAACATGACCGTCACATTCGTATTCTTTGGTTGTACCGAGAGTCCAACTTGGGCAAGTCATCATGACGCACATTGTACCGGATGTGGTTTAACACATCTTTTAAAGGAACTTGTTTTCCACTTTCATAATAACATTTTTATGAAATCCTGAATTTGATTTCGAATTTAATAAGTTAATATTTGTTCTCCCGTTTTGTTTTCACATTCGATTATTGATGAGATCTTATCTGAATATTGAGTAGAAATCCAATAGGTAAGCTTTCCCCATTTATCAGCTTTCCTTCGTCAGTAATAATTTGTGAAAATACCTTGTTCAGTATACTTATGATTCCCCTTCCTTGATACAGAATCGTACAGTAGAAAAAACACTTTTACATTTTATGTTGTCAAGCCTTAATGACTGCAAATTAAATTTTAAACTGTTAATTATTTACTTAAACCGCAGCTGGCCGAATACTAGAAACCAGATACATTTTTGTTCATCAACTCTTCCAAATAGCAGGCGAAAATTCAGGTGAAATGTGCCGAATCTCTGGTCGTAAACCTTATATCGTTTGTTTTGTCACTCGGTAGATCGAGATCCAATGGAAATGTCGAAAAGGTTTATTGGAAATTGGAAACAGTGCAAGTAGGCGTATTTCATATTGCTAACCTCTAATGGTGACCCATCGGCTTCAGTTACGTAGATCCAATCAGCCCCGTTGCCACTGTACTTTATTTGATATGTCTTTGTATACGAACCACCGGTGCTCCCTTGTGTGATGATGCCAGTGACTGTAACTGATTCTTGCAGGTCTACACGAATCCACGGGTTTTGATCGTTGTACTCTGCACACCAGGCACCTGTAGAAATAGAATGATTGGATATCTAAGGATTGTGTATGTAATTATTGGTGTGGTACGTCTCTGGGATAAACAGACGTTTATATATTTTTAAATTAGGCTTATAGGGTTTGTCCAATACAACGAAATTATGTTTTAATCTGTGAGCTCTTCACAGTTTATTTTTGGTGTGTGTGTGTGTGTGTGTGTGTGAACGTACACACCATTCGTTGTGGGGTCCAAAACACAATAGAACAATTGGACCCCACAAGGTAACTATAGAAAATCTTGTACCCCACAGGAGAATTATAAGGAAAAGGGATAATAGAACGAACAAAGGAATACCCCACAAATCAATGTGCGTGTGTGTGTGTGTGTGTGTGTGTGTGTGTGTGTGGAGGGGGGGGGGGGGCATTGGCATGACTATCGTCGCTCCTCATAAATATGACCGAGCTGTGATCTAAAGTTTTAACCCATTTTTGTTGCATTGTCAGGCACGGGGAGGGGCACATTTCTTTAATCTTCAGCCAATTTTCATGAAACTTAGTAGATTCAACAAGTATGAGGTCAAACATGGAAGTTTGTATGCATACGGTACATCATCATTATAAGGTACTTTACAATTTTTTTGATTTTTGGTCAAAACAGTATTTTCTCCATATTTTTCATAATTTTCATCCGTTGGCCATCAAACATGGTATAGACAAAAGATCTTGACATTTATTTATTTTGTATTTTTTTATTTTTTATTATTATTTTTTTTAATGCAATTCGCCCCACATAAGGCCAATGGCCACTCCAAGGTGGGGGCTACTCAGTCATTGAGTTGTTACAACGACTCCACACTGAAGAAACCAGCCCCTCGCACAGAAACAAGACAGTTAATAACCAGCCTCTTCACGGTGCGAATAGGACTGGGAGGGGTAACTAGTCCAGAACAAGGCAGTTGTTAAACTGCCTCTGCCCCTATAAGCAATTATGGTTAAGTGTCTTGTTCAAGGACACAAGTGTCACGGCCGGGTTTCGAACCCACATTCTGCTGCTAACACCAGAACTTGAGTCTGGTAAGCTAGACCGCTAATATCTCAAGAACGCTTTGTCCGATAACGGTGAAATTTTCTGACTTTTCCTAACTATTCTTTGGGACCCCTCACGCAAAGATCAATGATAATGGTTATTTATGGTAATTTTTGGAAGACATATAACAAATATTATGGGGCACATTGTGCCCTCTCCCCAGGCTTGATAGGGTTTAGATGATAATGGTATACCAAAAATCATGATAATTTATTCCGTCTGACATGTCATTTTTGAGAAAACGTGAATCAACATTCAAAACTATAATGGGTCATCAGCTGAAGATTTCCACATTCGACTGAATACAAATAATCTGAATTCATTTGCAGTATGTTCTCCTTAACATGAATGCATTTATAGACATTTAATCAAAAACTTTGAATACATAATACCACTTATCCTGAAGGCATGCGCAGATCCAGAGTCTCTAAAAGGGGTGGGGCATACTGCTAATACAGGGGGCTCACAAAAAAGGTATGGACAATTGTTGACGAACTTTCAAATTTTATCTAGGATAAGTGGGAATATGTAAATAAATTCAAAGATGCCCATGTGACCATTTATTAAGCTAATCACAATGTCTAAACTTTCATCGGTGGGGTGGGGGTTACGCCAGTTCGGTCTAGCGCCCTCTCTTGGTCGCTTCGCGGTTGGTTCCCTGTTTTTGCCGCCATTATTGTTTCTGCCATCTTGTCATTGTTATTGCATTAAAGCCGTTGTAATTAGAGCTATATTTGACCGTGTATACTCATTCTGGGAGTCCTCCATCCACCATATTGGCGTTATAAATTTTCTTTACAAATAAGGGAGAAGATATTTAGAAGATAAAAGTTATAGAAGATAAGGATTACCATAATAATTGAGCCGAGAATATTCCTTTGGACGACTCATTGAGTAGATAGACGAGACTGACAAACTGCTGTCAGGTATATCCCTACTCTCCATCCCCAGAGGATCACGGCTATCTAAATGATAACAACAATCAAACAAAACAGAATAGTAGGCGAGTCCAGATTGCACGTTTCTACCTGATAAAGCTTTGACAATAATAAGTTCGTTGGAGATACATTATCAAATTACTCCAAACGTGTCGATTCTTCTATCAGAAGTCCATCAAGCATTCTGGTCTGAAGAGTTTATGTTCTAGATATGTCTAAACCCCTGGATGTCAATCACTGTTTAGTCGAGTGACGTAGGTCTAATAGGGGCTGATCAAGAGGGGTACAGGGGTCCCGATCTCCCAATGTGTGGCTGCAATTTTTTTTAATAATTTAACAAAAATAATATTTTGAGAGACCATAAGACTTAACAAAGCGACTAATATATTCATGTTTCTTCGAAACACACGGTCTGTAGATGTTTATGTTGGAGCTTATGGTGGGGTGCTTATAAGTTAGGGCTAATGTTACTACACTGTTTCTTATGACACAATACATTCCAACTATCTGGACCGTCTGTGTTTTCTGAGCCCATCCTGTACGATAGACTTCTGTTGTAATGTTTTGCCATACTGAGAGACAATAAACGAAAACGTATACAATATTTTAAGATGAATAGCCGAACACCTTTAAAGGAACCATAGAGAGAAACACAGTTTTAATAATAAAGTGGAGGCAAGTTCCAGAAAAACATGGCTTGCCAAGGAACAGCCTGTATACAAAGACAGAGTAACAGCTACGCTAAAAAAGAAAGAAAATGCACGTAGTATCACATACAACAAACAACAATAACAGTATGCATACGTGTACTGAGATTAACAAAAGTAATTAGTGAATATATAACTTGATGTAGAAATTAAAATAAAAAAGGATTACTGAGGAGACTGTTGAATTAAAAATGACTTGAGTTTGTGTTTACAAACAACATTCAGAAAGTAATAGAGGGAGGCTATTCCATTTTACAGGGCCAGAGAACGTTTTTACAAAATATTGAGAGAAAGTCGTTTTGACAAGTGGAATATGAACTTTGGTGGAAGTAAATTTTTGGATAATTTGAACATCAGAATGTCTTGTTGGAAGCTATTGATATTAGTAAGACGAAGAAGACTAAGTTTACGAAACAACAGTCTAGTTTGTTCGCTGAATCGTGCCTTAGAGATAATACCAAAAATCGCCGACAAATTAACAATTCTTGCATGAGAAATCTCCATCGGGATTATAATTGAAAATGAGAAAACTCATAAACTCTCGAATACAGAAGAATCAAGGCTGTTGATTGTTGTGAACTACATGCTAATAAGTATAGCACAAACTACACGTTGTGTATATTCCGTTATAGTAAAATAAAGGGTCTAATGTGGTGGCCCCCACAACACGAGTTTGACTGTTAAGAACTATGATGAGTCTATTTATTTACCAGTGAAAGAACCCCTAGATATAACATAGTGGCAGCGCTGGTTCTAGTAAATATTAGCGGACATTCTCATTGAGTTAATGAAGCCATAGGCCTATTCTGTACTGTATGTAGCTAAACGCAGACACACAAAATTCAATTTTTATCGCCAGTTTTTACCGTGTTTTGAGTACGATGGCACAGTCTTCAGTGGGGGCGCACTCTCCCAGTTGATCGGTTGGCGTGACATGTACTAACCAGGTGGAGGACATAGCGACTAGAACTGAATTTTGTTGCCAATGACATAGCTTCAACAAAGAAATATGTTGAGTGCAGCAGGACATACACTATACAAGGCCATTAAAAGCCTGTCAGAACGGATACCAGTATCAGAAAAAAACATACACAGAACTTTGTGAGATGCTGATTTATTCACACTATGGACCAAAGCGTTTGGTCATAGCTGAACGCTTTCGCTTCTACAAGCGTGCCCACAAAGCAGGAGAATCAGTTGCCCAACATTGGGTTGAATTACAAACATTGGCTGGTCTGTGTAAACTTGGTACTTTCCTGGATGATGCCCTCCGTGATAGGTTGGTTTGTGGCATCTGACAAGACTCTGCCCCTTCCCTACGCGACTGATTGGATTTTTTGGTGGTAAAGCCACACCACTTGGCCAGACTAAATTGATGCGCCACAACAAAGGCAATAAACAGACTCTTGTGATCTTTATCTTGAAAGAGGGGTCACCTATCCTGGGCAAGGGAGCGTGTGAGACACCTGGGCTACTGGAGCGCGTCTACACACTCATAAGCCACGACAGTGTTTTCGAAGGCCCACGATGTCTTGAAGGTATTAAACCGGAACTATAAAGCTTGCCCATATTGTGTTAATGCCCCTTGCTGGATCCCATTCCCCTCCTGCCTCAACTCAAAGAGGAGCTGGAAAAGCAATAGAAACAGGGAGTCGTCAAACGCATCAATGACCCAACCGACTGGTGCTCACCCATAGTAATAACACCAAAGAAAACTGTCAAAATTCGATTGTGTGTACACCTACGTCAGCTTATAACAAAGTCGTAGCCAGGGAGGGGTTCGTCATACCAACCGTTGAGGAAGTTCTGGGTAGGATCTCTGGTGCACAGATCTTATCACTGCTAGATGCCAAGCACGGTTTCTGGTGCCGCTTGCAGAGAAATGTCAGAATCTAACAACATTAATAACTCCATTTGGACGTTTTTGCTCCAAGCGCCTACCATTTGGCATTACATCCGCTCCGGAAATGTACCAGCGGATCACGAGTGACCTTCTGACAAATCTACCTGGCGTTGAAGTCTACATGGACGATGCGTTGATAACCGGTTAGACAAAAGAGGAACATGATGAGCGACTACAGCAGGTGCTCCAGATTGTCCAGAAGGCTGGACTGAAGCTGAACAAAGACAAATGCAAGATCGCTCAGACACAAGTTGATTTCCTCGGCATGAAACTGGACAAAAATGGTGTCCACCCCGACCCTGCTAAGGTAGCAGTAATAATACAGATGGCACAACCAACATCAACAGAAGCGAAGCGACTCGTAGGAATGGTAAACTGGCTCGCACATTTGATTCCTAACGTATCAACGGTTGCCGCCCAGATCAACGACTTGCTGAAGGGTAACATCACGTTTTACGACCCATCAAGGCCCACCATAGTGAGTGCTGATGCGAGCAGTTATGGGATAGGAGGCCGTATCCTCCAACAACATGATGACCAATGGAAACCTGTTGCTTACTGCTCCTGAGAAGTCTAACCAGTGCAGAATAGAGGTATGCGCAAATTGAAAAGGAACTGTTGGCCTCGGTGTGGTCCTGTGAACGGTTTCATATATGTGGAATCTGCAGGTGTGAAACGCTACGGGGTTCACCAAGATAAAATCAGTATGATCAATGGTGTCCTCTCCTATGGTGATGGAATCATCATTCCAGAGAAGATGAGACCAGAGATGCTTCAGAAAATAAACGCAGAATGCAGGCTGGCCAAGCAATCTGGTGGCCAGGCATTGGTACCGATATTGTCCAGTACATCTCTAAATGTGGGCATTGCCAGCTGAAGCAGCCAGCACAACGAGCAGAGCCACTGATCTCTACATCACTGCCAGAGCTAGAGAGGTCATGGCAACGAATAGCCCGTGAATTGGCTGACGTGAAGGGGGGGGGGGAGCAGTACATTGTTTTGGTGGATTACTACTCCAAATGGATCGAAGTCCATCACCTCAACAAGACAATATCTTTGTCTATCATCAACTATACATGAAAGCCACATTTGCTGATTACGGCATCCCCGAGGTGGTAGTGACAGACAATGGACCACAGTTCTTGAGTGAGTTCAACCAGTTTTCCAAACAGTATGACTTAAAACATGTCACATCTAGCCCTTACTACCCCCAAACCAATGGTCAAGCAGAGAAGGCAGTTCACATCGCAAAGATGATGCTTCGTCAGACAGACCCGGTTCAAGCCTTGACGATCTACCGTTCAACTCCCATACCAGGTCTCGTAGTATCTCCATCACGATGGGACGAGAGATGCGCACCACATTACCCCCGCAATCTACCACGCAATCTTCGTCCTAAGATCGCAAACTCCAAGCAGTTGAAGGAAGCCGGCAAATCACGAAATCCAAAAGTGAATTCTACTTCAACCAGAAGCGTGGCGACAGGTGACAGCGTCAGAATACGGACCAAATTAGTCTGGAGTGGGTTGGGTTAAAATCCGGAAGGCTGGTCCTCTGCGTTCTTATACATAATCGGCATAGACGGTGCTGATTATCGCAGAAACCGCCGTCACTTAATGCTCACTCCGAAACCAGGACCACAACCTGTCCTTGATGTCCAGATCCCGTATGACAATACCTCAGAGGATCCACAACCACAAGTGACCAGACATAATCGCATGGTGAACAAATCCATATGGCACCAGGACTATGTGATGTACTGAGAACTAAACTCTGAACAATGAACTTGCCCATTCCAAATCAATCAATCAATCAATCTCATATTATGTTCCTTATGCTGAACTCTAGAAATTTGCATTGATCACAACATTAAACTCCGAAAGCTAACTTGGAAAACAGACTTGAACATCAAGATGGCATTGAACATTCAAATGGACACTGGTATGTTTGATTGAGGTTTATAAATCATTAATTAGTAGCATCCTGGGAACGGGCTGGTAAAGGCGCTCGTGACTTCTCCACTCGTGATCATGTGTGGTATTTTTCAGGTGTTCCCTCCTGCGCCTTGACTAAAGGCTAGGCTTACGCCAGAGAGAGGCGTCCGCGGACATCTTGTTCCGGACATAATGGGCCTGCGGACATAATGGGCCCAAAACGGTTCGCTTAAATAATGGTCCTTGCCGACATTATGGTCCAGAACAAGCGTGCTAGTCTCAAGACAAGCTTAGTCCAGTCACGTAGGCAAAATATGGACTAATCCAGGAGGTACAGGACTCCTCCACTTGTGGCTTCCATTTGTAAAAAAGCTTTTGGAGAGACCATCGGGCTTTTTTTTAATCAAAGGAACTGTTTGTGTTTCTGTGAAATACACGGTTTGGAGTACTTTACGCTGGAACAAATGGTGGGCCAATTACAAGTCACGGCTAATATTGATATACTGTTTCTAATGACACAACGTGCATGATAGTTTTCTGCTGTAATAGACCTTATGCATTGACGTCACAAACTGAAGTGTGTCCTCAAGGATAGATTCAGGCTCCGGCCGTACCATTCAAGAGATTTCATTAGATAAAATGTTAGTATGAATAATAATAACATACAGGGTGACAACAAAACGAATACGCACTATGCAATATTTTAATATGAATAGCCAATTAACACCTTAACCCATGTCCATCAGCATCGCGTGTTCATGAGCGCAATGATTTTTCTGCAGACAAATACTGCCGTTACCTTCTTTAAATAAGCTGTTATATAAGGTTACTTTATATAATTAATTTACTCATGTGTTTTTCATTGCTTGGTAGCATAGTGGTATACACGCTCGCATCTCAATGACGGGAATCACGTTCCCTTCTCTCTGTAACTTGATTAAACGAAAAGCAAAGCAAAATTTCGTGAGAATATTTGAATTCACGGCTGTGGTTGGCTTTTGAAAGAAAGTTAAGCCCCAAATCTATGTTTAGGATACGAATTCAAATGGGTGAGTGTACAATGGCAAATTTTGTCTGCAGTCAAAGTATCGCGTTCTACAGATTTTCGGTGAGTGACTTTCGTCCAATAAGTTGGACTGCTCAACACGGTGAGTGGTGCTAGGTGTTAGCATTACAGTAGCAGACAGGATCAGCATCGAAGGGTCGGGGCTATGATATCGGCATCAAAGCAATCTGAAAAGACTTGTATCATTATGAGTTGAAAATTACAGTCCAAATTAATTGACAAATAATCTTGATTCCAAGACAAACTTGAGGGAAATGATTTATAACTTTTGAAGGGAGTATGCACCATTGGTAAATGGCCCCATGTATGAATGCATCCATACTAAAAAATAAAAAGGATACAAAAGCTATGTATAGAAACTAACAAGTGAAAGTTTCAGTTTATTTAGTTGTGTATGCTTTCTAACGTGAATAAATGGATCAGGGCCATGATCCCACTTTTTGTAATACATTTCAGCAAGTCGGACACAATATCTTAGGATGTTTATTAGCCAAACCAACTTCAATTCAAAATTTCAGGCAACATCGTTTTGTATTATTTAATTGGGACGATTACCAAAGGTGTAACCTCACTCTCTTTATATTTTCTTACATAGCTGAACGTAGAAGGAGCACACTTGTGATGCCACGTGCCCCTCAGCATCGCTCGCCGTACAATTCACTCCCGTGATGCCAATGGTGAATTTTGTCTCCGGCAATGAACTGCACGACACGGTGAGTGGCTTGCCGGTGTAGTAATCAGTGGCATTGGGGATCATAAAGCTGACTGAAGGGTCGGTGGCTATGATATCGGCATCGAGGCAATCTGGAAATACTGCTATCACTGTGAATGAACAATTAAATACCAAATTGATGTCAAAATGTTCTTGATTCTTGAAACAAGTTGTTAATTGAAGGTGAACTAGACCTATTTGATCTGAGCGGGCGGATGGAAGGAAAGAGAGGAATGCATCATTGTGATGTCTAACGTTTGAATGGAGTGCACACCATTGGTAAAATGTCGGTAATTACAGCGAAGGGTCTGGACCCCCTTCTAGTTCTGCCCCTTGGTAATATGTCTATAAATGCATTCATACTTCTATAACCATGCATTCATAATTCATAACCAAAACCAATTTCAATGCTAGTAAGTTTACAATTATTGTTTTATTTGTAATTTGGTGATTACCAAATGTACTTTTTGAAGTACATGTCAGTTACAGCAAGTCTTAGGATGTGTAGTACCCAAACCAACTTCAATTCAAAATTTCATGTAACATTTCTTTTGTATTATTTAATGGGACAATTACCAAAGGTGTATCTCACTCCATTTATGATATTTTCTTACATATCTGAACTTTGAAGGAGCACACTTGTGATGCTACGTGCCCCTCATCATCGCTCGCCGTACAAGTAACTACTGTAGAGCGTTTGGTGAAATTCGTCCCCGGCATTGGACTGCACGACACGGTGAGTGGCTTGCCAGTGTAGTAATCAGTGGCATTGGGCATCGTAAAGTTGATCATCGGGTCGGTGGCTATGATATCGGTATCGGGGCAATCTGGAAACACTGCTCTAACTGTGAATATACAATTACAAACCAAATTATTGATTGGCAAAATGCGATTGGCAAACAGCTGATTTGTATGAAGAAAGTGGAATAAATGATGATTTTTGTGTGCCTTTTGTTTTCATTTCGTCTGTTGTTTCCATTACAATGCGCTATAAATTGCTGCGTTTACGTTGATTGTGCTTGGCAAAAATATAAACCCCGCTAGCATTAAATGTTAAGGAACATATTGGTAACTACGCACATTTTATTAGTAACCTTCTGAAGTCATGGGTTTTTACAGTTTTTTTTAACAACCCTCGGTGAAGCCAAGGGGAGTACGCGTGAGGCAGTAATTACTATTTTTTTTAATTACAACAATTTTCTTTTAGTCAATTGAGCTGAATTTTTTTATGAACTATCACTGACCCTTCCTAAAAAGAGTAGCTAAACAGTTCTTATCCTAGAGTTCATCCCCGGGGTAGGGCAACCCTTACAAATAATGGTCTCTGCCAATAGCCATAGACTTGTGTACAAAAACATGATACCATTGTGTATAGCCACTTGCTATATCTATATCAATGGCCCTGGGACTAAATGCAAACAACATCTGTTTGTAGGCATACCTGACCCAGAAATACCCCCAGGGTAATTAGTAGGTGGCCTAGTTCGTTTTTTTTTTTCACCCTGTGGCTGTTATGTGTCAGTGCTTGTATTGCAGCGCAATACTGATTTCAACGTTTACATGGTTGCAATGGCTGTACTTCAAAAGAAAACCTGTCTGTCTATGGCTGTTTGGTGTATGGATTGTAGTGGATGTGGGAGTGTTGGCTTGGGGTGGTAGGGGTATAATAGTTGTGGTTTACTCTTGTAGTGTTGTAGTGGCCTAATCAAACAGTAAATAGACACCTGCTGAGTGGTTTCAGGATGGCAGTTCGCATAGGGTTGGGGGCCCGGATTTCGACATTTTTGGCAAATCTAGTAGGTGTAAATTGCCAGAATGTTCAAATCTTTGGTGTGTGTGTCCAGGGAACTTCTATTCATCTGTTCAGACCATTAGAAAAAGATTTGTGCCCCCAAACACAGTCATTTACCCCCCAACATAAAACGCCTTCCGCGTGCGCCCCTTCGTGCATCCGTGTAAATTTCTCCTATACGGGTTCACTCGATTGTTGACATAATACATATTTTCAAAAGGTGATAACTTTTGAACCGGACATGCCACAGTTGTTTAACAGGTACCGTATCAAAATGAAGCTTATTGCATGCTCTTTTCAGCCATGTATATAACTAAAAAATTATGTTCACCCCCATGTGACTCATTTTTCGCAGAGCCCGTCACAAATGTTCTTGACTTTAATGAACCAAGTTGACTGAAGGCAACATGTTTGGGTTGGTACATTTAAAATGTTTTACGCGCCCTTCAAAAGGTTGTTCGTACCCTCCCACTCCAACGTCAGTCATCAACCAGCCATCCAGTGTTGGGGTGGGGGGGGGGGGAGGGGGTGGCAGACGCACTATCGTATTACTTTTCTAGTAGCGCATCCGTGGAGCATAATGGGCGTACCTTCCCCAAATGTTGGGCCACCAAGCACTACCATCAATCAATCAATCAATCAATCAATCAATCAATCAATCAATCAATCAATCAATCAATCAATCAATCAATCAATCAATCAATCAATCAATCAATCAATCAATCAATCAATCAACCAATCAATCAATCACATCACATTTATTTCCATACTTCCATAAAATAATTAACAAACTTTATATTAAAAGTGCATTAAATCACAGATCAAACCATGCTGATTGCATCGGTGTCATAACAAAGGTCTTCATACGTCAATTATTTCCTATACATTCCCATACCTCTTCTCAACGACCTATAATCCGTTCGTATCACAAAGATGTGAAACAAGCAGTACTTTTCATAAATAGGATATTTCCTTTATTCGTAGCTGTTAATACATAGATAATTAGTCCCACTTGTATGACAAAGTCAACATTACAATGCAGTTAATCATTTTATTCCGGCAAGGTTTGCCCTTTTTGTTTCGTTCCGTCGGTGAAACAAAACTTGTCTATTATGTATTGATAAATTGCGGCCATATACTTAATACATACATCATTATATCAGCCCTGCGAAGCAGGCTGATATATTGTATTCTAAAAATTCTTTCTTTCTTTCGGTCAAACGGTCACGTGACTAAAATAAAAATGGCCATAACTCTAAAACTATTCGGCCGATTTCAAACAAACTTTGTCAAATCATGGAGGAATAAATGCGCCATCGAGGCATATTCATAAATTTCGGCCAACGGTCACCCAGTGGTCAGTAGTGGTCATTTACTGTAGATTTTTGCCAGTGGTCACCTATCGGTCAGCAGTGGTCATTTCATGAATATTTACAAAATGCTTCTTCTCCCACATTCTTTAGCCGATTGCAGCCTAACTTGGTCCAATGCTTCATTGACTCGAGTCCCATTTGGGGTGCACACAGATTTCGGCCAGTGGTCACTTATCGGTCAGCAGTGGTCATTTTATGAAAAAATACAAAAATGTCTTATTCACATTTTAAATGTATTTCATCTATCTGGGGATTTTCATAAAGTTTGGCCGATGGTCATCTAGTGGTCAGTTGTGGTCATTTAATTATAATCAATATTTACAAATAGCTTCTTCTACCACATTCTTCAGCCGATTGCAGCCTAACTTGGTCCAACGCTTCATTGGCTCGAATACACAGATTTTGGCCAGTGGTCACCTATCGGTCAGAAGTGGTCGTTTTATTACACAAAATTAAAAGGTCGTTTTCACATTTTCAATGAATTTCATCTATCTGGGGATTTTCATAAAGTTTGGCCGATGGTCATCTAGTTGTCAGTAGTGGTCATTTAATCAATATTTACAAAATGCTTCTTCTCCCACATTCTTTAGCCGATTGCAACCTGACTTGGTCAAATGCTTCATTGGCTCGAATACACAGATTTTGGCCAGTGGTCACCTATTGGTCAGCAGTGGTAATTTTGTAAAAAAAAAAAAAAAATGTCGTTTTTACATTTTAAATTTAGTTTATAGGGCTGATATTCGTGCTTCGTGAAGCACATTAGCTCTAGTTATATCAGCCCTGCGAAGCAGGCTGATATATTGTAATCTAACAATTCTTTCTTCGGTCAAACGGTCACGTGACTAAAATCACGGTCACGTGACTAAAATAAAAATGGCCATAACTCTAAAACTATTCGGCCGATTTCAAACAAACTTTGTCAAATCATGGAGGAATAAATGCGCCATCGAGGCATGTCCATAAATTTCGGCCAACGGTCACCCAGTGGTCAGTAGTGGTCATTTACTGAATATTTACAAAATGCTTCTTCTCCCACATTTTGTGGCCTATTGCGGCCAAACTTGGACAGATGCACCATTAACCTGTGCTACATATGCGATGTACACAGATTTCGGCCAGTGGTCACCTATCGGTCAGCAGTGGTCATTTCATGAATATTTACAAAATGCTTCTTCTCCCACATTCTTTAGCCGATTGCAGCCTAACTTGGTCCAATGCTTCATTTACTGCAGTCCCATTTGGGGTGCACAAAGATTTCGGCCAGTGGTCACTTATCGGTCAGCAGTGGTCATTTTATGAAAAAATACAAAAATGTCTTATTCACATTTTAAATGTATTTCATCTATCTGGGGATTTTCATAAAGTTTGGCCGATGGTCATCTAGTGGTCAGTTGTGGTCATTTAATTATAATCAATATTTACAAATAGCTTCTTCTAGCACATTCTTCAGCCGATTGCAGCCTAATTTGGTCCAATGCTTCATTGGCTCGAATACACAGATTTTGGCCAGTGGTCACCTATCGGTCAGAAGTGGTCGTTTTATTACACAAAATTAAAAGGTCGTTTTCACATTTTCAATGAATTTCGTCTATCTGGGGATTTTCATAAAGTTTGGCCGATGGTCATCTAGTTGTCAGTAGTGGTCATTTAATCAATATTTACAAAATGCTTCTTCTCCCACATTCTTTAGCCGATTGCAACCTGACTTGGTCAAATGCTTCATTGGCTCGAATACACAGATTTTGGCCAGTGGTCACCTATTGGTCAGCAGTGGTAATTTTGTATTAAAAAAAATGTCGTTTTTACATTTTAAATTTAGTTTATAGGGCTGATATTCGTGCTTCGTGAAGCACATTAGCTCTAGTTATATCAGCCCTGCGAAGCAGGCTGATATATTGTAATCTAAAAAGTCTTTCTTCGGTCAAACGGTCACGTGACTAAAACCACGGTCACGTGACTAAAATAAAAATGGCCATAACTCTAAAACTATTCTGCCGATTTCAAACAAACTTTGTCAAATCATGGAGGAATAAATGCGCCATCGAGGCATGTTCATAAATTTCGGCCAACGGTCACCCAGTGGTCAGTAGTGGTCATTTACTGAATATTTACAAAATGCTTCTTCTCCCACATTTTGTGGCCTATTGCGGCCAAACTTGGACAGATGCACCATTAACCTGTGCTACATATGCGATGTACACAGATTTCGGCCAGTGGTCACCTATCGGTCAGCAGTGGTCATTTCATGAATATTTACAAAATGCTTCTTCTCCCACATTCTTTAGCCGATTGCAGCCTAACTTGGTCCAATGCTATTCATCAGAACTGAAACTCTTGGAGAATAAACAATGGCCACTCAGCAGGGAGTGTTTCTTATTTTGCTGGCCTTTGTGGGCTCATCAATTTGTCTGTTCGACCTGGCAGATAATCCTACATGTACATGCTACGTATACTACTACCATCAGTGTAAACATATAGGTATCAGTGCACAATTTCATAGGCTTAAATACCTTGGAACTCGCATTGCCTACTATGGAGGCTCAATGTCATCTTTCCAAATTGATATTTTGGTATATGGAGATGTCCATGCTAACCCTGGCCCTACTGTAAACAGCGACGTCACCCTTGATAACAAGTTTGTCTATAATGCTGACCAATTTATCTCCCTTAATCCCTTCAGAAACTGCACCCTTCAATCACTGCCCCGGCTTAATAATGAAGTCTGGAGAACAATTAAGACCCTCGGAATAAGTGTTCGTCAAAAATATGTTCATTCAAAAACCAGAGGAAAGCGAGGAGGTCGGCGTAAATTATGGCAAAAAAGCGACAATTCCTTGCCTTCCAGTCCTACTAGCTCACCTTGTTCTATACCTGTTAACATTACTACAAACACTCGGACTCTCGGTATACACAGAGATCCCAGAACAACTAACATATCTAACCTGGCAAAATTACATCGTGAAGAATTGGATAAACTTAACGTCAGCTCCTGGAATGCACACCTCTTAGTAACAAATCGGTTATCTTATGTGAACACATAATGGATAAGAATATTGATGTTATGTTCATTGTGGAGACATGGCTGTCTAGCAATGATCCCGTCATTATATCTGAATGTACACCTCCTGGATTTACGTTTGTTAATGTTCCCCGTAACGGAGATTGCCATGGTGGTGTTGCAGTAATTTTCAGAACAGCTCTAAATCTCTCACTGCCAAAATCAGCATTTCGCCTACCACCTTTGAATATGCATGCATAACCGACCCTTTTAAACGTGTTTTCTTCGTCGTCGTTACCGCCCGCCTCCCTCACCCAAGAACCATCTGAAAACTTCAGATTTCCTAAACGAATTTGACGATCTCCTAGATGTAGTGTCACCCCTACCCAGTAAGCTGTTACTTCTCGGCGATTTTAACATTCACGTTGATACGCCGTTGAAATCAGACACATCGCATTTCCTGACATCTCTCAATGATGCTGGTCTACACCAAAACATAACTGAACCTACACAAAAACACGGCCATACACTCGATCTTCTCATCTCAAACCCGGATGACTCACTTGTTCTCGACAGTGAAGTTTTGAACATTTTGAACTCAAATCATTTCGTAGTAAACTGTACCATTAGGTTTTCTAAACCAGTCAACACCGCGTTGATCACTTCTAACTCCAGGGATTATCGTAACATTGATCATCAAGCTTTTGCTAGAGACCTCAAACTTTCTTTCAATTGTTTTCCCTATGATGCCTCTCTTGATGACCAAGTAAAATTTTATAATTCTAATGTAATTTATGTATTGAACAATCACTGTCCACTTACGCAACGTAAACATAAGTTTAAACCTCAACCCGTTTGGTATACTATTGATATACATCTTGCTAGGCGCAATCGACGCAAACTTGAAAGAAAATGGAAGAAAAGTAATAACCCACATGATCATAATCTTTATCTGGATGAAGTTCACCGATTTTCGAAAATTGTACATTCTGTTAAATCTAAGTATTACACTGAGCAGCTATCCACTGCCAATACTAAAATTGTTTTCAAAACTTTAAATACTCTGCTCAACCGAAAGGTTTCACCACTTCCATGTACCATTTCATTTAAAAATCTTTCCAAAAAGTTTAGTAATTACTTTGAAGACAAAATTGTCAAAATCCGGAACACAATTAACTCATCCCAGACAGATTACACCCCACCTCCCCATAATGCAATTGCTCCTGAAATAAGTGAATTTAGAACAATTAACGAAGCTGAAATTTCGAAAATAATTAAGAAATCTCCTAATAAATCCTGCACGTTGGATCCTCTCCCCACTTGGCTCGTTAAACACAACTTGACCACACTCCTGCCCATATTTACTTCTATAGCTAACATGTCATTGTCCACAGGGACCTTCCCCACAGTACTCAAGGATGCGGTGGTTACCCCATTGTTGAAGAAGCCCACCCTGGATAAGGATATCTTAAAGAATTACAGGCCCGTTTCAATACTGCTTTTCTTTCTAAATTAATTGAGAAAGCTGCTTTGTTGCAAATATCAGATTATATCGGTAGTAATGACTTGTATTGTAAGGTCCAATCTGCTTACAGACCCAATCACAGCACGGAGACAGCCCTGTTGAAAGTCAAGAGTGACATCATCCAAGCTTTTGACAATCGGCAGGCTGTTTTCGTGGTGTTGTTGGATCTGTCTGCTGCTTTTGACACAATTGATTATGATGTTTTGTTACATAGATTATCACATGTATTTGGTTTCAAGAATAACGTTATTGCCTGGTTCAAATCCTACCTTAATAATCGAACATGTAGAGTTAGGATCGCCAATGAATTTTCTGATCCTAAGGTTCTTCTTCACGGTTTGCCCCAAGGCTCATGTGTCGGACCTCAGATGTTCCTTCTTTATACTCAACCTATGTATGATATCATCACACGCTACCCTGGTATCAAAGCCCATTTTTATGCAGATGACACTCAGTTATACATTAATGTTGATCCCCGAATACCTGGTGAATCAGATCGCGCAATTTCCACTTTATCTAAATGCATTTCGGAAATCAAATCATGGATGTCTAAAAATATGCTACTCCTCAATGATGACAAAACCGAATTTTGTATTGCTGCCAATCCCAACATTTTGCATAAGTTTTCAGATATCTCTTTTACCATAGGTAAAACTATTATCAAACCATCCAAAACTATAAGGAATCTTGGAGTAGAATTTGATAGTGCAATGAACATGTCCCATCATGTATCATCAATTTGTAAGTCTGTTAATTTTCATCTTCGTAATTTATCACGTATCAGAATGTTCATTGATGATAACACATGCCACCATGCAGTCCGTGCTTTAGTAACTGCTCGACTTGACTACGCTAACTCACTTCTCATAGGTTCATCAGCCAAAGAAATTAAAAGACTTCAGCGACTTCAAAATAGGGCTGCTAAACTCATATTCAAGACAAAAGTCTGACCATGTATCTCCGCTCCTCCAACAGCTTCATTGGCTACCTGTACAAAAACGTATCGATTTTAAAATTATGACTATTACTTTTAATTGTCTTTCTAATAATGCACCATCTTATCTATGCGAGCTTATCTCGCTATACCAACCTAATCGTAGTGGATTTCGCTCTAGTTCTGACCAAAAGATGCTCTGTAAACCCCGCACTCATCTTTGTTCTGCAAATAAGGGTTTCTTTGCTTCTGCGCCAAATCTGTGGAACAATCTCCCATCAGATATTCGTCATACTAGTGAACTTCAGATGTTTAAAAGTAAACTTAAGACTCATTTATTTTAGCTTTGTTGTACATCTTATTTTATTCACTGTTAATTTTAGAATTACATCTCATTTTATTCACTGTTAATTTCAGAAATTATTAAGTTGATCCATTTTGTAAAGCGCTGTGATACCTTTCAGTCGTGTAAGAGCGCTATATATAAATGCTATTATTATTATTAATGCTTCATTGACTGGAGTCCCATTTGGGGTGCACAAAGATTTCGGCCAGTGGTCACCTATCGGTCAGCAGTGGTCATTTCATGAATATTTACAAAATGCTTCTTCTCCCACATTCTTTAGCCGATTGCAGCCTAACTTGGTCCAATGCTTCATTGACTGGAGTCCCATTTGGGGTGCACAAAGATTTCGGCCAGTGGTCACTTATCGGTCAGCAGTGGTCATTTTATGAAAAAATACAAAAATGTCTTATTCACATTTTAAATGTATTTCATCTATCTGGGGATTTTCATAAAGTTTGGCCGATGGTCATCTAGTGGTCAGTTGTGGTCATTTAATTATAATCAATATTTACAAATAGCTTCTTCTAGCACATTCTTCAGCCGATTGCAGCCTAACTTGGTCCAATGCTTCATTGGCTCGAATACACAGATTTTGGCCAGTGGTCACCTATCGGTCAGAAGTGGTCGTTTTAATTTTTATAAAAAAAATTAAAAGGTCGTTTTCACATTTTCAATGAATTTCGTCTATCTGGGGATTTTCATAAAGTTTGGCCGATGGTCATCTAGTTGTCAGTAGTGGTCATTTAATCAATATTTACAAAATGCTTCTTCTCCCACATTCTTTAGCCGATTGCAACCTGACTTGGTCAAATGCTTCATTGGCTCGAATACTGATTTTGGCCAGTGGTCACCTATTGGTCAGCAGTGGTAATTTTGTTTAAATAAATATAAAAATGTCGTTTTTACATTTTAAATTTAGTTTATAGGGCTGATATTCGTGCTTCGTGAAGCACATTAGCTCTAGTTATATCAGCCCTGCGAAGCAGGCTGATATATTGTAATCTAAAAATTCTTTCTTCGGTCAAACGGTCACGTGACTAAAATCACGGTCACGTGACTAAAATAAAAATGGCCATAACTCTAAAACTGTTCGGCCGATTTCAAACAAACTTTGTCAAATCATGGAGGAATAAATGCGCCATCGAGGCATGTTCATAAATTTCGGCCAATGGTCACCCAGTGGTCAGTAGTGGTCATTTACTGAATATTTACAAAATGCTTCTTCTCCCACATTTTGAGGCCTATTGTAGCCAAACTTAGACAGATGCACCATTAACCTGTGCTACATATGGGGTGTACACAGATTTCGGCCAGTGGTCACCTATCGGTCAGCAGTGGTCATTTCATGAATATTTACAAAATGCTTCTTCTCCCACATTCTTTAGCCGATTGCAGCCTAACTTGGTCCAATGCTTCATTGACTCGAGTCCCATTTGGGGTGCACACAGATTTCGGCCAGTGGTCACTTATCGGTCAGCAGTGGTCATTTTATGAAAAAATACAAAAATGTATTACTCACATTTTAAATATATTTCATCTATATGGGGATTTTCATAAAGTTTGGCCGATGGTCACCTAGTGGTCAGTTGTGGTCATTTAATTATAATCAATATTTACAAATAGCTTCTTCTACCACATTCTTCAGCCGATTGCAGCCTAACTTGTTCCAATGCTTCATTGCTCGAATACACATATTTTGGCCAGTGGTCACCTATCGGTCAGCAGTGGTCATTTTATTTAAAAAAATTAAAATGTCGTCTTCACATTTTCAATGTATTTCATCTATCTGGGGATTTTCATAAAGTTTGGCCGATGGTCATCTAGTGGTCAGTAGTGGTTATTTAATCAATATTTACAAAATGCTTCTTCTCACACATTCTTTAGCCGATTGCAGCCTAACTTTGTCCAATGCTTCATTGACTTGATCCCCATTTGGGGTGTACACAGATTTCGGCCAGTGGTCACTTATCGGTCAGTAGCGGTCATTTTATGAAAACAAATTAAAAAGGTCTTTTTCACATTTTAAATGTATTTCATCTATCTAGGGATTTTCATAAAGTTTGGCCGATGGTCATCTAGTGGTCAGTAGTGGTCATTTAATTATAATCAATATTTACAAATAGCTTCTTCTACCACATTCTTTAGCCGATTGCAGCCTAACATGGTCCAATGCTTCATTGGCTCGAATACACAGATTTTGGCCAGTGGTCACCTATCGGTCAGCAGTGGTCATTTTATTTAAAAAAATAAAATGTCGTTTTCACATTTTCAATGTATTTCATCTATCTGGGGATTTTCATAAAGTTTGGCCGATGGTCATCTAGTGGTCAGTAGTGGTCATTTAATCAATATTTGCAAAATGCTTCTTCTCCCACATTCTTTAGCCGGTTGCAGCCTGACTTGGTCCAATGCTTCATTGGCTCGAATACACATATTTTGGCCAGTGGTCACCTATTGGTCAGCAGTGGTAATTTTGTTTTAAAAAAATAAAAAAATTTCGTTTTTACATTTTAAATTTAGTTTATTGGGCTGATATTCGTGCTTCGTGAAGCATATTAGCTCTAGTTGTCAAACTATATTCCTCCTCATAAAACTCAGCCGGTGAATTTATACCTCCAGCGAATTTTATTTGGCTCTGAAGGGCTGTTTCGGCCAGTGATTTTTTGTAAGTTTGAAAAATTCAAAAAAGCGGCCATGACGCTTGGGTGAATGCTAGTTCTCAATCGTTTGGAGCTCATAGCTAAATATGCAAACGTATCCGAAAACAAATAAGGCTCTGTGCCACATGAGGGCGCTGCTCATAAAACGACTTAACCAAGTCCTTCCTATATTACTACGTTACAAAGTATTATTTACACTAGAATCACACCATGACAGCGTATACGTACATATCAGAGAACTCTTTACTTCACTAGTTCGTATCCCCACCCCCGTTGGGCAGACAAAAAATATGTAAACGATTGTACTGGAATAGTTTTTTAGGGAAGGTTGGCTTTGTTTGAGATGAGCGATGGGTCATGAATTGCATTTGTTTTTTGTTTGTTAGTTTGTTGCCGTTGTTGTATGTTTATTGGGGGGGGGGGAGTAAATTGATTGTTTCCAATTCCAATGATCGCGCCCCTCCTCCTATGCGACACATCCTCCTTCCCACAACCCGTAACCCTCTACCCCACCCAAGTTACATTTTTAGGGGGTTAAATAGGTCTATATTTGGAAATATTTTACAAATATTTTCAATATTTGTTTAATGTAATTGAAAGTGCAACTGAGGAGTTGAGGGTGGGCATAACCTTCACAAAATTGTCGGCACCTTTGCGATAAATCGATTGACTGTTTTTGACTTGTTTTATTCATTTATTGAATTACAAATCAAACGTTTGGAAACCAATTGATCCTCCAATAAAAACCTTAATTCTAATTACGGAGAATTTTAGGTTAGTTAAAGAAATGTTGTCTATTTTCGTCCTTTAATTTCCGTCCTTAAATTATTACGTCACAAGTTCATTTCAGCCAAGTCTACAGACTTTCCCTTTCAGATGCATAACACGTCTGTGAGTTACCCTCCTCAGTTCTGCAACCTTTTCTGCCCATGTCCTCTTCCTCCCCGTGTTATGTAGGCTTCTTAACCATTGTAGACCAACTCCACTACCCCTGTGTATTCACATAGCAAGGTTACTAAAGCTGTTTGAAGTAGGCAACCATCAAAAGTCTATACAATTTGTATACAAACTCTGGCTACTAACCAATACAACCTGCTACACAATTATTTCTGCTAAGCAAATTGTTCTGCTTAGAAGAGCTGGGTCCAAATTTAGAATTCACATGTTTCTATTTTTGTTTAATTAGATTTTGATCATGATTTTTGACATTCATATTCTTAAGATGAGATTTGTTGGTTGTATACATGTTTTTGCATGGCCTATCACTTCACAGTCAAACATGCCTTATTCACTGCTACAGTATTCATGTTCTCCCATCATTGTATTGTAGTGCGAGCCTCACAGAGTGCATACAGGTATAAATAGCTGATGGTTGAAATTTATAATATTTTAAATTATATTTATTTGGCTTGTCCATAATTACACTAAATTATACATGCATATACGTTGTTGTTTGACCACAATACATGTTTTTCACATGGAATCTACTGTATTATACGTTGAGTTTAAATATTTATGGTGTATTTTACAATGTATGACTGCTGTAAAATCATCCAGGCTGCAGTTATTTTTGCATGAAGTAATTAACATTTTCAATTTCCCCCGTAAATTGGCTGTGGAACAGTCATTGTTTTTTATTTTATTTTATTTTTATTTTTTTAATAAGTAAGCTGTCATCATAATACTTAATTAATCGCATCCATTACTACAATAATGATGTTCATATTGCGCGACGGGATTAGCTATTAATATAAAACTATTACATTTTAGCAGATAGGCTGGGTATTGGGAAAGGAGCAGTCAGGGCCAAAGTGAAGGCATAATCAGTGGGGTGTGGTAGCCAATCTGCCGACTGACTTCACCGTCAAAATCGCTGAACGAGGGGAAGGAGTAGTCATGATAGTTCTTTAGGGAAGGGAGTAAGCGTGAAAATGTCTTGAGGGGGTAGGCGTGAGAATTTGTTGGGGTACATTTTCCACAGGAAAATAGCAGAACGGGGGCAGGGGTGCGGTACGCACATTCCTTAACTTTTCTCAGGAAAATTAAAATAAATAAATCAAACCATTTCTCAGGATGATTGATACGTATACGAACTTTACACTTAGTAAGTTTTGAGATAATAAATCGTTAATGTGATAATCTGATAATTGGCAATGTTGTGCTTTTAAACATTGCATGTACTTTAACCATACGTGTGTGTGTATGTGACCCTATTTTTGGTGCAGTGTGCCCTCCCCCTTTTATACCCATATGACCTGTCCGCTAGCCCCCTTTTCGATAACCTGGATACCCGCTACCATGCAAGAACCGATATCAAGTTGTTAGTTTCTTAAAGTCTGAATCATATTTTCAGACTGGCTTTGCTGTGAATGTTTCAACGAATAACCATTTTCAAGCCACATATCATTTCATTGATATCGATTTCATTGATTTTTTTTTAATATTAAAAAAAAACCAATAATGAACATTTTGTAACACGCTGGCATCCGTCAGAAATGACACACAAGCAAAATCAGCTAAACCAAAAATTAATCTTTCTTAATTGTTATAAGTATTGTTTTAAGTCAGTCATCATTACCCCTACCCCCTCCAGCGATTTTGAAGATGTTCTATTTTGTTATGCCGCTGAAGTCAGTCGGCAGATTGGCTTCCACACAGCCACTGATAATGCATTCACTATGGCCCTGACTGCTCCTTCCTCATTGTCCAGTCTGTCTGCTAAAATGTACTAGCTTTATATTAGTAGCTAATCCCGTCGCGCAATATGAACATCATTATTGTAGTAATGGATGCGATTAATTGTTATGATGACAGGTTATTTATCAAATAACAAAACAAAACCAATGACGGTTCCACAGCTAAGTTTACGAGGGAATTGAAAATATTAATTACGTTATGTAAATAACTATAGCCTCGATGATAACTATAGCCTCGACACATTATATATATATAGAAGACACAATTTACTCAATTTACATGTATAAGATCTTAGTGGATTCCATGTGAAAAACATGTACTGTGGCCAGACAACAACGTATGTCTCTGTAATTTAAGCCAAATAAATGTAATTTAGAATATTATAAATTTCAACCATCAGATGTATACAGCTGTATGACATTCTATGAAGCTCGTTTGTTGTTTTTGAAAACAGAAAAATAATAAACAAATTATAGCATGAACTGCACGTGTATTTTCTGCTCTAATGTACATGATTTACATTAGTCTTTTTCAGCCGTTTTGAAAGCAGATTATTGTTAGAGCCAAATGTAAAACCCAAATGTAAAAAGTCAGACACCTTTGTGGTGACAACAATTCCCTCAAAGATTCTTCCCTAGACGAGATACCACTCAGAGCGATCTCTGGGCCAGGGGTATGAGTCCGTTTTGATGGAAATCTACCACCAATTGTGACTGATTGTTAAGTCTATGCCAGCACACAGTTACTCGGAGAAACAAAGCACCTGAAAACATAATTGTTGGTACAACAATATGATTTATTCAAACTGAAATTAGCAACATTACTGTGATTGGGTTGGGATTGGTTCATTTATTTACACCTGGGTCCTCTTCCTTTTTTAAGTTCAATGTATAATTGACAGGTAAGTTTGCAATGAAAAGCACGCAGCTCGCATCAGCATTACACCACCACGTCAGCAATGCACACAAGCATCAGCACTAAACAACATCGTCAGCATCAGGAAATTTGCTCATTAAATATTCACAGGAAATTTTGCTCATTAAATATTCACAGGAATTTCATTCATGCACAATCATTCATGCACAATTGACAGTGATTTGAATGAAAATTCAGCTGAAAAAAGGTTGCAGTACAAAGCATTGCTTCAAGGGCACGTTACACATGTAGTTTTCTGTAAGAACACAGTTATGGAGAATAATGGACCAATTCCATATTAAACTCTTGCTCTACCCTTCTAAAACAATGGACATGCATGTTGCATGTTGCTCTTTGAATATTATTTTCCTATTATGAAACAGCCATCAATACCATTGTTATTGATTGAGTATTTCAACGATACCACATAGGTAACAAGTGGGTCCTCTTTGGGTACCGCCTTTGCGGCGTCTCGCCAAGTGATTCTGGCTGACTACCCTGACCCTCTACGTCTTGTTCTTCTGTAATGTCTACGTCCATCACAGGGACCGCATCAACATGAACCTCTAACTCTGGTTCTTTCACCTGGTCAAGGGGAGGGTTTCCTACCGCCTCACCATTTGACCGGTAACCCCAAGGTTGAATAGCCTCACCGACAGGTTTCAACCTGTCCACATAGACGACCTTTGGTTTGGTTCCTCGCCTCAGCTGGATGCGAACCGTCACATCTGACAACCGCTTGACAAAAAGCCATGGTCCTTTCCACTGCAATTGTAATTTTGGGGAGAGGTGCTTTTTATTTGCCGGGTTGAACAACCAAACAAACTGACGCTCTTTTAGCAGCCGACTTCCTCCTTGCACAGAGGTCACAACCCCTCAAGAAAGACCGTACGTCCACAGACATACCTGGCCAGAAATACCTGAACTTCACCTTGGCCAGCGTCTTGCTGACACCCAAGTGGCCACTGAGTTTCCCACCATGCAACTCAGACAGTATTTCCTTCCTGAATTTCAGGGGTAAGACCAACAACCACTTTACCGACCACCCGTCATCAGACTCCCAACGCCTGGACAATAGCCCTTCACGAATATCCAACTGGTCCCACAGTAACCAATAGGTGTTACAGCTGGCTGTCAAGTGAGACACTACCTTCCATTCAGGACGACCACCGCCGTCCTCCTTAGACCTTATGACCCAACTCATTGTCTCATCCTGTAACTGGGCTTCCCTTAAAGCCTCACTGGACAGGAGTGATTGTGCTGTGCTCCAGACCCGTCACCTTGAGGTAGTACCTCGGGGATCTCATGAGTCACCTTGTTACTAATCAGCTCCTCACGGCCGCACTGTTTACACTGCCGCCTCAACATCCCATTTGCATTACCATGCTTCTTACCAGGCCTATGCTCAATGACGAAGTCATACTGTGAGATGACCTCTATCCACCTCGGCAGCTGACCCTCGGGGTTCTTAAAATTATGTGCCCACCACAAGGCAGCGTGGTCAGTTCTGACCATACAGGTACTACTTGAAACGTTTCAAGTATATCACGACTGCCAACAACTCCCGGCGAGTCACCATAATTTCGCTCGGGTCTGCTGAGCTTACGGCTCGCATAAGCCAGGACTCTCTCATCGCCATCTTGGATTTGCGACAAAACTGCCCCGATACCATCGCCACTGGCATCGGTGTCCAAGATAAAGTCACCATTGGGGATTGGATACGACAGAATTGGGGCAGTCTGGAGCCTGCCTTTCAACTCGTCAAACGCCACCTGACAAGACTCAGACCAGACAAATTATCTTGATTTCTCGATCAAAGCATGCAGTCAGCTCGCAATCTCTGCGAAACTTTGAATGAACTTCCGGTAGTACGATACAAGGCCCAAAATGCTTCGTACATCACGCACACACTCTGGAACCGTCCAATTTGCTACCGCCTGGACCTTCTGAGGGTCTTTGGCCACTCCCTCTGCGGACACAATGTGCCCCAGTTACGCCACTGACCATTGGAACAAGTGGCACTTGCTGGACTTTAATTTAAGTCCAGCGTTCCTCAGCCTGTCCAACACCACTTGGAGCCGCTCTAGGGTCTCCATCACCGTCTCACCAAAGACAATGATGTCATCCAAATAAATCAACAAGATTTCCCATTGGAAGCCGGTCATGACTTTTTCCATGAGCCGCTCGAAAGTCGCCAGGGCATTGCACAACCCGAAAGGCGTGCATTTCCACTGGTACAATCCATTCCTAACAATAAATGCGGACTTTTGGCTAGCGTCCTCATCCAGAGCGACCAGCCAGTACCCCGACGCCAAGTCAGGGGTACAAAACCACTTTGCCCCCCTCAAATGTTTCATCAATGCGAGGCACGGGATAGGCATCTTTGATGGTAACCACATTCAACTTCCTGTAATCAACACAGAAGCACTTGGTTCCGTCCTTCTTGCTGACCAGAACAATATTTGCCGCCCACGGACTATCGGAGGGCTCAATTAACCCCTCTTTTCAAGGTCACTGACTTGCCTCTGGATTTCTTGTCGATGACAATAATGATGGCGTCTCGGCCGTTCTTTAACTGGCCTGGCCTCCCCTGTCTTGATCTGATGTTTGACCACCTCGGTGTGACCAATGTCATGGTACCCACTTGAAAATACATCCTGGAAGTCGGTCAAACACTTCCGGACTTCACCATGGTACTTGGCCTCAACATTGGCTGTACCCCTATCATACAAATCCTTTAAGTGCATCGGAAGGTTATGGCCAGCATTCTCCACCTCGATTGAATTGAACATAATTTAATCTGCCCCTACTTGGGAGATGACCCCTACGGTCATACCCTCACGGGCCACTCTCTTTTCCCGACCAGGGTTGAATACCCGCAACGGAATAACCTCTTACTCGGTCTCTACCAGGGATCTAGCTAACATCAAACCCTTCTGGGCCAAGTCACCTCCACCTTCCATTGGTTCAACAATAGCTGGCCCCACCAAACAAGCACTCCTCCGGGCGACCATACCCGGGACCACGTCCTCACGGCCGGATGGAACCACTGTAGTTCTAGAAACTACGACTCGGCCAACGAATGGCTCACCTGCACTGCCTGTGCATCTGATCTTCTCATTCAGCTTCCACTCTTTGGCCTGGAAATCTAAATTTCCAAGACTTGAACCAGGCAGAGTTATGACTCTTTGCTCTTCCCCTGACTTTTGTCTTTTTCCTCCTTCACCATCCCCGTCAACACGATATTGTTTGGACCCTCTGCACATAGTGCACAATCCAGCCTGCCCGCGGGTCCTACGTGAGGGTGGTTGGCGTTTCCCTGCTTTTGGGGAGGTCTCCATCGGGGATTCTTGCACTGCCGTGCAAAATGCCCCTCTTTTTCACAATGGAAACACCTCCAGGTACTACTCTCTACCTTTGGAGGTTGTTGACCGGACCCAAAACGCCTCTCCAGCAACTTGACGAGCACACCATATGTGTATTGTTGCCCTGAGTCGCCCAACAACCGGAGAGCATCCCCTTACAAGCTTACAGCCAAATACCTTGCGGCTTGATCATCATTCCACTGGTTGACCTCTCGGCACGACTCGAAATGGCGGTAATACTCCTTCCAGAGTACCTTATCGCTGTACCTATCAGGGGTTATATTCGGGCGATGACTTGGTCGCTCCAAACTTTCCCTCCGACCATCATCGCCACAAACCCGTGACTCTCTTCTCAGTGGCCAATGACCCACTGAAGAGTTGTCTACTTCCCCAGCTAAACTGTCGCCTCTTGCCTTGACTAGTCGAGTCGCTAAGCGTAACAGTTCGCTGCGCACCTGTTTATGTGTAACTACCTCCCTCTCCTGCAGGAAGGGGTTAGTACTCCTCTGAACCTGTCCCACGCCACCTTGCCCCGAAAGGAACAACATCAGGTCGTCATTGACTTGCCAAGGTATCATTGAAAAGCACAAAGCTTCTGCCTTAAGATGATACCATGCTTTTTGTTGGTAAACATATAGTCTGGCCATATTAACCCTTTAAAGTAGGATTACCTTTTATTTGAAACACCCTGTGTATATATATATATATATATATATATATATATATATATATATATATATATATATATATATATATATATATATATATATATGTACTTTTACTATATATATATATATATATATATATATATATATATATATACTTGTAGTAAAACTAGTGGAACGCTGGTAGTTGTAACTCCGAGTTTCACGCGTTATGCGATCATCAGACAACTCAGTTGTCTGATGATCGCATAACGCGTGAAACTCGGAGTTACAACTACCAGCGTTCCACTAGTTTTACTACAAGTATAATACGCTCTGTCTATGTGGCATTGAGCACTCTACTTCAAGATAGACCGCGACATTTAAGTATATATATATATATATATATATATATATATATATATATATATATATATAAATATATATAAACGGTTCGCGAGCAAAGAAAAATTGGCTGATGCTGGACTCGAACCCGCGACCTCTCGATTACCGTACGAGCGCTCTACCAACTGAGCTAACCAGCCCCTACATGTATGTTGGTGGGCGGTCCACTTATGCCAATTATCTATTGCTCTATGGGGCCAGGTCAGAGGCCAAACCATATCTGCCGAGTAGCCAGGATCAAGCCTCGGTCAGATGCAAACAACCTGGGTAACGGCAGTAGCGGGGATCACACAATTAACGGGACACAAGCCTTTTATGTGGTTGTACACAAAGTAGATTTATATGGAGAAACTGACCTGAAATATTATATAAACGGTTCGCGAGCAAAGAAAAATTGGCTGATATATATATATATATATATATATATATATATATATATATATATATATATATATATATATATATATATATATATATATATATATATATATATATATATATATATGTGTGTATATGTGTACTTTTTACTATCTAGTCGGTTTTATGGTGTTCCCAGCTAACATGCATACGTTGGGCCGACGTCGGTGAACGTCGGATAAGTCGGCGTCTAAAAACGGACGTTGTACGGACGTCGGGAAGGTCAGAGTCACTTTCTAAATGTTGTACAGACGTTGGCAAACAGTATGAAGTACAACAGGTCGATTTTTAACGTTGGCACAACGTAGTTATAATACGGACAACGTAACATCGGCGTACTAAGGTTGTGCCAACGTCGGGAAATGTTGTGCAGTATAACAGTATAACAGGTCGATTTTCAACGTTGGCACAACGCAGTTATAATACGGGCAACGTAACGTCGGCGTCCTAAGATTTTGTCAACGTCGGCAAATGTCGTGCAGTATACAAGGTCGATTTTTAACCTTGGCACAACGGAAGTATAATGTGGTCAATGTAACGTCGGCGTTTTAAGGTTGTGCCAATGTTGGCAAATGTTGTACAGTATAACAGGTCGATTTTCAACGTTGGCACAACGTAGTTATAATGTGGGCAACGTAACGTCTGCGTCCTAAGGTTTTGTCAACGTCGGCAAATGTTGTGCAGTATACAAGGTCGATTTTCAACGTTGGCACAACGTAGTTAAAATGTGTACAACCAAACTACGGCGCATCATACGTTGTGCCGACGTCAACATCCAATGGTGTTTTAATTTCCAAAGAGGCAAGGCATTGTACACTTTAATTTAAAAAAAATCGTAATTTTACGGTGAATTACCGCATCATCCCTTTTTCAGTGTTTTACGGCCGAAACCTGTATTACGGCCGCTCCCATTGCACTCTGGGATATATCCAATATGTAAATCATCTGACCTTAATTTTACCTAGCTTTGTGCTCGAATCATTTCCAAGGTTTAAATATGTGAAAATGGGTCATTTTAAGCCATTTTCAAATATTTACTGTTAACTTTATGATAAAAAGGTAAGATTTTGGCGTTCTCTTCTATTTTGATGTAAAAAAGTACATTCAAAATGTCAAATATTGAAATATAGATTATAATTGCATGACACCATGATTTGAAAAGAGATTTGAAAAGACTGTATATATAAAGGATACATGTTCTAAACATTAGTAACTGGAGAGGGCTAGGGGTCGTTGAAAAAGGAACCAGACTACGCGTACGTGTAGGTAAGTGAAAGACTTTGTGTAAAATAAACAATTGCATCGATTAACCCCAATTAATATCTACAGATCCATCCCATAGTAAATGCAGCATCCTGTGGACGTTTCAACATTAACTGCTTAAATACCGTAAACAATACGTTAACCGTAGATTCATTTCCAGTTATGAAAATACGGTACCCGTGAATATATGGAAATATTTGTTTACACTGTAGGTCTACCCAGCCTAGCATGCATACGTTGGCCCAACGTGTGCCAACGTTGTGGCGGGGTTGACCCGTCGTCGGTACAACGTTGGCCTAACGTCTTCGACGTTGGCCCGATGGAGAAAATAAACGTCAAGGCGACGTCAACTGCCGACGTTGGGCCAATCATAAAATATTATGTTGTCCCAACGTGTTACTAATACGTCATACGAACGTTGGACGTGCCGACGTTGGCCCAAACAAATGCCGACGTTTTGGCAGGGTTGGCCCAACGTCGACCCAACGTTGGCCCGATGGAAACATTAACGTCAAGGCGACGTCAACTGCCGACGTTGGGCCAACTGTAAATTCTTACGTTGGCCAACGTTGGCCCAACGTATGCATGGGTTATAATTGATTTTTAGCTATTTTTATAATTTGATTTATCTTTTTAGATTTTAGATTTTAATTGTTATTGTAAATGCTTAGTACTTTTTAGTGCGCTTGATGGTGTTACAATTGCTATTTTTGTACATTTGTCAGACGCATTGAGATGTTTTAACATGTAATGCGTGTTACTAAGAATACATTTACATTACATTACACTAGCATCAGCACTACACAACAGCGTCAATAATACACACTAGCATCAGCACTACACGACAGCGTCAGCAATGCACACTAGCATCAGCATTACACGAGAGCATCAGCCGTGTACAGTTTGTGTAGCTTTGTACTCACCACGCATCAGCAATGCACGCTGGCGTCAGCTATGTACGGCTCCCAAAGCTTTGTACAAGCTACGCATCAGCTATGCACGCTAGCATCTACAACGTACAGCTCATACAACTTTGTATTCACTATGCAGCTAATGCACCGCTAGTCAGCGACGTACACGCAGAGCTAAGGCAATAAACTAACGTCTTTCTACGCTGGCAGCTGAAGTCATCACCACTGGCGCTATGGCATACCACAGGCAGCCACGCCCGGCGCGGCCCACATGCATGCCATCGCACAGCTACGCGCATGCCAAATCAGAGCGCAACGTAAGGTCACACACAAGCTAAAATATTAGACTGGTATAGTCTTTCACTTTCCGTTACAATATGTTCTTCCTGACAAGCAAAACACATTTATGTACAAGTAGCTCATTCTACTAAAAACTTCCTCCTCAACTTGCTAGCATAATATTTAAAGTTAATTGTAATGTTCATACCTATCAGATTTTCATATATTTTACATCTCCCTAAACATAGTATTATGTGGTCTGGGCCCTGCTACTGGAATTATCTCCCCACTAATATTATAAGAATCTTATAATATTATAAGAACCTTATCATTTCAGCGTAATCTTAAAACATATATTATTAAGCATACAGTTAACTATTTGTTTTTTATTATGTTGGAAAAAATACAAAAACTCAGAATCCATTTTCACTTTTTTCTCGTTTACGACACTAACATTAAATAAGCTAAAACTTTGTCATGTTGATTTCTGTATATATGTATGGATACAATTAAAGGCATTTTATCCTAAACATATCGGCTAATAGGTATCTACAAATAATATATATTATGTTAGGAGCTATTTTCTGTGTATTTCTTTAAACAATCCTTAGAACGGCTGGTTTTATGGTTGTATCCCTGCAACAATTGGAATGTTAAAATAACACCAGGGGTATTACCGGTATTTGGTATTTGTTTATATTGAATAATGCCAAATATTAGCACCAATTGGTGTAGATTTAACACCACATTTTTTGCAATACATTAGGCTTAATTACCTATACAGTGTATCTGGCAATCCTCGACTTGAGAAGATGTCCAACCATCACAAAGAAATGAGGTGCTGTACAATTGCTTCACAGGCTGCCAGCACTTGGCACAGCCTGGTGTTGGTGCATACGCAGGTGGCTGAGGAGGCCGATTCTAGCTGTGCAAATCTTACCGCAGACAGTACATGTAAGATCAGCCGGAGTTTGGACTTGAGCCTCAGCCTGCCGCTCCGCAGCTCTCCTCCTTTCTCTCCTCCGTTTCTCTGCCATTCTTTCCACTCGCTTCCTTTCTAACGTTTGTACTCCATCTTGGCATATTGGAAGCCAGGCTGAGCGATCCTCAGCCTGGTGTTTCCATGTTCTGTGATCAATGGCTGACTGTTTTAATGTGGCTTTAAGGCAGTCTTTGTAGAGTTTTCTCTGACCACCAACAGCACGTTTACTGGTTGTGACTTGGCCGGACAATGCCTGCTTTGGAAGTCGAGAATCTGGCATCCTCCAGACATGACTGGACCAGCGAAGGCATGATTTGGCAATCATTGCTTCAATACTGATGGTGTTTGCACGTTGTAATACGCTAGCACTTGTTTGATGGTCCTCCCACCGAATTCTTGATAGAGCGCAGTTTACGTTGGTGAAAGCACTCCAGTTCCTTGATATTCCTTCTGTACGGTGTCCAAGGTTCACATCCATAAAGAAGTGTTGTTAAAACTGCTGCTTGGCAGACCATAAATTTGGTTGATGTTTTTAGAGCACGTTGGTCAAATACTCTTGTGTGGAGGCGGCCATACGAAGATGATGCATTCTTTATCTGATTTGATATATCATCATCAATGATGGCATTTTTTGACAAAACACTTCCCAAATAGGTGAAGTTGTTAACTACCTCCAAAACCTCGTCATGTATGGTAATAAGACAAGTAGGTATAGGAGCTCCAGGAGCCAGTTGAACCATGACCTTGGTCTTAGCAATGTTGACAGACAGTCCGAATCGTTAATAGACTTGAACAAATCGATCCAGCATGACCTGAAGGTCTTCTGCACTCTCAGCGTTGATCATACAGTCGTCAGCATATTGCAGCTCAGTGATTGTGTCGAGCGTGACCTTTGTCTTTGCTTGCAGTCTTCTGAGGTTGAAGAGATGGCCATCAAAGCGAAAGCGGATAGAGACACCAAGAGACACATCACTTGTAGCAGTGAAGTGTGGCAGCAAGGAAAAGGGAGAAAAAAGTTGGAGCCAGGACACACCCTTGTTTTACGCCTTTGGAGATTGTTTCCCTGATTGTAACACCGACCCTTCCATGCCATCATGGAGGATCCTGATGATGTTGATGAATTTTGGTGGGCAGCCAAATTTCCGGAGAACCTCCCACAAGGCTTCTCTGTTGACATTATCAAAGGCTTTGGCCAGATCTATAAATGCCATGAAGATTGAAGAGTAGGTGGTGTTGTTCTCTACACTTCTCCTGCAGCTGTCTTGCAACAAACACCATGCTGATAGTGCCTCTCTTGGCACGGAAACCACACACGTACATGCTCGGTAACAGTGAGATGTTTGTTGAGGATGATGCGGGCTAGGATCTTTACTGCTGTGCTCAGCAAAGAGATTCCGCGGTAGTTTCCACATTCTGTTTCGTTGCCTTTCTTGAAAATCGTAACAATGAATGCATCTTTTAAATCTTTTGGTACAATCTCCTCTGTCCAGATGGTTAGGCAAAGTTGATGAAACTTAGATGTGAGTTGGGAACCCCCATATTTGAAGATTTCCGATGGTGTTCCATCAGGACCAGAAGCTTTGTAATTTTTAATTTGGTTGACAGCTTTCAGGACATCAGCAATTCTAGGTGGAAGGTCAAGTTCAGGCTTACTCGGGTATTGAGGAAGCTTGGCAATGATGTCATCGTCCACCGTGCTTGGATGGTTAAGCAGGGACTGAAAGTATTCTTTCCAGCGTTGGAGGATATCCTCATTGCTCTTCAAAAGGGAAGTGCCATCAGTTGCCATTAAAGGAGAAGCCTTGAGAGCACTGGGGCCATAAATGCATCTGATTGCTTCAAAGATACGAGACATGTGCCTATAAGCAAAGCCTTGGATCTCTTCAGCTTTTGCTCGCCACCACTGATCCTGCATGCTGCGGAGACTGTTCTGAGTTATATGGCCTTTAATTGATGGAACCGGTTCCCTCTTTAATCCTTGAGGTTGGATCGTCTTTCCATTGTAGATGGGCAATGCGCTTTTGATTGATGATGTCCTGAATTTGCCCATCATTCTCATCAAACCAACACTGATGTTTCCTTTTGGCATGTCCAATGGTTTCAGAACAGGCATCTAAGATTGAGCTCTTCAGGGCCTGCCACTGTAACTCCATGTCAGTACAGTCAGCTGTAGCTTCTGGGTCTTCTAACAGTTTCACACGTTGAGTTGCTTCCTTGTATGTGCATCATGGCGTTTCTCATGGGGAGCTAGCCGCAGTCTCAGCTTGGACCTAATCAGTCGATGATCCGTCCAGCAATCATCAGCTCCACGCATTGCTCTGGTCATAAGAACATCAGCTCGGTCACGGGCACGAGTGATGACATAATCAATGAGGTGCCAGTGTCTTGATCTAGGATGCATCCAAGATGTTTTGTACTTATTTTTCTGTTGGAAGAGAGTGTTGGTGATGATCAGCTCATATTCCGCACATAGGCCAAAGAGGAGTTGTCCGTTACTGTTACATCTACCAATTCCTTCTCTACCGATCACAGCTCCGAGACTCTGGAATCATCTTCCAACTAAACTCAAATCTTGTCATAGTATAACCAGATTCAAGTCGATGCTTAAAACTCATCTTATGTCACAACTCTTCAAAGATGATGTATATTTGTAATTGCATTGTAGGTACATGTATCTCGGTACATAATTTGTTTTCCCTATGCTATCATTGTATATTGTTTGTATTAATGTTTCTTCTTTGTTTCCGCGCCTTGAGCGCCCAGCAGGGTGGATATGTGCGCGCTAAAAATCTTTATTATTATTATTATTATTATTATTATTATTATTATTATCATCACCCCAAAGGTTAACATATTTGCCAACTCGTGCATTAAAGTCCCCAGCGAGAAGGATCTTATCATGTCTGGAGATCGATGAGATCACTTGGCCAAGTTTGGCATAGAACGATTCTTTTTCGTCTTCTTCTGCATCCATTGTTGGTGCACGAGCGCTTAGAATAGTAATATGCTTGTCGTTATGAAGTGGAATGCGTGCATACATGATGCGCTCACTAATTCCTTTGGAAGTTGTTGAAGCTGTGAAACTAACTGAGATTTTATTGCGAGTCCCACTCCATGGATACGTCTTTCCTCAGGAGACTTTCCCTTCCAGAAAAAGGTATAGCCAGCACCATGTTCTACAAGACTTCCTTAATCTGGGCGTCTGGTCTCACTGAGTGCTGCGACATCAATGTTGTATCGTAGAAGTTCGCTTGCTATGAGTGCAGTCCTTCTTTCTGGTCTTTGTGTGTTTCCACGGTCCATCATCGTACAAACATTCCATGTTCCCACACGAAATGGGGAGATAAAAGCTTTATATTTAGTATTATGACCGCATGTAGGGTGACCCTGCTGGGTGCAGTATCCCAGCCAGGGTGATTGAGACAGTCAATTTAAATGCTGTCTCTGTCATCCAATAGCGACCATCACCCCTGAACCGCTTACGTGTAGAGTTGCGACTAGAAACACCCAGCCGTCACCATGGCCTGTTCCCGTCATCAATTGAGTATAGAGGGAGGGATGTATCACGAAGGAGCATATGATGTTATGTTTCTTTGTGGTTGAAGCCTGCGCGGGACTTTGTTTTAGCAGTGGAAGAGCAGTTGCGCACCTGCAGTCCCACAGAGAAAAACTTAGCCTGGCAGATGCAGATCCCTGTGGCAGGAAGAAATTCACGACAGGAGCTTCTGCCAGGTTGCAGAGAGTTGCCAGTAGTCCATTTTATTGGTCCCCGCCTTGACGCGTACTCCCAGCACGTTGGTTGGGCTACATTTCGTCTGGTCTCTACCCTTTGACCTGTCTGGCCTGGGTGGCCCTGCTCGGAGCAATGCTCCCACTAGCATAGCTCTTGGGGTCATGGAGACACACAAACTCCTCCACCACAATAAGGTAGTAACCCCCGGAAGAGCTATACATTGTATAGGTAATATTATGCAAAGTCGCAGGGTTTGAAGCATCAATATTTTCTTCATGTGTGCACATGTCACATAATTATTCAGAACTGTGATGATCTTTTGTATTCCATATTGTCACTTTATGTCCATGTAGAGGAATGAAATGTATTTAGTCAGACCATGGGTTGTGTGGGCCGATATCAACAGCCAGTAGGACTATACAATGTTGGTCAATGCATCCATACTTATAAGAATCAAGATATGTACCAACCTGTTAAAGTTTCTGCTTATTTTATTGTTTCGTGAACGAGAAAGTATTGAAAATGCATTCAGATTGTTCGTATTCAATCCAATGTGCAATTCGTAAACAGAAAATCCTTTTGGAAGTTATTCCACTTATTTTATTTATTTATACCATCAGTCCATCATCAACTTTATATCTAATATTTTGTATGTAAAACAGTGATCGTTTGTATCTTTCGAGATTACCAATATAGGAGCATTAAACTCCAAACAATTATTCTAATGTCTACAACAAAAATCAAAAGGGTGTATATTAATTTTAGTTATGTGTACTTTCGCATACAGAAAAACAAAAAGATGTATCCTCCGTTTTGGGGAAATTGTACCGGCAAATTCAAGAAACATTCTTTTTCTACCTAGCCCTGTCATGCTACTAACAGAAAATGCTTTTAAATTAACACATTTCTACAATGAATCGTGAGAAATGTAGTTTAACAGTAAACATTTCATACCTATTTTGCGAAATATCTCATTTCAAAGTATTTGTTTCTGATGAAAACGAAAACAAATCGGAAATAATGTCGCACTTTTTACCTTCAGTAGTACACAACACTTTAAAATCATGTTAATAAAATCTTGTGCATTCATCTCATTGACATTAAAACCGGTCAAAGTAGAATTACTTGTTGAATTTTAATCTGCATGCCTTCGGAGAAAATATAATTATATTGGTTTCCCCTTAAAATGATTGCACCTCAGACATAATTATTTCAAGAGATCAATTGATATATAATTATGTCCTCAGTTCTCTGCCCACCCTTACAACAACGATGAAAACTCGGTCATTATAGTATTATTATGTATACATATTGTTTGTTGTCGAGGCAGATAGCGCAAACGTCTTGACCCAAGGCAACCACGCTATGCACTAACTGAGTCCATTTTTGGGCAAGCTGTACACGCAATCTTATTGGTCAATTCTTGTTATGAGAGGCCATAAAGTTAAATTGAATTCTTACCTGAACAATTGAAGAATTCTCGTATCTCCTCAGGGTCATCGCTCAAGATGATGTTGTCCAGATAGTTGAGCTTAACATGGCGGTACTGAGACGCAGCATGAGACATCATCCCACCGAGGCGTATGCTAGTGCATTTGCAGGGATCATCAGACGGTAAGACCCATCGGTGTGGCTTGTTAGATCTTGGGTCATACTCTGATTCAATGAAGCAAACTTGATGAGATGATACCAACAGAAAACCTACCAAATGAAAAGAGGTAGACATACATGTTGCTGTTGTTCTTGTTTTGTTATTTAGTAAGGTTTGTGGTAACACCATGTAAACAATCTCTTAGGAGTTGTAATAATTGTCAGAGACGAACCAGTGGTGAGAAATTTGACGTTTCGATCAGTATACTCTGATTGTCTTCAGGAGAATGCTGGACTCTAGGAGTCGGGACTGATTTTACATTTTAAGCATTTTGAAACATAATTACTCAGTCAATGATATGGTTTTTCAGCAGCGTAACCAAGTTGGCTCTTGCGGGTCACATTACTCAGTCAATGATAACCAAGTTGGCTCTTGCGGGTCACATTACTCAGTCAATGATAACCAAGTTGGTTCTTGCGGGTCACAGCTATTCCGGAGCTGAACTGGAAGCCCTTATGGATTTTTTAAAGCCGAAATTAGAATTTCGGAGGGGGGGGGGGTATACCATAACAGTGGGGGAGCGTGTCCCCTTCCCCGTAGTTAAATATAGAACAATCATAATTACCTGTTAATGCTGATAGCAGCAGTATGGCAAACACTGCTCCATCCATTTTCCGTGATGCACGCTATGAACTTGATTTACTGTGGCGACTCATGGCAGTGTACATATTCTTATAGAATATAAATGCTGCGTGCACTATGTGAAGGATGACGTACATAATATACAAGCCAATTAGGAGTCAATACATCCACACCGAATAGGTGCACACATCATCCAGTGACACATCAAGCCTCGTCTATCTGACTGACAATAGTTGTCCATCAGTTTTAAGCAACAAAATATGTTACCGTTGGCGTAGTTGGTTGGGAGGTCTCATAGGGTATTGCTGGGAGAGGTATAATGTGGTATTGTTTGAGGAGGTTTTCTTGTAGAGTCGATGGGGTGGGTTTAACAATATCCATTATATCTTTCATTCATTTTAAAAATATTTTTCCCCTTTTTTAATTTTAAAAATTTATTTATTAATAATGTTGTTGTTGTTGGGGATGGCTATGTATTATTTCTTTGAATTGTTGTCACCTCATGTTTTAACGCTATATGGTAAAGTATTGTCCATGCAAGAACGAAACTGTTTCCCAACGCAAATATTGCACTGGAACAGCGTTTAATATTAAATGTTTAATGACATACATGACCGGAACAGTTCCCAACAGACACAATCTTTATGGGCAACTTTGGTTTAGCTTTGAGCTTCGCCAAGCGTTCTAATTTGTCTACAGTAAAGTGCTTTATCGACCAATGATGCACAGAATTCGACAAAAAGCCTGTGCCTCCACACGGTGCGTAACGTGAGGTGCAGTCAACTCGTCCGTTGACTGACTCACCTCTGGGCTATGACAAGCTCGTCTGTTGAACCAACTCGACCGTTTTGGGCCAGTATCAAACCCGTCCATTGACCGCGCCAACTCGTCTCAGAACTGATGGATTCAGAAGTAGACGCAAACAAATACAAATATTAATTGCAATTCTAAGGCCAAAAACAAAAAAACAAACTCTCCGGTTTTTGGTCATAGGTCGGCTTCAAAATCGGTGTGGTGACGCGCTTTTTTGGGAGAATTTTTTTATAATTTTTAAAAATTTGCCAACCATTGAAATATGTGATACATGTATACGTATACGCGAGGACCAAATTTCCCATATACAAAGTATGGTGGCTAAGAAAGACCTCACAAATCTGTTAACCATTCATACCCCTATGCGAAAAAAAGTCGTTTAAAACACAGCATGGCAGAATTACAATCGATCCAGCAATTTTGGCTGCAGTTGGACAACGTTTCATAGCAAAAAAATATTTAAAACAATAAATAAATAAAAAATAAAATAAAAATGCCGACGCGCGGGTCTGAGGCGACGCGCGCAGAGACCAGAAACTGGAGACTATTTTTGGTCTAAGGTTTTTACATATAACATTAGTTATTTAGAATGCAAGGGAACAATGCCTTAATGATGTCTAAAAGAGGTTGATACTGTGTGCCTAAATCCTAGATGCGTCACTGCTTGCATGACAAGAAAAACCTTGACAACGAAGTGATAATATTAATATCTGCCTTAACTTGGACCTCACAATTGATACAAAACGGTGTCACAGGCCTCATTTTAGACATAATTATAGATAGGCCTATTCAGTAGCAGTGTTGCCGTTTCGTTGTCATGGTTTTCATAACGCTGCCATGAAGCCCATTATCAACAATGCGTATGCTGTGAAAAATATGTATGCACCAAGCAATAAATTAACTGCTTTTTATTCCATTGCATCCATCAAAATATGAATTCCTATTAATAATTATAGACACTCATGATGGCCAGAGCGTTTCAGGACATTATACACAACACAATATAGTCGGTAATAGTCCATCACGAGCCCGTTAAATATTGGAAGCTCACAAAATCAATTTACGTTTAGTAACATGTTTGTTTAAGTTCAGTTCAGTTTTCTAAATTCCAGATTACAACAATTTTATGATAGACAGACTTGTAGTAGAGACTTTTAACATACGAGTACGAGCTAAGTATATGAGTATTGTTTTCATGAGTCTAACTACGAGAACGACTACGAAATATAGGCTACTTCAAGAACAAATTCCTCCAAGAAGTACGAGTACGAGTACGAGTACGTTTCATGAATAAACCTACTACACAAGTGTGAGTATGAGTACTTTGTCACGAGTACGAGTACGTTGCCATGAGTAAAACTTGTACATGGGTTCTTGTACATGGGGTAGGTCCGTTGACAGACTCGTCCGTTGAATTCACTTAACTGGGACTGACTCGTTCGTTGACCAATTTGTCTTTTAGCCTTTAGTATTTTAAGGAGCGTTAAAAATGCATCGTCCGTCTTTAACCAGCAATTTCCGGAAATTTATGTTTTCATTCCAACATTAATAATTTCCTTTTAGACAGGAAAACAAATACTGAAATGAGATATTTAACAAGATAGTTGTCGCACGTTTGGTTTAACAATAACCAATTAAGTGCCAACATTAATTTATGACGGTACCCACCATTAATAAATATTGGTTATTTTCCTTAAATTACACTTCTCACGATTATTTTGATAAATGCGTAATTTTTAAGCATTTATTTCCCTTCCTCAAGAAAAATCCCCCACTCAGTAATTTCAGATTTCTCTCATCCAAGCTCAGAGCCCATATTCCACATCCTTGTCATCGTTTACCAAGTAACACCTTAGCCAGAGTGATACCTCTAGTAATCATTTATCCAAACGATGGATTTAATCCTCTATCGAAACCACAAGCCTTTTACCAGAACTTCGTTTATTTATTCAAGCATGTCATCTGGCCTTTGAACACTTCAATATAAAATAATTATAACAAATCGGCTTTCACGGACGGAGATGTACAGGATAAACACACACAATGTTTTATTGTGTTTGCATTAACTAGGCCTTTTATTTTGGGATACCAAGAACAATTTGCACACATGATTTTGTTAATTCAACTTTTCCTTTCTTTTCTGAAAGTGGAGACATGTTTCTACAAGGTTGGTGGAGGAGGTGTAAACATATCAACTGTTTTCCGTATTTAAGACCTTTTTGGAAACGTTCCCACTCCCCAAAAAATAATAATTATGAAAATAAAGAAATAGATAAATGGTATGAACCATCTTCTCGCTTAATTTGAGTTCCACTCTTATTAAGTGTCAAGTTTCTACTTAAAAAAAAACATTTTCTTGATTTAAATGAACTTTACAAAATTATTTCTCAATCAGCCTTAGGACCCGTGAGCTCGCTTTGCTTGCGGGTTCGCTGGTTTGGATTGGGCTCCCACTTTCAAAATCATTCCACTGCTATTGGACTGAATTAAAGGGGCAGTAGCATCACGATCAACATGACATGGAATCAGAGTGTTTGTTTTAGATTAACTAAGTGACTGAAAATAATATCTCACATGGTAAGGTCATATTACCGTTGCTGCTGCATAAATAAGCCAGTAATTTTCAGTCACTCTGTTCATCTTAAACTAGGACACCGATTCCATGCCCTGTTGAAAGTCTGTTCTGATTGTGACAATACTGTCCCTTTAAATGTACCCCGTACCAATCTTCTCAGTTTCATTAAGTCTTACACAATATACAGCATACTGTATACGTCTACGTGATATACAGTTTCACGGTAGCCATAATGGTTTTCACATCACCAACATTACAGAATGTAAATAATTAATTTTTAATTCCAGTAATGGAGCTTCTTGGAGCGCTAGTATAGCTTGATGACTATGCCAGTAACAAAACAATCCATTCAACTGGTGATATAAATCATATGATACAATCAAAATGCTATAAGCGAGCCAGTTACCAAGGGCAACCATTACGTCAATTGATAAAGAGAAGACCTATACAATAAACTGGATATCAAGATTAAATTATAACAGTGTCCATCATACAACAAAGCACTATGGTAGTAAGTCCATTCAGTCTGTTAAAGTTGCCCTTTTGCAATACAAATTGGTTGAGTGTGATATACAAAATGTTACAATGCACACAAACCACTACGCTCTTCACCATTATCACCAACCTGAACACACCAAATTTGTATTGCATTATTAGGGCATCTAAGACAGACCAAACATAATGTAAAATATCGTCACAATCAACAGGGCATGGAATCGGAGTGCTAGTTTTTAGATTAACTCAGTGACTGAAAATATTACCCCACATGATAAGCTCATATTATTACCGTTGCTGCTACATAAATGAGCAAGTAATTTTCAGTCACTATGTTCATCTTAATCTAGGACACCAATTCCATGCCTTGATGAATGTCTGCTCTGATATTGCCCCTTTAAGGGCCTGTAACACAAACAAGTAGCTGTGGATACTTCTGACTCATTTTGTCAGATACGACCACACATCCTTTCACTTTGGGCGCTTGATAGAAACCCTCAAACCTGTACATGATATGTATCCAGGGATCACGCCCATACCTTACAATGTCAGTCTGGGGATGTGATATTTTACATAGGCCTACACTGAATTGTATCCTATAGTGGACATTTTTCTATATTTACGAAGGTTCTTGTTTGTTTCCGCATTTGGTATGAACAGTGCAGCCATGATTAATAATGATCCCTTTAATTTACATACCGGGTTATATATGCATTTATGCCTTATCAGTGGCAACTTTCTTGTTAAAATTGAGGGTAGGTATGTAATAGGACCCATACACCCCTGATGGTCTTTTCATGAATCAGTTTGTTTTAGCAGCCGAAAGGATGGTGTCAGGATTCCCCTGACCCCTTCTGGCCCCGCCGCCCTGTTTGTCATTAATGTTCGTATTTTGGGTGAATATGTAAATTAAAATAGCGCATTATTTCTACATTGAAACATGGGCTGTCTTACTATCCATTCTATACTTGAACTGTTGAGGGCGCATTTTTATTATTTAGTTTTAATCAACCCTGATGGACAGGGCAACAACAGTGCGTTGCATTTACAGTATTTTGCAATTGATGAGCGTACACAGTTTTCACTTAAACTATGCCATCAGGGAGTTTGATATGAGGCTGATGTATACCTATTGAAGTCCAGCGGTCTTGATGAAGTGACAACAAGTTAAAATCAGTTACAACCAGTTACAACCTGGTAATTCCAAACAAATTAGGACAAATTAGTCCTGAAACCAGGACTAAAATGTTGTAATGAAGATATCATGGTCAGGATGACATGATAGCAATTCAACACTACAGTCAAATTAAGATGAGATGAATCAAATCAAGTGTTTTTCACAATCACTGCACCAACATTTTTTCCATGTGACCTGCCCTTTGCTGTAAACAGTGTAACGTCAGTTATTGTAACGTTAGTTACCAAAGCATTTACATAAAGTATTAATAACTTTTGAAAAAGCTAATATTTGCAAAGCCTTTTTTGTAACTAATTTCCTCACACTCATGGCATAAAACTCATGCTAAGATATTTGGAAATTATAAAGTACCAAGTTTTGTTATGTCCCTTTATGTTTCTTTATAACTTCATTTATAACTATTTTTCATTCATCATTTCATCTTTTATTTCAAATTCAAATTTATACACAAAATCCTAATGCATTTTCAGCTAATTACTCGTATAACGACACAACGTTATAAGCAGTACCTTTCACATGTTGGATGTTTACTGTATATTTTGATTCAAAGACAGTTCCCTCAGTCTCACATCTTGTTAAAAATAAGTCAGGGTAAAATGTTAATTTACCTTCTGATCTGTCATATTTGTTTAACTTTATTGTACCTAATTTGGACAACTAAACATGATGATAGGATCTCGATTTTTAGAAGATTTCTTAATTCAATGACTTATTATGTACAGGTTTATTGTTAAATTACAATTTCTGAATACAAATTCAAACAATCACGGGCCGTGATCCATTCCCATTAGAATGCATACAAATAAATATATGAATTTTCACTATTTTCCCGATAACGACACAAAGCAATGAGTTGAAACTTTCACAGGTTGGTTTCTACACGTCTCTCGTCATTCCTATAAAGTATGGATGCATTTATAAATATTTACCAGATATAATCCTTTCAAGAAATGACAAAGAGAACAGTTCCTATATGCTATGCTGAATTTATTGGAATAAATAAACAACAATATACACATTTTTGGTATAACTATAACTTTATGTCGAATTTGATTTAAACTTTCTGAGAAAAAAATAAAATCAACACGCGCCACGTTTACAGACCAATCAATCTATGGGTCTGATAACCATGCCACTTGGCCAAAATATATTCTCCACCATCATATATTAGAAAGAACAAAGGATCAAAGGATGTAGTTTATTCAAACTATAGTCACTGGAATAAAACTTAGGTGTTAAAATTACACCAATGGTATCAATGCAATCTTCTATTGTGTTCACAACACTGGACAGGTGTAGTGAAATTAACCTGCGGTTTACAGTTATAAGCCTAACATTATCATCCGTGCATTCAGGTTGAATAAACCGTGTATTCAGGTTGAATAAACCGTGGAAATCGTTTAAGTAAAAGTAGTCAAATAATTTCCAATTTTCTCCGAAGAAAGAAATTGAAAGTTGGGATAAATACGAACCATCTGAATACATTATTAGTATTTTCTTGTTTTAGAAGAGTTCTCGGCAAATATTAATAACTTACCTTTCCCCATTTTAGAGAGGTTACATCATCAGCAAACTAAACAACATTTTATTCTCTAATCTCACTGTAAATATTGTAAAAAGTCACTTTCTCAGTGCTCTTTTTTGTCTAAAATTCAGGAAAGGTCGACTGGGGAAAACAAATGTACGTTTATAGATCTGCCTTCCTGATGTCACCTTTACCAAGGCACCCAGCCTAGTCTGGGCCATTTGTTTTTCCACAATGGACCTTACAAACTTACTTTTTACAATTTTATACCTTGGGTTGAGATGATAAAACTTATATTGTTCAGTTTCCTTATGACATAACCTCTGGGGAAAGGTAGATTAAGAGCCATCTGTAACGACGCAATGCAATAGGCCTAAGCTGATTCTTATAAAGTGTGGACTGATTTACAAACATTTTAACACAAGTCTACACAGTCTATTAATGTTATTCATTTTCATTAAACATTTCTACATGCGCTTACACTAACTTCAAGCAGTTTGAAAACTAGTGAAATTGCAACTGCAAAGTAAACAGTGAACATTAAAACTTTAATAAAGCTTTCATGTTTAAGTTTAAAACACACACAAATGTTAAATGTCAACTTAGGCCTATATGATTACACAATACAAAATGACTGAAATTGTAAGTGCAATGTAAGCAGCTAACATCACCAATTTTAGCAATTTTAAAGCTTCCGTAATCTACCAAATTTACCTTAAAATACATGTAACACGTGGTATTAAACTATTCAAAACGTCAAATTATACGATTACACGATCGAAAATGAGTGAAATTACAAGTACAATGTAAGCAGCTAACCTTAAACAATTAAAATGCTCAATGGTGCAATTAAGTTTACTTAAAGGTATGATACATCATTGGTTTTTTGAAGAATGTATTCATTCCAATCATCTAGTTTTCAAAATACATATCATAAAACTAACCTTTGAAAATTTCATCAAAATCGGTGTTCATGTTTTCGAGAAAAAAACGAATAACGGTTTCTATTTTATTAGTTATTTTGTGCATGTTCATATTGTGTTAATTTTGATTGTTGCAATCGAAATGAGCTGTTGCGTTTTTGGAGGTCTTTATATACAATTTTCTCGAAGATGACAACATTTCAGTCGGAAATATTTCTTAGGGCGATTGGTATCACATTTGTAAATATTTAGCTTTCAGATTGAAACTCATCAAACATGCTTTTTGATCATTACCAAAGCTATATCATACCTTTAAAAATAGTACTGAATAATAAATGTTAAACGTCAAATGACACGATTCACTGCACGATTACACGATTACACGATCGAAAATGTAAACAGCTAACATAAAAAAATTAAAAGGTTAATGAATTCTTTAAAAGAGATATTCTAAGCTTCTCTTTATCTAGGACTTTATTCACTTGTATGACTTATTAGACATCCATGATACCGACTATAATGTACTTTTTCTCTTTTCAAAATTCGAAAGTGACCATCCCTGACATTATAGTGGAGTTGTATGCACATATTTATACCCCTATCCAATGGGATTTACGCCCATAATGAAAACGTACAATTTGAATCACGTTATGATAAATATGATCTGTAGGATTTGCGGTGATTTGATACTGTGAATAAACGTCTTGGGTCCTCTTCACTGATGCAAGTGATCGCAGCTTGGAGGTCATACATGAAAGTCATTAGATTGCTGTGGAAATAAATAAACACCAATTTACAAAAATGGGCTTCATCAAAAGTTGTCATAATGGCTTGGCATCATCATAGCTGAATTTCCTAAACTGAGCATCAAAAGAAACTTATGAAATCTTTGGAAGGACACTCATTAAAATCCTCCACGGAAAAATGAAAAATATTTGAACACAGGTAAACTTCAGTAATCTTGTTTATTGATATGTGCTTAGTAAAGATTACTGAACTTTACCTGCGTTCAAATATTTTTCATTTTTCCGTGGAGGATTTTAATGAGTGTCCTTCCAAAGATTCTTTTGATGCTCAGTATCTATCAGATTTCAATTCCAACATCTGAAAATAAAGTTGCTGATTTCGTGTATGCTAGATCAAATGCGCCTTGTTCGAACAGCATCATGTTGAATTGTAAACCAGCGATTTAATTCGATAGTATTTCTCATGCATAAAGTTTTTCTATAATGGCTCCGACTATAACTCGACTCTACCGCGATATTAGCATTTTCAGTTTTAAAAAAATCACTTACCTGTTGCGGCTTCCACTCTTCTGCACAATACTTTAATTCATAGGAACCTATACATATACAGAAATGGAAACATTACCTCTGCATCCAAGTAGTTCAAAGCGCATACATATGTATCTATTCCACGTGACGGGTTCTATCTGTATGAATCTAGTCTGCAGAGCCACAGGAAAGTAGACAGTTACCGGTGTGTTACTGTCCCAGTTGCCCTGAAACTGAAGACAGACAACAACAAACAGATATAAGTTTTGAGGCTTTGCATGGTGGAATATCGATATCGTTTCGGTTTGCGGTAACACCATGTGTTTATCTCAACTAACGTGAAGCTGAGATACAGGTTCTGAAAAGAACCGTATCGCACAATCGTATCTCAACCTTCGTTAAGTGAGAAAGGTTCAAGGGAGAACCAATTTCGGGCAACTCGTTTTTCTCTACTGTCGCTAAGTGAGAAATATGGTTCAGGGAGAACCATGGGGACTTCACGGGTTAATATGGTTCAGGGAGAACCAAGGGACTTCACGGGTTATTCTCCCTTGGTTCTCCCTGAACCATATTAACCCGTGAAGTCCCCATGGTTCTCCCTGAACCATATTTCTCACTTAGCGACAGTAGAGAAAAACGAGTTGCCCGAAATTGGTTCTCCCTTGAACCTTTCTCACTTAACGAAGGTTGAGATACGATTGTGCGATACGGTTCTTTTCAGAACCTGTATCTCAGCTTCACGTTAGTTGAGATAAACACATGGTGTTACCGCAAACCGAAACGATAACAAACAGATACATGTATATTTTAATTAAAATTAAAATCATATTTAATAGGTGTCTTGCAATAATTTTCTCGAGATGTCTGCAGTAAAATGAATGAGATTATTAGGGAAAAGCAACTATCAATTGTTTCCCCCAATCCTCCCCTCCCGGGCCACCCGTGCAATTTGGTCATGCTCACGCGCAGTGATTTATTTGGCCAATGGGGATCCCCACCTATGGGATTAGGGTATTGTATTGTGCCCCATATGTGAGGGAACGAACTTGATAGGTGCATAATGGTAGATGGGATGTTATATAGCGATGATATACCAACAGTATTAACTGATAATGTCTAAATCTCTGTTTAAAACTAAAATTGTTTTCAAAAATCTATACTCATCAGGCCAGAAACCCCTTGGGCAGTTCAGTGGCAACACTGACTGTAAATCCTTGGACCTAGATATTTGCATTGCATCTCGGTGTACATTATGAGACCAGAAGTCGGCACATTTTTTCATAGATTCACAGAAGCGAAGATGAACCATCAATGAACTGCCCTTTACAATATATACTACGTCATGTTTAGTTGTAGACAAAAGAAGACATCAGGGATTTTATTTGCCATTGTTCGTGGTAGTTATGTAACATCAATATGACCTTCACATTCGTGTTCTTCGGTAGTACCAAGACGGATCCGGAATCCATCTTGGGCATGTCATTATGACACACAATGTACCGGATGTGGCCTATATTATTTTAAAGAGACAATATTGTCACGATCAACAAGGCATAGAATCGGAGTGCTAGTTTTTAGATATTAGTTATCTTTCGCCATTAATAATTTGTGAAAAAATAGTCCATATTAAAATCCCAATAATTATGCCGATTTGTTTGTAGTAAACTTTTTTTTCCTAACCTCGATAAAGAATCATACAGTAGAAGAAAAAAAACATCGTTAGTTTTTTACACAGTAGACCAAGATGCAATGGGAAAAACTTCAGGCCTATTAGAAAATTGGAAACAGTGCAAGTTGGCCTATGCCATATTGCTAACCTCCAATGGTAACCCATCGGCTCCAGTCACGTAGATCCACTCAATCCTGTTGCCACTGTACTTTATTTTATATGACTTTATCCAGCACCCTCTAGTGGCATGCCCTTGTGTGATGATGCCAGTGACAGTAACTGACTCGTGCAGGTCCACACGAATCCACTGGTTCTGATTGACGTAGTATGCACACCAGGCACCTGTACAAATAGAAGGATCGGGTATCGGTGCAGTTCGGTTCGGTCTGATTTTCTGTTTCGAATATCTGAGTGAACGACTAGCTCTGGCAAAACTCAGAGATTTTTCTCTTTCATTTGATACCATATTTGTATACATTTTTCTGATTTCTACAAATCTAGAGAATCTAGATAATCAAACTATACCAAAATCTCACTTTTGAAAATTAGATCCAAGTTTAGGGTTTTGCCAGTACAGTCATATTTGATATTCACAAGGAGGTGATGACCTTGGTGATGACCTGCTTGATTCAATGCCTATCATTTACAAACCGAGTTCGATCGTACATTAAAAGTGGAAATTCAATTGGACCTATTCAAATGGTTGCCATGGCAAAATGACACAATTAGATCACTATTGTTGATTTTGGTATGATGGGAGTCCCAAAGAATAGTTAGGAAATATCAACAAAATTGTGCCTGATCAGTCATAAGATTCTGGAGATATTATTAAAAAATATACCGGCCAGTCTTGAAATATGTTGAAAATGTCCAACTACCAATCAGCGTCTCACCCAACTAGGAATGGCACAATGATGAATTCCACAATTGGTCATACAAACAACATTACGAACAAGTGCCTTGTTCATTCTAGCCATTATTTACAATATGATTTATAAGTGGGTCTCTTATTTGAGCAATTTTAAGGCACTTTGTGACCTCCTATACAAACATTTCAAACTAATTCCCATTGGAAATCCCTCAGGAATTAATTTGATTTAGTTTGCATTGAGATGGTTTTAGTTGGTTGGAAATGGAGTACTGCATTTGGAGAAAAAAATCTCAACTCAAGAAAAGGAAGAAAAGGTTTTATTAGTCCAATTGGTTAATTTTAATTTGCCAGTTGGGGTCAATTAGAACTGTGTGCAAATTAGGAGATGGAGCTAAGTTTTTGATTACCCAAATCCTCACTTTATTTGTGAAAAATTGTGTTTTATGTATGTTGCATGTGGGTTTAGATTTTTGAAGTAGCAGAGAGTTCTTTGCCATTTTCCTAAGCTGCTGTGAACCACTGATTGGCCCATTAGGTAAAACTTGTAGCTTTGCATGGTGAGGATGATAAGTAAGACTACTTGCGGTGACACCATGTGGAATCTCAATTGAGTAGTAATTAGTTCTGAAAAGAACTGGTGGTACAACTCGACGTTTCGATCAGTATGCTCTGATCGTCCTCTGATCGTCTCCTGAGGACGATCAGAGCATACTGATCGAAACGTCGAGTTGTACCACCAGTTCTTTTCAGAACTAATTACTACTCAATTGGCCCATTACGGTTAATGATATAGTGCTTTATTGCCTATATCTGTGCATGACCTGATCATACCTAATTGTGGCTATTTTTCAATTTAATACTTTATAAAAAATAAAAAAATACCAAAATCTGCATAGAAATTTGTGTTCTGTAATGAAATAAATTTCTGTAATGAAATAAGAAACAATATATAAAGAAAGCTGCATCACAGATTTGTTTCATAACCATGGCTAAAACATCTTCAAAAACATCTTCATTTATGAATGAGATGTGGTATCATATTGAGTAGTGCCTCAATACAAGGGGTCATTCAATTAGTCAAATTTAGTCTAACTAACATTGGGAAAA
>CM055819.1:43298384-43333339 GCA_029582265.1 Zoroaster sp. YZ-2022
TTGAGACTTTTTTTTTGGGCAGCCTATTGTATCCCATTGCAGTATCTGCTTGTCTACAAAAATACTGGTGGGTTAAGGACATGGGGCGAGCGGTCAACCTCCCCCAAAAAATACCCCCAATGCACATCACCTGTATGTAGTTCGCCTCAATGTGTCTTCCCCATGATGGATTGAGTATCCTCCATACCCCCCTCGGCCTCCCACCCCAGCCCCCCCCAGCACCCGGCCACTCCCCAAGAAATAAACCAAAACCAAAAAATAATAATAACGCAAATGAGCTATGGCTTACACATGGCGAAGGGTGAACTATGGCATGCACATGGCGAAGGGCGAACTACGGAGGGCGGTGGAGTATTTGGTTGTGGAGTATTTGATGCTGTGGGCATGCAATGTGCGCACGAGTATGTCAGTTGCTGGTTGGATCTTGTCTGAGATGGACGTGCAAGTACTTCCTCCAGTACAGGAGGCTACAGTAAGTGTGCACTACCTCGAATTGAGCGTGGGCCACTGAAAGAAACAGCCAGGAATACAGGGTAGGACCACAGTGTGAAACCAAGGGAGGAACTCTGGAATATTTTCTGGTCCGTCAAGGCAGTCGTATCTTGGAGTCTACAAGCAGGGGGATCCAAGCCGGAAGGATACACCAGTACCTGGGAGGCTACATGTAGTTGGAGCAAGGGCGCAGCATGAGGCTGCACCAAATTAGAATAGCGCTAGGTAATTCAGGTTGCGCGTAGTGATTCATTTACTAATAAAACAGGCTACATCATAATTCCTTATACATGTTTGTCCTGTCCATGGTCTGTCCTGTCTGTCCCCAGCGGAGGTGAGAGTCGTGTGCATTTGGCGATACATTTCCGCCCAACAGGCCTACATCACCAGTCTTGGATATTCTGAAGGGAGTACCACACTCAACTGGGTGACCACCGGGTAATGATCAGTCCGGGGTATTTGGCAAATCCGTCACAAATGGTGTCAGGAGTGGGATAAATGCACTCCACCTAACACTGGACAACATAATCTAACAAAATCAAAAAGGGACAACTCCTTAGCCTCAACTATGAACACGGAGGACACAAAAGAGATCGACATCAATTACAGCATTCATTCCCGCACTGTAGAATGAAGAGTTGAGGCTAAGAGTTAAGGATCTGGAACAAGAGCTGGAAATCTGGATGCCACAGCAGAGACTAACTAGACTAGAAGCCAAAGGAAGGAACGGACACTAACTTTCGACAATGGACGTAAGTCAATAGATCACGGAGACTCACCAGATAACCTCAGGGTGGACTCTGGGTGCCTCGAGCCTTATGACTCCTTACCTGGTACTCCAGCACCAGGTTATGATAGAGGCCCTTGGACCCCTCCTACAGGAATATTGAAAAAGAACAGGACGTGGATGCCATAGTCGCATTCGACTGTGATTGAGGAAACAAAACCTCTAACGAAGGACTCTCCTGTGCGTGAGGAAGGAACTGCTGAGGATAGTGAAAAAGATACGAAAGTCACTAAAGCTTCAGAAAATGTTCCTGGAAGCCTCAGAGGATGTTCCTGGAAAGAGGAGTCTATTGGGAACTAGGAACAAATTGCAGAGAACTAATGGAGGTCGGGACGACCCCGGATTGTACCAGACCAATTCAAAGGGAAGGAGCCCTGGGAAGACTACCGGTACCTGGAACACTTTGAATCCTGCAAAATCTTCAATGCTTTGGACGACAAGGAGGCGGCAGCATTTTTCGCTGCGAGCCTCAAGGGCCAGACACTAAAGGTGCTATTTAATCGAGGAGAGGATGGAAAAAGAAAACAATATAGGGAGTTGCAAAGTGCCTTGATTTTTTTACTCAAAACTGTTCAGTATGTATTCAGTTATTTATATGCTATTCCAAAAAACATTAAAACAAATCAGAAATTGCTGAAAAAATCATGATTTTCAGCAAAACTTCCAGCGGTTGAAATCCGTGACGTCTGTTGGGCATTTGCGGCCCATGGCGGCAGCAAACATTGTTCCTGTTTATATGACGTACTTTTACAGGAGCTCGAAAGGAGCCGTCTTAACAACGGTCTGGCTGCCGCCGCGTTGTCTGTGTACATGTGTGTATTGGATTCCCCTTGACATGCAACTAATGTATTGTGTGCGGATACGTGCACGGACGTTTCCAGTGCAGTGTGGACATGTATACGTATACGTACGTGGGGCCGGGTCATTGTCAAACTATTAGTCTGGTTGACAGCACCGGCAAGATCACCAAATGATGATTTTTTATCGGCACAAAACGAAACCAATTTGGACATATTTTGTAGTGAGATTAACTTTCCTGATAACAAAATTCAACGAATCAAATACTGGACATTCAAATCTTTGGTTACTCTTAGAATATTTGTTCGTAAAAATCAATAAAAATATGGTACTATTAAGTGCGTTTATGCCAGACTCGAGATCTTCCTTCGGCTTCGCTATTTTCGCCAGGATTTCGTCCAGATTTTTGTCCATTCCGGGCTTCATTTGATACGATTCTGTGTCACCACCAACTTTGGCATCAGTATAATGTCCATCAAATGACGATGATGAACTACACAATTGGTCAGTACTACTTTTGGAAACTCCTTCAAAAACACTTTTGGAAGTGCTTCGTGTACAAAACGTACCGCAGTAAACAGTTGTAGAGTTCGCCCTCCCGTCAATGTACGTCATCAAAATAGGCTCATTGAAAGTGACCCCGACGGCTTTTCTTTCGGGCCTGTCGGTTCGCGGAAGTGGCGAAGTACATTTTCAAAGGTTTTTTGAAGGGTTAAAAAAAATTAAAGTCTTATTTTTCGTGATTCCTGCTTAGAATTACTTACTTTTTAAAATAGGGTTGAAAATATTTACCATTTTGTATGGTCTTTAATGGAGTTGAGGAAATACAGACAAGGTGCGAAAGAGACCATTCAGGAACTGGGTCAGGCGATCAGTGAACTGACAGCATTAGCATACCCCGAGTTTTCAGAGACCGGTTTGCGCGAGGTAATTTTTCAGATGCGATTGCTAGCCAGTCAATCCGTGAGGGTATCTTCAGAACCAATCCATCAAATTTTAGAGCAAACTATCAGCAGCGTTGGCTTCATAAAATTTCGAAAGGATAGATTGAGCTCATTATGACAGGTAACAAAAGTGAAAGAAGAAATGCAGGATGCAGGATTTGGATGAACAGCTAGTAGAAGTAGTTTTGACAAGTTCTGCAAGAGCTAACTATCCTTGCAAGTGTTTTCTTGTGGTGAGAACATTTTGCCAATATATATTTATAGGTGGCACTAACAAATTTAAAGTCCTCCTATGTGGCATGGTCCAGGATTTTTGGCGGCTATTTTGAAAAAGCGCCCTCACAGCCTCACCCACCCACAGGCAAATTGCAGACAACCTGATTTCAATAGCTCTATGGTCAAGGTTTACAAAAATATTTGTCTTTAAAAATCCCCATGGGGAAGTGGGTGCTGGTAGCCCACGGACTAATGCAGTGTGTGACCAGTTCCAACTACGCGCAAATAGCACTAGCAGACAAACTAAACTAGTCTAAATTTACTGAGAGACAAAAACTTACGTCTTTCTCTGTCGCTGCCACAAACTGCACTCACGTCTTTATTGCACAACGACGGCCGGAATTGCGCAACACGCGCTGCACACATACTACAGTGGTCACCGTTGCAGACCTAAACCACGCCCACGATGCACGCGCACATTGCAATACCTCAACACAACATCACTCACACTGTCCGTTACACTATGCAGGTATTGGACTTAAAATACAATTTGTTTTTGTGGTAGATATTGTAGCGAAATATCATGAGTGAGCGCCTTACAAGCAGCAACTCATAACAGCTCTCCAGTTTTTGTGCTAATTAAGTGTTTTGTAGCTACAAGTTTGTCTTCATTTTTATACTAGTGGATTTCTTATTACACCTGGAATCTACTGGACGTTTTATGTGAGTATTTGTACATTTGTTTTCTTATAATAAGTGAAAAACTGTTGTTTTTTTCTATGTCTGTGCAGTACAAATTTACTGTTGAGTGTATACACATTTTGGATCTTCATTTTATTTGTGCAGTCAACTCTGATTTAGATTATAGCCTGTAGCTAGAGATTATAACCTGTAGCTTGACCACAAGCCTTTTGTTTGGATCAACAACTTTGTGATCAGACAATGGAGGTCTACATCCTGTTTATTCTACTCCTGCTATCCAGACCATGGTGTCTCAATGACTCATCAGTAGATGGCTACAAGATGCAATCTACAGATTGTTCAACTAAAATCCGCCATTTTAAATTCTTGAGACGTCCTATATCATACTATGATAATTCATCTGCCACCTTTCACCTGGAACTCTTAATTTCTGGTGACATAAACCCAAACCCTGGACCTGAAACACTGATCAACACACCCACAAACGCCACTCAGCTCCATAACATTTCCTACAGCCGTAATGAACTACTCAATCTTCGCAATGCTCCATGTACTGATGTAGCGTTATCTTATTTAGGATTGAGTGAATTGAACTGTCTTGGAATAATTGCTAATCAACCCCAAACATACCGCCGCACACATAGAGGTAAAAAAGCTGGTCGCCGTAGAATGGACAGACTTACACAACTAGCACTCCAGCCTTACCAACCCCCAGCAGTGAACTCAACCACATCAACAAGCGACATTGGCATAACTTCAACTCCAAATGTTCACGATGAGTCTAAACTTCAGCTCTGTGTCTTGAATACTCAATCCATATGTAACAAATCGGATGAATTTGTTGACTTTGTACTTCAAAACAATTTGGATCTTGTTGCCATAACGGAGACATGGTTTAAACCTAATGATGACTTGCCACCCCGTGAGTGTACTCCTGCTGGCTACTCTCTCCATCATATCCCCAGACCAATAAAGACCGGTGGAGGTTGCACTACTCTTAGGTCCAGTTTATCTGTCAGTATGAAAAGTGTTAACATTGACTACCTAACATTTGAATCTCTGCATGCTGAGGTAACGTGCAACTCTAGATCTGTTCGCCTTGTTAATATTTATCGACCAGAAAGGGATGTTGATGGTAAACATGTAAACTTCTCCAGTTTTCTGCAGGAATTTGAAAATTAATTGTCGATTATCTCTACACCCATCTGACATTATTTTAACCGGCGATTTTAACATTCATATGGACATTATTTCAAACAATTATGCAAATCAGTTTAAAGATCTGCTCTCTGCTCATGGACTTATACAGCACATCACAGCACCCACTCATCGGTATGGTCACTGTCTTGACCTCATGATAACGCGTGAAAATACTTCACCTCTTATCTCGAATATAACTATTCATCCTGGCTTATCTGATCATTATGCAATCATGGTAAATTTGAACCTTAAAAACCTCCCATACCTACCATTTCTGTAACTACTCGCCACTGGAAAAAAGTAAATATTAAAGATTTATGTCATGATATTGAATCTAACTGAAAAATGTAAACCTTGAAGATGGTGAGCTGGGTTCTTGTGTCAGTCTATTTGAATCTACTGTCCGTAACATCTTGGATGATCATGCTCAGCAAAAAACTCGAACTGTTAAACTACAATCTGAATCCCCTGGTTCAATGATGATATCCGTGCTGCAAGGAAAATCCGCCGTCAACTTGAGCGAAGATGGCGTGACAATGGGAAACTTGGAGTACATCGGCAATAATACTGTAACCAACGTGATATTGTGAAGAACATGATTAACCAGGCAAAAATAACTCACTACTCATCTCTTGTGGAAGATAGCTCTGGTGATCAGAAACAACTCTTTAACATTGTTGAAAAGCTGCTTCATAAACCCAAAGCTCCAGTGCTTCCATCTACACACTCCGATCAGGACCTCGCAAATGCTTTTACAAACTTTTTTGTCACAAAAATTGAGAATATCCGTCGTTCTTTTCCCTCAGTACCTGCCATTCTATCACAAACACCATCACGCAAGGATCGACAATGTAGACTGTCCATGTTTGAGCCTACTAGTGTTACGGAGATCAAGAAACTCATCATGAAATCGCCATCAAAATCATGTGAACTTGATCCAGTGCCAACTTCGCTAATAAAACAAATTATTGATGTGTTTGCTAAGTATATCACAATTATTGTAAACAGATCTCTTTCTTCCGGTTGTTTCCTAATAGCCAGAAGGTTGCTCATGTTAAACCACCCTAAAGAAACCCAATTTGGACAAGGAAGTTTTCAAAAATTACCGACCAGTAGCGAATTTAAAGTACCTTGGAAAAACAATCGAGCGAGTTGTTTCATCACGGATCTCTGACCATGTTCGTGCTAGTAATAACCTGTCGGACACATTTCAGTCAGCCTACAAACCATTTCATGGAACGGAAACTGCTCTTCTTCGCGTCAACAATGACATTTTATCTGCCATGGATGAGGGGAAAATCACTGCATTAGTTTTGTTAGACTTAAGCGCCACTTTTGACACTGTCGATCATAAAACTTGTCTCCCTGCCTTCAATATCATCTTGGAATACATGACACAGCCCTGGATTGGTGTAAGTCCTACCTTTAAATAGGCCTCAGCATGTTTGTATTGGTAACGCTATCTCCGAGCCTGTTACTCTTGACTATTCTGTACCCCAAGGCTCTGCGCTCGGCCCACAGTGCTTTACTGTTTATACCTTTCCAGTTCGTGTTATCATTTTGAAGTATAATTTAAATTACCATGTTTACGCTGATGACACGCAGCTTTACATTACTTTTAAATCTTCTCAAGAACCTGCTGATTCCTGCATTAAAACACTGGAGAAATGTATTCAAGAGATTCGAAGTTGATGAGACAAAACTTCCTGAAATTGAACGATGAAAAAACAGAATTTGTTCTATTTGGATCACGTCAGCAATTGTCTCAAAGTTTCTCTTCAATTTATTACAATTGGAGACTGCAGATAACCCCTCATTACATGCATGTAATTTGGGTGTTATATTTGACTCCACAATGACTTTAAAACCACATATCTCCAACATTGTTCGTATATCATCATTTCATATCAGAAATATAAGCCGAATTAGGAAATACTTGAATAAAAGTGCTGCTGAACAAATTATACATGCATTTGTCACATCACGGCTCGATAACGGGAATGCTCTCCTTTACGGTCTTCCGCAGAATCAAATATCTCGTCTTCAGCACATACAAAACACAGCAGCTCGTGTTGTGACTTTGTCCAGAAAGTCATGCCATATCACGCCAATCTTGAAAGAACTGCACTGGCTTCCTGTTTCACAGAGAATTGTTTTTAAACTTATGCTAATTGTTCACAAATCTTTTAATAACATTGCTCCAATTTATATTTCTGAACTACTTAAAGTCTACAGTCCATCACGCAATTTGCGCTCCAGTAACATGTCACTCCTCAAGGAACCAACTTCAAAACGGAACTGGGGTGATAGGTCGTTTTCTGTCGCAGCTCCGAGACTCTGGAATCATCTTCCAACTAAACTCAAATCTTGTCATAGTATAACCAGATTCAAGTCGATGCTTAAAACTCATCTTATGTCACAACTCTTCAAAGATGATGTATATTTGTAATTGCATTGTAGGTACATGTATCTCGGTACATAATTTGTTTTCCCTATGCTATCATTGTATATTGTTTGTATTAATGTTTTTCTTTGTTTCCGCGCCTTGAGCGCCCAGCAGGGTGGATATGTACGCGCTAAAAATCTTTATTATTATTATTATTATTATTAATTTTGTTTTTGGCGCGCTTGGCTGGCCATATTTAGAATGGCTGGTTCGCGTACGGCGGTCCATTGTACCTCGCGCGTGGTGTACTGGCTGGTACCCCCAGCCAGTGCGTGATCGCGAGCACATAGGATATAAGTGCGTGTATGTCCCATGCGTTCGCTTTTTTGCTTGTGGCTGGCGTAGAGTAGAGGTCGCTACTTCTGCTTGTGGCTGGCGTGGGATAAAGATCGGTGCTTGCCAAGTTGTCCTTAATTGTAGCTGAACAGCAGTCACGGGAGTTTAGATTGGGAAGACACATAGAAGAGGCAACTGGGTGAGTAGGCGTCGCCGGGAATCTCTTATAGTTACAAATTATATTGCATCCAATAACAATTTCTAATTAAACCCGGTTTTGCCTTGTCAACGTAATCCGCCTGTAGAACTGTAATTAACTAGTAATCAATTCACCTAATTCGGCACAACTTCAATCACCTACAACCAGGAGCACCTATTTACCTACATAGGACAAAACACCTAAACAGGTCTCCAACTGTATTTATTAAATCAACATTTTGGAGTAATTAAATCAGTCACGTCAGATGAACAACCCCCGAGATCGAGGACTTTTTACACTTTTGTTGATTGCCCCAGACCCAGATCCAAGTGATCCTAAGTAGCGCTACTTCAATAATAATTTATATTCATTAATAGTTTAGCAATAATTGTTTTCAATTGTCTTTATGTCTCTTGAATCCTTGTTGTTCGAAGCTCGATGGGATCGAGTGTGAGCGATCCCAGGTGCCGGGGTTGATTTCTCCCACACGGAGCTGCTCCTCCGGCGTTCTTGATAGCCGCTCGTCAAGAAGGCCGAATCCCTATGGAGAACGCGCGGGGTTCCGCTACAATATTATAATTAGCCATATACATACAAAGCCGGTTTGAAAATAATATTATCGGACTATTAAATACAGCGAGCATTAGTGATTTCTTGAGAATATCAAATGTTCACTCGGGTATTCCCAAATATTCAAAGTGACACACCCCACTTATATAGAAAAACCAGACCAACCCGAACCATTGTACAACAATCCGTAGATATCCGATCCTTCTTGACCTTCTATCTCTACAGGTGGCTGGTGTGCAGAGTACACTGATCAGAACCAGTGGATTCAGGTGGACCTGCAAGAGTCAGTTACAGTCACTGGCATTGTCACACAAGGGCATGCCTTTAAGTGGTTTTGGATGGAGTCATATAGAGTCAAGTACAGCGACAACAGGGCTAAATGGATCTACGTGACTGGAGCCGATGGATCACCATTGAAAGTTAGTAATATGGCATGGGCCTACTTGCACTGTTTCCAATTTTCCAACAGGCATATAATTGCATCTTGGTCTACTGTGTGACAAACTAACGATTTGTTTTTCGACCTCATAGCATACGGGACGCAGAAGCGCTGTATTTTCTGTGTTTCACTTGCGCTTCCGGGATAATTTATAATGTACCGACTTTCTTGTCGCACATTATTTAGAGCGAGATGTAATGCGATTATCGAAAAGATTTATTCACATAACAGAGTCACTTGAATTGAATAGATGTATTGTTTTATTTGTTTTAACTTGGTCCAAGGATTTACAGTCACGGTGGTCATTTTCAGACTTTAGGCCGCTGAACTGCTCAGAAGATGTTGGCCTGACAAGTAAAGAGTTTCAAAAACAACTTTACTCTTTAACCATTAATTGTCCCTAACAAAAGCGATTTAGACATCAGTTAATAGTGATGACCTCATCGCTATATAATATTTGTTCTACCATTATGTACATATCAATTGTGACAATACCCTCACACCATAGGTGGGGATCTCTATTGGGCAATTGAATCACTGCGCGTGAGCATGACCTCAGTCCCGACTCTTGATGAATGAAAAAAGTAACAAATCCCCGTGTTTCCCGATATCAATACATGGGCGGCCTGGAAGGAGAGGCGTGGGGAATCAAGTGATAGTTGCTTTTCCCTAATAATCTTATTAATTTTGGTGCAAACCTGTCGAGAAAAATTATTGGAAGACACCTATTAAATATGCCATATTTTAAATATAATATATAAATGTTTGTTCAGTTTCAGGGCAACACGGACAGTAACACACCGGTAACTGTCTACTTTCCCGCGGCTCTACCGACTAGATTCATACAGATAGAACCCGTCACGTGGTATTACAGAATATGTGTGCGCTTTGAACTACTTGGATGTAGAGGTAATGTTTCCATTTCTGTAGGTTCCAATAGGTTACAAAAGTATTTTGCAGCAGCAGAAGGAAGGTGATTTTTTTTCACAAATGAAACAACTTGGTGGAGGTATATTTACAAAGACTGGTTTTTATTAAAAACTTAAGTTTTAATGTTCACTGTTATATATTGTGTTTTCAATTTGACTAATGTTCAAACTGACTGAAGTTAGTCTAAGAACTGTAAGGCGTATGTGAAAATGTTTAATGAGGAGATCTAAGCGAATATAAATAATCTACATTTGCCCCATTTTTATAGAGTTTATGTCATGTTCTAAGGAAACTGAATAACATAAGTGTAAATATTGTAAAACGTATTTTATTCCCGAACCCCCCCCCCCCCCACCTCCTTGTATCGAATTCAGGAAAGCCCACTGGGGGAAATGGCCCATGCAACGTTGACATATACGACAGCACGGATATTCTGGGTGTTAATTACAATATTGTTTTTGCCAATACTTCAGTGCCTTTGCAAGGGTAACTTCAGAAAGGCGATTTTTAAACGTAAAAGGGCCATTTGTTTTACCTAGTGGACCTTAGGGTTTTCTGAATTTGAGAAAAAAAGAGTTCTTTTTACAATATTTAACTGAAATTATAGAATAAACATATGTTGTTTAGTTTGCTGATTATATAACCTCTTTAAAATGGGGAAAGGTAAGTTATTAATATTTGCTGAGAGCCCCTCTATAACAAGAAAATACTGACAATGTATTTAGATGGTTTGTATGCATCCGAACGTGCAATTCAGTGGTGTGAACACAATGGAAGAATACATTCACATCACTGGTGTAATATTAACTCTGTTCCTTTGGTCTCTCTAATATTTGATGATAGAGAATATATTTTATACATGGAATGGAGCAAAATACCATCAGCGTCATTGCCCTTGTTTTAAAACATATTAAACGAATTGATGGTAATCTTGTTGTTTCTGAGAACATAAAAATCCCCAAAAAGTTATATTTAATATTTTGAGTCTTCTCAAAACAATACATTCCTACATTCATTCATTCCTTCATTCCTTCCGTCCTTCCTTTCGCTCAATGTTGTTTCTTATTCACTGTGAGAGCAGTATTTTCAGATTGCCCTGATACCGATATCATAGCCAGCGACCCGATGGTCAACTTTACGATCCCCAATGCCACCGATGCTTACACCGGCAAGCCACTCACCGTGTCGTGCAGTCCAATGCCAGGGACGAATTTCACCAAAAGTATTACAGTGGTTAATTGTACGGCGAGCGATGCTGAGGGACACGTGGCACCACAAATGTGCTCCTTCAACGTTAAGCTATGTAAGACATAGTTTTATTCTTAGAAAGTTGGGATGCATTTACAGACATGTTACCAAGGGGCGGATCTAGAACGGGGTCCAGGGGGGTCCAGACCCTCCTCTTTTTTGGATGCATTTACAGATATTTTACCAATGGTGCACTCTCCCTTTAAACGTTTTCATCACAATAATGCATTCCTTCCTTCCTTCCTCCCTCCCGCTCAAATATGTCGCCTTCAATTAACTTGTTTCAAGAATCAAGAACATTTTGACAATCAATTTGGTTTGTAATTGTTCATTCACAGTGAGAGCAGTCTTTTCAGATTGCCCCGATGCCGATGTTATAACCACCGACCCGATGGTCATCTTTACGATCACCAAGGCCACTACAACGGATTACTACACCGGCAAGCCACTCACCGTGTCGTGCAGTCCAATGACAGGGACGGAATTCACCAAGAACAGCACGGTGATGGTGAAGTGTAGAGCGAGCGATGCTGAAGGGCACATGGCACTACAAGTATGCTCCATCAACTTTCAGCCGTGTAAGAAAATCTCTTTAAGGGAGTGATGCACACCTTTGGTAATGCTAACACTAGCACCACTCACTGATGTGTTGAGCAGTCCAACTTGTGCAATGAAAGTCAATCACCAACTCATCTGCAGGACGCGATACTTTGACTGCAGACAAGATTTGCTATTGTACACCAATAAGTTTCACGTAGACCTGTGATCATTTTTGTTTGCCTAATTTACCTTTTTAAATACGTCTTGCCTCCCACTATAAAGACACTAATTTTAACTGCTCAATTGTTTATCATGGCTATCATTACGTAAGACTTGCCTTTGTTTACGAAGCGGAAACCGCAAGGGAATAATAAAGTCCTGTCAGTTTCACTGTGGCGCGCGCTGCTCACAGTAGAGTTATGAAAAAAGGGTCAAAAATGTCGGGAAGGGGTTTGCAAAAATAGCTACAAAATCGCAGGTCGCATGTGGTCGCAGCTAATTTTGGTATCAAAATGTTGCTGAAAGGTTCAGCTTCAGGGAAATATGAAAATTTAGGCGGGAATTTCTAGTTCCACCAGTACCATAGCTGAACAAAAAAAATTATTTTGTAATTTTTTAAACCAAATTCCTCAGTTTTTGCTGATGAAATCAAAAAGCTAATTTACAATCGACTTAATTTTTCAAGAATGTAGATCATGCACTGGGTTTAGTTCAATTTGCATGACGATAGCTTCTGTCAAAATCCCACGACAATTTTAAATTTGTTACCAGCAATCGGCTTTTATGAAAAACATTTCCGGTTTTTTGAGATTGTAAGGCAGTTCTACAGTTTATAAAATAGTCGTAGAGGATCTTAGCAACCTAAACAATGTAAAAGAAATAAAATCTGGAACATACATAAATTTTATTTCATTTCATTTCATTTTATTTGTTTCTTCTCAGTGTACATACAATGTGATATTCAACGTATTAATTAACAATATAATTATAGTATGTTACATACAAAGAGAAATGAAGTGATCTAGAAAACCTTGATAGGCTTAACGAGTAGAGCCACTCCCTACGCAGAGAAAAAAATATAATAGTATAATAGATTAATAATAGATTGATAGATAGATCAACTTAAATAAATGACCCCTGTTGGCGCACTTTGGTTTCGCCCTGGCCCACTGTGCGTCGCCTACTATTGTTATTTGTTTGATTGTTTTTATCATTCAGATTGTCGTGATCCTCTAGGGATGGAGAGTGGGGATATACCTGACAGCAGTTTGTCAGTCTCGTCTATCTACTCATCATATACCAAAAAGGAAGAGTCTCGGCTCAATTATAATGGTAAACCTTATCTTCTAAATATCTTCTAAATATCTTCTGCATTCATTTATAAAAAGTCATAAACCCAGACCCACATGACAGTTTTAAATGCACAATGTGATTAGTTTATAAATGGTTACGTGGGACCCTGCATCCGCGCATGCCAGTAGGATAAGTAGCGCTATGTATCCAAAGTCCTATCACTTTTGATAAAATATAAGGAGAGACATGTATAGAAATCAACAAGAAAACAAATATTGCATATGTATTCACATTATTTGTATTCAATCTTCAGCTGATGATCCATTATAGTTTAATGTTTAATGTTGATTCATTTTTTCTTAAATTATTTTTAATATGTCCAGAACGCATATGATCTTTTCAAATTTGTATCTTAATGACCATCTTCGTGCCCAAAACAACGATGATAGGTGTTAATGGTTGCCATGATAACCGTTTATTGTGAACACGTCTAATTGAATTTCCTCTTGTCAGGGAAGTACTTCATTTTGATACTGCTAGACATTTATTTAGTTGAGTTTGTGGTCATCTTTCAACAATGATTTTGATAAAATGTGTACAATATCCAGTAGGCCGTCATTACCTTAAAATGCAAAATCACATGTATGTTGCCATTTTCAGGATTGTCATGGATTTATCGGTTCGTTTCCCCCCCCCCCCTCCCCCCCAAACAAAATCTTAATAAAAATATACGCCGTTGTGTTTATTGTCCCTTCAGGTATTTTCATGATTAATCAGTTTAAATGAGTGTTTTATTATCGGCTGCTAACTATTGCACTGCCATTTGTATGTAACTGGGTCAGTTCAGTGTAGACCAGGATTTTCAAAGGACGCTTCAGGCACATTTTTGTTTGTACAGGCCTTTATGTTTTTCTTAGCGAATCTGAAAATACAAGCAGAGAGGCACGAGGACCATAGGTCTCGGGCAAGTGACCCCCCCCCCCCCGTGCTTACTCTGTCGAAATCCATGCATACAATTCTTAAAAGGCTTATTGGGCCCTATTTTATATGATTTCGCACGGGGAGGACCAAAGCATGTATGGCATTTGTCTCAATAAAATATTAACAAATACAATTTGTTTTTTGTTACATACATAATTGTCCATACACATATGGAAATACTGTGATCGGCCTTATTCTTGAATCCAGCGTTCATTACCGATTATAGCGGGGTTCACCTCATTGAGAATATCAAATGTTCACTCAGATATCCCTAAGTATTCACGACACACCCCACTTATATAAAATAACCGAACCGAATCGAACCGAACTGGCAAACAAATATACAGCAATCGTAGATATCTGATCTTTCTGTTTCTATAGGTGCCTGGTGTGCACACTACGACGATCAGAACAAGTGGATTCGTGTGGACCTGCATGAGTCAGTTACTGTCACTGGCATCATTACACAAGGGAATGCCAATGGTGGGTATTGGATAAAGACATATAAAATAAAGTACAGTGGCAACGGAGCTGATTGGATCTACGTGACTGTCCAAGCCGATGGATCACCATTGGAGGTTAGCAATAATGGCATCGACATACTTGCACTTCAAATTTTCCAAGAGGCCTAAACCTTCTCATTGCATCTAAGTGTACTGTGTAACAAACTAACGACGTCTTTTTCTACTGTACGATTCTGTATCGAGGAATAGCAAATAACAAGTTTACTACAAACAAATCGATATAATTAATATGAAATTTTTTTTCCACCAATTAATAATGGCTGATATGACTGATAACTCTGAGAAAGATAAACTGTCCCTCAAAATTTACATAAGATCATATTAGCTACATCTCATCAATAATCAAATGTAAAAAACAATACGGGAGACAAAATATGAACTTATTTTATTTGAAAACAAAATCAGGATTTCATGAATTGGTTATTTTAAAATAGTAGAAAACAATTTCATTTAAACTATTTATTAAGCCACATCTGGTACACTGTGCGTCATAATGACTTGCCCACGCTGGACTCCGATTCCTCTCTGTAATACCGAAGAACACGGATATGAAGGTCATTTTGATGAGACATAACTACCACGAACAATAGCTAAATGGAATCCCTGATGTCCTCCCACTACTAAACATGACGTAGTATACAATACATTGTAAAGGGTACTTCAATAGACACAATCGGCGACTCCGAGCTAGTAGTGGTCACGTGATGTATAGTGGGTACAAAATAACAACAAATCAGCAGTGCGCTGTGTATAAACATAGGGAGCTCCATGGAGGGTTTTAAAACAACGACCCATTGATAGCTGAATGGCAAGAGAAGGCAAACTGAATGTTCAAAATCATATATTCATTCTAGAATCTCTGTGCAATTTAGGCTCTGGAATTCACATAATGCTTTGTGACTTTGTCAAAGTCGTAGGAGACTGGCGTACTACTCTACTTAGTAACAGTCGTTTTCCCGGTTTCGGATTTTCCCGGTTCTGGATAGCTGCAAATTAAAAAATCTGTTTAATCCACATCGCTTCAGATAGAACATTGATACTTTAGTGAGGTGAGGAATAACTAATGAACTATATAATGTATAATTTTCATCCACTAAACTGCGACCGTTGTGAAGATATCGATCATTTAGTGACGCAAACTCGGTTGAACACTTTAAAATACGAAGGTCCCCAAAAAGCGACATTGACGTTCTTTGCTGCCGACTGGAAAATGTAGTTACGTTTTTCAACATTGAATTTTGCTAAAGTTGTGAAAATTTCATGTTTTTTTTAAAAGTCTGTGGTGTATTTTTATGTAAAAGGGTTGAACAAACATTGAAGATCGCCCCCAAAATGAGTGGTGGCCGAGCCTTGCCCTAGTTCCGGATAAAAACTTATTCGCGCATTGATAATTCAACATCTATGATGTGCCTTGTACAGCAGAAGCATTCGGAAGATGCTGCGCGTCGCTTGCTTGATTTGTTTACATTTTATACCCACTATGAGTCACGTGACTCCGGTCGCTGATTGTGTCTATTAGATGGTTTATCTACTCTTCCGCGAATCTACGTAAACTTTATATCCCCAGATTGCTTGAATTCTTGATTCTGATTGGTCGACAGCGCAATGTAGGCATACATAATGCCGATTGCTGAATATTTTCTGAAAGTTGTGATATAAACAGGGATAATATACTCGAAAGAAATATGAAATCTGTACAGTTATGATTAGTTTGTAAATAGAGTATCAAATGTTGGAGGCTAAATTCATTACCCTGCGCGTTCGTGAAACACGGAAAATATGGTGTGTCTCAGCCTTCGGCCTCGTGCGATATGCGGGATAACTTGTGCTAGCGAGATGCAATGCGAATATCAAAATGTTTATTGCCCGTAACCAATACACTTGAATTGAATAGATTTATTTTATTTTTTACCTTGGTCCGAGGATTTACAGTCACGGTTGTCATTTTCTGACTTTTAGGCAGAACTGCTCAGAAGAAGCTGGCCTGACAAGTAAAGAATTTAAAAAACAATTTTACTTTTTAAACAAAAATTGTCTGAAGTTTCAGACATTTTGTGCCTAACAAGACATCAGTTATAGTGATGACATCATTGCTGTATAATATCTCACCTACCATTATGCAACTATAAATTGTGACAATACCATGAAACCATAGGTGAGGATCCCCATTTGTCAATCCCAACCCTAGGACAAAGTACCATAATCCAATGGCTCTCGATATCAATACATGGGAGGGGAGGGTGGGGGAACAATTGATTTTTTCCCCTAATAATCTCATTAATTTCGCTACATCTAGAGAAAAATGATTGCAAGACACCTATTAAATAAACCTTATTTTAAATAAAATTATGTATGTTGTCTGTCTTCAGTTTCAGGGCAACACGGACAGAAACACACCGGTAACTGTCTACTTTCCTGCGACTCTGCAGACTAGATTCATACAGATAGAACCCGCCACGTGGTATAGATACATATGTATGCGCTTTGAACTACTTGGATGCAGAGGTAATGTTTCCATTTCTGTATATAATATATATATATATATATATTTTTTTAAAGTATAGATTCCTATGATATTAAAGTATTGCGCAGAAGAGTGGCAGCCGCAACAGGTAAGTGATTTTTCACAAATGAAAAATATTCAGAGCCGTATTATAGAGAACGTTTCTACATAGGAGATACTCTGGAATGAATGAAAATGGGTGGTGCAGTTCGAATATGGCGGGCGCATTTGATCTAGCGAACACGAAATCAGCAACTTAGATGTTTGAATTGAATGTACGAAATTGATGATGGCGAAGCATTATGACAATGATAAAGACATTTTCGTGAAGTCTCCACAGCATGGGTGTGATAATACAGGCACATAACCCCACTACTTGTCCAGGGTGGTCAACCGCGCCCGCTCTCCATTCCCACTTTTAAAGCATTTAAAAAATGATTTCTCGGGATTTTCCGGGAATTAGTCAAATGTAATTTTTGTTCAAATATCTCATTTATAATGATAATAATGTTACCGAAATAATTATATCAAATCGATAACTTTCTTGGACGGGCGGTGGGATGGGGGTGGTGGCTGGGAGAAGACACTTCATCCTAAGAGATGTTACCTCTCAAACATTCTCCATCATCTTAATATTTATTTTATAAAGATTGGTTTAAGACTTTGGTAAGCTAAAGCCAAAATGAATTGAAACTCTTCCGTTTCTGGTCTCCGTGCACGTCACGTCGGCATTTCTAATTTTTATTTTTGTTTTGTTTTGGTTTGCGTGGCGTGGCGTGGCGTGACTTGGCGTGGCGTGGCGTGTCGTGTCGTGTCGTGTCGTGTCGTGTCGTGTCGTGTCGTGTCGTGTCGTGTCGTGTCCTAAATTTCTATATAAAAAAAAAATAGTAATGCCCCACTATTTTTGTTGTGCCACCCCACCCCATTTTGTTGCCGTGCATTTAAAAATGTTCCTGTAGCTGTGAATTTTGAAAAGAAAACAACAGAATATATCTTTAAAGTATAAATCTTGAACTTTTGCAATTAAATTAGTTTCCAGTCGTGTAATTGTGTTATTTGACGTTTAATATGTTTACTTGTTAACTTAAACATTCTTATGATGACGATCATAGCATACTGATCAAAACTTCGAGTTGTAACCTTCAGTTCTTTTCAGAACTAATTACCACTCAATAGAGAATTTCACATGGTGTAACCACAATTAGTATTACATAACTTGAATATGAAACTTTACAAGTTTTGATGTTCACTATTTAGATTACGTTTGCATCTTCACTAATTTTCACACTGCCTGAAGTTAGTATAAGTTTGGTCTGTAAGGTGCATGTGAAAATGTTTAATGAAAAAGAATACCATTAAAAACAATATACACTTTTAGTAAATTGTGTGTAAATCGATCCATACTTTATAAGAATCAAGATTATGAATGCAAATGTGAAAGTTTCAGCTTATTTAATGTTGTTAAAGAGAGGCTCTAAACAAATGCCAATACTTGACATAGAATATATTTCTTACTTGGAATGGAGTAAAATAGCATCAGTGTCATTGTCCTTGTTTTCAAAACCAACCTCACTCCCTTTTCCGCTCAAATACGTCGCCTTCAGTTAAAAACGTGTTTCTTATTCACTTTGAGAGCAGTCTTTTCAGATTGCCCTGATGCCGATATCATAGCCACCGACACGATGGTCAACTTTACGATCCCCAATGCCAACGATGCTAACACCGGTATCCCACTCACCGTGTCGTGCAATCCAATGCCGGGGACGAATTTCACCAAGGATATTACAGTGGTTCATTGTACGGCGAGCGATTCTGAGGGGCAGGTGTCACCCCAGGTGTGCTCCTTCAATGTACAGCTAGGTAAGAACATTTGGTTTTTGTTTAAAAACAGCCACTCGGTCCACCTCATTTAGAGGGAAGTATGTATGCATAGCATAGTGGCGAACAAGCAGTGTCAAAAACCTAAGTGAATTAATTATATAAAATACCTTTAAATAACACCTTAAAGAAGCTAATAGCAGTACTTGTCTACATAAGAAAAACAACAACATTGTGGCCATGAAAGCACGCTGGTTACTAGTTCGACGAGCAATGCTGAGGGGCATCACTGTGTTCCTTTTCGTTTTCGTTTCTTGTATCTCACAATGCTATTCATACTGACAAAGTAAAACATGATTTTATTACAACAGAAGTCGACCATACACACTGAGCTCAGAAAACACTACGCAGGGGCGGATCCAGGATTTTGAAAGAGGGTCCTTGTGAGAGGCTGGCGTATACCAGAATGAGGGTCCTCGTGAGAGGCTGGCGTATACCAGAATGTGGGTCCTCGTGAGAGGCTGGCGTATACCAGAATGAGGGTCCTCGTGAGAGGCTGGTGTATACCAGAATGAGGGTCCTCGTGAGAGGCTGGTGTATACCAGAATGAGGGTCCTTGTGAGAGGCTGGTGTATACCAGAATGAGGGATTAAGCATCATTTACCTCCTCAGCTGTCTTTCTCTAGCTGTCCTCTCTTTACATTTCTTTTCTTACCCCCATTCCTCTGTCTACTCCCATCTCTTTTTGAGGAATACCTTGTCAGTTAAAGTTAGTTTTTAATTTAGCTTAGGTAGAGTTAGAGGCGACTGACCCCTGGAAAGATCAAGACTTCACCAATGCCAGCAGGGGTACATACACACACATTGGCGGATCCAGGGGGGGGGGGGCTAAGGGGGCTGTAGCCCACCCCCCTAAAATCGTTTAAAAAAAAAAAATAATAATAAATAAAATAAACAATTTAAAAAAGGGAGAGGAAGAGAGAGGGGAGGGGAGAACGCACTCCCATTCCCACAGTGTGCTTTGGTTTTCTCTCCCTTTGATTATTTCATTGTAATTTTTGTAGTACTGAAAAATAATTGTTTTTGATTCTCAGCCCCCCCCCCCTAAAAATGTTCTGGATCCGCCCATGACACAGATCTCCTGCAGTTGGGAAAGGCGTATCCCCATACTTCGGTTTGGGAACTGGCTTGGTGTTTTGACTTTTGACTTTTACTAACTGTATCTTACCCTTCGACCACTCTTTGGGCTATTTTCATCATAAACCATTTTAGACACCAGCTTGTCTTACCGGCTTGACTTGTTTAAGGCGCATGACATTATGTAGCGGGTGGCAGGCCCTCTAGAAATCTATCTTCCTGTTCTCCTGCTAAGGTATAGTGGTGAACAGCATTAGACTGGCGGCAGAGGATCTTCATGGTAGACAACGTCGTCAGTCATGGCTCAAAGCTGAGCTACTGTTCACTTTATACTGTGTGGAAGAGTTGGGCCTCGTAATGAGTACCCCATCAGCATCGTCAGCATTATTGGGACTATATCCTCTATCAGTGTTAACATTGGCACTTCAGACCATCCCACAGTCTATGTAACCTTCAACCATCTCATCGTCCAAAAACTACCAAGAAGACTGCCTGGCTGTATATGTATGTTGACTGGGATTTATTTCGTGAACAAAATCAACAGCTACATGATCCAAATTCCTTCGTCTGGATAACGTAGAGGATTGCTGGACACAAATTGAAACAGAAATCACAGAAGCAATAGACCTCTGCATACCCATCCGTACCATTTCAAGCAGATCCTACAGCCACACCTGGTTTGACAAAGAGTGTAAAGCTGCTCTTGACAGGAAGTAAAGCTCCGGAATAAATGGAAAAAAATTCATAGCAGATATGACTGGAATGAGTACAAACATGCCAGAAATCACTGTCAGCACACATACAGACAGGCTCAAAAGAGGTTTAGCATAAAACTGAGGTCTTCTCTTGACGATGAGGACAAATCATCCAACCAGTGGTGGAGCACCCTAAAATATTCACTAAATATAAATTGTTCCTCTAGTGTTCTCACCCTCTTCAACAATCACCCAATCACCGACAACAAAGCTAAAGCAGACGTACTTAACCAATCATTCATTCGTAAACTGTTCAACCCAGATAACGAGCTTGCTTCAGATATTCACCTCACAACCACAGAGGAGCTTGACAAAAAATGTTTTAAGGAGCTCCAAAACCTTGATACACACAAGGCTACCGGACCATACAGGATTCCTGCAATTGTTCTGAAAGGAGCTGCTCCAGAACGAGCTGTTTCACTCACATACTTCTTTCGCAAATTTTTGATAATGTGCCTGGAAGTGCGCACATGTAAACCTATTCCAAAACCTGGCTCAACCAAGTGATCCTCGGAACTACTGACAAATAGCCCTTCTGTCAGTCAGGATTGTAAACAAGGCTCTCCTGACATACTGTCTTACTAATGGTCCCCTTCCTCATCTACAGTTTGGCTTCCTACCTAAGCGATCCACTAATGATGCACGTCTTCTTATCACACAATAAATTCAAGACAATCTTGATAAAGGTTTTGAATCATTGCACTTGATCTGTCGGCAGCATTTGATAAAGTATAGCATACAAGTCTTCTTGCTAAATTGCATAATTGTGTGATTACTGGTTATCTACTCCGCTGGGTCTTTTGAGCAACAGAATTTAGCAAGTTTCTGTTGGAGGTCAACTGTCAAGCATCTCACCTATCAGTTCTGGTGTACCCAAGGGCAGTGTACTAGGTCCTTCTCTTTTTCTCATTTTCATCGGCGACATTGCTGAAAACCTTGAAAATAGAATGTTCAGCTATGCAGACGACTGTTTCTTTTCTCTACAATTACACCACTTGCTGAGAGAATACACTGTGCAGCATCACTTCAACGTGATCTAACAAAACTAGCTTATTAGGCCAAGAAATGGAAGCTTAAGTTCAATGCATCTAAAACTCAGTCTATCATCATATCTCAACTACAAACCCACTGCATCCTCAACTAAAATTTCTTGAGGAGCAATTAAGTGACGTGGCCTCCATCAAGATCCTGGGGGTTACAATAGATGCCAAACTTACCTGGACACAACACATTAGCAACGTATCTATGACTACTAGTAGAAAACTTGGAAGGATGAGGAAAACAAAGTGGAAAACCTTAATATCTGCCACTTCACTTTGGTGGTTTAAATCTCAAGTGTCTCAGTTTTACCAGAACAAAATTTGCTTCCAGTTTTTTCGGTAGATAATGTTTATACATGGATGTCTTCTTGCCATTGCTCTCTCTGTCGGCGTAATGAATTTGTTACTTAATGTTGTCTTTTCCGTTTTAACTTGGTTCAGCGGCCCTCCAGTGGTGTAACGGGGGAATGGAGGGTGTAACGAAGTATAAAATGTTCAGTGGGTTTCTTGTGGTAGGATGGCCTTGTAGAGGCGCTGGTCACCTGTTCTATCTTACCACTCACTGGCTTTTTCTTTAAAACGAAAATTTGTGGATTTTTTGACTTTTTGATTTGGTTTTATATTTAATTGATGTAATTTGATTGCCATTGTAAAATGTAATAAAATAAAATTAAAATAAAAACAGTCGTACCACAGCTACAATCTACAAGTCTTTCATTAGACCCAATTTGGAGTACTGTAGCCCAATTTCGGGAACAGCAGCACAATCAAACCTAAGGATAGGCTAGTTGGAATGTATTGTGTCATAAGAAACGGTGTAGCAACACTTGCCCTGACTTATAATCGGCCCACCATATTATGCTCTGACGTAGACTTCTGCAGACTGTGTGTTTCGGAGTACAGTGGCTTTGTTAAAAACAGCTTATGGTGGTTTCTCAAATAAAAGATATTTATTTTTGTTTAATGCAGCCACGCGTTGAGGGGGGGGGGGGGGTCTGAACCCCTAAACCCCTGCGGATCAGCCCCTCTTAGGCCTGCGGCTAGACTAGAAAGTCATATCAAAGCTTTATTACGTTGAAATCCGACGTCGATTACAACTCTTATTTTTTTATTTTATTTTATTTTATTTTTTTTATCATTCAGATTGCCGTCATCCTTTAGGAATGGAGAGTAAGGCTATACCTGACAGCAGTTTGTCTGTCTCGTCTGCCAATTCAAGTCGCCCAAAGGAACAGTCTCGGCTCAATTATGATGGTAATCCTTATATTTTATAACCTTTATCTTCTAAATACCTTCTCTATTCATTTGTAAAAAAAAGTCATGAACCCGACCCCATGACAGTTTAAATTGTGAATAGTTTATAAATGGTCACGTGGGCATCTTTGAAGTTATTATTCACATACTGTCACGTCAAATTAAGTTACCATAGATAGTATAGGTTTTCTCGGCCATTTTCAAAACTGCTTTGTTCATTTTCGTTAAAGAACATTAAAATTTACTTTGTTTTTACTGATCCGATAAAATTAGAGTTTATTTTTTTATATTGTTGTGTTCATATTAATTTCCAAGCAGTCACAATTTCATTCACTGTCATTCACTGCGTTTAGGGACGTATTCAATGGACACAGAGTCAGCGGATTTTACTGAACAAAAGACTGCCTTAAGCCCCAGTCACACATTCACGATTTTTGCCTCGAATTCCCACGATTTGGAAAATCGGGGATATCCGTGGTATATCCGTGGTGAGACCCTACTGGCAACGTGGTCATTTTTTAGTAATCTTGAGTGTTCTTGGAACATCTTGATAGCCTCCCGATAGTTTTGGACATGTTCAAAACCATCGTGAGTCACCCACGATTTTTTGAATTCTTGAGGTATTCTTACACCAGTCGTGAGGGGATCGTGAATAGCCGTACGGGCACCGTGGACAAGGTCGGGATACTCGGGGATATTATTGGGGTAATCGTGCCACCTGGCAAGTACGGTTGTTTCCAGAACCACCAACAACTACTTCGACAGCACTTCGAGTTACGTACGACTCCCCCTTCTTATTGCAGTCTTGCGGACGTCGGGGTAAACCGTAACGCTGTCGTGAGAAGTCGGGCTGTAGTCGTGGTAATTCGTGACGCATTCGGGATAAACCGTTACGCTGTCGAGAGAAGTCGTACTACACTCGTGTTAATTCGTTGGGCATTCGGGATAAATCGGCTTGGATAACGTAGTGCATTCTTAGCATTGACAGTACTCGTGAGGGGATCGCAAGTGAAGCCGATTCATACAAAAATCGTGAATGTGTGACTGGGGCTTTAGTTACTGACCGGCCGGCCAGCCTAACCGCACACGTTATTTCTCAATTGCATGAATATCAATAGCTTCTTTCATTATGCTAATCGCAACCTGTCTGAGTTCTATTTCGTTTTTCGATGTGCAAAGGATTTTGTAGAATTTTGATGTGCGCCCTTGCTAAATTTTAGTGAGTTTCCCATGTCCTATCTTTTTCGACACTTCTTCTTGTCGCTATCTATTTTTTTTTATTATTCCAATCTCAAACAATTGAAAGTACCAAACAAGAATCTGAGTATTCCTATGGGGTCATCTTGCAGATGTGTTCCCAGTTGCAATATTTCCACGTCATGCTTTCACCTTTTCCATTAAGTTTTACTTTCTTTCCTTGTCCTTTTTGTTTTGTTCTTATTAAAAAAAATTATCATTGTTTGTTTTTGTTGATTGTTTGTTGTTTGTATTATTGTATTTAGGTATTTTAGTATTTTGTTTATTTTTTATTTTTTTTTGTGGGGGGGGGGGGGTTGCTTTCTTTAGTCGCAATCTCCTGACAAGCAAGGCAAGTGAAACAGTTAGGAAAGTAAATGTTATACTCGGGCCTGAAAATTGAAAGTAAAAATGTGACAAATGAACGCCAATTGATGAAATTGAATTCTTGATCAACCGCGATGAGTTGGGTTAAATGATGATGGAATGCTCAAATTATAGATTTGAATGTACTTTTTTGCTGGTTGAATTATGAGAGAAAGGGGTATTCATTTTCAAATTAAATTAAATGAGTTGGGTATTCTTCCACAATAGTATCCACAAAGTATCAAGTGTTCAATACACATGCATGTTTTTCGCCATACATTGTCCATTTACCATACTTATTTTGTGAGCCTCCTTTATTAGCAGTTTGCCCCACCCCTTTTTGAGACCCTGGATCCACGCATGAATTGGAAATCTTCAGTCGATGATCCATTATAGTTTTGAATGTTGATTCATGTTTTCTTAAAAAATGCATTTCGGACGGAATAAATGTTCATATGTTTGGTGCCATTATTATTTTTTTTTTTAGATGAGTTTACGACATAAATAGTGTATATGAGACTACATCTGTGTTCATTTTGATGGCCAATGGATGAAACTTATGGGGATAAATACTGTTTTGGACAAAACATGCTAAGACATTCCAAAAAATGGTATCCATTTGGTAGGCTTGATAAAGGCTTGATAGAGTTATATAATAAATCGCTCAGTTTCTTTTGGGACAGGTGGACATGCCCCCAAATATTTCTTCTCTAAAAACAAATTAATACATAATTCCGTTGTTATATCTATATCCCCGGTGCGTATAGCACAAAACTATAGAAACAAAAAAGCAGGAGGTCCTGTTATTTTTCGCAAATTTTAAAAAGGAAGAACAAATGGGGAGCGTAGGTCACCGGTACTGGTCATTGGTCCTAGTCATTGGTCCCTATACCTTTCCCAGAAATCAACGCAGTTTGTCATTTGACATAAATGTTGGGCGGATGTAATTGACCTTAATATTATACAATCATTATTCCAATCGGACTTATTTATTTATTTTTAATTGGCAATAATCAGTTGCAACATGGAAGCAATTGTATCCAATTGAAAATAATTGTGTCCGAATGGTACTTTCAAATTGGCAAAATTTGACCTTTTCAATTGGTTTCAAATTGGAATTGTTCCAATTATTCAAATGCACTGTTTTCCCGACTAAATTTGGCTAATTGAATGACCACTTGTATTGAGCTACTACAAACCATGAAATCCCATCTCATTTATAAATAGCCACATTTGAAGATGTTTTTAGCCATGGTTATGAAACAAATCTGTGAGCCAGCTTTCTTTGTTATTGTTTATTAAAATTTCCCTCATTAACACTTACGTTAGATTTCCAGAACACAAATTTCTTTGCAAATTTATCAAAAATAAATCATAAAACTTACAAAATACATAAAACACAGTATTTCACAAATAAACTAATGATTTCGGTAATCCAAAAGTTCTAAATTAACCAAGTGAACTAATGAAACGTTTTCTTCCAATGAGTTGGGCTGAGAATTTTTCTCCAATTGGAAATGCAGTACTCAAATTTCAACCAGCTAAAACCAACTCAATGCAAATTAAATCAAATTAATTCCTAAAGGATTTCCAATCGGAATTAATTGGAAATGTTGATAAGGAGGTCACAAAGTCCCTTAAAATTGCTCAAACAATTGACCCACTTATAAATCAGATTGTAAATAATGTATAATGAACAGGGCAATAACTGTCCCTATTTTTTAGGCTACATGTGTACATATACTGCGATGTACACAGCTTGCCAGGAAACTGCCATGTTGTTCGTATGACCAATTGTGGAATTCAGCCAATATTATGATGGGACTGCATGGGCTATGCTATTCCAAGTTGGGTGAGACACTGGTAGTTGGGCATTTGTAACATAATTTTAGCAGAATTTAGATTTTAACCCTATCAAGCCTGGCCGGTATGACTGATCCGATAAACTATTCTTTGGGACCCCCTTTATACCAAAATCAACGATAGTGATCTAATTGTGTCATTTTGCCATGGCAACCGTTTAAATAGGTCCAATTGAATTTTGATACTGTATGTCATTTAATGTACGATCGAAGCTAGTTTGTAAATATGTGATGGGCCTTGAATTCAGCAGGTCACCTCCTTGAGAATATCAAATATGACTGCTCTGGCAAAACCCTAAATTTGGACACAATTTTTTGTGAGATTTTGGTATAGTTTGATTATCTAGATTGTCTAGATTTGTAAAAATAAGAAATATTTCTAAAAAATAATCTGGTATCAAATGAAAGAGGAAAATCTACAGAATCAAACTACACCAAAATCTCATTTTTGAAAATTGGGTCCAAATTTAGGGTTTTGCCAGAGCCAGTCACAAATGTTCACTTGGATATTCCCAACAAAATATCAGACCGAACCGAACTTCACCGATATCCGATCCTTCTATATCCGATTATTGTACAGGTGCGTGGTGTGCATGGTACTACGTTATATACTATGGAGATCAGAACCCGTGGATTCGTGTGGACCTGCAAGAGTCAGTTACAGTTACTGGCATCATCACACAAGGGCATGCCGGTTATTATTGGTGGACAAAGTCATATAATATAAAGTACAGCGGTAACGGGGCTGATTGGATCTACGTGACTGGAGCCGATGGGTTACCACTGAAGGTTAGTAACATGGCATAGGCTTACTTGCACTGTTTCCAATTTTCCAATAGGCCTAAAGCTTCGCATTGCATCTTGGTCTACTGTGTAACAAACTGTTTTTCCTACTGTACGATTCTGTATCGAGGATTAGGAAAAATAAGTTTACTACAAACAAATCGTCATAGGTATTGGGATTTTAATATGGACTAGTTTTTTTCCACAAATTAACGGCGAAGGGTAACTGATAAATTAGGGAAAGATTGCCTGTTGGCTTCCTGCTCTTTATTAATGTACATTTCATGAAATATTTTATTTTAAATAGTGGAAAACAAGTTAAGTTAAATGATCAGAGCACACTTTCAATAGGGCATGGAATCAGCGTCCTAGGTTAAAATAACACTGTGATTGAAACTTACTGGCTCAGTTTAATGCAGCAGCAACGGTAATATGACTATCATGTGGGATATTATTTTCAGTCACTGAGTTAATCTAAAAGCTAGCACTCTGATTCCATGCCCTGTTGATCGTGACACTATTGTCTCTTTAAAAGATAAAAGCCACATCCGGTACATTGTGCGTCATAACTTGCCCATGTTGGATTCTGGATCCGTTTTGGTACTACCGAAGAACACGAATATGAAGGTCATGTTGATGTTACATAACTACCACGAACAATGGCATAATAAAATCCCTGATGTCTTTTTGTGTCTACAACCAAACATGACGTAGTATATATTGTAAAGGGCAGTTCACTGATTGTTCATCTTCGCTTCTGTGAATCTATGAAAAAATTTGCCGACTTCTGGTCTCATAATGTACATCGAGATGCAATGCAAATATCTAGGTCCAAGGATTTACAGTCAGTGTTGCCACTCAACTGCCCAAGGGGTTTCTGGCCTGACGAGTATAGATTTTTGAAAACAATTTTAGTTTTAAACATATATTGTCTGGTAATTATATAATTCAGACATTAAATGTCTGAATCCTCTTTCCCTTGCTGAAGTTTCAGACATTTTGTCTCAAACAAAAGATATTTGGACATTATCAGTTAATACTGATGGTATTATCGCTATATAACATCTCATCTACCATTATGCACCTATTAATTGTTTCCCCCAACCCTCCCCTCCTGGGCCGCCCGGCTCTTGATGTGGGGATTGGTAAATTGGAAACGTTCGTTCCCTCACATATGGGACACAATATAATAACCTAATACCATTGGTGGGGATCCTTATTGGCCAAATAAATCATTGCGCGTGAGCATGACCAAGTTCACGGGTGGCCCGGGAGGGGAGGATTGGGGGAAACAATTGATAGTTGCTTTCCCTAATAATATCATTCATTTTACTGCGGACATCTAGAGAACAATGATTGCAAGACACCTATTAAATATGTCTGTCTTCAGTTTCAGGGCAACTGGGACCGTAACACACCGGTAACTGTCTACTTTCCCGCAGCTCTGCGGACGAGATTCATACAGATAGAACCCGTCATGTGGAATGGAAACATATGTATGCGCTTTGAACTACTTGGATGCAGAGGTAATGTTTCCATTTCTGTATATGTATAGGTTTCTATTAAAGTATTTTGCAGATGACTGGCAGCCGCAAAGGTAAGTGATTTTTAAAAACTGAAAAATCTAATATCGCGGCACACTCGAGTTATAGTCGGAGCCATTATAGAGAAAGTTTATGCATGACAAATACTATATAATTAAATCGCTGGTTCACAATTTAACATGATGCTGTTCGAACAAGGCGCATTAGCATACACGAAATCAGGAACTTTATTTTCAGATGTTGGAATTGAAATCTGATAGATACTGAGCATCAAAATAATCTTTGGAAGGACACTCATTAAAATCCTCCACGGAAAAATGAACAATATTTGAACACAGGTAAAGTTCAGTAATCTTTACTAAGCACATATCAATAAACAAGGTTACTGAAGTTTACCTGTGTTAAAATATTTTTCATTTTTCCGTGGAGGATTTTAATGAGTGTCCTTTCAAAGATTTGATAAGTTTCTTTTGATGCTCATTTTAGGAAATTCAGCTATGATGATGTCAAGCCATTATGAGAACTTTTGATGAAGCCCATTTTTTTAAATAGGTATTTATTTATTTCCACAGCAATCTAATGACTTTCGTGTATGACCTCCAAGCTGCAATCACTTGCATCAGTGAAGACGATCCGAGACGTTTATTCACAGTATCAAATCACCACAAATCCTACTGATCATATTTATTATAATGTGATTCAAATTGTACGTTTTCATAATGGGCGTAAATCCCATTGGATAGGGGTATAAATATGTGCATACAACTCCACTATTTGTCAGGGATGGTCACTTTCGAATTTTGAAAAGAGAAAAAGTACATTATAGTCGGTATCATGGATGTCTAATAAGTCATACAAGTGAATAAAGTCCTAGATAATGAGAAGCTTAGAATATCTCTTTTAAAGTATTCATTAACCTTTTAAATGTTTGTGTTAGCTGTTTACATAGCATTTGCAATTTCATTCATTTTCGATCGTGTAATCGTGTAATTTGACGTTTAACATTTAATATTCAGTACTATTTTTTAAAGGTATGATCTAGCTTTGGTAATGATCAAAAACATGTTTGATGAGTTTCAATCTGAAAGCTAAATATTTACAAATGTGATACTTGTACCAATCGCCCTAAGAAATATTTCCGACTGAAATGTTGTCATCTTCGAGAAAATTGTATATGAAGACCTCAACAAACGCAACAGCTGATTTTGATTGCAACAATCGAAATTGACACAATATGAACATGCACAAAATAACTAATAAAATAGAAACCGTTATTCGTTTTTTTCTCGAAAACATGAACACCGATTTTGAAGGTTAGTATTATATGTATTTTGAAAACTAGATGATTGGAATGAATACATTCTTCAAAAAACCAATGATGTATCATACCTTTAAGTAAACTTAATTGCACCAATGAGCATTTTAATTGTTTAAGGTTAGCTGCTTACATTGTACTTGTAATTTCACTCATTTTCGATCGTGTAATCGTATAATTGGACGTTTTGAATAGTTTAATACCACGTGTTACATGTATTTTAAGGTATATTTGGTAGATTACGGAAGCTTTAAAATTGCTAAAATTGGTGATGTTAGCTGCTTACATTGCACTTACAATTTCAGTCATTTTGTATTGTGTAATCATATAGGCCTAAGTTGACATTTAACATTTGTGTGTGTTTTAAACTTAAACATGAAAGCTTTATTAAAGTTTTAATGTTCAATGTTTACTTTGCAGTTGCAATTTCACTAGTTTTCAAACTGCCTGAAGTAGTGTAAGCGCATGTAGAAATGTTTAATGAAAAGACTGTGTAGACTTGTGTTAATATGTTTGTAAATCGGTCCACACTTTATAAGAATCAGCTTAGGCCTATTGCATTGGGTCGTTACAGAGGGGCTCTTAATCTACCTTTCCCCATTTTTTTTAAGAGGTTATGTCATAAGGAAACTGAACAATATAAGTTTTATCATCTCAACCCAAGGTATAAAATTGTAAAAAGTAAGATTGTAAGGTCCAATGTGGAAAAACAAATGGCCCAGACTAGGCTGGGTGCCTTGGTAAGGGTGACATCAGGAAGGCAGATCTATAAACGTACATTTGTTTTCCCCAGTCGACCTTAGGCTTTCCTGAATTTGAGACAAAAAAGAGCACTGAGAAAGTGACTTTTTACAATATTTACAGTGAGTTTAGAGAATAAAACGTTGTTTAGTTTGCTGATGATACAACCTTTCTAAAATGGGGAAAGGTAAGTTATTAATATTTGCCGAGAACTCTTCTATAACAAGAAAATACTAATAATGTATTCAGATGGTTCGTATTTATCCCAACTTTCAATTTCTTTCTTCGGAGAAAATTGGAAATTATTTGACTACTTTTACTTAAACGATTTTTACGGTTTATTCAACCTGAATGCACGGTTTATTCAACGTGAATGCACGGATGATAATGTTCCGCTTTTAAGTGTAAACTGCAGGTTAATTTCACTACACCAGTGTTGTGAACACAATAGAAGATTGCATTGATACCATTGGTGTAATGTTAACACCTAACTTTTATTCCAGTGAGTATATATGTAGTTTGAATAAACTACATCCTTTGATCCTTTGTTCTTTCTAATATATGATGGTAGAGAATATATTTTGGCCAAGTGGAATGGTTAACAGACCCATAGATTGGTCTGTAAACGTGGCGCGTGGAGATTTTATTTTTTATTTTATTTTTCAGAAAGTTTAAATCAAACATAGTTTAAATCGACATAGTTATAGTTATACAAAGAATTTGTATATTGTCAATGGTAATAATATGACCTTATCATGTGGGGTAATATTTTCAGTCACTGAGTTAATCTAAAACTAGCACTCCGATTCCATGCCCTGTTGATTGTGACGATATTGTCCCTTTAATCATGACATTGCACAATGCAATTGCACAGTATGAAACAATGGTGCTGGTGACATTAATTTAGCGATGCAATAGACCATGCTCAACCGCAAGAGGGCGCAATAGTAATTACATTTTGTGATACAACAATTTTTGTTTAATCATTCATAAGACAATTTTTGGAGCAAATGTTATGATTCTATCTTTTGAGAAAACGGTGCGCCGGGCTGTTTATCATATTTGTATGTCCTCAAATTGTTCTGAAAACAAAGATTTTGTGGCCCATTTGAGGGATTGTATAAAAAGAAGGTCCAGTATCATGACCTGAGGGTTTGACTTTGGGTATTGAAAAGTGGACCTAATTTGATTTCAAGCTTAAAAGCCTTTTCCAAAATGAGTACTTTTCACTGTAGGCGTTTTCACTAGTGGTTTACATTGAAGAGAATAACTTGACGGGACTTTGGACAATCCACATTAACATGAGAATAAAATAAAAGGTTAGACATCAATCAATATTTTGGCTTTTAGTTTAAATGTTGTTGATGATTTATGAGTTTTTTTATTTAGCATCGGTTAATATGTGAGTTTATTTAGTTGGTGCCCCCTTTGTATCTAAATGGACAATTCGGTTTTAGTTGTTTTTACACTGTACAAATATGTTTAGGTTAATGTTTTTGATCTGCGGGACATTCCAGACTTATAGTACTTGTAGTTAGTATTTTTCTGCATTTTGTCTCGCTACCATACACCGTTTACTCAACAATAAGAACATGTATTTACAATGCAAAGCAACTGCATTCACTTTGTGTCTGTTGTTCATTATTTTCACTCGTGTGGATTCCCCATGATGTATGATAACGTGCTTTTTCTTTCTTCTGCTTATCGATCGCTAATACGTTCATGTATTACTATTCATACTCATATGGAAAGTACCTGTAGTCATAGAAAGTACTCAAACTGATCGGGGAAAATTGTCTCTTTATTTGTACTATTGGCTTATTACCACATTTGAACTCATCAAAAAGTACTGATTAATTAAAGCTTTAGTCAGGACTTTACAATCATACCTGTGTTGTTAGTATCCCATTCAAGTTGAGCATGACGTCTAATCCGTACATAGCTCTAGACCAGGGGCAGTGCCTATGCTTTCAGGGGGACGCTCCGATGTATTGGAAGAACTCATGAATATTGTGAAAATCTGATTATGTATCCGTAGCCGTAGCTGGATAACGTTGGCTGAACTCGAAACAAACTCATGCCACATTGAATTTCAATTCGTGTTGCGTTCATTACCTAATGGCATGTGAATATCAGGTTTGAATTTCAGGTTTGTACAAATAAAAAAGTGCAAAGCCCAGAGCTCGGAGCTGAAGTGCATGACACCGCTAGAGGGCCATGATATGCACGCAGCGAGGCGAAGACGCTAGATCTTGTTCAATACATTGCAGACCGCTGCCAATGCAACCAAGTTACGTACATGCTGTGGTGTGCGCATGGTTATAGCAAACTTCATTGTTATTTAACCAATGCTGATACGAAAATATATCCAACAAAATAGAAATTTTTGATTTAATTATATATGTGGCTTTTCACTGTGAGTACATTTTATTTAAATATTTTTTCCATACACAATTTTCGAAGCAGCTAGGCTATTATTTCGATCGACAAAGCTGCACTATTTTGTGGCGGATGTGCAAACTTCGCATGCAATAAACATGCTTGCGCACCACGGCTGGAAAACACAGATATCATGGTGTGGGGTCAGCGCCCCGGGCATATTTTGTCATCTGGTGATCCTCGTCCGGCATAGGCTGAACGCAACGATGACGGAATGATTTTGAAAGACCAGCCAACAAAGTGAGCTCACGGCGTGGGTTCTGGGGCCCGTTTATAAAATGTAATTCTATTAAAATCCATATTCTCTCGTACGAGTATTCGTACGAGTACGAAACATCATTAGGTACCATTATTCGCACGAGTACGGGTATTCGTACGAGTACGGGTATTCGTACGAGTACGGGTATTCGTACGAGTACGGGTATTCGTACGAGTACGGGTATTCGTACGAGTACCGGTATTCGTACGAGTACGGGTATTCGTACGAGTACCGGTATTCGTATGAGTACGAGTATGAGTACGAGTATGAGTACCAGTATTCATATGAGTATTCGTACGAGTACGAGTATTCATACGAGTACGAGTATTCGTACAAGTACGAGTATTCTTTCGAGTAGAAGTTATATTTACATGGATTTTTAATATGCACCATGTCCGTCATATCCACCATTTCATTAGCTGTTATATTTATTATAGGTATGAGAAAACATCGCTGCCAGTAGTTTTACTTGTATCAACACAGCAATGATAATATGTCTTTAGCATGTGGGATATTATTTCAGTCACTGAGATAATCTAAAACTAGCACTCCGATTCCATACCCTGTTGATCGTGACCATTGTCCTCTTAAAGGAAAAGTACATTGGTTATAATACACGTATATTGGCAAAACAGCTGTTATCGGTAATATTTACTTACATTGAATCAAGATCGTTTAAAGTTTGAGCTCAAAGGGGAGACTAAGTCATGAGAAAAGTGTGAGAAAAACCCTTCATAATTCTTTAGAAAAACAATAGTAAATGTGTATAGTTTTGTTTTTCTTCAGTTTTCTTAAAAATATAAACACAATAAGCAGAATAATTGTTTAACTGCGTCACATCCAGTTAGCTGTAGGTAATAATTTCGTAATTTTGCAATCAAGTAATAACCAATGATGTACCTTCCCTTTAACATCCTATCCAAACATTCCTGTGAACTCTTTTTAATTCCTACAGTGCCCTAGCATCTTTTGGTCAACTCCTGGCATACCAGAGCTCCACTCAACATCAAAAGTTGGTCAGTTTAACAAGATCAACAAGTGGAGTTAGAGCAACATATGGACATGACATCACATAATAAAGAGCCTGCTAAACACCCCTACATGTATATGTAACACTCTGTGTCTCCTTTAAAAAAATATATATAACGTTTATATATCAAAATTTAGTTTTTTCTCTCTAGTCTGAATCTCTGCATACTTCATTTCATGTATTATAATCAGTTTCTAAGCAATATTAAGAAATTATACTTTTGTGAGAAAATCTTGTACCCCACAGGAGAATTCTATGAAAAGGGGGTAAAAGAAGAACAAAAAATAC
>CM055819.1:43333839-43349311 GCA_029582265.1 Zoroaster sp. YZ-2022
AACTGACAGATAAACTGGACCTAAAGAGTAGTGCAACCCCTCCACCGGTCTTTATTGGTCTGGGGATATGATGGAGAGAGTAGCCAGCAGGAGTACACTCACGGGTGGCAAGACATCATTAGGTTTAAAACATGTCTCGGTTATGGCAACAAGATCCAAATTGTTTTGAAGTACAAAGTCAACAAATTCATCCGATTTGTTACATATGGAGTGAGAATTCAAGACACAGAGCTGAAGTGTAGACTCATCTAGAACATTTGAGTTGAAGTTATGCCAATGTCGCTTGTTGATGTGGTTGAGTTCACTGCTGGGGTTGAAATGAGGCTGGAGTGCTAGTTGTGTAAGTCTACGGCGACCAGCTTTTTACCTCTATGTGTGCGGCGGTATGTTTGGGGTTGATTAGCAAGTATTCCAAGACAGTTCAATTGACTCAATCCTAAATAAGATAAAGCTACATCAGTACATGGAGCATTGCGAAGATTGAGTAGTTCATTACGGCTGTAGGAAATTTTATGGAGCTGAGTGGCGTTTGTGGGTTTGTTGATCAGTGTTTCAGGTCCAGGGTTTGGGTTTATGTCACCAGAAATTAAGAGTTCCAGGTGAAAGGTGGCAGATGAATTATCATAGTATGATATAGGACGTCTCAAGAATTTAAGATGGCGGATTTTAATTGAACAATCTGTAGATTGCATCTTGTAGCCATCTAGTGATGAGTCATTGAGACACCATGGTCTGGATAGCAGGAGTAGAATAAACAGGATGTAGACCTCCATTGTCTGATCACAAAGTTGTTGATCCAAACAAAAGGCTTGTGGTCAAGCTACAGGTTATAATCTCTAGCTACAGGCTATAATCTAAATCAGAGTTGACTGCACAAATAAAATGAAGATCCAAAATGTGTATACACTCAACAGTAAATTTTACTGCACAGACATACAAAAACAACAGTTTTTCACGTATTATAAGAAAACAAATATGTACAAATACTCACATAAAACGTCCAGTAGATTCCAGGTGTAATAAGAAATCCACTAGTATAAAAATGAAGACAAACTTGTAGCTACAAAACACTTACTTAGCACAAAAACTGGAGAGCTGTTATGAGTTGCTGCTTGTAAGGCGCTCACACACGTAGCGTCGATTTCATTTCTTCCGTGATTTTGTTTCCGGAACTAATAAAATGCCGGAAGATGTGTTTCTGCAGGATGCAGCAACACCACCAAAGACGGTGTTAGCCTTCATCTGTTCCCAAGTGACCCAAAAATCGCCGTATTTGGACGAGCAAAGTTCGACTGACAAGAGTAAAGTGGTCATGTCCATCGGCTCACATAGTTTTGTGCAGCGATCATTTTGAGTCGAGTTTTGAGCCGAATTTCTCTTCCCGACATGACGTCACGAACAGCTTCTCCGTACAGGGCGTAAAAGTGGGGGGCATTTTTGCAATGGTAAAATAACACTCTCAAAAACAATAAAAACACAAAACAAATATTTTATTGATTTTTTACTGATATAAAAGAATAAAACGATCACATATTTAACTGTTTGATTTACATCCATGTCAGTCCCCTTTAAATCTAATCCAACAAGAAAGATATTACAAAGTCGTTGAACATAGCTCCTTGATTTATTGAAACTTAGCAATTAAATGGGTATTCGAAAGGGGTTTTAAAGGAAAGAACAAACAGGAGGTGGCTTGAGTGTAATTACATGACACAAAAAATTGTTGCAATCAATACAATGACGAACACCATTAGAACTCGATCTTCAACCAGAAGAGGGCGCTATTTCATGCAAAACTCGGAGCCAGCCGTGTGTAATTGTTTTCACTGCAGCACACGGTATCTGTAGAGCTGTAGAACAACATTGCTATATTTGAACTTCTGGTTTCGACCGGAAGCAAACGTCACAATAAGGTCATATTTGCACGAATTGTCAAGTGGATAACGACCTACAATATGGCTCAAAGATCATAATTATAGCTATTGTGGTTCAAAAGTTATAAATTTTTTAATAGTTTTTCAATATTAATCTTTAACTTAGTGTAACTTGACACCTGATGATGTCATAATGACGTAATTTGTTTTGATATTTAAGTTGATTCATAAGCTACAATATGACATATAATTTGTGGTAATGTGACATTGGCAAGTGTACAAGTGAAAATAATATCTTTTAAACCTGTCGCTAGAGGGCGCTCTTGCATATGATGACGTCATCAAACCTACTATCCAAAAAGAGTACACCCTACTGATGATTACATACACAGAAATCATAGCATTATTTTTTATCATATTGGCTGTAGAGCTCTTTCAACTTGAACTTCCGATTTGGACCGGAAGCTAAGGTCAAAGTGGGGTCATATCTGTGCACGAAATACGGAGTGGTAACGACCTACAATATGCCACATAGATGAAATTGATAGCATATGTGGTTCAGGAGTTATTAATTTTTAATGTTTTCATTATTAATCTTTGATTTAGTGTAACTTGACACCTGATGACGTAATTATGACGTCATTGCAATATGCACACTATTGCACTATTGCCTTTGGTCCCCTTAAGTTTCATTGCAATCGCATTTATGGAACACTGCAAAGAGGCGTTCAGAATGAAACATGTGTTATTGCAATGCACTTCCGGTACGCACAGCGCTGAAAATAAAAATAAACTAGAGCTCAATTGTATTCGTGAACGAATACCCAGCTGTTTCGCTATTTTTATCACATTAACTTCCACTTTTGCTGTATCATGCCCTCCCCAATAACTGTAAATGTACACCGGCCATGATGTTGGCACTCCTGCAAATGAACACCATACGTATATGGTGACTTTAATCTCTTTATCTTTCACCCTGTTTTTTCGTGCAATTCCTCTGATAAACCATGAAAAAGTGGTTTTCCTTTAGCTGAACGAAACCACCCGTACTAAAATTAATATATAACAATAATTCTGGTGTCAAATTAAAGCTAAACGTTGGGAGTTAACATAAGCAGTATTTGTCTGAACTAGGCTGGTCCCTTTTGTAACGGTTTACCATATACTTTACCCCAACCCCATTAGAAACATGCACACGGTTTACCATTTGCAAACCGTCTCAAGTAAAGGTCTGATAATCTTTAATCTTTATTACTGTCAAAATGGTAAACCGTCAACCTTTACCGTTTGTTTTCGCGTAACCCTGGTGACATCCAATCACCGTAAAAGCGCTCGTATCGTGCACTCAGGAATGTTTGAATATTTACAAGCATCCACTATAATGACAGATGTTTCACATTGAAGGTCTTTTCTTTGAGAGAATGGAAGACTTGTGAGACTTATGTAAGACTGTTAGGACAATAAAGGAAGGCATGCATTGGAGAGTCATTGTGTCAGGTCTTATAAAAACGGGACATTCTAACTACGACTGAATCATTACAGCTCATCCGCTCACCCACGGAGGTCACCGGCCGGCAGTGGGAAGCATTTGTTGTTGAGGCTTCGGCCTATTACGATCCGTTGGCTTCGGTCAATAGTTGGACTTCGGTCCTAGTGTGGTCTGACGGGTCGACCGTACCCCCCGCGCCCCCAGCTCAATGTTGTAGAGGATTGCGTGTATGTTAGGCTGTCTATTCCTACCTCCATGGTCTGTGCCTACAAAGTGGGACTGCATGCAATCACTCAACATTGTGCGGGGTACGTCCACCACCTCCAAGGAAATATAATTCTTTACCCTAGGTTCACTCGGCAAGGTTTGTAGGGGGGTGGGGTACAATACTTCTCTGAAAAAGAAATAACTTCACACAGTCAAAGTAGAAAGTTGCTTCAAATGTATGTAATTAAATTTCATCTTCCCATATGTGCACTTTAACAAAAAGGCAATTCCATGCAAAACAGGACTTACTTGTAAAATCAAAAGTGTAACTGAGTTATGATATTTGTAAATATAAAATTTAAAGGGGACTGACATCCTTTATTGTGTGTGTACTAAGGCGTTTTGTAATAAAATATTGTTTTGAGACCCACCTGTGTCTATTTAATCATTGATTTCTGAGTACAAGTATTTTAAAACAATGTTTGAAGTGTTGGGGGGAGGCAATCCCGCCCCATGGTGGAAGCTTCATTTGCATAAGATATGTGACGTAGGTCGGGAAGATCCGATGTGTACATAATAATAATAATAATAATAAAGATTTTTAGCGCGCACATATCCACCCTGCTGGGCGCTCAAGGCGCGAAACAAAGAAAACATTAATACAAACAATATACAATGATAGCATAGGGAAAACAAATTATGTACCGAGATACATGTACCTACAATGCAATTACAAATATACATCATCTTTGAAGAGTTGTGACATAAGATGAGTTTTAAGCATCGACTTGAATCTGGTTATACTATGACAAGATTTGAGTTTAGTTGGAAGATGATTCCAGAGTCTCGGAGCTGCGACAGAAAACGACCTATCACCCCAGTTCCGTTTTGAAGTTGCTTCCTTGAGGAGTGACATGTTGCTGGAGCGCAAATTGCGTGATGGAGTGTAGACTTTAAGTAGTTCAGAAATATAAATTGGAGCAATGTTATTAAAAGATTTGTGAACAATTAGCATAAGTTTAAAAACAATTCTCTGTGAAACAGGAAGCCAGTGCAGTTCTTTCAAGATTGGCGTGATATGGCATGACTTTCTGGACAAAGTCACAACACGAGCTGCTGTGTTTTGTATGTGCTGAAGACGAGATATTTGATTCTGCGGAAGACCGTAAAGGAGAGCATTCCCGTTATCAAGCCGTGATGGGCAAAACGCATGTATAATTTGTTCAGCAGCACTTTTATTCAAGTATTTCTAATTCGGCTTATATTTCTGATATGAAATGATGATATGCGAACAATGTTGGAGATATGTGGTTTTAAAGTCATTGTCGAGTCAAATATAACACCCAAATTACGTGCATGTAATGAGGGAGTTATCTGCGAGTCACCAATTGTAATAAATGGAAGAGAAACTTTAGACAATTGCTGACGTGATCCAAATAGAACAAATTCTGTTTTTCATCGTTCAATTTCAGGAAGTTTTGTCTCATCCAACTTCGAATCCCTTTGAATACATTTCTCCAGTGTTTTAATGCAGGAATCAGCAGGTTCTTGAGAAGATTTAAAAGTAATGTAAAGCTGCGTGTCATCAGCGTAAACATGGTAATTTAAATTATACTTCAAAATGATATCACGAACTGGAGAGGTATAAACAGTAAACCACTGTGGGCCGAGCACAGAGCCTTGGGGTACAGAATAGTCAAGAGTAACAGGCTCGGAGATAGCGTTACCAATACAAACATGCTGAGGCCTATTTAAAAGGTCGGACTTACACCAATCCAGGGCTGTGTCATGTATTCCAAGATGATATTGAAGGCGGGAGAGAAGGATTTTATGATCGACAGTGTCAAAAGCGGCGCTTAAGTCTAACAAAACTAATGCAGTGATTTTCCCCTCATCCATGGCAGATAAAATGTCATTGTTGACGCGAAGAAGAGCAGTTTCCGTTCCATGAAATGGTTTGTAGGCTGACTGAAATGTGTCCGACAGGTTATTAGCACGAACATGGTCAGAGATCCGTGATGAAACAACTCGCTCGATTGTTTTCCAAGGTACTTTAAATTCGCTACTGGTCGGTAATTTTGAAAACTTCCTTGTCCAAATTGGGTTTCTTTAGGAGTGGTTTAACATGAGCAACCTTCTGGCTATTAGGAAACAACCGGAAGAAAGAGATCTGTTTACAATAATTGTGATATACTTAGCAAACACATCAATATTTTGTTTTATTAGCGAAGTTGGCACTGGATCAAGTTCACATGATTTTGATGGCGATTTCATGATGAGTTTCTTGATCTCCGTAACACTAGTAGGCTCAAACATGGACAGTCTACATTGTGGATCCTTGCGTGATGGTGTTTGTGATAGAATGACAGGAACTGAGGAAAAGAACGACGGATATTCTCAATTTTTGTGACAAAAAGTCTGAAAAAGCATTTGCGAGGTCCTGATCGGAGTGTAGATGGAAGCACTGGAGCTTTGGGTTTATGAAGCAGCTTTTCAACAATGTTAAAGAGTTTTTTCTGATCACCAGAGCTATCTTCCACAAGAGATGAGTAGTGAGTTATTTTTGCCTGGTTAATCATGTTCTTCACAATATCACGTTGGTTACAGTATTCTTGCCGATGTACTCCAAGTTTCCCATTGTCACGCCATCTTCGCTCAAGTTGACGGCGGATTTTCCTTGCAGCACGGATATCATCATTGAACCAGGGGGATTCAGATTGTAGTTTAACAGTTCGAGTTTTTGGCGGAGCATGATCATCCAAGATGTTACGGACAGTAGATTCAAATAGACTGACACAAGAATCCAGCTCACCATCTTCAAGGTTTACATTTTCCAGTTGAGATTCAATATCATGACATAAATCTTTAATATTTACTTTTTCCAGTGGCGAGTAGTTACAGAAATGGTAGGTATGGGAGGTTTTAAGGTTCAAATTTACCATGATTGCATAATGATCAGATAAGCCAGGATGAATAGTTATATTCGAGATAAGAGGTGAAGTATTTTCACGCGTTATCATGAGGTCAAGACAGTGACCATACCGATGAGTGGGTGCTGTGATGTGCTGTATAAGTCCATGAGCAGAGAGCAGATCTTTAAACTGATTTGCATAATTGTTTGAAATAATGTCCATATGAATGTTAAAATCGCCGGTTAAAATAATGTCAGATGGGTGTAAGAGATAATCGACAATAAATTTATCAAATTCCTGCAGAAAACTGGAGAAGTTTACATGTTTACCATCAACATCCCTTTCTGGTCGATAAATATTAACAAGGCGAACAGATCTAGTGTTGCACGTTACCTCAGCATGCAGAGATTCAAATGTTAGGTAGTCAATGTTAACACTTTTCATACTGACAGATAAACTGGACCTAAAGAGTAGTGCAACCCCTCCACCGGTCTTTATTGGTCTGGGGATATGATGGAGAGTAGCCAGCAGGAGTACACTCACGGGGTGGCAAGTCATCATTAGGTTTAAACCATGTCTCGGTTATGGCAACAAGATCCAAATTGTTTTGAAGTACAAAGTCAACAAATTCATCCGATTTGTTACATATGGATTGAGTATTCAAGACACAGAGCTGAAGTTTAGACTCATCGTGAACATTTGGAGTTGAAGTTATGCCAATGTCGCTTGTTGATGTGGTTGAGTTCACTGCTGGGGTTGGTAAGGCTGGAGTGCTAGTTGTGTAAGTCTACGGCGACCAGCTTTTTACCTCTATGTGTGCGGCGGTATGTTTGGGGTTGATTAGCAAGTATTCCAAGACAGTTCAATTGACTCAATCCTAACAAGATAAAGCTACATCAGTACATGGAGCATTGCGAAGATTGAGTAGTTCATTACGGCTGTAGGAAATTTTATGGAGCTGAGTGGCGTTTGTGGGTTTGTTGATCAGTGTTTCAGGTCCAGGGTTTGGGTTTATGTCACCAGAAATTAAGAGTTCCAGGTGAAAGGTGGCAGATGAATTATCATAGTATGATATAGGACGTCTCAAGAATTTAAGATGGCGGATTTTAATTGAACAATCTGTAGATTGCATCTTGTAGCCATCTACTGATGAGTCATTGAGACACCATGGTCTGGATAGCAGGAGTAGAATAAACAGGATGTAGACCTCCATTGTCTGATCACAAAGTTGTTGATCCAAACAAAAGGCTTGTGGTCAAGCTACAGGTTATAATCTCTAGCTACAGGCTATAATCTAAATCAGAGTTGACTGCACAAATAAAATGAAGATCCAAAATGTGTATACACTCAACAGTAAATTTTACTGCACAGACATACAAAAACAACAGTTTTCACTTATTATAAGAAAACAAATGTACAAATACTCACATAAAACGTCCAGTAGATTCCAGGTGTAATAAGAAATCCACTAGTATAAAAAATGAAGACAAACTTGTAGCTACAAAACACTTACTTAGCACAAAACTGGAGAGCTGTTATGAGTTGCTGCTTGTAAGGCGCTCACACACGTAGCGTCGATTTCATTTCTTCCGTGATTTTTGTTTCCGGAACTAATAAAATGCCGGAAGATGTGTTTCTGCAGGATGCAGCAACACCACCAAAGACGGTGTTAGCCTTCATCTGTTCCCAAGTGACCCAAAATCGCCGTATTTGGACGAGCAAAGTTCGACCGACAAGAGTAAAGTGGTCATGTCCATCGGCTCACATAGTTTTGTGCAGCGATCATTTTGAGTCGAGTTTTGAGCCGAATTTCTCTTCCCGACATGACGTCACGAACAGCTTCTCCGTGCAGGGCGTAAAAGTGGGGGCATTTTACAATGGTAAAATAACACTCTCAAAAAATAAAAACACAAAACAAATATTTTATTGATCTTTTACTGATATAAAAGAATAAAACGATCACATATTTAACTGTTTGATTTACATGCATGTCAGTCCCCTTTAAATCTAATCCAACAAGAAAGATATTACAAAGTCGTTGAACATAGCTCCTTGATTTATTGAAACTTAGCAATTAAATGGGTATTCGAAAGGGTTTTAAAGGAAAGAACAAACAGGAGGTGGCTTGAGTGTAATTACATGACACAAAAATTGTTGTAATCAATACAATGACGAACACCATTAGAACTCGATCTTCAACCAGAAGAGGGCGCTATTTCATGCAAAACTCGGAGCCAGCCGTGTGTAATTGTTTTCTCACTGCAGCACACGGTATCTGTAGAGCTGTAGAACAACATTGCTATATTTGAACTTCTGGTTTCGACCGGAAGCAAACGTCACAATAAGGTCATATTTGCACGAATTGTCAAGTGGATAACGACCTACAATATGGCTCAAAGATCATAATTATAGCTATTGTGGTTCAAAAGTTATAAATTTTTTAATAGTTTTCAATATTAATCTTTAACTTAGTGTAACTTGACACCTGATGATGTCATAATGACGTAATTTGTTTTGATATTTAAGTTGATTCATAAGCTACAATATGACATATAATTTGTGGTAATGTGACATTGGCAAGTGTACAAGTGAAAATAACATCTTTTTAAACCTGTCGCTAGAGGGCGCTCTTGCATATGATGACGTCATCAAACCTACTATCCAAAAGAGTACACCCTACTGATGATTACATACACAGAAATCATAGCATTATTTTTTATCATATTGGCTGTAGAGCTCTTTCAACTTGAACTTCCGATTTGGACCGGAAGCTAAGGTCAAAGTGGGGTCATATCTGTGCACGAAATACGGAGTGGGTAACGACCTACAATATGCCACATAGATGAAATTGATAGCATATGTGGTTCAGGAGTTATTAATTTTTTAATGTTTTTCATTATTAATCTTTGATTTAGTGTAACTTGACACCTGATGACGTAATTATGACGTCATTGCAATATGCACACTATTGCACTATTGCCTTTGGTCCCCTTAAGTTTCATTGCAATCGCATTTATGGAACACTGCAAAGAGGCGTTCAGAATGAAACATGTGTTATTGCAATGCACTTCCGGTACGCAAAGCGCTGAAAAAGAAAAATTAAAAAAACTAGAGCTCAATTGTATTCGTGAACGAATACCCAGCTGTTTCGCTATTTTCTATCACATTAACTTCCACTTTTGCTGTATCGGCGCCCTCCCCCCAATAACTGTAAATGTACACCGGCCATGATGTTGGCACTCCTGCAAATGAACACCATACGTATATGGTGACTTTAATCTCTTATCTTTCACCCTGTTTTTTTCGTGCAATTCCTCTGATAAACCATGAAAAAAGTGGTTTTCCTTTAGCTGAACGAAACCACCCGTACTAAAATTAATATATAACAATAATTCTGGTGTCAAATTAAAGCTAAACGTTGGGAGTTAACATAAGCAGTATTTGTCTGAACTAGGCTGGTCCCTTTTTGTAACGGTTTACCATATACTTTACCCCCAACCCCATTAGAAACATGCACACGGTTTACCATTTGCAAACCGTCTCAAGTAAAGGTCTGATAATCTTTAATCTTTATTACTGTCAAAATGGTAAACCGTCAACCTTTACCGTTTGTTTCGCGTAACCCTGGTGACATCCAATCACCGTAAAGCGCTCGTATCGTGCACTCAGGAATGTTTGAATATTTACAAGCATCCACTATAATGACAGATGTTTCACATTGAAGGTCTTTTCTTTGAGAGAATGGAAGACTTGTGTGAGACTTATGTAAGACTGTTAGGACAATAAAGGAAGGCATGCATTGGAGAGTCATTGTGTCAGGTCTTATAAAAACGGGACGTTCTAACTACGACTGAATCATTACAGCTCATCCGCTCACCCACGGAGGTCACCGGCCGGCAGTGGGAAGCATTTGTTTGTTGGGCTTCGGCCCTATTACGATCCGTTGGCTTCGGTCAATAGTTGGACTTCGGTCCTAGTGTGGTCTGACGGGCCTGTACCCCGCGCCCCCAGCTCAATGTTGTAGAGGATTGCGTGTATGTTTAGGCTGTCTATTCCTACCTCTATGGTCTGTGCCTACAAAGTGGGACTACATGCAATCACTCAACATTGTGCGGGGGGTACGGTCCACCACCTCCAAGGAAAATAATTCTTTACCCTAGGTTCACTCGGCAAGGTTTGTAGGGGGGTGGGGTACAATACTTCTCTGAAAAAGAAATAACTTCACACAGTCAAAGTAGAAAGTTGCTTCAAATGTATGTAATTAAATTTCATCTTCCCATATGTGCACTTTAACAAAAAGGCAATTCCATGCAAAACAGGACTTACTTGTAAAAATCAAAAGTGTAACTGAGTTATGATATTTTTAAATATAAAATTTAAAGGGGGACTGACATCCTTTATTGTGTGTGTACTTAAGGCGTTTTGTAATAAAATATTGTTTTTGAGACCCACCTGTGTCTATTTAATCATTGATTTCTGAGTACAAGTATTTTAAAACAATGTTTGAAGTGTTGGGGGGAGGCAATCCCGCCCCATGGTGGAAGCTTCATTTGCATAAGATATGTGACGTAGGTCGGGAAGATCCGATGTGTACATAATAATAATAATAATAATAAAGATTTTTAGCGCGCACATATCCACCCTGCTGGGCGCTCAAGGCGCGGAAACAAAGAAAAACATTAATACAAACAATATACAATGATAGCATAGGGAAAACAAATTATGTACCGAGATACATGTACCTACAATGCAATTACAAATATACATCATCTTTGAAGAGTTGTGACATAAGATGAGTTTTAAGCATCGACTTGAATCTGGTTATACTATGACAAGATTTGAGTTTAGTTGGAAGATGATTCCAGAGTCTCGGAGCTGCGACAGAAAACGACCTATCACCCCAGTTCCGTTTTGAAGTTGCTTCCTTGAGGAGTGACATGTTGCTGGAGCGCAAATTGCGTGATGGAGTGTAGACTTTAAGTAGTTCAGAAATATAAATTGGAGCAATGTTATTAAAAGATTTGTGAACAATTAGCATAAGTTTAAAAACAATTCTCTGTGAAACAGGAAGCCAGTGCAGTTCTTTCAAGATTGGCGTGATATGGCATGACTTTCTGGACAAAGTCACAACACGAGCTGCTGTGTTTTGTATGTGCTGAAGACGAGATATTTGATTCTGCGGAAGACCGTAAAGGAGAGCATTCCCGTTATCAAGCCGTGATGTGACAAACGCATGTATAATTTGTTCAGCAGCACTTTTATTCAAGTATTTCCTAATTCGGCTTATATTTCTGATATGAAATGATGATATGCGAACAATGTTGGAGATATGTGGTTTTAAAGTCATTGTCGAGTCAAATATAACACCCAAATTACGTGCATGTAATGAGGGAGTTATCTGCGAGTCACCAATTGTAATAAATGGAAGAGAAACTTTAGACAATTGCTGACGTGATCCAAATAGAACAAATTCTGTTTTTCATCGTTCAATTTCAGGAAGTTTTGTCTCATCCAACTTCGAACTTTGAATACATTTCTCCAGTGTTTTAATGCAGGAATCAGCAGGTTCTTGAGAAGATTTAAAAGTAATGTAAAGCTGCGTGTCATCAGCGTAAACATGGTAATTTAAATTATACTTCAAAATGATATCACGAACTGGAGAGGTATAAACAGTAAACCACTGTGGGCCGAGCACAGAGCCTTGGGGTACAGAATAGTCAAGAGTAACAGGCTCGGAGATAGCGTTACCAATACAAACATGCTGAGGCCTATTTAAAAGGTCGGACTTACACCAATCCAGGGCTGTGTCATGTATTCCAAGATGATATTGAAGGCGGGAGAGAAGGATTTTATGATCGACAGTGTCAAAAGCGGCGCTTAAGTCTAACAAAACTAATGCAGTGATTTTCCCTCATCCATGGCAGATAAAATGTCATTGTTGACGCGAAGAAGAGCAGTTTCCGTTCCATGAAATGGTTTTGTAGGCTGACTGAAATGTGTCCGACAGGTTATTAGCACGAACATGGTCAGAGATCCGTGATGAAACAACTCGCTCGATTGTTTTTCCAAGGTACTTTAAATTCGCTACTGGTCGGTAATTTTGAAAACTTCCTTGTCCAAATTGGGTTTCTTTAGGAGTGGTTTAACATGAGCAACCTTCTGGCTATTAGGGAAACAACCGGAAGAAAGAGATCTGTTTACAATAATTGTGATATACTTAGCAAACACATCAATATTTTGTTTTATTAGCGAAGTTGGCACTGGATCAAGTTCACATGATTTTGATGGCGATTTCATGATGAGTTTCTTGATCTCCGTAACACTAGTAGGCTCAAACATGGACAGTCTACATTGTGGATCCTTGCGTGATGGTGTTTTGTGATAGAATGACAGGGAACTGAGGGAAAAGAACGACGGATATTCTCAATTTTGTGACAAAAAAGTCTGAAAAAGCATTTGCGAGGTCCTGATCGGAGTGTGTAGATGGAAGCACTGGAGCTTTGGGTTTATGAAGCAGCTTTTTCAACAATGTTAAAGAGTTTTTCTGATCACCAGAGCTATCTTCCACAAGAGATGAGTAGTGAGTTATTTTTGCCTGGTTAATCATGTTCTTCACAATATCCACGTTGGTTACAGTATTCTTGCCGATGTACTCAAGTTTCCCATTGTCACGCCATCTTCGCTCAAGTTGACGGCGGATTTTCCTTGCAGCACGGATATCATCATTGAACCAGGGGGATTCAGATTGTAGTTTAACAGTTCGAGTTTTTGCGGAGCATGATCATCCAAGATGTTACGGACAGTAGAATTCAAATAGACTGACACAAGAATCCAGCTCACCATCTTCAAGGTTTACATTTTCCAGTTGAGATTCAATATCATGACATAAATCTTTAATATTTTTTTTTTCCAGTGGCGAGTAGTTACAGAAATGGTAGGTATGGGAGGTTTTTTAAGGTTCAAATTTACCATGATTGCATAATGATCAGATAAGCCAGGATGAATAGTTATATTCGAGATAAGAGGTGAAGTATTTCACGCGTTATCATGAGGTCAAGACAGTGACCATACCGATGAGTGGGTGCTGTGATGTGCTGTATAAGTCCATGAGCAGAGAGCAGATCTTTAAACTGATTTGCATAATTGTTTGAAATAATGTCCATATGAATGTTAAAATCGCCGGTTAAAATAATGTCAGATGGGTGTAAGAGATAATCGACAATAAATTTATCAAATTCCTGCAGAAAACTGGAGAAGTTTACATGTTTACCATCAACATCCCTTTCTGGTCGATAAATATTAACAAGGCGAACAGATCTAGTGTTGCACGTTACCTCAGCATGCAGAGATTCAAATGTTAGGTAGTCAATGTTAACACTTTTTCATACTGACAGATAAACTGGACTCAAAGAGTAGTGCAACCCTCCACCGGTCTTTATTGGTCTGGGGATATGATGGAGAGAGTAGCCAGCAGGAGTACACTCACGGGGTGGCAAGTCATCATTAGGTTTAAACCATGTCTCGGTTATGGCAACAAGATCCAAATTGTTTTGAAGTACAAAGTCAACAAATTCATCCGATTTGTTACATATGGATTGAGTATTCAAGACACAGAGCTGAAGTTTAGACTCATCGTGAACATTTGGAGTTGAAGTTATGCCAATGTCGCTTGTTGATGTGGTTGAGTTCACTGCTGGGGGTTGGTAAGGCTGGAGTGCTAGTTGTGTAAGTCTACGGCGACCAGCTTTTACCTCTATGTGTGCGGCGGTATGTTTGGGGTTGATTAGCAAGTATTCCAAGACAGTTCAATTGACTCAATCCTAAATAAGATAAAAGCTACATCAGTACATGGAGCATTGCGAAGATTGAGTAGTTCATTACGGCTGTAGGAAATTTTATGGAGCTGAGTGGCGTTTGTGGGTTTGTTGATCAGTGTTTCAGGTCCAGGGTTTGGGTTTATGTCACCAGAAATTAAGAGTTCCAGGTGAAAGGTGGCAGATGAATTATCATAGTATGATATAGGACGTCTCAAGAATTTAAGATGGCGGATTTTAATTGAACAATCTGTAGATTGCATCTTGTAGCCATCTAGTGATGAGTCATTGAGACACCATGGTCTGGATAGCAGGAGTAGAATAAACAGGATGTAGACCTCCATTGTCTGATCACAAAGTTGTTGATCCAAACAAAAAGGCTTGTGGTCAAGCTACAGGTTATAATCTCTAGCTACAGGCTATAATCTAAATCAGAGTTGACTGCACAAATAAAATGAAGATCCAAAATGTGTATACACTCAACAGTAAATTTTACTGCACAGACATACAAAAAACAACAGTTTTTCACTTATTATAAGAAAACAAATGTACAAATACTCACATAAAACGTCCAGTAGATTCCAGGTGTAATAAGAAATCCACTAGTATAAAAATGAAGACAAACTTGTAGCTACAAAACACTTACTTAGCACAAAAACTGGAGAGCTGTTATGAGTTGCTGCTTGCAAGGCGCTCACACACGTAGCGTCGATTTCATTTCTTCCGTGATTTTTGTTTCGGAACCAATAAAATGCCGGGAAGATGTGTTTCTGCAGGATGCAGCAACACCACCAAAGACGGTGTTAGCCTTCATCTGTTCCCAAGTGACCCAAAAATCGCCGTATTTGGACGAGCAAAGTTCGACTGACAAGAGTAAAGTGGTCATGTCCATCGGCTCACATAGTTTTGTGCAGCGATCATTTTGAGTCGAGTTTTGAGCCGAATTTCTCTTCCCGACATGACGTCACGAACAGCTTCTCCGTGCAGGGCGTAAAAGTGGGGGCATTTTTACAATGGTAAAATAACACTCTCAAAAAAAATAAAAACACAAAACAAATATTTTATTGATCTTTTACTGATATAAAAGAATAAAACGATCACATATTTAACTGTTTGATTTACATGCATGTCAGTCCCCCTTTAAATCTAATCCAACAAAAAAGAAACAAACTTTAA
>CM055819.1:43349811-43438856 GCA_029582265.1 Zoroaster sp. YZ-2022
TCAGATGCCTGTGATAGTGATACCAGTTTGGTCAGATTGCTCTGTGATAGTGATACCAGTTTTGTCAGATTGCTCTGTCATAGTGATACCAGTTTTGTCAGATTGCTCCGTGATAGTGATACCAGTTTTGTCAGATTGCTCTGTGATGATCATTGGATAGTGATACCAGTTTTGTCAGATTGCTCTGTGATAGTGATACCAGTTTTGTCAGATTGCTCTGTGATAGTGATACCAGTTTTGTCAGATTGCTCTGTGATAGTGATACCAGTTTTGTCAGATTGCTCTGTGATAGTGATACCAGTTTGTCAGATTGCTCTGTGATAGTGATACCAGTTTGGTCAGATTGCTCTGTGATAGTGATACCAGTTTTGTCAGATTGCTCTGTGATAGTGATACCAGTTTTGTCAGATTGCTCTGTGATAGTGATACCAGTTTGTCAGATTGCTCTAATGCCGATATTCAGCTTTATGATGCTGATCCCATGCGCTACTATAATACGTACACACTATAACACCACTCACCGTGTTGAGCGGTCCAACTTATGCGACGAAATTCACTCACCGAAAGTCTTAAGGACGCGATATTTTGACTGCAAACAAGATTTACCGTGGTAGACTTAACCATTTGAATTCGTCTCCTAAAAATAGATTTTGGACTTAACTTTCCTTTAAAAGGCTTCAACAGCGGTGAATTCATAAATTTAAACAGAAGTCTACCGTAGAAGTTGAGCTCAGAAAACGCAGAGGGTCCAAATAGTTGGAATGTATTGTGTCATAGGAAACAGTGTAGCAACATTAGCCCTGACTTATAATCGGCCCATCATATTATGATCAGGGTTGTAGCTACGCCGGTCGGCGCCGGTCGGGTCTAACCGGCACTCCCTCTGGCCGACCGGCACCAAACGCAAATTTATGTCTTACCGACCGGCACAAAAATTGTGTGAATATTTCATTAAACAGTAATAAAAGTTTAAAAAAGTTCACGTATTCTTCATTTCTTTGAGTTATTTGCCACTATTTTGAGGACTTTAGTCTATAGATCAATTAAAACATCGTACGATATTATAAAATAAATCTCAGTTTGTAGCGGTACAACAAATACACTAATTAGCATTTATTTATGACGTCAGGGAAAAGACCTGGGAATCCCCATTATGATTGGTTGTTTGCGCCTGCACGATGAGCTAATGCCACTAGTCTCTACCGCGTGCAAATGATGCGACTTGCTTCGTAATGTCCATGTACGTAAATTTCAGGTTGGATAAGCGTGACTTCGTAAACGTCTAGCTTTCCCCACGATGTGCTCGGCAAAGGGAAAATTATTTACGTGCGTCCCTCCGCCCATTCATGAAAAGTTTTGTGAACGTTTTTTGGAAGTGTTTGATCAAAATAATTATGTCGCACTCGCAGAAAAGTATCACCAGCTTTTTCTCTTCGGCCACTAAACGCAAGGGGCCGGCAGTGATAGACACGGCAGCCGGGTCAAGCGAGAAGCCGGCAAATTCGAGACATTCTTCTGCGACCACATCTTCATGTTCGAGTACAACTGACCCGGGAACAGATCACGCTACCGAGTCTTCGGCCACTGTGGATTTTGGCCAAAAACTCGGAGCTGCTATGCCTGACGGCCCCGGTTGCTTAAGTGTTACCACCTCATCAAAAAAAGCAGAAGCTGGCATCTAAGTTTAATAGCGAAAAGTGGACACCTGGTAGGCCATACAGAAGTTTCAGTTTTTCTGAGCCAACATTGTTGTCAATTGCATTGGAGGGCACTCTTTCACATCATAAATTCTTGTATAATACTATGAAAATATCATACTATTAGGCCAAAAAAAAAAAGATGTTGAGTTGCCCTCCACCGACCGACCCAAAAGTGCTGAAATCTCGGGTCGAGTTTTTTTTTTTTTTTTTTTTTTCCTCGCCCCCCCGTCATTCATAGGCCTATTTATTAATGAAACTTACCAATTTTCTTTGTATAAAACATAATACGTTTGATTTGTGAAATTTTCCACTTTTTTTTACCGGTAAATTTACCGGTACCCAAGACTCAATCTACATGTTTTCAAATCGAATGGCCCCGGCCCTCACATGGTGCACTGCCTTCGCACACACTGTGTGCCAACGATTGCGACTCAAATCTACACGTTTTCCAATCGAATGGTCCCCTCACATGTTTTCCACTGGCTTCGCGCACTGTTTTGTATGTCAACGATTGCGACTCAATCTACACGTTTTCAAATCAAATGGCCCTCACATGTTGTGCACTGGCACCCCGCACTGTACGTGTGTCAACGATTGCGACTCAATCTACACGTTTTCAAATCGAATGGCCACTCACATGTTGCATGTTGAGCATTGCACGCAATATGGATGAATTTGCTGTGTCAATCACAGCGAAAAGTACAACAAAAATGCTTGGGATACTTTTATTCTGAAGCAAAATTCCTTGCTGATAGGTATACAAATGAAAAACATGGTATGTGGTTTCAGTTCCAATGCATTTCAATCTTAAAATGACAGTCAAGGAGAAAAAAAAAAAAAAAAAAAAAAAATCCCGACCGACCGACCCCTTCAAATATTTTCACTGGAGGGCAACTCAACATTTTTTTTTATTTGGCCTTATACAACAAATTATGTGAAAGGTGAGCCCTCCAAATCCATTCTTAAAAGCTAAAACCCAGGAGCTTCGGGAGGCTTCGCCCCCTCGACCCCCACTGGACCCCACCAGGGGCCCTTAAGTGGGCCCCTGGACCCCCGGCCACACAATCGATAACATGCCCTACGCTCGCAATCGATAAAATTAGCCGGCACTCAATTTGGTCTGGTGACAACCCTGATTATGATCCCACGTGGACTACTCCAAAGAAACAAATATATTAGTCGCTTTGTTAAAAATGGCTTATGGTCTCAAAAAAGTTTTTGTTAAATTAAAAAAGAAATTGCAGCCACATGCTGGACCCCTCTGGATCAGCCCCTATTAGGTCTACGTGACTCGACTAAGCAGTGATTGGTATCTAAGGGTTACGTGAACTAGAACGCGAACATGCACGCTCGATGGACATGTTTGATTAAGAACATTAATTTAGAGTAATCGACAAGTTTGGAATAATTTGATTTGTTTGAATAATTTGTTTGATTGTTTTTATCATTCAGATTGCCGTGATCCTCTAGGGATGGAGAGTGGGGATATACCTGACAGCAGTTTGACCGTCTCGCCTACTGAATCAGGTTACCCAAAGGAACATTCTCGGCTCAATAATTATGGTAATCCGTAATTTCTATAACCTTTATCATCTTGTTATTCACATATTCCCACGTCAAATTAACTTACCCAAGATAAGCTTTGCATGGTGAAGAGGATAAGTAAAGACTATTTGAAATGTCACCATGTGAAATTCTCAATTGAGTAGTAATTAGTTCTGAATAGAACTGGAGGTTACAACTCGACGTTTCGATCAGTATGCTCTTATCGACTTCAGGAGAATGCTGGACTCTGGAAGATGCTGCTACTTAAGTAGACTGCTGGAGGCTTGCACGAAGACTGGATGCTGGAGTATTAGTGCGTTGAAGCGTGCAGTGTGCATACTGAACTGAATCAGTTGTTAACAAGCACAGGGGGAAGGAGGGTGGTTGACTGTAGGAGATCTCTCAGTCTGGGGTGGGTTATGGACTTTGGATACATAGAAGATTCTTCGATCCGTAGTAGGGGTCGCCAAATTTCGCTGATGTAAAAACCGATGTCCTGTGGAACAGTGTCGTGCTTGAAGATCTCGATGGCCTCTCTGATGCGTCTGGGATGCCATGTGTTGATTGTGTGATGAGTTTAGCTGCCTGCCTGTTGATTTGGTGGTCCTTGATGTGGGAGTGCTTCACAATAGCTGACTTCTCATAATCTCCTCTGGGCCGTGTGCTAAGTGTTCTTTCAATCTCATTGGTAGATTTCGTCCTGTTTCCCCGATGTAGACTTTGCCACACTCACGAGGGATACGGTATACTCCCGCTCTGATGCTGGGATCCTTGAGGGCAGAGTGGTAGACCTTGATGCCTGCTTGTTGGAGGATGCGCTGGAGTTTATGTGACGAAGAACCTAAGTAGGGAAGACAGGTAGAGGGTAGACTTTAGGTAGAGGAGACGCTGCGGTCGGGGTTTGGGACAGGCTTCAGATGTGTTGATCTTGCTGGGTTTATAGCCGTTGCGCTGGAGGGTAGTCTTGATGTGCCATAGTTCCTTGTAGGCGCGTTGTACCAGGATGCGGTTGACCGATGACTTGATGCAAGGTTTGTGGATCTTCGATTGGCCAAATAACCTGGGGCAGAATGAGCTAGAGGGCTTGAGGTGTCGGTAGAGTTGGGTGGTAAGGGCATCAACACGATGGAGAGCAAGGAGTTTGCTAGCAACTCTTTTCTCTATGGATGGGATGGGGTTCTTCTTGAGGGGGCGGTATGAACTAGATGATAAAATGTGACTTACCTTGGCGGTGTATTGAGATCGATCCATGATGACTGTAGCATTGCCCTTGTCCGCAGAGAGGATATGGATGGAGCTGTCCAGTCTGATGTCGTACAGCAGAAAGCTCTTCCGTGGAAAGGTTGGGCTCAGCTGGCTTATATTTGAAAGTTCTTCCACAATACAATACAATACAATGCAATGCAATACAATACAGAAGACTAGTGTTCAATACACATGCATGTGTTTTTTCTCCATATATTGTGCATTTACCATACGTTTGTTGCGAGTCCCCCCTTTATTAGCAGTATGCCCCACCCCTTTTTGAGACCCTGCATCCGTGCGTGCCTCCAGAATTAGTGGTGTATGTATCCAAAGGCCTATCACTTTTGGTAAAATGTCTATATATGCATTCATCCTTTATAAGGAGAGATATGTATAGAAACTAACGTGTTAAGGAGAAAATATTGTAAATGCATTCAGATTATTTGTATTCAATCGAATGTGGAAATCTTCAGCTGATGATCCATTGTAGTTTTAAATTTTAATTCACGTTTCTCAAAAATGACAACATGTCAGACGGAATAAATTATCATGATTTTTGGTATACCATTATCGTCTAAACCCTATCAAGTCTGGGGAGAGGATACAATGTGCCCCATAATATTTGCTATAATATCTCCAGGAAGGGTCTTACGTGATCCGAGGCTTGACGCGCATTCTAATGTGACAGAGGCAAAAATTTCGAAATGGTTAACTCTTTAGATGTTCAGACCTTTTATCATAATTTAATTGACCATTAATAATCAAAATAAAAATTCCATCTCTCGTATTTTTCAAAATATTTTTTAAAACTTAAAATTTTGTTTACAGAACTTCTTAATGAAATGACACCCCTTAGTTGCAACAAAAACAGAAGATTCTGTAACATTTTACCATTGACTTTCTGAATTTTTCGACTAATCTGAATGCATAATTTTGATTTACCTTTCAAGAGAGTATGACGGAAATCTGTCCATTGACCCTTGCCGATATTTCGGGATTTTTTATGTAAATGATTCAGAAAATATTGTCGTCTGGCCGTTATAATTCACGTACGTGCACATATACGTTTGCAGCGCGCAAGAGAATGTTATTGACGCACACAAGCTATTTGAACAGTGCATACGTGCTTTACCCACGTACCCGTCGTAATCCGCGTATGAACCACAATGTTCACCACTCGCGTCGGCGTTTCCAAATGAGACAAGTGATTGCGTTGCTGGCGCACTTTTCCCCTAACCCTTTCTCCCCTGAATATCTCCAAAAAAGACCCAAAAACGTGGTACAAGCGCCCTCTACTGGTGATGTTCATTATTGCTTGAACTTAAGACAATACCTTTTGTCTGTGTCAAAGTTGATGGCCAACAGAAAAAAAAATAGAAAAAAATTGGTATATACAATTTCTGAAAAAAATGCCATAAACATTGTAAAGTTGATTAGGTTAAAATATATAGATCATAACTTGCGAAGTTTCTCTTTTGGACAGGAGTTCCCCCAATATTTATGTTGTACCCATATTCAAATGTTAAATTGTCCAGATAAATTTAAGGGGTATTACTGTCTTTGTACTGGAGGTGCAGAGCAGCAGACACCACACAGGCCAATGAGTTTACAAAGGAGGGGCACTGAGACACCCCAATACACATACGATGGGGCCTCTCAGCTCGAGGAACCACTACTCGTATGTTTCCCAAGTCTGAATTAATTGTTTATGCAACACATGCAACCCATAAAATCCCTCTGGTAATTACAACACATGCAATTACAACTCGAAATTGAAACATGAAAAGACAAGTATAACAGTGTGAATTCCATTGCACAAATGTCACAGAAATGCTTGCCCAATAACGAATTTGAATGACTGACTGTACGCTGCGGGAAGCTTAGGCGAAATTGAATACTGTTGGTGAGTATTTTTAAATTGAATGCGCATTTTTGTTAATTGCATGACACATTAAGTGAAATTGAATGACCGTTTAAGCAAATCGAATGATGATTTTGAGTAGCAATCGGTTTTGCGCGAAGTTGACTGACGCTGCGTTGAAATTGGCTACTACATTTACGAATTGCGGTGACACCATGTGAAATGCTCAATTGAGTAGTCACTTGAGCATTTCACATGGTGTCACCGCAATTACTCTTACTTATCCTCCTCAGCATGCAAAGCTACAAGTTCTACCTAAATTTACGAACTGGGCCAGGAAAACCTATGATTTAAACTTGCATTATTTAATTTAAAATAAAACACATAGACCTACACTCAAAAAGCCAAAGCAAATACAAATAACACGTTCGCCATACCAACGACCCCGTTTTGAAAATTATATGGTCTGCCTTGGTTCCAGCGTGCGGTGTGGTGGAGAAGGTACATGTACCTCTATCCTTGAGAACATTATTTTTTCACTCAGATATTCCCAAATATTCAAAATGACACACCCCAATTATTTGTATAATAAACAGACCGAACTGAACTGAAGACATTATACCATTCCCATACCGAACCAATAATTATATACATCAATCAGTAGATATCTGATCCTCTATTTGTACAGGTGCCTGGTGTGCAGACAACAACAATCAGAACCAGTGGATTCAAGTGGATCTGCACGAGTCAGTTCCAGTCACTGGCATCATTACACAAGGGCATGCCAATAGTGGGTATTGGATAAAGTCATATAAAATAAAGTACCTGGACAGTGTCGACAGTACTGAGTTGACCTACTTGACTGGAGCCGATGGGTCAACATTGGAGGTTAGCAATATGGCTTAGGCCTACTTGCACTGTTTCCAATTTCCAATAAACCCTTTCGACATTCGCATTGCATCTCGGTCTACTGTGTGGAAAATTAACGATGTGTTTTTCTACCGTACGATTCTGTATCGAGGAATAGGAAAAATAAGTTTACTACAAAAAAATCGACATAGTTATTGGGATATTAATATGAACAATATATTTTCACAAATGAACTCTGGGAAAGATTACCTGTTCCCCCTCTTCGTCGAAATTTACATAAGATCATACTAGCTACGTCTCATCAGTAATCAGATGTGAAACAAAATGGGAGATAAAATATGAACTTATTTCATTTGAAATACAATGTCAGATTTCATAAATTGATTATTTTAAAATAATGAATAACAAGTCTATTTAAAATATTTATTAAGCCACATCCGATACATTGTGCGTCATAATGACTTGCCCAAGTTGGATTTCGGATCCGTCTCGGTACTACTGAAGAACACGAATATGAAGGTCATGTTGATGAGACATAACTACCACGAACAATGGCATAATAAAATCCCCGATGTCTTTATTTTCTACAACCAAACATAACATAGTATACCTTATAAAGGTTAGTTCAGAGATTGTTCGTCTACAATTCCATGAATCTATAAAAACATGTAACAACATTCTGGTTGCTCATAATGTGGACCGAGATGCATTGCGAATATCGAACAAGGTTCATTCCCCACAAATGAAATAATTGAGGTATTGAAAGAGAAGACAAAAATGATTTCTGATGTCAATCAAGTTATGTAGACCTAAAACGGCTATAATGGCGATTCCAGGGCAAACTCACTTGAATTGAATTGAATGTTATCGTTTTTGATTTACCTTGTTCCAAGGATTTACAGTTACATTTGTTATTTTTCAGACAATTAGGCCACTGAAATACACAAGGGGTGCTGGCCTGACGAGTTTTTAAACATAAATTGTCTGAACATTATAATATTCAGACATTAAATGTCTGAATCCTCTTTCCCTTTCTGAAGTTTCAGATATTTTGTCCCTTACAACAGAGATTTAGACATTATCAGTTTATAGTGATAGCATCATAGCTATATAATATCTCATCTACCATCATGAACCTATCCATTTTTCCCCACCCTTCCCCTGCCGGGCCGCCCGTCTCTTGATGTAGGGATTGGTAAATTGGAAATGTTCATTCTCCACGTATGGGTCACAGTGTAAGTGACAATACCCTCACACCATAGGTGGGGATCCCCATTGGCCAATCGAATCATTGTGCGTGAGCATAACCAAAGTCCAGACCCTTGAGCAACAAAAAGGTACCAAATTCCCATGTATCCCGATATCAATACACAGGGTGCCTGGGAGGGGAGGGGAGGGGGAAAATTATTGATAGTTACTTTTCCCTAATCTCATTCATTTCACTGCAAACATCTCGAGAAAAATGATTGCAAGACACCTGTTAAATATGACTTATTTTAATTAAAATATACATGTATCTGTTTATTGTTGTCTGTCTTCAGTTTCATGGCAACACGGACAGTACTACACCGGTAACTGTCTACTTTCCCGCGACTCTGCAGGCTATAGCCATACAGATAGAACCCGTCACGTGGCATGACAGAATATGTATACGCTTTGAACTACTTGGATGCACAGGTAAAGTTTCCATTTATGTATATTTATAGGTTCCTATGAATTAAAGTGTATGTTTTCCCGGCCAATTTCAAAACATTTCTGTTCATTTTCGTCTAAGAACATTCAAATTCACACCGTTTTTTCTGATCTGTTCAAATTAGCATAACCTTTTTTATATTGTTGCGTTCAAAATAATTTCCGAGCAATCATTCATTCCTGTGATTCGCAACTGCGTTTAATTAGTTCTATTTCGTTTTTCGGCGTTCATGAATTCAATTATCTTGATGCAGTCAATTTAACATTCATCGATGTTTTATGTTCGGTTTCGTTTATGGGCAACCAATTTCATCTTAAGAGTATTCCAATGCACTCTTGGCAAAATTGAGTTTATGGATGATTGTATTTGTTGTGTCACCAAGGCCTATCTTTTTCGGAACTTCGTTTGTTTCCAATTTCTTGATTGTTATTCCAATGTCAAACAAAGTACCAAACAAGAATCTGAGTATTCCTACGAGATCATCTTGCAGTGGCGTAACCGGGATTTTAAGAGTGGGGGAATTATTATTATTTTTTTTGGGGGGGGGGGGGGGGATTTACCGACACAAAACTCAAATGAACCGACAAATTATGTCAATTTTTAGCAGAGGTTCAGTAATACCAATAAATATGTGAATTTATCATCAGACACTATTTTGCCAACAAGTGGGGGCCGCCCCTGCCCCCTTGACTACGCCACAGTCATCTTGCATAACAGATTTGTTCTCTTTACAATTTTTCCACGTCATTCTTTCACCTTTTCCCTTAAGTCTTACTTTTCTTTTGGGTTGGTGGGGGTGTTGCCTGCAAATTCATGGCACACAAGGTATATGAGACAGTTAGGAAAACATGTAATTCAATATCTACGTACTTCTGGTGGGCGTAAATCCCAGTGGATGGGGTGTAAATATATAGGCATATAACCCCACTATTTATCAGATATGGTCAACCCTGATATCCCCTCCTCTATTAAATACACAAGTTTAACAATCTTATCCGTAGAACTTTATCTAAAAACTAATTTAAAGCTTAACATTTTTTTTTTTTGTTCAACAATTTATTCGGAATTCCCCCAAAGGATATTGTTGCGTGCAATTGTTTTAGTTATAATAATAACAATTTTAACAAAAATATAAATGCTGCAAACCGATAGCTGTTTCCGTAGTGTGTGTGTGGGGGGGGGGGGGGGTAAGTTGGCATGACAATCCGGGGTGTTAATGTTTATTTGTAATCATCCTCCTTCTCACCTAACTAAGCTAATGAAGGACCTGTTTTGTAAAACAAAACAAAGAGATTATGTAATCATATAGTACCATGGCCTCTAAATTAGCATATAATAGGGATATAGCTGGACTTTTGTGTTCGTACTTGCCGTAGGAGTCTAATTTTGACCCAAAACTGAAAGATTAAGACGTCTGCACTAGTAAGCAGGATGTCGTGGGTTCGAATCCCGCCCGAGTCGCCTGTGAAGTTTTTTCCACAGACACTCGGAAACCACCGAGTATACAGTGCTATACACGCGTCGGTGTAGGGCAAAATTGAATAATCTTGTTCTCACCCGACGCAAGAATTTCATCAAACTATAATATCGTGGCACCCGCTGCTATATAGGATTCTAGCCAGCCAATCGACATTGTGCAAGCTCGGTGGTCGAGAAGTAAAGATGTCTACACTAGTAAACAGGAGGTCGTGGGTTTGAATCACACTCGGAAAGCACTTAGTATATAGTGCTACATACACTTCGGTGTAGGGCAAAATTAAATAAATTGTGATTAATGTGCCATGGACATCCAACTAAGCTCAATACTATGAGGGCGAAAAAGGTGACTCCAGAAAGAGTAAATCAAAAAAAAATAGTTAACACGTTTGGTTGCATTTAGCGTACACGAACCCTTTTAAAGCATAAATTAATGTATTTGTTTTTCCTTGGTGGAAACTAGTAAAACTAAATGAATTAAAAAGAGATATTATGAAAAAGAATATATAAATAAAATATATGTGCAAGTAGAGCGTCTCCTAGTGGTTATTTTCATGACAACCGATGATTTAATCATGACAACATAATTTTATAATGTAACTTGAACTGTATCTCCAACGAAATTATTATTATTATGTCAAAGGCTTTATTATGTGGAAAAGTGCAATCCGACCTCGCCTATTGTTCTATTTGTTTGATTGTTTTTATCATTAGATTGCAGTGATCCTCTAGGGATGGAGAGTAGTGATATACCCGATGGTAGTTTGTCAGTCTCGTCTGCCTTTTACCCAAAGGAACATTCTCGGCTCAATTATGGAGGTAAATCTTTAACCCTTATCTTCTGAATATCTCTCCCTTCATTTATAAGGAAAAGTCACATAATAGTTTGTATCTATCGCATCCTATTAGTAGCACCCATTGGGCATCATTTACACGCCCTATGGGGGCCGTGTTGAAGTGACAACGCCTGGTTTCTTCCTGTAATTTCTTCTTCCTTCAACAGACTTCACGGGAGGTGTGATGTAATCTTTGTCTCTGTTCTGAATTTCTACTTTTAATGTGTGATTATTTAAAACAATTGCAATTTGTTTAGTATTGCAATTTTATACTGATATTTTTTTTAAACTTTGCTAATGGAATTTTAAAGATTTTAGACGTAATAATTTTTTTCATCTTCTTATCGGCGGTTTACCACTGTTGGTTGAGGTCAATGATATCCCCCATGACAGTTTAGACATTGTGATTAGATTAGAAATACTCACGTGGGTATCTTTGAAGTTATTATTTACTTATTATTGCCTCGTCTTATCAGTTTACCCTGGATAATGTTTTTAAGTTCTTCTACAATACAAAGTATCAAATGTTCAATACACATGCATGTTTTCGCCATACATTGTCAATTTATTATACGGTTGTTGTAAGCCCCCATTATTAGCTGTATGCCCCGCCCCTTTTTGAGACCCTGCATCCACGCATGCCTTCAGGATTAGTGGCGTTATGTATCCAAAGGCCTATCGCTTTTGATAAAAATTCTATTAGGCCAAATCATTTTTTTCCAACGGGGAAATACGTGATACACGTGTAAGCGGGGACCAAATTGCACAAATACAAAATATGGTATCTAAAAGAGGCCTTACAAATCGGGCAAAAGTTCATAACCCTATGCGAAAAAATCGTTTAAAACACAACCCGCTGCAATAACCCTTGTATAGTTTGATATCTCAAAATCCTATTAAAAATTAATGGGTTTTACAATAGGAAAAACAAAGAAAATTAAAAATGTCAAAATTTACAAAATGTGACCAATTCCAATGCATTCTGCAAATCCAATATGGCCGCCATTAACATAAAATGCAATATCACGTTTTTCAAGAATTTGTGTGTGCATGCTTTTTTGTTTGTTTGTTTGTTTGCTACATTTCTTTACCCAGGGTCTGCCCAAACAGTTTAAAACTGGTTTCCATTGGGGCCCTGCATACAATACAAATGACTGCACACATGTACAAGTACAATACATTAGAAATAAAATACAATAAAATAAAAGCATATGGGATTAGTGCATAATTGTTAAGCAACTGTTATAAATATTGTAATTACTAATTACTGCAAACAATGTCATTTTTTCTGCAAGGATGTCAGCAACATTTTACCTTTCCATTAAATAGCGTCATATGATCTGGTTATAGAGAGACCATTGTGGCCTACAATTACCCCAGTTATTTCTTGATATTTTAACAATGTCATGCCATAACAATATTAAAACTAAAAAATAAACAAATAATTAAACAAATAAAATAAAACAAAATAAAAATAACTAACAGACTTACGATTATTTGGAATGAACAATAATGGGCGATTTTGAAGGTTTCCAGGGGGATGGGTCATTAGTTCAGCCCCCAACCATAACGCAACATCAACGCCAATGGTTATAACCCCCCTCCTTTAAAAAAAACAAAAAAACATCCTGGATTCGCTGATGGATTGTATCTGCCTTTATTCTACTTTTCATTACAAAATGACCCAAATTGTGGTAATAGCGCCCTCCAGCGGTGATCTAAGGGACGTCACATTATTATCTGTGCTCATTTTGATGGCCAACGGATGAAACTAACTGTTTACTGGGGATAAAATACTATTTTGGACAACCAGAAAATGCTAAAACATTGATATATCTTAATAGGGTTAAATCGTTTGGATAATAATTCGTACAGTTTCTTTTAGGACAGGTAGACATGTCCCTCCAATATTTAGGGCGGTGAGGGCGTGGTAACGGCAATAATCGTCTCCACTAAATCAAACTGTGCAGAACACACATACTAATACATTTGTTTTTGTCTTTGGCGTTTTCCAGGCAGTTTATTGTTTATCCATCAGTTACATGTCAAAACACACACTCATACTGAACAAAGGAAAGAACAAGTGCATTACAAATTAAAAGACAAATGTTTTGAAATTTGGTTTAATGCAGTTCGTAAATTCGATTTCACGTTTAAACATCTTTGTAATCAACAGCAGTGTTTGGATTAAATGCGTTGATTAATTCTGTATTTGTACACAATGAAAGAGGTTATTATTATTAAGAGGTTAACAGTGTCAAAATTAACATCATTAATGTTATAGCCTACCATAAATTCTTTCAACTTAATGTCTTGCTTGATTTGTAAATTTAGATTCATGAGATATAGCCAATGTTGTTCCAGATTTGTTTCAAAAAACTTGCCGGAAAGCAAAAATTTACTGAGGTCATTGTGCACATTACATATAAATAAACGAGTAACTTAAATTCCATGTTATAGTCAATTTCATTTGATTTGGAAGGATTGATGTTGTACGTTACTTTTAAACTACATTGTTTATATATATTTATAGGTAGTTTTGTAATGTTAAAGTTCCTACCTTGTTTCAAATTAAAGTCATGCAGGAGTTGTAAGATGGTTTTCCGATATAATATGCTTCACCTCTACTGACATGTTTTTTAGTCTTCACAAACAAATTATACACCGTCTTTGATTTCAGATCAGCTGAATAATTATCCAAATTCAGAAATATTTCGTTATAAATGGGAACATTGAATTGAGTCAATTTGGCAATTAGTTTCTTGATCCAAATCTTAGGTATTGCTTTTCTGATCTGATACATCTCACTTACACACCTAAACGCTCAGTATGGTTCACAACCCATTTTATATCAACATAATCACAATTAGTAAGAAATTAATACACAGGCTGGTTTATATTTTAGTCTTAAAAGGGGAAAGGGATGAAGGGAGAAGAGGAAATGGTACATACATTGTTCTAAGCGGGAGGGAATTACCCCCACCCGGGCATGCATGTACGAATTTAACTCACTATAATTTTCACATCTAACCCCCACGCCCCCACTCCTCTGTTGAGAGATGTACGAGATCCACCATTTTATGGGGGTGGATAAGAACCCTGTGGTTGCACGCCTGCCCCCGTTGTGTATATACTTTTTCTCGAATTTTAAAAAGGAAGAACCAATTCATTACAAGAAAACGCCGCCACTGCCAGTGTAATATCCGTTCAATATTTCCATGCATGATAATCAGTTATGACATGACTGTTTTATTAAGCTACTAACCATATTTCTTACCCACCAGATTCAACCATTATACTACCGTTTTCAAACTACAGCAGAAACCGATGCAGCATAACTGGGGTCATTCAGTAAGGGGTACTTGGGGAACTGGGATTTTCAGGGGGCGCATCAAGCACATTTGTAGAGGGAACTTGTGTTTTGCTTAGCGAATCAGAAATCTTAGCACATGCCCCCCCCCCGCCCATCTGCTCATACACTATATCTAAAACCATGCATACAATTCTAAAACAATAAATGCATCCCATAATCGTTTAGCATCATTACGTAAGAGGCTTATTAGCCTCTATTTTACATCCGGGATACGCACTGCACACTAAGAAATAATGGTTCAAATCTGCTCCCAAATCGTTAGCAGATTTGCACCCTCAGAGGAGCAAATATACCCTCAAAGGAGCAATTCTGCACCCACGGGGGTACTGCTATTGTATCAACGATATGCACCCCTATGGGTGCAGATTTGAACTATTATTTCTTAGTGTGTGCCCGGGACAACGCCGCTGGTTTCGCACTGAATTCACCGATTGTATGTAATGGATTTTTAGTTTATTATGCATGGCATTGGACTCAATGAAATGTGAACAAATACAATGTGTTTTTGTTCTAGATATTATAATTGTCCATACACACACGATACGAACCCAGTTTGGAAATAATGTGATCAGCCTTACTCTTGAATCCAGGGCATAAGTGTTCAAAATGACACCCCACTTATTTAGAAAAAAACAGACCAAACCGAACCGGACCGAACTAAACAAATATACATACATCTGATCCTTCTCTTTCTACAGGTGGCTGGTGTGTACGGTACAACAATCAGAACCAATGGATTCGTGTGGACCTGCAAGAGTCAGTTACAGTCATTGGCATCATCACACAAGGGCATGCCCGTGATGGGTATTGGACGCAGTCATATAAAGTAAAGTACAGTGGCAACGGGGCTGATTGGATCTACATGACTGGAGCCGATGGTTTACCATTGGAGGTTAGCAATATGGTATAGGCCTACTTCCACTGTTTCCAATTTTCCAATAAATCTTTTCGACATTCGCATTCATTCATTCATTCATTCATTCATTCATTTGTTAACACATATTCCATTGCATTTCAGTCTACTTAGTGATAACAAACAATGTAAAAAATAAGTTTACTACAACCAAGTCGACATTAATATTGGGATTGTAATATGAAAAAGTTATATTCACAAATTAATAATGGCGAAAGATAACTGCTAAATCAGCGAAAGCGATAACCTAATCCTCATCTTTGTCAAAAATTACCTGCTACATCTCATCAAATGTGAAAATAAGCTGGGAGATAACATTTGAAGTTATTAAATGTTTCCAAAAATTGTTATTTTAAAACAGTAGAAAACAAGTACATTTAAAAAATGTATTTTTAAGCCACATCCGTCATAATAACTTGCCCAAGTTGGATTCTGGATCCGTCTTGGTACTACCGAAGAACACGAACGTGAAGGTCATGTTGATGTTACATAACTACCACGAACAATGGCAAATAAAATCCCTGATGTCTTCTTGTGTCTATAACCAAACATGACGTAGTATACATTGTAAAGGGTACTTCAATTTATAGATGGTTTATCTATGTGAATCTATGTAAACATGTACCGACTTTCTGGTCGCTCATAATGTAGACCGAGATGCAATGCGAATATCGAAAATGTTTATTCCCCATAAAAACGTCACTTGAATTGAATAGATTTATTCTGGTTTATTTTTATTTTGTTACCTTGGTCCAAGGATTTACAGTTGTCATTTTCTGACAATTATGCCACTGAACTGCACAAGGGGCGCTTGCCTGACGAGTAATAATAATAATAATAATAATGTAGACTTATATAGTGCACGTATCCACCAAACTGGTGGATACACCAAACTGGCGAATGACATTATTACCCCTGCTCATCAGGCGCATAAATCATTCCTGAAACCATCTCAGCTCCCTGGGGAGTATACAGCTCAATTGCTGTCATTACAGCGCATATGGGCTAATCAAACACAACAACCAACAACCAACAACCAACAACCAACTCTGCCCTCACATTTACCCCTGGGTGGAGATAAGCAATTATAGTAAAGTGTCTTGTTCAAGGACACAAGTATCCCGGTCGCGGTTGGGATTTGAACCCACATTCTGACGACTCAGCCATCAGAACACAAATCCAATGCACTAAACCTCTCGACCATGGCACTCCTGTAGTATAGATTTGTTTAAAAAAATAGTTTTCAAACTTATCATTGTCTGAAAATTATAGGATTCAGACATTAAAGGGACAGTATCGTCACGATCAACAGGACATGGAATCGGAGTGCATGTTTTAGATTAACTCAGTGATTGAAAATAATTCCCACATAGTAAGGTAATATTACCATTCTTGTTGCATACATGAACCAGTAATTTTCAGTCACCGTGTTCATCTTAGCTAAGACATCGATTCCATGCCCTGTTGAATGTCTACTCTGTGCGTGACGATACTGCCCTTTAAATGTTTAAAACCTCTTCCCCTTCCTGAAATTTCAGACATTTTGTCTCTGAGAAAAAACGATATATATATATTATCAGTTAATAATGATAGCATCATCGCTACATAATATTTCATCTACCATTATGCACCTATCAATTGTTTCCCCCACCCCTCCCGTGGGCCACCTGTCTCTTGATGTGGGGATTGGTAAATTGGAAATGTTCATTCCCCCACATATGGGGCACAGTGTAATTGACAATACCCTCACACCATAGGTGGGGATCTCCATTGGCCTATCAAATCACTGCGCTTGAGTATGACCAAAGTCCCAACCCTTGGACAACGAAAAAGGTACCAAATCCCCATGTATCCCGATATCAATACACGGGGTGCCCTGGAGGAGAGGGTTGGGGAAAGCAATTATTGATAGTTACTTTTCCTTAATCTCATTAATTTCACTGCAAACATCTCGAGAAAAATTATTGCAAGACACCTGTTAAATATGCCTTATTTTAATTAAAATATACATGTATCTGTTTGTTTTTGTTTGTCTTCAGTTTCAGGGCAACACGAATGGAAACGCAGACGTAACTGTCTACTTTCCCGCAGCTCTGCAGACTAGATTCATACAGATAGAACCCGTCACCTGGAATCTTGTGATATGTATGCGCTTTGAACTACTCGGATGCAGAGGTAATGTTTCCATTTATGTATATGTATAGGTTCCTATGAATTAAAGTATTGTGCAGATGAGTGGCAGCCGCAAAGGTAAAGTGATTTTTCACAAAAGTTGGCGGCGGCACACTCCAGTCAGAACCGTATTATACAGAAAGTGTATGCATGGGAGATACTCTGGAATGAAAATGGGTGGTTAACGCTTCAGCTAGTCTTAGTTTATAACTGTGTTTGTATGTTTATGATCCACGATCCTACGGCGCTACACGAACGCTGCAATCACGAACTGCTATCACACACACGAACCGCTATCAAATACAGTCTTGGGAACTTCGAATAATCTCCCACCGAAAACGGGGGAACAACTACGCATGCGTCATTTTGAAATGCTAGCGCGGCTTACATTTTTGGTGCGTACGCGCATAAACAACAACGGACTGTCGTGTTCACTAATTGACAAATTCACAGCAGTCCCTTGTTGTTTATGTGTTGTTTTTAGCGTTCGTGTAGTGCTGTTAGATCGTGTATCAAAACATACAAACACAGCTTTGAACCACGACTACGCTTCAGCACGATGCTGTTTGAACATGGTGCATTTTATATTTTAAGATGTTTGAATTAAAATTCAGCTATGATGATGGCAAACCATTATGACAACTTTTGATGAAGCCCATTTTTCTTAAAGATTGATGTTTATGTTTTTCCACAGCAAACTAATGCAATCACCTGCTTCAGTGAAGACGATCTGAGACGTTTATTCACCAGTAGTCGTATTGGTAGTTCTAGTGAGGGTGGGGGGAGACAACAGTCAACAGCCTAGTACAACAGTCAAAAATGTGCCCATATATATGAACATATGATGTCACACTGCAAAACCACGCATCTCAGTGTTACCCTAAGTGTTAACCCCAAACACTCTCCAGCTCGTCAATTTATAAAGACTGGTTTAAGAGTCTGGTAAGATAAGGAATAGGACTGTTCCTAAATGTTAAATATTCTTCAAAAATACGACAAGATGTGAGATTCATAGTGGGAGAATTTGTATATTTTGTTTAAATTTATTTATTTATTTTATTTGTCTTTCATTTTTATGTATTTTTGGGGGAGCCATTCTCAAATTTATTGCAAAGAGAGGTTCTTCTTTAAAGCATAGTCATACCTCCACTCCCACTTTTGTTTGCCATGCCATCTTAAAAATAGACATATAGTTGTGTCTCCCATTTTTCAGATTTATTTCGAATTTTTAAAAGAGAAAAACTTAATTATAGGCAATACCATGGATGTCCAATAATTCATAAAAGTTAGCTGTTTACATTGCATTTGCAATTTAATTCATTTTCGATTGTGTAATCGTGCAGTGAATCGTGTCATTTGAAGTTTAACATTTTTAATTATTCAGTATTGTATTTAAAGTAAACTTGATTGAACCAAGGAAATATTTGCAATATTTGGTGTTAGCTGTTTACATTGCATTTGCAATTTAATTCATTTTCGATTGTGTAAGCGTGCAGTGAATCGTGTCATTTGAAGTTTAACATTTTTAATTATTCAGTATTGTATTTAAAGTAAACTTGATTGAACCAAGGAAATATTTGCAATATTTGGTGTTTGTGTAATCGTGCAGTGAATCGTGTCATTTGAAGTTTAACATTTTTAATTATTCAGTATTGTATTTAAAGTAAACTTGATTGAACCAAGGAAATATTTGCAATATTTGGTGTTAGCTGTTTACATTGCATTTGCAATTTAATTCATTTTCGATTGTGTAATCGTGCAGTGAATCTTGTCATTTGAAGTTTAACATTTTTAATATTCATTATCATATTTAAAGTAACTTGATTGCACCAATGAGCCTTTTAATTGTTTAATGTTAGCTGCTTACATTGCACTTGCAGTTTCATTCATTTTCAATCGTGTAATCGTATCATTTGACGTTTAATATTTTAATACCAAGTAGTATTTTTAAGGAAACTGGGTAGAACACAGAATCAGTGGCGTAACTATAGGGGAACGTGCCCCCCCCCCTCCCCCCAGCAGAGGTCTGTGCCCCTCGGGTGCTCCTCATTCAGAATTTTTAAAAAAAGGTCCCTATTTGAGACTGCAGGATTCAAGTATTGATATACCCCCTAGAAAAAGTGGTACACCCCCGAGTTCCTCCTGAATATTGGACCCTAGTTACGCCACTGCACAGAATCTTAAACATTGTTTATGTTAGCTGCTTATATTACACAATATCAATCATTTTCGAGGGTGTAAATTGTGTCTTTAGACGCTTTAACTTTTTGTGTGTGTTTTAAGCTTTACAAGTTTTAATGTTCACTTTTCAAATTACGTTTGCAATTTCACTATTTTTCACACTGCCTGAAGTTAGAGTAAGTTTAAACTGTAAGATTCATGTGAACTGTAAGATTCATGTGAACTGTAAGATTCATGTGAACTGTAAGATTCATGTGAAAAAGTTTAAGGCCAAACAAAAGTCTCCTGTTTCTGATCTCTTTTTCTATAAAACAGTGTCCAATTGCAGCCAAAATTGCTGGATCGATTGGAATTATGCCATGCTGTGCTTTAAACGACTTTTTCACATAGGGGTATGAATGCTTGCCCAATTTCTGAGGCCGCTCTTAGACATCATACTTTGTATATGGGAAATTTGGTTCCCCGTAAACAATGTACCACGTATTTCCCTGTTGGCCAAAAAAGGGATTTTTTTAAATCCTACCGATGATCAGAAACCGGAGACCTTTTTGGCCTAATGAAAATGAATAACATTAAAGACAATAATCCACTTTAGTTAAAATGTCTGTATAATATCCATCCATACTTTATAAGACTCAGCTTATTTCATTGGATTGTTAAAGAGGAGATCTAAGCGAATAATAAATAATCTACTTTTCTCCCATTTGTAGAGAGTCATAAGGAAACTCAACCCAAGGAAAATATATTGTAAAAAGTAAATTTGTCTGAAACCCCTTTTGTCTCCAATTCAGAATAGGTCCACTGAGGAAAAGACAAAGGATCCCTGATACGTTGACATAATTATACAGCGCAGATATTTTCGGTAATATTTATAAAATCTTTGCCAATACTTGAGTGGCTTTTCAAGGCCGACATCAGGAAGGAGATTTTTAAAACGTAAGAGGGATATTTGTTTTCCTCCAGGGGATTTTTTCTGAATTTGAGAGTTTTGGGAAAATGAATTTTTACAATAATCTATGAGTTTAGAGAATAAAACGTATGTTGTTTAGTTTGCTTATTGTACAACCTTTCTAAATTGGGGAAAAGTAAGATATTAATATTTGCCGAGAGCCCCTCTATAACAAGAAATACGAATAATGTATTCAGATGGTTCGTATTTATCCCAATTTTCAATTTCTGTCTTCGGAGAAAATTGGAAATTATACCAGTGTTGTGAAAACAATGGAAGAATACACTGACACCACTGGTGTAATTTTAACACTCTAGTTTGGTTTCAGCGAGTACCGGGTATATCTGTAGTTTCAATAACAGTTCTTTTGATCATGTTTTCTAATTATATGATGGTAGAGAATATATTTTGGCCAAGTGGAATGGTTAACAGACCTATAGATTGGTCTGTAAACGTGGCGCGTGGAGATTTTATTTTTTATTTTATTTTTAAATAAGCTTAAATCAAATTCGACATACAGTTATAGTTATACAAGAAATGTGTATTTCGGTGTTTATTTATTCGAATAAATTCAGCATAGCATATAGAAACTGTTCATGTTCTCGTTGTCATTTCTTGAAAGGATTGTATACAGAGTTCTTTGCCATTTCCCTAATCTGCTGTGAACCACTGATTGGCCCATTAGGGTCACTGATATAGTGTCTATTGCCTATATCTGTGCATGACCTGGTCATACCTAATTGTGGCTATTGTTCACCTTAACACTTTATAAAAAATAAATAAATAAATAAATAACACCCCCTTCAAAAAATGTTTTAAATATATTTTCTCAAAATCTAGATCCTATCATCAGTATATATATATATATACATGTATATCTAATTAGGTAAAATAAATTTGAGCAAAAATACATTTGAGGGAATGTAAAACATTTGTACTGTTGACCAGACTGTTTTTATGAATAGACTTACTCTTTTTGAATCCAATAATACACCCATCACAACTTCTAAGTTCCCGCTAATATTTTTTTAGAATATCTCAACAAGTATTGCATTGAAAGGCACGGCGTGTAAGGTTGTATCGTTGTCACGGTGAAATTACTAGGTACTGGATATTTTTCAAATATCTCATGACCATAAGGTACATGCATCATGAGTTTTGTGCCATAAGATACTAAAGGTTCAAATAATATTAGCATTTGTATGTAACAACTTTGATAACTGACATTACGCCTGTTTGGGCAATGGGCGGATAGTAAGTTTCAACATATAAAGGGCTATTCACCGTTACCTATTCAACAAAAATTAATGACCCCTCCCTTTCGCCTGCTTTAAAAACAAAATAGGGCTACCCTGCGCGGAGGTAGCACATCTACACGGTGTAGTAGGTCAACGAACTTTCTGTAATTATTCCTTAATTAAAGGGTGAAAAAATTCAATCCTTCGTAAGTTCCTTTCAATCCCCATTAGAAATAATGTGTTAGAAGCTTAAAGTACTGGGGAAGTTCGTTAACCCCTTTAAGCCAGCCGCAAGTGCCATGCCTGAGGGGTCCCTATGGGATTTGTGTACACACTAGACGTTGGGGTTCACGAAGGTCGTAAACGCAGGCTGATTACCATCAGATAACATGCCTGCTGCGGTCTGGGAGACATCTCAAAGGCCTCTGTGATGGCCATTTGACAGGTCTTAGGTATTTCGACCAATAAAAACGTCTATGTTGGGGGGGGGTTTGATATTGGGGGATGGCTGTTGGGGGGGTCGGATGATGGCGGTATCTGAGTGATTGGTGATGTTTTTCGATAGGAGGTCGTTTTTTATGAATGGGCCATGGGTTTGTATACATGGCAGGATAGTGTATGTATAGACTGGACTACTATTGAGTGAATAAAGTACAGATTTTGGGTTTAAAAATGAGTTTTTTTAATGAAAAATGAGGTTTTTTAGTGTTAATTAGGTAATTAATTTTCTAACATTTTCCCAAAATTTTTTTTTTATAGAAAACATCTCTAGACCCTCTGAAACAAGTTAAAACTATTAACATTGGGAAAATCACTTCATTTACCCATGTAATTAACGATTTTACAACCTACTACACGGTGTAGATGTGCTGCCTACGCCGCGCTGAAATGAATATCGGACGACGCGCAGGGTAAAGGGATCGTACGTGTTTTAAACAAAGTGACTGATATTTTATTGAAAACAAATAAGGTTTGAAGTTATCTAGACATCAGAATAAGTTACTAATGCTGCTTACTATTGTCCTATGCTAACAACAATTTCAACCATCTGTCAATAACCGTGGATACGCCCCTGACAAACATGTTTTAAAACAAAATAATATGAATATGAAGCTTTTACATGGTTTACAAAGTATCTATAGCCACTTTGTCAGATGTACACTTTCGAGCAGTTCTCAACCGCCCATCTAATGTCAATGAAGAAGTGATAAACAGTCTACCATAAGCTGAAGTAAATCATGACCTTGATGCAGTGTCCACACTCGAAGAAACCATCAGTGTATCTCTCAGCTCTCCAATGGTAAAGCTCCCTGTATAGATGTCATCCCTGCAGAGATATACAAAGTCTGTGATGTACCTATTGCCATAAAACTCACCGAGCTCTTCATAATCATGTGGAGAAAAGAAATCATCCACAAGTTTTCAAAGATGCAGCCATCATCCACATCTACTGGCGTAAATCCGTGATGAAAAGTGGGTGTGATTTTGAAATTTGGGTACACGGTATAGCTTGACGTTCTGCATGTGTATTTTTATTACAGGCATGGAAAATTCTGGGGGAATGATCCTATGGATCGAAAAGAGGGGGATATATCCTCCTCCCCGACCCAATCCTCACAGGATTTACGCCCGTGCTGGGTGACTACCTGGAATGACAAGGTTTACCACTGTAACATGCATAGGCATGGATACATGTTTCAGGGTTTCTGTCAAGCGCCCAAAGGGAAAAGATATGTGGTCCAATCTTTCAAAATGAGTCAGAAGTATCCAGAGTTGTTTGTGTTAATCATGTCATTGCACGTGAATACAATTTTATATCACCCCATGTTAATTCACAAGATACTGACATATTTTTGGTTGCAAATTTAAGATGATAATGGGCTTGTTTACTGAACTGAATTTTTTTTTTTTTTACAAATTTCCATATTACTAAATTTGCAGGATTCGTTGACATACTGACAATTTTAGAGACTCAGTTTTTATAATAACTTCAAAATTGTTTGAGTTTATTTCAAACAGCAATAGTCATCAGTTCACCAAAATTGCATGTTTATTAAAGTAATATTGTGCCACTTTGGCAACAATGGTTATTATGTAACATTCCTTTCCAGTCTAAGATCTGCATTGTTATAAGGACTACAGCAATATTGTACATCTCTTTATATTGTTTTGATACGAATATTTTGAGAAATGTGAAATTGTTTGCATGTTGTTCATCTTTCCTGAAGAAAATAGCAACGTCCTATTGAAATTATCGGTAAAATATCGGTGAATATCGGTAAAAACACTGGCGGTAGATCTTTAACTATCGCGTGGGCCCTATATTGATGGTCATTGTGTCTGTACGCCTACGTTGTAGATAAATCTATTTTTGAACATTGTAGAATTCGCTGACAACAGTAGGGGCGACTAAGCTGGGTCAAGCATTTTTCTCACTTGTTGCTGGTGTTTTTAGCTCTTAGCCAAAGCTCATGATCATTTTACCAGCTACTTATTATACAAAATATTAAACACTTTCTCTGAAGTTGGATAGGGTCCTACCCTCCCCTGCCATTTCAAATGAGACACACTTTTATTAACTGCTTTTTGGTATATTGGGTTTTGTTAGATCCACCTCTGGATGTATTTGTCATCGTAGGTCTGTTCTTCAGCGATTTCCAATACATGCGTGGAATTGTGTTTTCTCGTTTTTGCACCAATCTTAATTTTGTGCAAATCAATATAAAAACAGGAACTCATATTTTGACAATTACGCCCAGAGATGGATACAACAAAACCCTGTACAGATCGTAAATATGTTGTATAACCATCGAATGCGCTTTAATAACTCTCTCCAAAATTACATGTTTATTGAAGTAATATTGTGCAAGTACGACAATAATGGTTATTAGGTAACATTCCTTTCCAGTCTAAGAACTGCATTGTCATAAAGGCTGCAGCAATATTTTACATCTCTTGATATTGTTTTGATAATAACCAAGCACTAATAAACGAAACAAACCCGTCTTGTTTTATTTATTGTTATCGGTTGTTTTCAAGCAATATCAGCCATTGTTGTGTAAGGGCGCACAACCATTGACCAATCAATGATGGGATGTAAGTTGGAGCGCCAAACTGAAAAGTCAATGTCAAAACCGTCACACCTCTTCATCAAGAATGAGAAACAGTTTTAGCCAATCAGAGTGGCGATTTCCATTCGTGTGGGAGGACATTTACCAATCAAAATGTAAACAGTGCTATGCATAATGCATGGCAATACATCAACCAATCAGTAAATGAGCAATAAGCGACTTGCATCTTATGGTCCAACATGTAAGCTCTATACCCTAATATATAGCTGCGTGCCGTCAACAAGCTTCGTGACATTCTCAATTAACTTTCATCTCAACAGCCATTGATCTTCTGATGTAGAGAAAACTGACAAACATTCGAGTAGTAGGATTTGAATTTCTCCTTGGTTATAAGGAAAACGTCTATCATGTTATTTGAAACTGCTGAATGACTTTGATTTTGGAAAGGGCAACGAACAGACGAAAATTATATTTGAATTGTTTCATCTACCATTGTTTCTGAAAACTGCTGAATAAATTTGAGTTGAATACATTTCGAACAGTTTCGTTTATAGATTCGACAACGATGAAGCAAATACAAGACGTTGTAATAAGGAGCATTCCTTATTTCAAATATATCAAAATGATTATAGCTTTTATAATGTTGATGATCGTAGCAGACGTGGACTCCGTTGGAAGTCATTGTGGTCGGCTGGAACACAAACTGTTCGTTGCAGAAAACAGAGTCCTCAAAACTTTGTTTACAAGAATAAAACTCAACACAATCATGTCATTTGTGGACGAGACTGCAGCATGGATAAGGATTGTAAGTCATTCAATTTCTATGAATTCAATCAACTATGTGAGCTGAGTAACTCGACAAGGGCTGAACATCCAGAAGATTTCTTCGAAGTACAAGGAAGTCTTTACTTTGATGTAGATGAGGACACACCTCTGTACTCATTGCCTGACAGTTCACCAATCGTTATCGATCCACATAGAAGTTGCAAGAAGCTGTTGGAGGTAGGTTACGGCATGAGTGGTGTGTACACAATCTATCCTGGTGGATTTATCGAAGGTCTGCGTGTTTACTGCGACATGGAAATTGATGGCGGGGGATGGATTGTGTTCCAACGACGGCAAGACGGCAGCGTGGACTTCTACCAAAATTGGACTGATTACCAAGCAGGATTTGGAGATCTTTCTGGTGAGTTCTGGCTTGGCAATGAGAACTTGGTGAAGCTGACCTCTGACGCTTCCCAAGGGGCTTGGCAGCTCCGCATAGATCTGGAAGACTGGTTCGGAAATATGTCGTGGACGAAATACAACGACTTCAACATACTGCCAGATAACTATATTCTACACGTTGACCAATAATGGTTACAGCAGCCCTGCAGGGGACGGGCTTTCGTATCATTCGACAAACCCTTTTTCCACCAAGGATCAGGACAACGATGGAGACTCAACTAAGCACTGGGCACAATATAATGAAGGCGCTTGGTGGTTAGCAGCAGCAATATCACATTTGAATGGTAAATATATGTCAAATTGGCGTACTAATTATAATAATAAAGGAATAAAGTGGTATTACTGGTTAGGAAATACAATTTCTCAAAAAACAAATGCAATATGAAAATGCGTGAAACTGGTGTATAATAAATTAGTTTTTTCGGGATGGAACGCCTTTTCTATGAAATAATTATTGACATAAGGCAGTTTTGATAAATGAACAAAATATATATTAGAACAAATACACATAAACAATTAAATCAACACTTGTTAGATTAGGCCTTTACCAGTAATTGGGCTACCTGAATAAAAAAAAATGGCCGAATTACATTTTAACTTTGTTACTAATAGTGCACACTCCCTCCCTTTATAAATCACAATAATGCATTTCTTCCTTCCTCACCTCCCCTCCCCCTTCCAACCTTCCATCCTTCCTTCCTTCTTGCCTTCAATACACAAATTGTTTTAAGAATCAAGAATCAAGAACTTTTTGCCAATCAATTTGGTTTGTAATTGTTCATTCATAGTGAGAGCAGTGTTTTCAGGTTGCCCCGAGGCCGATGTCATAGCCACCGATCCGATGGTCATCTTTACGATCCCCAATGCCACAGATTACTACACCGGCAAGCCACTCACCGTGTCGTGCAGTCAAATGCCGGGGACGGAATTCACCAAGAACAGCACGGTGGTGGTGAAGTGTACGGCGAACGATGCTGAGGGGCACGTGGCATCACAAGTGTGCTCCTTCAACTTTCAGCCGTGTAAGAAAATCTATTAAATAAAACACAACTTTATTATAACCTTAAAACTTGAATTGAAGTTGGTATTGGTACCGATCATCCTAAGAAATTATTTTTGTCTGACTTTCTGTAATTGAAATGTATTACAAATTTGAAAATTTGGCTGTGATCCATTTTCCTCCATTAGAATGAATACAAACGTAAATGAAATACGCTGAAACTTTAACATGTTGGTTTATTATACATAGCTATTTTATTCTGGATGCATTTTAAGACATTTCACCCATGGTTGGATCTACAAGGGGGTCTAGACCCTGCTCCTTTATGGATGCAGTGACAGACATGTTACCCAGCCAGGGTACGAGACGAAATTCACTCACCGAAAATATCTGCGGTGGTTTGACTGACGACAACATTTGGCATTGTATACTCGCCATTATGATTTTGGACTTTTTTACACAAGCTTTAATTGCTTCTGACTAAATTAATTAATCCAGCCGCAAATGTAAGTGAATTCCGTCCACCATATTGAGAGGGGATCGAGTATACATAATACAGGTTAGCTCAAAAACGGAACGGCATACTTCCACTACCTTAGACTCAAACCACCTGTACCAATGGATGGAGAATCTTTTTAAAAGAAAAATGATACCAAGATCTCCCGATTCGGTTAAGTAGTTCTTGCTCCAGAGCCTATTTTGTGAAGCAAAGTCAGGATCACTTGCCGATTTGTTCCATGCAGAGAGGGGCATGATGGTAGTATAATATAACATAACAATTCAACTTTATTAGTAAACTTAACATCATACATACATTTCTCAATGCCTCTTCCAATCGTTCCTGGAGAGCGTTTAGATTTCTGGCGAAGGGTGTCACATATACGATAGACTTCACATGTCCCCACAAGAAGAAATCGAGGGGCGTCAGGTCCGGCGATCGAGGAGGATATTTGATAGGATGTCCCAACCCCACAACTCTACCAGGGAATAGCTCCTGAAGCATATCACGCACAATCCTTGTCTTATGAGCAGGACACCCATCTTGAAAGCCCCAGTGGTCATTGATGTCCACTCCCAGACGTTCGCATTCAGGCAGCACGAATTCGTTAACAAAATTACCCCCGACTTTGTTTCACAAAATAGGCTCTATAACAAAACCTACTGTACCGAATCGGGCGATCTTGGTATCATTTTTCTTTTAACAAAATTCCCCATGCATTGGTGTAGGTTGTTTGAGTATCAGGGTAGAGGAAGTACGCCCTTTTGGGGGGCCACTCTGTATAGTGGCTATTAATAAGCAATGCAAACAACTTGAGTGAATTAATTATATGAAGTACCTTTATATAACAGCTTAAAGAGGGTAACAGCAATACTAGTCTGCAGAAAAAAACATTGTTCCCTGGAAAGCACTTGTATGACGAGCGAGTGTGTTTCTTTAAGGCGTTCGACTATTCATATTAAAATATTGCATACGTTATCGTTCCTTGTCTCTCAGTATGCTAATATACTAATCATACTGACATATATGAAAACAAAATGTTTCTATTACAACATAAGTCCATTGTACAAGTTGAGCTCAGAAAACACTACACAGGGGCGGATCTATAATTTTGAAAAAGGGTCCAGATAGTTGGAATGTATTGGTGTCATAAGAAACAGTGTAGCAACATTATCCCCCTATTGTTTCCAACGTAGGCTATTCTAAACCGTGTGTTTCATAGAAACATAAATAATATTAGTCGCTTTATTAAAGGCTTATGTCTCTCAAAAAGATCTTTAAGTTAAACAACAACTGGCAGCCACACGTTTGGGGAGGTATGTCAGGACCCCTTGACCCCTGCGGATCAGGGGTTTACAGAGATCTAAAAACAAAACATGAATCTTGAGACTAGCAAGACTCATTCGGAATAATTCTTCAATTCGATAACTTGTACTATTTATCCAACGAACTTATCAGGTGGAAACGTGCAATCCGGCGTCGCCTACTATTCTTATTTGTTTGACTGTTTTTATCATTTAGATTGCCGTGATCCTCTAGGAATGGAAAGTAGGGATATACCTGACAGCAGTTTGTCAGCCTCGTCAAGTTCCTGGCAAAAGAAGCATTCTCGGCTGAATTATAATGGTAAACCTTATCTTCTAAATATCTTCTGCATTCATTTACAAAAAAGGTCATAACCCCCATGACAGTTTAGACATTGTGATTAGTTTATAAATGGTCACGTGGGACCCTGCATCCGCGCATGCCGGTAGGAGAAATGGTGTTATGTATCCAAAGGCCTATCACTTTTGATAACATTTATATAAAATTAATGTTTTCATCCTTTATAAAAAAAAAAGGAGATATTTACAGAAACCAACATGTTAAGAAGAAAATATTGCATTCAGATTATTTGTATTCAATCTGATGTAGAAATCTTGAGCTGATGATCCGTTTGACTTTTAAATGTTGATTCACGTTTTCTCAACAATTGTTGGATGGAATCAATATTAATGTGTTTGGTACCATTATCATCGAATCCCTATGAAGCCAGGGGAACATCTCAATGATTTGTTTTTAATATTCCAAGAACGACTTTTTAAAATGTTATCTTAATGACCCCCTCATACCCAAAACAACGATGATGGGTGTTCATGGTTGCCATGACAACCGTTTATTTTGAACACGTCTAATTGAATTTCCACTTGTTAGTGCTAAGTACCTGATTTTTGATACTGTTAGACATTTATTTAGTTGTTGAGATTGGGGTCATATTTCAAAAATTATTTTGACAAAATTGAGTTTTGTGTCCAATATCCAGTATGGCCGACATTACCTTTTAAAATGCAGAATCACATGTATGTTTTTGTCATTTTCAAGATTTTCATGGATTTATCGGTTCAGTTCCCCCAAACACAATCTTAATAAGAAATTGACGCCGTTGCGATAATTGTCCCTTTAGGTATTTTCATGAATGTCAATTAACAAACCTACACGAATTACCAGTAATAGTGCAACTCTGATTGACAATATATTCACCAATGATTTTTCCAGTCATAAAGCAGGTATTTTAATCACAGATATTAGTGACCATCTTCCTGTATTCATGGTTATAGATAAATGTAAAGCACGAGATCCAAAAGCACTGAATTATACCAAACGTAATTTTAATAAAACAAACATTCGTAATTTTAACCAAGAACTTAATGACACTAACTGGGATTTGTTACTTTCTACAAAAGATGTGAATGAAATGTACGACCAGTTCATAGATTATGTAATAAAACTTTATGACAAACATTTTCCACAACGGGATCTCAAATGCAGAGTTAATAAAGACAAGTCTCCATGGTTAACAGAAGGCATTTACAATTCGGTTAGACGTAAAAATTACTTGTATAAGAAATATCTTAAGAGCCCCACTTTTCAAAACAAATCTTCCTATGCGCAGTATAAAAACGTTCTTACATCCATTATTAGAACAGCTAAAAAGAATTATTTTTGTGAACAGTTCAATAGAGAGAAAAATAATCCTAAGGGTACATGGAAGCTTATAAATTCATTATTATGTAGATCCAAAACTAAATCTAACCCATGTTATTTTGAACAAAATGGCGTGCGAATAGAAAATGATAAAGATATTGTTAGTTCCTTTAATAATTATTTTATCAATATTGGTAATAACATAGCAAAAAAACTACCAATACCTGACCAATCTTTTGAGACCTTTCTTGGTGACAGGTGTCCACATTCGTTATTTCTGGCCCCGATCACTGAAGCAGAAATTGCCATTGTTATTCTTAAACTCCCTTCTGGAAAAGCCCCTGGTTTTGATGGATTAAGCTCTTCTGTTATAAAAGAATCCAGGAATGCTTTAGCAAAGCCACTGACACTGTTATTCAACCAGTCATTTACGTCAGGGATTTTCCCCGACAGTTTAAAAATAGGTAAAGTTGTACCCATATCGATTTTAGTAATTACAGGCCTATTTCGATATTACCTGTGTTATCTAAAGTATTTGAAAAAATTGTTTATACTCGTTTAATTTGCTTCATAAATAAGTATGGGTTGTTATCAGAATCGCAATATGGATTCAGAGCACAACGCTCCACTGAGTTAGCAATTACGAGTGTACTTAATAAAATTATTAATGCCATTGAAAACAAGCAAATATCAATCGGTATTTTCCTGGACCTGTCCAAGGCTTTTGATACTGTTAATCATGATATACTTCTTCATAAATTGGAACATATTGGTGTTCGCGGAATAGCCTTGGACTGGTTCAAGAGTTACTTATCACAAAGAAAACAATTTGTCTCATATAATTCATCAAATTCATTACATAACTCAATTTCCTGTGGAGTTCCTCAAGGTTCTGTATTGGGACCTTTATTGTTCATTATTTATGTTAATGATATATGTAATTCGACTAATATGGTTTCATTCTGTTTATTTGCAGATGATACAAATCTATTATATAACCATGACAATGTAGACATTGCTATTAATAATTTGAATATTGAACTTGTTAAGATAAGCAAATGGCTCTCATCCAATAAATCTGTAAATCTACTTAAGACCAATTATATAGTTTTTAGTACTCGACAGAACAAATACATCCGCAATGCTAATATACGCTTAAATGGTACTACATTGAACCAAGTAAAGAGTACAAAATTCTTAGGAATTGTTATTGATGAGAAGCTTTCTTGGAATAAACATATAGATATGTTGACCAGCAAAATCTCCAAAAACATTGGTGTCATGAACAGATTGAAATGTTTTCTACCCAAACATATTCTTTTAACGTTATATAATTCCCTCATTCTTCCATATATAAATTATGCTATATTAAATTGGGGTAGCTCAACTTCACAATCTAATAAACTTTTTCTTCTACAGAAGAAAGCTGTTCGAATTATTACAAAAAGTTGGTACTTAGAACATACCGCTGCGTTGTTTGCAGAGTTAAACGTTCTTAAATTCAACGACCTATACAATTTAAATCTAGGCAAATTCATGTTTAAGTATAACAATGACCTCCTTCCTACTGATTTCAAAGATTTGTGCACGCTATCCTCATCGGTACATACATATGGCACCCGTGCACAGAACGTCATTATCTAAAAACAGTGTATGTTTTCGTGGTATTATATTTTGGAATCATCTCAAACCGGATCTAAAAGAACCTCTTACACTTGGTTCATTATCAAAAAAACTTAAACAATACTTTTTAAATATGTATATGCAGTAAAAAACAAACCTGATTCAAATTATAATCAAAATGTTATTATTGTTATGAATTATTTAGTAGTCAGGTCTCACATGCCTGTTACATGTCCTTGTCATGTCTAAGTCTTTGTCTGTCATAGGGGAAGATTTAAAAGCATTATGCTTCATTTTCCCCTGTTGATGTGAGTGAGCGCCTTACAAGCAGCAACTCATAACAGCTCTCCAGTTTTTGTGCTAAGTAAGTGTTTTGTAGCTACAAGTTTGTCTTCATTTTTATACTAGTGGATTTCTTATTACACCTGGAATCTACTGGACGTTTTATGTGAGTATTTGTACATTTGTTTTCTTATAATAAGTGAAAAACTGTTTGTTTTTTGTCTGTCTCTGCAGTAAAATTTCACTGTTGAGTGTATACACATTTTGGATCTTCATTTTATTTGTGCAGTCAACTCTGATTTAGATTATAGCCTGTAGCTAGAGATTATAACCTGTAGCTTGACCACAAGCCTTTTGTTTGGATCAACAACTTTGTGATCAGACAATGGAGGTCTACATCCTGTTTATTCTACTCCTGCTATCCAGACCATGGTGTCTCAATGACTCATCAGTAGATGGCTACAAGATGCAATCTACAGATTGTTCAACTAAAATCCGCCATCTTAAATTCTTGAGACGTCCTATATCATACTATGATAATTCATCTGCCACCTTTCACCTGGAACTCTTAATTTCTGGTGACATAAACCCAAACCCTGGACCTGAAACACTGATCAACACACCCACAAAAGCCACTCAGCTCCATAAAATTTCCTACAGCCGTAATGAACTACTCAATCTTCGCAATGCTCCATGTACTGATGTAGCTTTATCTTATTTAGGATTGAGTCAATTGAACTGTCTTGGAATACTTGCTAATCAACCCCAAACATACCGCCGCACACATAGAGGTAAAAAAGCTGGTCGCCGTAGAATGGACGGACTTACACAACTAGCACTCCAGCCTTACCAACCCCCAGCAGTGAACTCAACCACATCAACAAGCGACATTGGCATAACTTCAACTCCAAATGTTCACAATGAGTCTAAACTTCAGCTCTGTGTCTTGAATACTCAATCCATATGTAACAAATCGGATGAATTTGTTGACTTTGTACTTCAAAACAATTTGGATCTTGTTGCCATAACCGAGACATGGTTTAAACCTAATGATGACTTGCCACCCCGTGAGTGTACTCCTGCTGGCTACTCTCTCCATCATATCCCCAGACCAATAAAGACCGGTGGAGGGGTTGCACTACTCTTTAGGTCCAGTTTATCTGTCAGTATGAAAAGTGTTAACATTGACTACCTAACATTTGAATCTCTGCATGCTGAGGTAACGTGCAACTCTAGATCTGTTCGCCTTATTAATATTTATCGACCAGAAAGGGATGTTGATGGTAAACATGTAAACTTCTCCAGTTTTCTGCAGGAATTTGAAAAATTAATTGTCGATTATCTCTTACACCCATCTGACATTATTTTAACCGGCGATTTTAACATTCATATGGACATTATTTCAAACAATTATGCAAATCAGTTTAAAGATCTGCTCTCTGCTCATGGACTTATACAGCACATCACAGCACCCACTCATCGGTATGGTCACTGTCTTGACCTCATGATAACGCGTGAAAATACTTCACCTCTTATCTCGAATATAACTATTCATCCTGGCTTATCTGATCATTATGCAATCATGGTAAATTTGAACCTTAAAAACCTCCCATACCTACCATTTCTGTAACTACTCGCCACTGGAAAAAAAAAATATTAAAGATTTATGTCATGATATTGAATCTCAACTGGAAAATGTAAACCTTGAAGATGGTGAGCTGGATTCTTGTGTCAGTCTATTTGAATCTACTGTCCGTAACATCTTGGATGATCATGCTCCGCAAAAACTCGAACTGTTCAACTCCAATCTGAATCCCCTGGTTCAATGATGATATCCGTGCTGCAAGGAAAATCCGCCGTCAACTTGAGCGAAGATGGCGTGACAATGGGAAATTTGGAGTACATCGGCAAGAATACTGTAACCAACGTGATATTGTGAAGAACATGATTAACCAGGCAAAAATAACTCACTACTCATCTCTTGTGGAAGATAGCTCTGGTGATCAGAAAAAACTCTTTAACATTGTTGAAAAGCTGCTTCATAAACCCAAAGCTCCAGTGCTTCCATCTACACACTCGATCAGGACCTCGCAAATGCTTTTTCAAACTTTTTGTCACAAAAATTGAGAATATCCGTCGTTCTTTTCCCACAGTACCTGCCATTCTATCACAAACACCATCACGCAAGGATCCACAATGTAGACTGTCCATGTTTGAGCCTACTAGTGTTACGGAGATCAAGAAACTCATCATGAAATCGCCATCAAAATCATGTGAACTTGATCCAGTGCCAACTTCGCTAATAAAACAAAATATTGATGTGTTTGCTAAGTATATCACAATTATTGTAAACAGATCTCTTTCTTCCGGTTGTTTCCCTAATAGCCAGAAGGTTGCTCATGTTAAACCACTCCTAAAGAAACCCAATTTGGACAAGGAAGTTTTCAAAGATTACCGACCAGTAGCAAATTTAAAGTACCTTGGAAAAACAATCGAGCGAGTTGTTTCATCACGGATCTCTGACCATGTTCGTGCTAATAACCTGTCGGACACATTTCAGTCAGCCTACAAACCATTTCATGGAACGGAAACTGCTCTTCTTCGCGTCAACAATGACATTTTATCTGCCATGGATGAGGGGAAAATCACTGCATTAGTTTTGTTAGACTTAAGCGCCGCTTTTGACACTGTCGATCATAAAATCCTTCTCTCCCGCCTTCAATATCATCTTGGAATACGTGACACAGCCCTGGATTGGTGTAAGTCCTACCTTTTAAATAGGCCTCAGCATGTTTGTATTGGTAACGCTATCTCCAAGCCTGTTACTCTTGACTATTCTGTACCCCAAGGCTCTGTGCTCGGCCCACAGTGGTTTACTGTTTATACCTTTCCAGTTCGTGATATCATTTTGAAGTATAATTTAAATTACCATGTTTACGCTGATGACACGCAGCTTTACATTACTTTTAAATCCTCTCAAGAACCTGCCGATTCCTGCATTACAACACTGGAGAAATGTATTCAAGAGATTCGAAGTTGGATGAGACAAAACTTCCTGAAATTGAACGATGGAAAAACAGAATTTGTTCTATTTGGATCACGTCAGCAATTGTCTAAAGTTACTCTTCCATTTATTACAATTGGTGACTCGCAGATAACCCCCTCATTACATGCACGTAATTTGGGTGTTATATTTGACTCGACAATGACTTTAAAACCACATATCTCCAACATTGTTCGCATATCATCATTTCATATCAGAAATATAAGCCGAATTAGGAAATACTTGAATAAAAGTGCTGCTGAACAAATTATACATGCATTTGTCACATCACGGCTCGATAACGGGAATGCTCTCCTTTACGGTCTTCCGCAGAATCAAATATCTCGTCTTCAGCACATACAAAACACAGCAGCTCGTGTTGTGACTTTGTCCAGAAAGTCATGCCATATCACGCCAATCTTGAAAGAACTGCACTGGCTTCCTGTTTCACAGAGAATTGTTTTTAAACTTATGCTAATTGTTCACAAATCTTTTAATAACATTGCTCCAATTTATATTTCTGAACTACTTAAAGTCTACACTCCATCACGCAATTTGCGCTCCAGCAACATGTCACTCCTCAAGGAACCAACTTCAAAACGGAACTGGGGTGATAGGTCGTTTTCTGTCGCAGCTCCGAGACTCTGGAATCATCTTCCAATTAAACTCAAATCTTGTCATAGTATAACCAGATTCAAGTCGATGCTTAAAACTCATCTTATGTCACAACTCTTCAAAGATGATGTATATTTGTAATTGCATTGTAGGTACATGTATCTCGGTACATAATTTGTTTTCCCTATGCTATCATTGTATATTGTTTGTATTAATGTTTTTTCTTTGTTTCCGCGCCTTGAGCGCCCAGCAGGGTGGATATGTGCGCGCTAAAAATCTTTATTATTATTATTATTACATGTTGGTAATACTGCCAAGTTCCTATGTATACTGACAAGTTCCTATGTATAAATCCTGTAATTTACACTTAACATATTGTCAACTGTGCTTAATATTAATAATCTGTAATGTACTATTGTACCCATTATGGATTAAGTTGTTGCCAACATGGAAATAAATGTGTGACATTGTATTGTCACGACGAACACAAAAACAATGTTCACTCAGATATTCTAAAGTATTCAAGATGACACACCCCACTTATATAGAAAAAATCAGACCGAACCGAACCGGGCCAAACTAAACCAATATACAGCAATCCGTAGATATCCGATCTTTCTATTTCTACAGGTGGCTGGTGTGCAGTATACACCAATCAGAACCATTGGATTCGTGTGGACCTGCACGAGTCAGTTACTGTCACTGGCATCATCACACAAGGGCATGCCAATAGTGGGTATTGGATAAAGACATATAAAATAAAGTACAGTGGCAACGGGGCTGATAGGATCTACGTGACTGGAGCCGATGGGTCACCATTGGAGGTTAGCAATATGGCATAGGCCTACTTGCAATGATTCCAATTTTCCAAGAATAGGAAATAATAAATTGACTACAAACAAATCGACATAATTATTGTAATAATTATGAACAATTTATTTTCACAAATTAGTAATGGCGAAGGACAACTGATAACTCTGGGAAAGATAACCTGTTCTTCCTCTTTGTCAAAATTTACATAATATCATACTCGTTACATCTCATCAATAATGAAATGTAAACACGATACGAGAGAAAAAAATATGAACTTAAATTTAAATTGAAAACAAAACTCAGGATTTCATGAATTGGTTATTTTAACATGGGTGGGGATCCCTATTGACCAATCAAATCACTGTGCGTGACCACAATCCCGACCCTTGAACAATGAAAACAATACCCAATCCCCATGTGTCCCGTTATCAATACACGGGGTGCCTGGGAGGGGAGGAGTGGGGAAAACAATTGATAGTTGCTTTCCCCAATAATCTCATTAATTTCACTGCAAACCTCTTGAGAAAAAGGATTGTAAGACACCTAAAATATATATTTAGGTGTTCGGTGTATATGCCCGAAACACCTATTGTTTTTGTTCGTTTTTTTAGGCGTTCGGGTATGCACCCGAAACACCTGTTGTTTTTGTTTGTTTTTTGTTCTCCTTCTTCTTCTTCTTCTCTTAGAACATAACACGTAGATGAAACATGAGTTGTGACGTCATCATGAGGTCATCAGATGTTGCATTACGATAAATCAAAGTTTAATATTTAAAAAAATCATATCAAGGGATCTGAAAAATCAATAAATTTCCTGATTTAGTCGGGGAAAATATGTAGTTTATCATGAGTGTAAAGAGTGTGAAATATGTGACATTAGAGACGAGGATATGTTTGAGTTTGATATTTATTTTTATTGAAAACACGACATTTTTGAAAAATTACGCGCAATCCAGAATATGTTATTTCCACCACGTCCGCAATACTCAATCGAGTGGGTGGGGCATAGAAAACAGTCCGGCCGGCGGAACGGTAATACTGTTTGTCGCCCTCTATTTGTCGCGGAGAAACAGATAACACTGTTATGTACATGTTTCTTTACAATGTATTGAGTCATTGCAAAAACTATTTTTTGAGAAAACCTATTCCTCAGCAGCAATAACTTAGAACATAACACGTAGATGAAACATGAGTTGTGACGTCATCATGAGGTCATCAGATATTCAATTACGATAAATCAAAGTTTAATATTTAAAAAAATTATATCTCAACAACCACAAGAGGTAAATTCACAATTTTTGGACCATTGTACATATCGTTAATTGTCAAAAAATATTTGCACAAAGGTGACCCCAATTAGACCTTACTTCCTGTCCAAACCGGAAGTCAAGGTTTAATATTTAAAAAAATCATAACAAAACAACCACAAGATGTAAATTGACATTTTTTGCACTATTGTAGATTGTTAATTGTCAAAAATATTTACAAACACATGACCCCAATTTGACCTTTACTTTCTGTCCAAACCGGAAGTCAAAGTTTAATAAAACAAAAATCATATCTCAACAACCACAAGGAGTAAATTCAAAATCTTTCCACCATTGTATAGATTGTTAATTGTCGAAAAATATTTACACAAAGGTGACCTCAATTTGACCTAACTTCCTGTCCAAACCGGAAGTCAAAGTTTAATATTTAAAAAATCATATCTCAACAACCACAAGAGGTAAATTCACAATATTTGTACCATTGTACAGATCGTTAATTGTCAAAAATTATTTACAAAAAGGTGACCCAATTTGACCTTACTTCCTGTCCAAACCGGAAGTCAAAGTTTAATATTTAAAAAAATCATATCTCAACAACCACAAGAGGTAAATTAACATTTTTTGCACCATTGTATAGATTGTTAATTGTCGAAAAATATTTACACAAAGGTGACCCCAATTTGACCTTACTTCCTGTCCAAACCTGAAGTCAAAGTTTAATATTTAAAAAAATCATATCTCAACAACCACAAGAGGTAAATTCACAGTTTTTGCACCATTGTACAGATTGTTTATTGTCAAAAATATTTACAAAAACATTACCCCAATTTGACCTTTACTTCCTGTCCAAACCGAAAGTCAAAGTTTAATATTAACAAAAATCATCCACAAGAGATAAATTCACAATCTTTGCACGAAGGTACAGATCGTTAATTGTCAAAAAATATTTAAACAAAGTTGACCCCAATTTGACCTTTACGTGTCCCGAACACCTAGTGTTTGTCAATACAAACACCAATCTCTATTTGTTTTTAGGTGTTCGGGTATGTACCCGAAACACCTATTGTTTTTGTTCGTTTTTATTTTTTTTATTTTTTTCTTCTCCTTCTCCGGATAGATTGTCTACAAAAAAACACATACTTGTAAACTTCACATGAACTTGAAACTTGGCAAGTACTTAGAACTTAACGCATAGATGAAATATGAGTTGTGACATCAGATGAAACATGAGTTGTGACGTCATGATGAGGTCATTAGATATCGAATAAGGATAAATCAAATTTTAATATTAAAAAATCATATCTCAACAACCACAAGTAGTAAATTCACATTTTTTGCACCATTGTACAGATTGTTAATTGTCAAAAAATATTTACAAAAAGGTGACCCCAATTTGACCTTACTTCCTGTCCAAAAAAATAATAATGCAAAGTTTCTTTAAAAAAACATTCTGACGTCATCATCACTGCCCTGACAAAACCCGAACACCTATGTGTTTGTAATATAACAAACACTTAAGTCTAATCTTCTTCTTCTTCTTCTTCTTCTTCTTCTTCTCCGGATAGATTGTCTACAAAAAAACATATACTTGCGAACTTCACATGAACTTGGAAATTGACACATACTTAGACCCTAATATGTAGATGAAACAGAATTTGTGACGTCATGGTTACATCATCAGATATCGAATTACTTAAAATCAACGTTTAATATTTAAAAAAATCATATCTCAACAACAACAACAGGTAAATTCACAATTTTTGCACCATTGTACAGATCGTTAATTGTCAAAAAATATTTTCAAAAAGGTCACCCCAATTTAACCTTACTTCCTGTCCAAACCGGAAGTCAAAGTTTAATATTTAAAAAAAATCATAAATTATCTCAACAACCACAACAGGTAAATTCACAGTTTTTGCACCATTGTACAGATTTTTAATTGTATAAAAATATTTACACAAAGGTGACCCCAATTTGACCTTACTTCCTGTCCAAACCGGAAGTTAAACTTTAATATTAAAAAAAATCATATATCAACAACCACAAGAGGTAAATTGGCATTGTTTGTACCATTGTATAGATTGTTAATTGTAGAAAAATATTTACACAAAGGTGACCCCAATTTGACCTTACTTCCTGTCCAAACCGGAAGTTAAACTTTAATATTAAAAAAAATCATATCTCAACAACCACAAGAGGTAAATTGACATTTTTTGTACCATTGTATCGTTTGTTAATTGTAGAAACATATTTACACAAAGGTGACCCCAATTTGACCTTACTTCCTCTCCAAACCGGAAGTCAAATTTTAATATTTAAAAAAATCATATCTCAACAACCACAAGAGGTAAATTCACAATTTTTGTACCATTGTACAGACCGTTAATTGTCAAAAAATATTTACAAAAAGATGACCCCAATTTGACCTTACTTCCTGTCCAAACCGGAAGTCAAAGTTTAATATTTAAAAAAATCATATCTCAACAACCACAAGAGGTAAATTGACATTTTTGTACCATTGTATAGATTGTTAATTATGGAAAAATATTTACACAAAGGTGACCCCAATTTGGCCTTACTTCCTGTCCAAACCGGAAGTCAAAGTTTAATATTTAAAAAAATCATATCTCAACAACCACAACATGTAAATTCACAGTTTTTGCACCATTGTACAGATTGTTAATTGTAGAAACATATTTACACAAAGGTGACCCCAATTTGACCTTACTTCCTCTCCAAACCGGAAGTCAAATTTTAATATTTAAAAAAATCATATCTCAACAACCACAAGAGGTAAATTCACAATTTTTGTACCATTGTACAGACCGTTAATTGTCAAAAAATATTTACAAAAACATGACTCCAATTTGACCTCTACTTCCTGTCCAAACACCTATGTGTTTGTAATATAACAAACACTTAAGTCTAGTTTTTCTTCTTCTTCTCCGGATAGATTGTCTACAAAAAAACACATACTTGTGAACTTCACATGAACTTGGAAATTGACATATACTTAGACCCTAATGTGTAGATGAAACAGAATTTGTGACGTCATGATTACATCATCAGATATCGAATTACTTAAAATCAAAATTTAATAATTAAAAAAATCATATCTCAACAACCACAAGAGGTAAATTTACAATTTCTGCACCATTGTACAGATCGTTAATTGTCAAAAATTATTTACAAAAAGGTGACCCCAATTTGACATTACTTCCTGTCCAAACCGGAAGTCAAAGTTTAATATTTTAAAAAAATCATATTTCAACAACCACAAGAGGGAAATTCACAATTTTTGTACCATTGTACAGATCGTTAATTGTCAAAAAATATTTACAAAAAGATGACCAAATTTGGCCTTACTTCCTGTCCAAACCGGGAGTCAAAGTTTAATATTTTAAAAAATCATATCTCAACAACCACAAGAGGTAAATTCACAATTTCTGCACCATAGTACAGATCGTTAATTGTCAAAAAATATTTACAAAAAGGTGACCCCAATTTGACATTACTTCCTGTCCAAACCGGAAGTCAAAGTTTAATATTTAAAAAAAATCATATCAACAACCACAAGAGGTAAATTCACAGTTTTTGCACCAACAGACGTGAACGTTTGACTTTCTCCAACACTTCGAATTGATGATGTCATCATTTTAACGTCCCGAACACCTGCGTGTTTGTTATCGACAAACATTGCACGTCTAGTTATATTTGTTGTTGTCTGTCTTCAGTTTCAGGGCAACACGAACGGTGACACACCAGTAACTGTCTACTTTCCCGCGGCTCTGCCGACTAGATTCATACAGATAGAACCCATCATGTGGCATAACGGGATATGTATGCGCTTTGAACTACTTGGATGCAGAGGTAATGTTTCCATTTCTATAGGTTCCAATAGGTTACAAAAGTATTGAGCAGAAGAGTGGCAGCCGCAGACAGAAAGTGATTTTTTTTTCACAGATGAAACATGTTGGTGGCGGCACACTCGAATTTATAAAAGACTGTTTTTTATTAAAGACTGGCTTGTGTGTGTTTAAAACTTGTTAACTTAAACATGCAAGCTTTAATGTTCACTGTTATATATTGTGTTTGCAATTTCACTTATGTTCACACTGCCTGAAGTTAGTGTAAGAACTGTAAGGCGCATGTGAAAATGTTTAATGAAAATGAATAACAATAAAGACAATACACTTGACGGTACACTGTTAAAATCGATCCATACTTTATAAGAATCACCTTTTTTTCATTGGTTTGTTAAGGAGGGGCTCTAAGGAAATATGAATAATATGAATAATTCAGAAAAGCCTACTGGGGAAAGATGGCCCCTGCAACGTTGACATATACAACAGCACGGATATTTTTGGTGTTATTTACAAGATTCTTTTGCCAATACTTCAGTGCCTTTGCAAGGGTGACTTCAGATAGGCCATTTGTTTTGGCAGTGGACTTTAGGGTTTTCTGAATTTGAGAAAAAAAGGAGTTCGGAGATAGTGACTTTTTACAATATTTAACTATGAGTTTAGAGAATAAAACATATGTTGTTTACTTTGCTGATTATATAATCTAAAATGGGAAAGGTAAATTATAAATATTTGCTGAAAGCTCGTCAATAACAAGAAAATACTAATAATGTATTCAGATCGTATGCATCCAAATGTACACAGTGGTGTGGACACAATGGAAGAATACACTCACAACACTGGTGTAATTTTATTTTGAATAACAGTTCCTCTGTTCATTTCTTATCTTTAATATTTGATGATAGAGAATATTATTTTATAGTTGGAATGGAGCAAAATAGCACCAGCGTCATTGCCCTTGTTTTCAAAACATATTAAACGAATTCATGGTAATATTGTTGTTTCTAAGAACATAAAAAACGACATGTTTGAAAAAGCCCTCAAAAGCCTATATTTATCTATGAGACTGCTCAACAATGCATTCCTCCTCTCCTCCCTCCCTCCCTCCCTCCATCCCTCCCTCCCTCCCTCCCTCCCTCCCTCCCCCCTCCCTCCCTCCCTCCCTCCCCCTCCCTCCCTTCCTTCCTTACTCCCTCGCCTTCAATTAACAACGTGTTTATTATTCACTGTGAGAGCAGTATTTTCAGATTGTCCTAATACCGATATCATAGCCAGCGACTCGATGGTCAACTTTACGATCCCCAATGCCACCGATGATTACACCGGCAAGCCACTCAACGTGTCGTGCAGTCCAATGTCGGGGACCAATTTCACCAACATCATTACAGTGGTTACTTGTACGGCGAGCGATGATGAGGGACACGTGGCACCACAAGTTTGTTCCTTCAACGTTCAGCTTTGTAAGACAATCTGTTAAAAGGAGTGATATACACCTTTGGTAATCACCAAACTACAAACCAACAAAAACGAAAAACAAAGACAAACAAACAAAAACCAACCAACCAAACAAACAAACAATTGGAGTTGGTTTTGGAACCAAACATCATGGGAAATTATTCCGTCTGACCTGCTGTAAGTTAAATTCGAAATGTAGGTCTTACCACATTACAACGCATATACAAACCAATCTGAATGCAATTTTATTTATATACTATTTATTCGTAAATGACACAAAGAAATAAGGTGGAACATTCACATGTTCGTCGCCTTCAATTAACAACTTGTTTCAACAATCAAGAATCAAGAACATTTTGCCAATCAATTTGGTTTGTAATTGTTCATTCACAGTGAGAGCAGTCTTTTCAGATTGCCTCGATGCCGATGTCATAACCACCGACCCGATGGTCATCTTTACGATCCCCAAGGCCACTGATTACTACACCGGCAAGCCACTCACCGTGTCGTGCAGTCAAATGCCGGGGACAGAATTCACCAAAAACAGCACGGTGGTGGTGAGGTGTACGGCGAGCGATGATGAGGGGCACGTGGCACCACAAGTGTGCTCCTTCAACTTTCAGCCGTGTAAGAAAATCTCTTTATGAGATGTACACCTTTGGTAATCGTCTCAAATAACACACAAAATTGAATTATTACCTGAAAACTTGAATTGAAGTTGGTATTGGTACCGAACATGCTAAGAAATTATTTTCTCTGACTTGCTTTAAATGTAATGTATTATAAAATTGAAATCCTGGCTGTGATCCATTTTCCTACTCTAGAATACATACAAACGTAAATGAAATACGCTGAAACTTTCACATGTTGGTTATATAGACATCTTGTTTATTCTTTTTATTTTACGTATGAATGCTTTCACAGACATTTTATCAATTGTATCACTCCCTTCAAACGTTATAAATCACTACCCCTCACTTAGTTGGTGGATACGTGCGTTATATAAGTCCACACATTATTATTATTATTATTATTATTATTATTATTATTATTATTATTATTATTATTATTATTATTATTATTATTATTATTATTATTATTATTATTATTATTATTATTATTATTATTATTATTATTATTATTATTATTATTATTATTATTAAGGTTGCTTTGTTTTAATCAAGAATGTTTTCCAATGCATTTGGTTTGAATCCATAACGATACCAGTTTTGTCACATTGCTCCGATGCCGATCATTCATTCAGGTTTACGAATGCGGTACTGTGATGCTAACACTAGCACCACTCACTGTATTGAGCGGTCCAACTTACGCGATGAAAATCACTCACCGACTCATCTGCAGCACAGGACTGCAGACAAGATTTGCCATTGTACACTCACCCATATGAATTCGTATCCTAATATATATATATATATATATATATTGGGCTTAACTTTCCTTTAAAAGCCATCAACAGCGGTAAATTCAAATGTTTTTACACAGGCTTTAATTGCATCTGACTAAATTTTGATTAATCCAGCCACACATGGAAGTGAACTCCGTCTACCATTATTGAGAGGTGATTGTGTATACATAGTATAGTGGCTATTAATAACAAGCAATGGAAACAACTTGAGTGAATTAATTAGATGAAGTACCTTTGTATAACAGCTTCATGCGGGTAACGGCAATACTTGTCTGCAGAAAAAACATTGTTCCCTTGAAAGCACTTGTACGGCGAGCGGGGACAAGTGTGTTCCTTTAAGGCATTCGACTATTCATCTTAAAATATTGCATACGTTTTCGTTGCTTGTCTCTCAGTATGCTAATCATACTTACATTATGGCAAAATATTATTAAGTTACAACATACGTCTGTCGAACAAGTTGAGTAAAAAAGAAAATACGCAGGGGCGGGCCCAGGATTTTGAAAGAGAGTCCAGAGAGTTGAAATATATTGGTGTCATAAGAAACAGTGTAGCAACATTAACTCACCATTTGTGTTTAAGTTAAACAACAACCTTTAAGTTAAACAACAAATGGTAGCCACACGTTGGGGGATGTGTGTCAGGACCCCTCGACCCCTGCGGATCAGATCCTATAATACATACGTAGCTAGACTAAGCATATCCAGCGGTTTACACAGATCTAGAATGCAAACATGAAGTCTTGAGATTAGCAAGACTCATTCGGAATAATTCTTCAATTCGATAACTTGTATACTAATTATCCAACGAACTTATTATGTCAATTGCTTTATTACATGGAAACGTACAATCTGACGTCGCCTACTATTCTTATTTGTTTGATTGATTTCATCATTCAGATTGCCGTGATCCTCTACGAATGGAGAGTGGGGATATCCCTGACAGCAATGTGTCAGTCTTGTCAAGTTACTGGCCAAAGGAACATTCTCGTCGCCTACTAATGTTATTTGTTTGATTGTTTTTATCATTCAGATTGCCGTGATCCTCTACGAATGGAGAGTGGGGATATCCCTGACAGCAATTTGTCAGTCTTGTCAAGTTACTGGACAAAGGAACATTCTCGTCGCCTACTAATGTTATTTGTTTGATTGTTTTTATCATTCAGATTGCCGTGATCCTCTACGAATGGAGAGTGGGGATATCCCTGACAGCAATTTGTCAGTCTTGTCAAGTTACTGGACAAAGGAACATTCTCGTCGCCTACTAATGTTATTTGTTTGATTGTTTTTATCATTCAGATAGCCGTGACCCTCTACGAATGGAGAGTGGGGATATCCCTGACAGCAATTAGTCAGTCTTGTCAAGTTACTGGACAAAGGAACATTCTCGTCGCCTACTAATGTTATTTGTTTGATTGTTTTTATCATTCAGATTGTCGTGATCCTCTACGAATGGAGAGTGAGGATATCCCTGACAGCAATTTGTCAGTCTTGTCAAGTTACTGGACAAAGGAACATTCTCGTCGCCTACTAATGTTATTTGTTTGATTGTTTTTATCATTCAGATTGCCGTGATCCTCTACGAATGGAGAGTGGGGATATCCCTGACAGCAATTTGTCAGTCTTGTCAAGTTACTGGACAAAGAAACATTCTCATCGCCTACTAATGTTATTTGTTTGATTGTTTTTATCATTCAGATTGCCTTGATCCTCTACGAATGGAGAGTGGGGATATCCCTGACAGCAATTTGTCAGTCTTGTCAAGTTACTGGCCAAAGGAACATTCTCGTCGCCTACTCATGTTATTTGTTTGATTGTTTTTATCATTCAGATTGCAGTGATCCTCTAGGGATGGAGAGTGGGGATATACCTGACAGCAGTTTGTCAGTCTCGTCTATCTACCCATCATATACAAAAAAGGAGTCTCGGCTCAATTATAATGGTAAACTTTATCTTCTAAATATCTTCTAAATATCTTCTAAAAAGTCATAACCCAGACCCCCATGACAATGTGATTAGTTTATAAATGATCACATGGTACCATGCTTCCGCGCATGCCAGCTGAATAAGTAGCGTTATGTATCCAAAGTCCTATCACTTTTGAAAAATGTCTATAAGAGAGAGATATGTATAGAAACCAATATGTTAAGAAAAAAATATTGCATATGAACTCTGATTGTTTGTATTCAATCGAATGTGGAAATCTTCAGCTGATGATCCATTGTAGTATTAAATGTTGATTCATGTTTTCTTAAATTATTTTAAATTATTTGCAGAACGCCTCTAATCTTTTCAAAATTGTATCTTAATGACCTTTATACCAAAAACAGCGATGATAGGTGTTAATGGTTGCCATGATAACCGTTTATTGTGAACACATCTAATTGAATTTCCTCTTGTCGGGGAATTACTCCATTTTGGATACTGCTAGACATTTATTTAGTTGTTAAGTTTGTGGTCATCTTTTAACAATGATTTTGACAAAATTGAGTCTTGTGTCCAATATCCAGTGTGGCCGTCATTACCTTAATTTAAAATGCAATATCATTGCACTGCCATTTGTATGTAACTGGGGTCGGTTCAGTGTACGTGTAGACGCACTTATGATTTTCAGAGGGCGCTTTAGGCACATTTTTACAGGCCTTTGTGTTTCCCCTTTGTGCCTCCCACCGCGTGCTTGCTCTTTTTTGTGGTAGATATTATGATTGCCCATACACACACCCGGTTTGGAAATAATGTGATCGGCCTTACTCTTGAATCCAGCGTGCATTACCGATTATAGCGCTGGGATCACTCCTTGAGAATATAAAATGTTCGCTCGGATATTCCCAAATATTCAAAACGACACACCCCACGTATTTACAAAAAACAGACCAAACCGAACCAGACCAAACTAATCTAATATACAGCAATCCGTAGATATCCGATCCTTCTATTTGTACAGGTGCCTGGTGTGCAGTGTACACCAATCAGAACCATTGGATTCGTGTGGACCTGAACGAGTCAGTTACTGTCACTGGCATCATCACACAAGGGTATGCCAATAGTGGGTATTGGATAAAGTCATATAAAATAAAGTACAGTGGCAACGGGGCTGAGTGGATCTACGTGACTGGAGCCGATAGGTCACCATTGGAGGTTAGCAATATGGTGCTATCGCGCAAACACCTCTTTTTTTTTTTTTTTCGCTTGCTTAGTTTTTTTCTTCTCCTTCTCAGTGAGACTTATCCAACACAAAAACATAGTTGCAAAATTCACAGCACCTTAAAACTTAACACATACTTGGACCTTAACATGTAGTTGTAAACTACGTTGTGACGTCATAGTCAGACATCGAATTACACTAAATCAAAGTTTAATATGTCAAAAAATCATATCTCATGAACCAAAAGATCTTGAATTATATGACATTTCGTTCACAGACATCACCCCAATCTGACCTCTCCTTCCGGTGAAAACCGAAAGTTGAACATTTCAAAAAATCATATCTCATGAACTACAACATATGTTTTCATAATATTTGCATCATCTTAAAGATATTGAACTCAGTCACATTTCATTCATAGACATGACCCCAATCTGACCTCTCCTTCCGGTCGAAAGTGGAAGTTTAAATGAACAAATATTCTGAAGTACTCTTCTGTGCATGTATTTGTACAGGCCATTCAGCAAGCACATAGCCGTTCCTCACACATACATGTAGGCCTATCATTTGTGCACACATAGAGCACGAGGCCGTAGTCTTAATTCGAGTCGCACGTCGGACTGAACTCCATGTGTACATGTAGCCGTAAATGGTCTCTTGTCAAGTCGCACGCGGCACCACGGATGCGAGTTTTGTCGTGAAACGTTTCTGAAGAGAAAACCATATTTGCTACGTTCAGACTAACTTATAACTTATAAAAACACTTTTACGTTGACATGAAGTTAAACATATTTAATATCAAAACGAAGTTGTGATGTCATGATGACGTCTTCCGATATCGAATTACATCAAATAGATGTTTAATATTTTTTTAAATCACATCTCATGAACCACATCAGATAAATTAACAATCTTTTTATCATCGTAGAGACCTCGAATTATGTGGTGTTTCGTACACAGACATGACCCAATTTTGACCTTTATATAGTCTGCAGCCAATGTGATAGGGAAGGTGAATATCGGACTTGTGTGAATAAAGTGAATACTCATATATTATTGTTGAAAATATGTTTGAAGAGGTCTTCGCAGATACGAGTGCTCCCTAGCAACAGTATTTAAAAGGGAATATTTTCATATCTACCATTCACTTTATTTCAGCATGTATAGTTTACATTTACATACTATACTAAATTTTGCAAACATTCTCAAATTCATGTAATTAAAAAAATAGGTAAAACTTGTAGCTTTGCATGGTGAAGAAGATAAGTAAGACTAATTGCGGTGACACCATGTGAAAATCTCTATTGAGTAGTAATTAATTCTGAAAAAACTGGGGGTTACAACTCACCGTTTCGATGAGTATGCTCTGATCGTCCTCAGGAGAATGCCGGACTCTAGGAAAAGCTGCTGCTTAAGTAGACTGCTGGAGGATCATGCAATGGATCAAACTGATGCCCTGTTGAACAGTATCGTGTTTAACGATCTCGAAGTCAGCCATCGTCAAGCACTCCCACATCAAGGACCACCAAATCGACTGGCAGGCAGCTCAACTACTCACACCTATCGACACATGGCACCCCAGACGCATCAGAGAGGCCATCGAGATCGTTAAACACGATACTGTTCCACAGGACATCGGCTTCTACATCAGCGACATTTGGGGACCACTACTACGGACCGTAGGATCTTCTATATACAAAGTCCACAACCCACCCCAGACTGAGGGATCTCCTATATCCCAAGTCAACCACCCTCCATCCCAGACTGAGGGATCTCCTATATCCTAAGTTAACCACCCTCCTTCCCCTGTGCTTGTCAACAACTGATTCAGCGAGCACACACTCCTCTCCCCACCCCCTAGGATCCCAGTCCCAACAGTTCCCGCCTGCATGCCTTAACGCATGATCACATGATCGTCCAGCAGCCTACTTAAGCAGCAGGTTTTCCCAGCGTCCGGCATTCTCCTGAAGACGATCAGAGCATACTGATCGAAAAGTCGAGTTGTAAACCCCAGTTCTTTTCAGAAGTCACTTTAATTGAATAGATTTATTGATAGTTTTATTTTTTTTTACATTGGTCCGAGGATTTACTGTCACGGTTGTCATTTTCTGGTCTTTTAGGCTGAACTGCTGAGAAGAAGCTGGCCTGACAAGTAAAGAATTTAAAAAATAATTTTATTTTTTAAACATAAATTGTCTGAAGTTTCAAACATGTTGTCCCTAACAAGACATTATCAGTTAATAGTGATGACATCATTGCTGTATAACATCTCATCTACCATTATGCAACTATCAATTGTGACAATACTATGAAACCATAGGTGAGGATCCCCGTTTGTCAGTCCCGACCCTTGGACAATGAAAAAGTACCAAATCCCCATGTTTCCTGATATCAATACATAGGAGGGAGGGTGGGGGAACAATTAATGTTTTCTTTCCCCTAATAATCTCATTAATTTCGCTACATCTCGAGAAAAATGATTGCAAGACACCTATTAAATAAACCTTATTTTAAATGAATTATGTTTGTTGTTGTTTGTCTTCAGTTTCAGGGCAACAGGGACCGTAACACACCGGCAACTGTCTACTTTCCCGCAGCTCTGCAGACTAGATTCATACAGATAGAACCCGTCACGTGGCATAACGGGATATGTATGCGCTTTGAACTACTTGGATGCAGAGGTAATGTTTCCATTTCTGTATATGTATAGGTTCCTATGAATTAAAGTATTGTGCAGAAGAGTGGCAGCCGCAACAGGTAAGTGATTATTCACAAACTGAAAAAGCTAATATAGCGGCAGCCATTTCAGAGAATGTTTATGCATGAGAAATAGTCTAGAATTAAATCGGTGGTTCACAATTCAACATGATGCTGTTCGAACAAGGCACATTAGCATACATGAAATCAGCAACTTTATTTTCAGATGTTGAAATTGAAATCTGATACTGAGCATCAAAATAAATTTATCAAATCTTTGGAAGGACACTCATTAAAATCCTCCACGGAAAAAATTAAAATATTTGAACATAGGCAAACTTCAGTAATCTTGTTTATTGACATGTGCTTAGTAACGATTACTGAAGTTTACCTGTGTTAAAATATTGTTCAGTTTCCGTGGCGGATTTTAATGAGTGTCCTTCCAAAGATTTGATAAGTTTCTTTTGATGCTCAGTTTAGGAAATTCAGCTATGATGATATCAAGCCATTATGAGAACTTTTGATGAAGCCCATTTTTGTAAATTGGTGTTTATTTATTTCCACAGCAAACTAATGAATTTCATGTATGACCTCCAAGCTGCAATCATTTGCATCAGTGAAGAGGATCCGAGACGTTTATTCACAGTATCAAATCACCTCAAATCCTACTAATCATATTTATCATAATGTGATTCAAATTGTACGTTTTCATTATGGGCGTAAATCCCATTGGATGGGGATATAAATATGTGCATAAAACTCCACTCTTTGTCAGGGATGGTCAATTTCGAATTTTGAAAAGAGAAAAAGTACATTACAGTCGGTATCATGGATGTCTAATAAGTCATACAAGTGAATAAAGTCCTAGATAAAGAGAAGCTTAGAATATCTCTTTTAAAGGTCCTATGAAATAGGTGTTTTTTCATTGTATACAATAACGTATGCCCACTGGAACATATATTTGTCATTTGTAAATTTTTCCCCTCACGTTTATACCATACAAATATTAATTTTTAAATTTAGGGAGTGCTTTTCGACACATAAAATTCGTGACGTGCACTAAGGCAATTCCCGATCCACGATCCACAGCACTTGCCCAAGTATGCGTCGTATACAGCGCACCACTGCACGCAGAGTGTTGCTAGAGAAAAAGTTGCCTAAAGTTTTCTGTCACGTTTGAAGCTTATTATTTTTGATATTGCCATCGAGGTGTGTTCGCTGCAGGTTGCAGCAACACCACCAAAGACGGTGTTAGTCTACACCAATTTCCGTCTGATCCAAAATACAGACGTATTTGGACGACTAAAGTGAAGCTGACCAGAGCGAAGTGGTCGGGACCGACGGAACACTCATTCTTATGTAGTGCACACTTCGAGCAGACATGCTTTGAACGGGGCCTTCACAGCCAGTTCGGTATGGCTTATAAGGCCATACTGCTACCAGATGCAATTCCAACGATATTCCCGCTAAGTAAGAAGGCTGTGAAGGCTCCAACGAAGAAGACAGGTGTGTTTTTTTTTAGCGAGAAAGACTCAGGGTAAGTGGCCATTTAGTAATACTCCCATGCATAACCCAGTCCACTTCCGTGCAAAACGACATGTTCACACCATGCTCACCGTTTCAGTGTTCACGGCATGAAAACAACGTGTCTGAATGTATATCCTGGCAAGACAAACATAAAAACATTAATCCTTTCTCATTATGCCTGCGCTTGTTTTGAGTTTTTTTTTAATGATCAGAACTTTGACTCAACTGTTTCTGTTATTTCATAAAATAACACCGTAATGTTAGCATTGCCTTCGGTGTGTGTTCCGACCGCATGATGGGGGCTTGCGCTGCGTTTCACAGATACCTCTCCTCTCTTTCGGACATGTTTTATGTAATTCTCCCATGCTTCTGGTCTAAAATGCGTCTGTGTGTGCATGACAACGCTAAGCGTGCATTGTACTGTGACAGGGGCAACTCGACCCTCTATAATTATTAGACTGTTATCCGATCAAAGTCTGGCACCAAACCATACCGCCTAGCTCCGCGAGTGTAAAATTATCTGCCTTCGTGTACGTCACGAACGTTTCGTTAAAAGTTTTGATTTTTGATTATTAGATAAACAATAATGCACTCGACACAATAACAAACATTTAAAATTGTTTCTAATTCATACCAATATAACAGCACCAACAAATAAAGTATTCATTAACCTTTTAAATTTTTATGTTAGCTGTTTACATAGCATTTGCAATTTCATTCATTTTCGATCGTGTAATCGTGTAATTTGACGTTTAACATTTAATATTCAGTACTATTTTTTAAAGGTATGATATAGCTTTTGTAATGATCAAAAACATGTTTGATGAGTTTCAATCTGAAAGCTACATGTTTACAAAGGTGATACTTGTACCAATCGCCCTAAGAAATATTTCCGTCTGAAATGTTGTCATCTTCGTATGAAGACCTCCAAAAACGCAACAGCTGATTTCGATTGCAACAATATAAATTAACGCAGTATGAACATGCACAAAATAACTATTAAAATAGAAACCGTTATTCGCTGTTTTCTTGAAAACATGAACACTGTTTTTGAAAACAAAATTCAAAGGTTAGTTTTACGATGTGTATTTTGAAAACTAGATGATTGGAATGAATACATTCTTCAAAAAACCAATGATGTAACATACCTTTAAGTAAACTTGATTGCACCAATGAGCCTTTTAATTGTTTAAGGTTAGCTGCTTACATTGTACTTGTAATTTCACTCATTTTCGATCGTGTAATCGTGTAATTTGACGTTTTGAATATTTTAATACCACGTGTTACATGTATTTTAAGGTAAATTTGGTAGATTACAGAAGCTTTAAAATTTGTAAAATTGGTAATGTTAGCTGCTTACATTGCACTTACAATTTCATTCATTTTGTATTGTAGACCTAAGTTGACATTTTAACAGTTGTGTTTTAAACTTGACTTAAACATGAAAGCTTTATAAGTTTTATTGTTCACTGTTTACTTTGCAGTTGCAATTTCAAACTGCCTGAAGTTAGTGTATTAGTTTGAACTGTAAGCGCATGTAGACATGTTTAATGAAAATGAATAACATTAATAGACTGTGCAGACTTGTGTTAAAATGCTTGTAAATCGGTCCACACTTTATAAGAATCAGCTTAGGCCTATTGCATTGGGTCGTTACAGAGGGGCTCTTAATCTACCTTTCCCCATTTTTTAAAGAGGTTATGTCATAAGGAAACTGAACAATATAAGTTTTATCATCTCAACCCAAGGTATAAAATTGTAAAAAGTAAGTTTGTAAGGTCCAATATGGAAAAACAAATGGCCCAGACTAGGCTGGGTGCCTTGGTAAGGGTGACATCAGGAAGGCAGATCTATAAACGTACATTTGTTTTCCCCAGTCAACCTTTGAGACAAAAAAGAGCACTGAGAAAGTGACTTTTTACAATATTTACAGTGAGTTTAGTTTCATGATGATATAACCTCTCTAAAATGGGGAAAGGTAAGATATTAATATTTGCCGAGAACTCTTCTTTAACAAGAAAATACTAATAATGTATTCAGATGGTTCGTATTTATCCCAACTTTCAAATTCTTTCTTCGGAGAAAATTGGAAATTATTTGACTACTTTTACTTAAACGATTTTCACGGTTTATTCAACCTGAATGCACGGATGATAATGTTCCGCTTTTAAGTGTAAACTACAGGTTAATTTTACTACACCAGTGTTGTGAACACAATAGCAGATTGCATTTTAGCACCTAAGTTTTTTTTCCAGTGAGCATAGTTTGAATAAACTACATACTTTGATCCTTTGTTCTTTCTAATATATGATGGTAGAGAATATATTTTGGCCAAGTGGAATGGTTAACAGACCCATAGATTGGTCTGTAAACGTGGCGTGTGGAGATTTTATTTTTTATTTTATTTTTCAGAAAGTTTAAATCAAATTCAACATAGTTATAGTTATACAAAAAATGTGTATATTGTTGTTTATTTATTCCAATAAATTCAGCATAGCATATAGAAACTGTTCTCTTTGTCATTTCTTGAAAGGATTATATCTGGTAAATATTTATAAATGCATCCATACTTTATAGGAATGACGAGAGACGTATAGAAACCAACCTGTGAAAGTTTCAACTCATTGCTTTGTGTCGTTATCGGGAAAATAGTGAAAATTCATATATTTGTTTGCATGCATTCTAATGGGGAATGGATGACGGTCCGTGATTGTTTGAATTTGTATTCAGAAGGAAAAACTTTACTTTTTTAACACCAAGTATAATAAACTTGTACATAATAAGTCGTTAAATGAAAAAGATTTCTCAAAATTGAGATCCTATCATCATGTTTAGTTGTCCAAACTAGGTAAAATAAATTCAAACAAATATGACAAATCAGAAGGTAAATTAACATTTTACCGTGACTTAATTTTAACAAGATGTGAGACTGAGGTAACTGTCTTTGAATCAAAATATACAGTAAACATCCAACATGTGAAAGGTACTGCTTATAACGTTGTGTCGTTATACGAGTAATTAGCTGAAAATGCATTATGATTTTGTGTATATATTTGAATGTTAAATAAAATATGAAATGATGAATGACAAATATTTATAAATGAAGTTATAAAGAAACATAAAAATCACATAACAAAACTATTTTTTTAGGTACTTTATAATTTCCAAATATCTTAGCATGATATCTAAAACTAGCACTCCGATTCCATGTCCTGTGGATTGTGATGATACTGTCCCTTTATTCATGACATTGCACAATGCACATTTTTATTTTAATAAACGTCTTAATTCACATGACTAGATTGGTCTAATACAGTGTGAAACAATGGTGCTGGTGACACAATAGACCATGCTCAACCGCAAGAGGGCGCATTAGTAATGGCATTTTGTGGTACAACAATATTTGTTTAATCTTTGGTAAGATGTTACAGCAAATGTTACAGATTCTATCTTTTGAGAAATTCATGCGCCGAGCTGTTTATCATAATTTGTATGTCCTCAAATTGTTATGAAAACAACGATTTGTGGCCCATTTGAGGGATTGTATAAAAGAAAAGGTCCAATATCATGACCTGAGGGTCCTTGACTTTGGGTATTGAAAAAGCGTTTTAACTAGTGGTTGGTTTAAATTGGAAGATAATAACTCGACGGGCCTTTGGACAATCCACATTGAAGCCGACCTATGACCAAAAACCGGAGAGTTTCTTTTTTTGTTTTTGGCCTTAGAATTGGAATTACTATATGTATTTGTTTGCGTCTACTTCTGAATCCATCAGTTCTGAGACGAGTTGGCGCGGTCAATGGACGGGTTTGATACTGGCCCAAAACGGTCGAGTTGGTTCAACAGACGAGCTTGTCATAGCCCAGAGGTGAGTCAGTCAACGGACGAGTTGACTGCACCTCACGTTACGCACCGTGTGGAGGCACAGGCTTTTTGTCGAATTATGTGCATCATTGGTCGATAAAGCACTTTACTGTAGAACGCTTGGCGACACTCAAAGCTAAACCAAAGTTTCCCATAAAGATTGTGTCTGTTGGGAACTATTCCGGTCATGTATGTCATTAAACATTTAATATTAAACGCTGTTCCAGTGCAAGATTTGCGTTGGGAAACAGTTTCGTTCATGCACGGACAATACTTTACCATATAGCGTTAAAACATGAGGTGACAAAAATTCAAAGAAATAATACATAGCCATCCCCAACACACACAAAAAGATTAATAAATAAATTAAAAATTAAAAAAAAGGAAAACAATATTTAAAAAATTAAATAAATATATAATGGATATTGTTAAACCCACCCCAGTGACACTACAAGAAAACCTCCTCAAACAATACCACATTATACCTCTCCCAGCAATGCCCTATGAGTCCTCCCAACCAACTACGCCAACGGTGACATATTTTGTTGCTTAAAACTGATGGACAACTATTGTCAGTCAGACAGACGAGGCTTGATGTGTCACTGGATGATGTGTGCACCTATTCGATGTGGAGGTATTGACTCCTAATTGGCTTGTATATTATGTACGTCATCCTTCACATAGTGCATGCAGCATTTATATTCTATAAAAACGTATATACTGTTATGAGTCGCCACAGTAAGTCAAGTTCATAGCGTGCATCACGGAAAATGGATGGAGCAGCGTTTGCCATACTGCTGCTATCAACGTTAACAGGTAATTATTGTTGTTCTTTACTTAACTACGGGGAAGGGGACACGCTCCCCACTGTTATGGTAACCCCCCCCCCCCCCGAAATTCTAATTTCGGTTTTAAAAAAATCGAAGAAAAAATCCATAAGGGCTTCTAGTTCAGCTCCGGAATAGCTGTGACCCGCAAGAGCCAACTTGGTTACGCTGCTGAAAAACCATATCATTGACTGAGTAATTATGTTTCAAAATGCTGTATATGTAAAATCAGTATTCTCAACTCGGCTACTTAAGCAGTCCAGCATTCTCCTGAAGACAATCACAGTATACTGATCGAAACGTTGAATTTCTCACCACTGGTTCGTCTCTGACAATTATTACAACTCCTAAGAGATTGTTTACATGGTGCTACCACAAACCTTACTAAATAACAAAACAAGAACAACAGCAATATGTATGTCTACCTCTTTTTATTTGCTAGGTTTTTTGTTGGTATCATCTCATCAAGTTTGCTTCATTGAATCAGAGTATGACCCAAGATCTAACAAGCCACACCGTTGGGTCTTACCGTCTGATGATCCCTGCAAGTGCACTAGCATACGCCTTGGTGGGATGATGTCTCATGCTGCATCTCAGTACCGCAAAGTTAAGCTCAACTATCTGAACAACATCATCTTGAGCGAGGACCCCGAAGAGATAAAAGCATTCTTTAATTGTTCAGGTAAGAAGTCAATTTATCTTTATGTCCTGTCATAATGAGGATTGACCAATAAGATTGCGTGTACAGCTTGCCCCAAAATGGACTCAGTTAGTTTATAGCGTGGTTGCCTTGTCGTCATCGTGCAAGCTTGGAGATCGAGAGGTAGAGACATCTAGTAGGTAGTAGACACTATTAGGCAGGAAGTCAAATCAATTAATCTGCAATAACGTATTTTCTGATTAAACTGCTTGTTACATACACTGCATCTACTTCTTATTTTTATTTTTATTTTTAATTTTTGGAACATTTCTGTTTTTACAGTGTACAATGTTTTTCAATGGTTCGTTCGTATAGAACTTCTACCAAGAAAGATGCGGCAAAGTTTTACCTAAAACTTACTTGGTGTAAAGTCATTGATGAAGTGCAGTCATTTTAGGGGGAAACCAATATAATTTTATTTGCACCGAAGGATTAAGTTTTGTGTGCTGCTGAATGCAAAAAGTGCGACATTAAAGAAGTATTTTTATGGAATTTTCCGATTTTTTTCGTTATCATCCTTTTTGGAAACATACTTTGAAGTGAGATATTTCACAAAATAGTTGTCAGAAGATCGGTTGCACATAAACGATTACCGACACGAAGTAATGACGGGACCCGCAATAAATTCATCTCGGTACATATTTACTGTTAAACCATTCTTCTCATGATTCGTTTTCGAAATGTGTCATTTTAAACCTTTTTTCTCTTCTTTTAGTAATATATCAGAGTTCGGTAGAAAAAAAACATTTCTTGAAGTTGCCGGTAAAATAGAAAAAACACAGGCGATAAATATCGAATGTTTCCCTTTATGCGAAAGTACACATAACTAAATGTACATCGCTTTAATTTATTTGTACACATTAGAATGATTGTTTGGGGTTGCAAATTTCTTGAAACTTTCTGTTTAGTTTGGAAAAATTACCATGGAAAAATTATAGATTTAAAAGTGGTGGCAATTATGGTCATTTACGGGAATCTTCAGTTTGTTTAGTTTGTCGTTTTAATTAGAGACAAATATTACTCATTATTAGTTTTATTTATCTTATATTAAGTAATAAGGCTAAACTGTTAATATAATTTTGTATAAATTCTTATTAGGACTTCAAAACTAGGGATGATATTGCCTATCTGAACATTGTTACACGTATATTAATAAATATTTGAATTTCTTATTTCAACTAGTTGGCCCATTCTGTGGCATAGGTCATACATACAGAGCTAGAGATAATCAGCAATACAAACAAGATACATTATATACAATTAAAGAATTAAGGGCTATAAGCAAATATATAAAAAAATTCCGTTCCCCGTCTTGAGAAAGTTTATGTTATAAGTCACGTTCTCCGGACCCCTTTGTCTCGAATTCATAAAAGCCTCAGGTCCAACTAACCTTCTTACATTTAAAAATCGCCTACGTTGATGTCTGCCTTACAAATTCACCCCTTCCGTCGATAAGTATTGGTCAAACTGTAAATAACACCGACAGTATCGGAATTGTTGTATGTGTAAATGTAAGAGTGATTATTTATTTTTTCCTTAGTGCAGGACCTTATGTTTTCTGCATTCGAGACAAAAGGGGTTCAGACAAAATGAGTTGTTTTTCCAATATTTTACCTTGGGTTAAGATAAATTAACCTTATGTTATAATTACGTTTCACAATGACATAACCTCTCTAAAAACGTGGAAAGGTCAAATATTGATATTTGCTTCGAGCCTCTCTTGGTGTTTGAACTTGGTGTTTGATATTTTAACTTTCCGGTTGGTTCAGTGATACAACCATAAAAACCAGCCTAACATACTAAAATATAACTTATTAACCAGTATACTTTTCCTGATAAAATGTCTGTAATTATATCCAAACTTTATATGATTCAAAATATTTACAGGACGCAACATAAGAACATTTCAGATTATTTAGTTTTATTTAGTGTTGTTAACGAGAAGAAAAGTGAAAAAGGATTCTGGTTTTTAGTATTTATTCCAGTCTGGAAATTTGGTCTCGTGATATCGAAAATTCAGGTAGGATAGAAATAATTCAAGGGATAACAGATACCATTATCAAATTTAAGTATGTTGTATGTTAAGATGTGATCAATCATGGATTTGTTTTGTTATTTTTTGTAAGATAACAATACTACTTGCTTTAATAATGCTTCATTAAGAAAGCACATTTTTAATTCAATCACTTGAAATTGCAAATAGGGTGATCCATTGTAATGAAATATGATCCTTTATTTTATTACATCCAGTTTCAAATACAATCATAACAAATTTATCGTGTAATTTCTATTGGTGATCTCTAAACACATAAATGATCTCGGTTTTACATGACACTTATTTGAAATAATTATATCTGAGGTGCTATAGTTTAGAAAAATTAGTAAAACAATTCCTAAATGAATTGTTGTCCCCTGGGGAAACATTCAACATTTGAAATGTTGGATGTTTAATGTATTTTTTTGATTCAAAGAATGTAAGGATACTTTTAGAAGCAGTTTTACCATCATTACCAATAGTGTATAAGGGCTTTAAATTTGGCTCTAACAATAATGTACTTTCTACACAGCTGAAAAAGGCTAGCGTAAATCATGTGCTTACAAATCTAAGAACAAAAAAGTCACGTGCAATTCATGCTAATTTGTTTTTAACAAAACAACAAAAATCATTAATACATTTTCATTTGGTTTTGTGTAAATAATTACATTCTAATTTTTAAATATCTTTTCAATCATGTAAAACATTCCTTCATTATATTCGTAACATTTCCACACTTAAAACAATAGTTATAACTACTAAGTAAGATTGATTTTGTTTGCGTGTTACAAATTATTAGTTCATTATTGTATTTTTTTTAATTATTTTACCGCGACCCAATCACTCTCAACAAAATGCTGTATGTCTCTTTCAACATGTGAACCTTGAAAACATTTCCATTCATTGCCAAATTCGCAGCAAAGCCAGTCTGAAAATATGATACAGACATTAACAAACTAACAACTAACAACAGGGAAAAAGGAGGTGGAATGGCACATTGCACCAAAATGATATGGACACACCCAAAAATGGGATACACAAACGCACATGGTAAGACTACATGTGCATACAGTGCTTTAAAGGTAAGGTACAATATTGATAATTAAGTAAAGACTGTTTTCAGTAACACCATGTGAAATCCTCAATTGAGTAGTAATTAGTTCTGAAAAGAACTGGAGGTTACAACTCGACGTTTTGATCAGTATGCTCTGATCGTCTTCATTGATGAATACAAGATAATCCAATAATTATTTCAAAACTTACTTAGTGCATTCATCTTAGAAAAAACATGAATATGTAAAATATAAACAAACTTGCCGTCCGTGTAAAACATCAAAACAAAAAACATGGTACATTTGTTCGTTTTTTCTCAAAAAAGCGATTACCGGGTGGGTTTATGATATGTTTCTTGTAAGCGACATGATTGAAATAATTTAAATGGATAGGTCCGTGCCACTGTCGGTCTATGCGTAGGAGTATTGGTCAGTACATCAGAAACCACAAAATGATAAGATGTATTTTACAAACATAATATTTTCACAGGTGGCATGATATCAACAATGTGGATAAATTAATCTCATAAAGAATGATTCATAAATTGTGTGTACAATGTGACACACGTTTACCACTTATTAAATCCCACGCATTCTGCATGTTCTGTATGGATATAGTTGTCGCACAAAACTGGATCTAAAATTTAGGTTTTTTTAACACAGGGCCTGCCATAATTTTAAATATATTTTATAATAAATTATCATAATAACGTCATTATCAAATGGTTTAAATACTCCCTGTTTTTTATAATTAAAAATGCAATAATTATTATTTATTATTATGTTTTTTGTTATGTTTTATGTTTTATAATTTATTTTGCTGTGCAAGACGAATTAAGCCTGTGTATTAAATCCAGTATGCACCTAAGGAACTCAAAATAACCCAACCAATAGACAAAGGTGAAAATATATTTATATTTTATATTTATTTATTTATTTATTTATTTATAATAATATGAAAATTGATTATCAGCTGTGATGATGACCTATTACAGAATCGCATTTTGTCTACATACATTTTACATTTTCTCGATTAACTTCTCAGGATGTTTGGTACAATTACCATCTTAAACCAAATAAGCTTTCAGAAAATAATTCGCTCAGTTTCTGTTATTACCAATGACGTATATCGCCAATTTTAAAAACACTACTTTTAGTTTCAAAGTAGATTTTCATTTGAAACCCACAATATTATTTTCTTGTTCATTAAATTCATACACAGGTGTAACTCACTGCAGAAGTTACATAAAATATATATTTTGCCAATTTTTAGACCAGGTCTAATTATAATGTATGCTAACAAACCAGATGCAATTAAACAAATGAGAAAACATTCAGTTTGGCTTGGGAGCTGATAGCATTTAGTATATAATATTGATGGAGCATGTATACAATTGTTCCCTAGAGGAGATTAAAATACCTATATAAGGGAAGGTACAACATTGGTATTGGCAAAACTGCTTAAATATACGAGTACGAAATGACTTTCATTGAATCAATCAATACATTCAACAACCAATCAGTGAAAGGTTCACCTTATTACTTAGTGTCGTTAACAAGAAAATTGTGATAATACATTCAGATTGTTTGCATTCATTCTAATGCAGAATTTTGTATCATTAATTTGTGTACACTTGTAGTGCTGCTGTGATAATAAGTTCCTATAATGTCATATAATAAATCAACGAAATTTTATTATTTTTTTGGTATATATTTGTTACCAAACAATTCCACTCAATCTTCAATCCTCAATCTTATTTTGTAGAAAATAAACTTAATTTGTGTTTAACTGTCCATGGATATCCGTAAAAACAATTCCACTCAATCTTCAATCCTATTTCTAAAACGTTATTTCATAGACCTCTCAAAGGCAGTGTAGACTTAATTTTTGACAAAACGTGAAATGAAATACAAAGTTGAAATGCATACAAACAAATCTGGTTGCTTTTGCACTATTTTCTGGTAAATGACACGACGAAGTAAGATTAAACTTGTTGGTTGTATACATGTTTAGTATAAATGCATTTACATATACATGTATGTTACCAAGGGTTGGATCTAGAAGGGGTTCTAGGGGCTCGTGACCCTTTCCCCTTTTATTTTATTATTATATTTTGTTAAGCTTCCTGGAGATAAGCTACCGACTGACTTCAACAGCGGTAAAGCATTGAACACCCTCAACATCGCTGGACAACGGGGTGGGGTAGTCGTGAGAAAATTAAGAGGGGTGGGCATAGTCGTGAGAAAGGTATTATGTGCTTACCTCTCTCCACTCCGTTTGGGGGAAAATGTACCCTGTCAACAAATGCTCACGCCTCCCCTACCCCCACCCCCGTCCTTAAGACATTTTCACGCCCCTCGTCCAGCGATTTTGATAGTGTTAATTGTTTTACGCCGCTGAAGTAAGTCTGCATATCCGCTAAAATGATCCACTACACACATCTAGCGTACCAACTAATAGCGTTATAATACACTGGTCAAAAGAAAATAAGACTCAAGAAATCCTTGTCCAAATTTTCAACCCCATTGAAAAAAAAAATGTCTGTGTTATGTGTACGTTATTATTGATCCTTTACCATAATTACTGGGTATGTATTGTTTGTCACGCTTCATTGATTTCTTCTCAACACACTCAAGAGTGGGAGCCTGTACAAAATCACTGTTCACATGCAACAAAACAGAAGATTCGTTTTCTTCAAAAACTGCTTTATTGGAAGAAATAACGACTCACATTGTTCATTAATAATGGGTGAATGCACCTCTCAGGTTTACACACTCCAGACAACGTCTCCGCATCGAAACAACAGTGTTCCGGATCACCACCTGAGGAATGTTGTTCCATTCCTCCTGGAGAGCTGCTGTGAGGGTTGCAACGTTCATTACTGCGGGATTCCGATTTCTGACCCTTGTCCCCAACATTGCCCAAATGTTCTCTATGGGATTAAGGTCAGGAGACATCGCTGGCCACTCTATCCGCTGGATATTGTTGTCCTCCAGGAAGGTTGTAATGATTCTGGCTCTGTGTGGACGAGCGTTATCATCCATGAGAAGGAATCCGTCACCCACACGGTTTCTAACCTGCAGCACAATGGCCTGAAGAACATTTTCACGATAATAAAGCGCGTTCATGTTGCCTTGGACGATGTGCAAATCAGTTCGCTCAGTTACGGAAATTCCTGCCCACACCATTACGGATCCACCACCCCACCGGTTAACAGCAACTGTAAATTGAGGGTTGTACCGTTGTCCTGCACCTCTCCACACACGTAAACCTCCATCAGCATGATCAACAGTAAAACGGGACTCATCCGTAAACAGAACGTTGGACCACTGTGCAACATTCCAACGAGAGTGTGCCCTGGCCCACTCAAGGCGACGTCTTCTGTGTTCAGCTGTCATTCTTGGGACAACACGTGGTACACGAGAGTTAAGGCCAACTTCTCTTAGTCTGTTCCGTACAGTTTGGGTGCTGATAGTGATGCGAGTGGCTTGTCTAAACTCATTCTGGATCCTTGTTGCACTCTGGAATGGGTTTCGCCGAACCGAAAGTGTCAAATATCGGTCATCCACAGCAGTTGTGGCCCTTGGTCGACCAGAACCATGTCGTCTACGGTAAGCTTGGGTCTCCTGGAATCGTCTCCAAACGTTCCTGATGCAGCTTTGACTGACCCCTAACTCCGTGGCCACATCACGCTGAGTTCTGCCATCCTGGATCATCTGACATGCTCTCGCACACTGTACTTCAGTCAGATGCACCCTAACACCAATCACACACACCACAAAGCAAAATCCCATCGAAAATTTCACTGTCGAAAGCATTTTCATGTTTTGAAGCATTGACCTGACACTGCATGTGAACAGTGATTTTGTACAGGCTCCCACTCTTGAGTGTGTTGAGAAGAAATCAATGAAGCGTGACAAACAATACATACCCAGTAATTATGGTCAAGGATCAATAATAACGTACACATAACACAGACATTTTTTTTTTTAATGGGGTTGAAAATTTTGACAAGGATTTCTTGAGTCTTATTTTCTTTTGACCAGTGTATAATAGAAAGTCCTGTCGCGCAATATCATCATTATAATAATGGATGCAATTAACTAGAAGTATAATGATGACAGAGTTATTTATCAAAAACACAATTACGGATCTACAGTCAATTTAAATTGGGGGCAAATTTAAAATGTCAATTAATTCATGAAAAATAACTATAGCCTTGATGATGGTTTTACAACAGTCATACATTATAAAATACACCATAAATAGTACTCAATGGTATAATACAGTCAGACAAAATTATATTATGAATGTATAATTCAGTGTAATTATGAAAAAACTACCCGAATAAATATAATTTGGAATATTACAATTTCAACCATCATCTGTATATAGATCATGTGACTTGTTTACACTTTGCGTGACCTTAAGAGTACCAGGGTGTTTTTCTGCCGGGCAAAAGTGTGTGTATTTATATGCAGAGTTTGTACATTTTGTACTTCTCCATACAACATTAAACATTTTCAGGGGCTCTGTTGTAACCTTGTGATGCCATTGGTCACATCATCTATACAATTGCATTCCGTGAGGCTCGTGATCGCAGTACAATACAGTGATGGGAGAACATCGGAGCAGTGGATAATCAACCATCGAAGCATGTTTGATTGTGAACTGATAGGCCAAGCAAAAACATGTACTATATTCCTAAACAATCAAAAAACTCATTTTCAAAATGAATGTCAAAAAATAGAAACGTGTGAATTCTAAATTTGGACCAGCTCTTCTAAATTTGCTTAGCAGAAATAATTTGCTTAGCAGAAATAATTGTTTAGCAGTTGTATTGGTTACCAGCCAGAGTTTGTATACAAATTGTATAGACTTTGGCTGGTTGCCTATTTCAAACGGCTTTAACAGTTTAGTAATCTCGTTGATATTGGCCCACGGTGGGTGATGCAAATATATCATTCCCTGAAGAGCTGAGGAGGGTACCGGTAGCTCACGGACGTGTAACCTTCACTCTGATATGGAAACCCTGTAGACTTAGCTTAAAAGCATCTGCCCCTCAGGAGGGGTGGACAGGGGTTCTACTAACCTGGTAAGAGCCGGGGAAGTCTCTGGACCATGGAATATGAATCTATACGGACACGGACAGGGAACTACTGAGTCTTTGAGGTTGGCCTACTAATCTGATATACACATACAAACTATATAAAGTAACGCCATGCTCCCTCCAGCATTTAAACATTTCAAACAACTACAATGCCTTTTTCCTCCCCACCCACTTCCCACACAATCCCCGGTGAATCAATTACGTTTAATACTTCCTGTTGTTTTCTTTTAAACAAAAGAAGGTTTTCGGTATATATATGTATTGTGAAAATCTTTAGTTGTTGGAAGTGGATTAATTTTTTTTTTTTTTTTTTTTTTTTTGGGGGGGGGATTGCCATGACACTAATACTGTCCCCCTCTCCCCATCACATTACCAATACCATCACAGTTGATTTAGAATTTTATCAAATTCTTCACTCATGAATAAATATTTATGAGTTATGATATACATGTATTTTTAATCAATTCAGTATCGTGTAACATAATCATTAATTTATAACCTCGCTGCGGCCATCTGTTTGTAGTTGATTTTTTCTATAATTTTAAATGTACTTAATAATTGCAGTTTTGAGGGAGATAAGTGTAATTTAATGAGTTTGCTTTTGGGTAATCTCACGTAGACACGTAACTGTAATCCATAATGTTTAATTACATTGTTTTGGGGTTAAGGGGCATTGGCATGCTACAGCGGTATGACTCATTTCAAGTTAGTTGTTGATGATTAAAAAAGGCTTATTCCTCATTGAGTCCACTTGGATTGTCTTCTAAAGTGAGGGTCTCTTCAAACTTAACTCCTTTCAGCCTGAAATTGACAACACAGCTGTGTATTATGACAAACTATATCTTCCATGGTTCAGGGGAAAGAAAATATTATTATTATTATTATTTTTAATTCCTTAATTCAACTGAGTAGCCCATTCAGTGGCATCGATCTACTGGTCTCACACGGGTCCCAGGATACATACAGATATAACCAACAATACAAACAAGTTACATATTTACAGTTAAAGAATGTCTGTAAGCAAATATCAATAATTATCATTTCCTCATCTTGAGAGAGTTTATGTTATAAGGAAATTAAACAAAACACGTTTTACTATCTAAACGTATGGTAACATATTGTAAAGCGTCACTTTCTTCGAACCCTTTTGTCGAGAATTCAGAAAACTCTAAGGTCCAAATGGCCTTCTTATATTTAATAATCATTTAAGTATCACCCTTAGTACTGGCCAAACCTTATGTAAATAACAGCGACAATATCGGTGCTGTTGTATGTGTAAATGTAAAAGTGACTTTTTTGTTATTCCTAGTGCCGGACCTTAAGCTTTCTGCATTTGAGACAAAAGGGGTTCAGAAAAAATGATTTTTCTTTTCAATATTTTATCTTGGGTAGAGATAATTAAACTTATGTTATGTTTCATTATGACATGACCTCTCTAAAAAATAGGCAAAGGTAACATTTTAATATTTGCTTGGAGCCTTTCTTCAAAAGCATGAAGCTAAAATGTAGGGCTGAATAATAAACAATCCACCCCTCGCCCGCCTCCCTCCAAGTATAATCTTTCCTGCGCATAAAGTAAATAATTATAGTTTCATTGCGCTTCAATACTATATATTTGATAATATCGAAATATATAAATGATCAATGTTTTACATACAAATTATTAGATATAAAGTTCATGATGGATCGATAGTATCAAGTAAAAATAAGTAAAATAGGCCTAAGTGGAATAATTTCCAAAATGAATTTCTGTTTACGAATTGCACATTGGATTGAATACGAACAATCTGAATACATTTCTAATACTTAAATAGACATTTGGTACGTATCTCGATTTTTATAATGTAAGGATGCATTTACAGACATGTGACCAACATTGTATAATATATACCTACTGGTTTTAAGACCTGAGTTGTTGATATGGATCCACACAACCCACGCTCTCACTTCTTAGGAGTCGGTACATTTCACGATATGTTGTCAATTTCTCTATACATAAAGTGACAATTCACAGGTAGGGAATGCAAAAGATTATCACCATTCTGAATATGTGACAAGTGCACACCATGATGAGCATAATTCAAGCTCTGCGACCTTGTATGGGTAATAGATTCAGGCTTATACAATGCAATAACTATGATGTTAAACATACAACAATTGGTATACATATTGGACATTATCCGATATGAACACTGAGAATAAAGTTGACATTTTTGGTGTTATTTTATCATTCCAGTTATTGCAGTAATATAACTATAAAAACCAACCGCTCTAAGGATTGTTTGACTAGATACACAGAAAATAGCTCCTAGCTAACATAATATGTATTACTAAAATATAAATTTATTAACCAGTATTATTTTCTTGTTAAAATTCATGTGATTATATCCATACTTTGTAAGATTTAAGAAATAATATGTACAGAAACCAACATAAGAAAGTCTAAGTTTATTTAATGTTGGTATCGTTAACGAGAAAAACAAATGAAAATGTATTCTGATTTTTCGTATTTATTCCAACGATGTTATGGCCTGGTGTGTTCGTATAAGGCGACGTATAAGTAGAACATGTTTATACCATCCATGCAGTGTATGGTGATGTCAGCATTTTGGTGATTCGGTTTCAAATGGCAAATGAAGAAGAGTGAATACAAGAAATGCAGCCTGGCATCAAACCTGTTGTTTAAATTGAGTTGGTCATTCCTCACAGATTTAGATTGTACATTTTATCCCTTCGTGCTTTAGTGCTTGGTCGCTTGTCATCGGCCATTAACCCCATTAAACACATGCATCGTGTAGTCAGTGAATTTACCATTACATTCAATTTAGCATAATACGTCATTCAATTTAGTAACGCACATTCGTCATCCAATTTAGCAGAGTTGGTTTGTCTGGAGATTTTCACTAAAATGTTATTGTGATTTTCGCATATCGGGCAATCAATTTCACAAAATGAGAATTTAAAAAAAATACGAGAAACTAATGCAAACAAATAGATTAATTGTACAAGACAACCGAATATGTTTCATATATTTACTTTATTTCAAACTTAACTTTGTTTTCTTTATTCGTGTGAGTTTCTTGTACACTGTATAGTGCCTATCGGTAATTTTTATCATAGGCCCACTTTGTTTTGTTCATTCTTTGATTAGAATCATTATTGGTTTTCTGACCTGGGCCTAATTTTGTAATGTGTTTTTGAAACATTTATGTTATATTGGACTTTTTCATTAACCTGTTTTATTGTTTGAGTACATCGGGAAAGTGACTCTCATACCAATTAGTGAACCGTTTTTATACCTTTAAAAATCTATAGGAAACTCAAGTTAAACAAGTTAATAAAGCGTCAATTAAGTTGCACAAATTCCACAAATGCATGCCCAATAATAAATTTGAATGACCAAATACGTGCCGCGAAAAGCCCTGCAAATTTGAATGTTGTTCGAATGGATTGTTAAATTAGATGGTTATTTTGTTTAAATCGCATGACGCAACAGTTTTATTGTCTACTCTAACGAATGATGATTTTGAGCAGCATTCAATTTCGCGCGAAACAGAATGACATGGTGTTTAAATTGGCTGCTTATTTGCCTAAATTGGACGGGAAAACCTATATTAAGAATTAAGTTTTCAAAAATAGGAAATGTCAATGTAAATTATCTCTTTGTTTTTGTTAATCATGCTCTCCAAAAGTACGTAACTTATCATACTAATATCTGAACTCGCCCAATAACAGTTTGTTATTACGAGCAAATGAAAATATATGAACTGATGAAAAATATATTTTACTCTTTTTACATAAAGAGATGATATAGCAATATTTATATAACAATAGTTGGATGAAATAACCTCGTGACTCCCAGATTTTAATACAAATGAGCCAACAAAGCCCACATGATGGGCTAAACAATCCATTCCCAAAGCGCAAATACATCGCAAAGCGCAACAACTGGGGGTTTATCGACAATAGAAACATAAATTCCGACCATCTTGTCTCAGATGGTGTGCACCTCAACTCGCGGGGAGTAGGTCTATTTGCCAAGAACATTATCCAGCACATCGCCGGCCCACCAGAAGAGACAGACCGACACACACCGCAGCGAACTCCCTTTGGCGAAATGTTATTCGCTGAGGCCCTCCAGAAACCGGCTATTGGCTCTCGAGATAGACCAACGGTTTTTCAGCGATCGAGCCAGCATTACCCGTACCTTCAGCCAAAGCGACTTCAACCGACTCATTGCCAACCACGACCCAAGATGTTCCAGACCAAAACAATGCACACCCAACGAGACCACGAGTGGAGGCAATACCTCAAACAGGTCAAAGAACTGCTCAACCCACGGAACAGGGATCCAAAGTAAACTTAACAAATGGTATCATCCACAACCAATGTGTAGTTTTTTTTTTCATTCCCACACCTAAATGTTAGAAGTATAATAAATAAACTTGACCATTTTAAGATATTAATGTCAAAAAACCCATTCGGTATCATCTGTTTAAATGAAACTTTTTGTGACGCCTCAATCGCTGACAATGAGATCAGCCTACCCGATTACTCTATTGTAAGAAGAGATAGAAACCGTCACGGTGGCGGGGTTGCCATGTATATCAGAAACAATTTAACTGTCATTCGCCGTATCGACCTAGAAACAGATGACGTTGAATGTATATGGGTTGAGATTAAATGTAAACATAGGCAGCCTGTTCTTATCAGTTCTATCTACAGGCCACCTTCAAGTTCGGTTGAATTTATAGACAAACTAAGTGATATCATAGACAAAGCCTCTTCTGAATGTAAGGAAATTATTGTCACTGGTGATTTTAATCTTGATGTGTCCGATGACGATAATAGTAGTACCTCAAAACCTCTTATTTCTTGCTTTAACTTGTTCCAAATGACGCAACTCGTGCATGATCCAACCCGTGTTACTGAACTAATTCGAAGCACTATTGATCTCATTTTTAGCTCGCATCCTGTACTTCTAAGTGACCACTATCTTGTTTACTGTCTTCATACTTGGAAAATCCCCCAAAAGGGAGGACATTCAATTAACTTCATATGTTTTAAAGATATAGATAATGATGCTTTCAAAGAAGACCCCATTAACACACCATGGGATCATGTACTCAGTTGTCATGATGTTAATGAAGCATGGTCCCTATGGCACTCCCTGTTTATGAGTATAATTAACCACCATGCACCAATAAAATCAAAACGTGTTCGGGGTGACTCCTTGCCCTGGCTTGATGGAGACATTCTTCAACTTATGCGACAACGTGACCGTGCACATAAAATCGCAAAACGTTCAGGTTCACAAAATGATTGGGATGCATACAAAAAGTTGCGGAACACGGTTACTAAGAAAATCCGTACGACGAAAAGTGAATACTTTACGTCTACCATTGAGGACAATAAAAGTAATTCATCTATGCTGTGGAAAAAACTAAAAGAGGTGCTTCCTAACAAAAACAGAATTACTCCAAATTCTATCCTTTCTGCGAATGGTGAAAATATCGAGGATCTTGTTGACATCGCTGATACATTTAATGAGCACTTTTCCACAATTGGGGAACGTATGTGTAGTAATGCCACCCCTCGTGATTTTGAAGTAGACGACAATATTGATTCATCTCTTCATAACTCAGTCTATGAGCAATGCATATTGCCCGACATAACAGAAGATTATGTGCAAAAGCAAATAGCAGCAATGTTAGTCGGGAAAGCAACAGGTCCTGATGGCATCAGTGTTAAAATGATTAAAATAGCTTCTCCGTATATTATTAGATCATTAACCCACATTTTTAACCTATCGATAAGATGTGACCAGTACCCTAAGGATTGGAAACAAGCTCTGGTCACACCTATTCATAAGGGAGGAGACAAATGTAACACAAGTAACTATCGGCCTATTTCCATCCTGCCGATTATCTCGAAGATTTTAGAAAGATGGGTACACTCAGCTATTTATTCTTACCTCGATGAAAGTAATCTTATTCCTGCTTGCCAATCGGGATTTAGGCCATTACACTCGACTGAAAGTACCCTACATGACTTAACGAACAAATGTTTTCAAGCTATGGAACGTGGGGAAATGACAGGCACAGTCTTTATAGATCTCAGTAAAGCATTCGATTCTGTTAATCATAACATTTTGCTAGAGAAACTTAAACAGTTGAATATGTCAACTTCTGTAATTCAATGGTTTAAATCATATCTGAGTGAACGTAGTCAATCTGTGAAAATCGATGGTAATATATCCAAGGCCTTGCCATTAAATGTTGGCGTGCCGCAGGGTTCAATCCTAGGCCCTCTGTTATTCATTATTTATACTAGTGATCTTCCACTTTGTATCCCCCCAAACTGCAGTTTGTTCATGTATGCAGATGACTCTACACTAACTTGTAGTTCCTCCAGTGTTAATGAAATAGAGAATATATTGAATATAGCCCTAGTCAGAATCCATGATTGGTGCGTCAAAAACAAACTTACAATAAATGCCACCAAAACTAAATCCATGCTCATTGGATCCAGGCAAAAGGTTTCAAACACTGGCCTTAATGTAAGCATTGACGATAGTCCAATTGTAAAGGTGAATTCATGTAAATGTTTGGGTGTTATTATTGATGAAACTTTAAGTTGGACTCCTCACGTTGAATACGTCAAGACTAAGGTCGCTTCTAAACTGGGTATGTTAAATAGAATTCGCGATTGTGTTCCACAAAGCTGCCTGCAAATTCTGTTTGTAAGCTTAGTTAAGCCATCCTTAGATTACTGTTGTACTGTTTGGGAGATCGATACATATCTCACAATGTTATTCTTAACAAATGCCTGAAAAGGGCCGCGCGGATAATTCTGAAGTGTGACTTTCTTACACCATCATCTGAAATGTTTGCTAAACTTAATTGGCTCTCATTTTCTGAAATAGTTATGTACAGGAAAGCTGTTCTTGTTTACAAATGCATAAACAAAATGGGTCCTCTGTACATGACTAATCTATTCACACCGCTTACACAGATTCGTGAAACGAGACGATCCACTGACTCGGCACTAAGGGTTCCTTTTGCGAAGAAGGAATCCTACTTTACGAGCTTTGCTGTAAAAGGTGCGCACATATGGAATAACTTGAATGCCCAACTAAGAGCCGTAAATTCACTGGGTTCGTTCAAAGTTGAACTTCGTAAAACGTTCATCCAATAATGTTTATACTGTATACAAGGCATTCTTATATGTACTTAACACTGTCATTAAACATTTATTATTTCTGTGCTGACTTACGGAGTTTATAAACTTGGTTGCCGCGAAATTTCGGAGCCGGAAGGGAATTTCCTCGCTTTTTTCCCCAAGAAGGGTTTTCGCGGGGTTTTCGCCCTTCCCGTACTCGGCGTATATGTTGGTGCCCAAATTTGTATGTTAAGATTTCACACAGCTTATAATTGTTGATCTTAATCTATGTACAATTTTAATTACTTCTGTGATGTTGTATCTAATTGTTATTTTTACGTGGATTGTCGTATTTTCTGTATGTTTTAATTTTAAAGTTGACATATGCAGGGCCCCAATGGAAACCAGTTTTTAACTGTTTGGGCATACCCTGGGTAAATAAATGTAATAAATATAAATAAATAGTTAAGCACAGATATAACATGATGTACAATATCATAAGGCTTATAACAAATGATTATGAGAAAATACAGTATAAATATTTAAAAAAATAAACGTTTTGTGGCTCATACAATTGATGAATTGTGTCTTAGATTTTAAGCTTACACTTTTGACCAAATTAAAAAACAAATTCTCGTGACAGATTCGAACTATTCAAAGTAAAGAAAATAACAGTCGGTTTGTGAAATAACACTTGTTAAGAAGTAGTTCTCTCTGGCTGTGAATATCATTGATTGGCGAAACCACCAAATATTAACACTAACATGGACAATTCATTTTGTTGTCAATGTGTGGCCTAATGCTGGATGGGGCTCTATATAAACTACTGATCCCAACCCAACCAACAACGCTTTGGCCCCTTGTATCCGCCATTGTCTGTGATTTCTGCATGTGTAAGCCTCAGTAGGGACAGCCTTAAAACATGATTATTTCCGACTACAAATGGTCAAACAGAATTTTAAGAACGAGTTAGTCCAACAGCTCCTTAGAGTATTGCATATGGTCAGGTTATCTGCATGTGTGATTCGGAGTTGACAAAAAGAAAGATGTTTCTGTTTTAGTTAGATAAGTTGACCCAACTAATAAAGTTAAATATCCAATTCTGAAAAGAAAAAAAAATTATTCAAAAAACCAATAAAGAATATTAAAATTGGATTGTAGACCTAACTTCCCCCTTAACAAATCATTCACAGCATTAAACTGTGCAACAGGTAATGACTGAACAAGGGTGCAGAAAAAATAATTCCGCCTGGGCCGACATGACGCCATCGTTTGGCTTTGAGCTGCGTTATGCGTTCTAATTAGTTTGCAGGCAAGATCTTCCCCGACCAATGAAATCCAGGTATTTGTAAAACTCCAACGGCATACGGGTTCATACGCGCACTTTTCAGAAGATTCAGAAATATAACTTCTTACAAAGAGAACACCCTATGTAGACATTTTGTTTTGTGTGTTATTAGATAGACAATAAGCTGAAAATATATTCAATCTTTTTTGGGGGTTTATGTATTTAAAACAAATAAATAAAACGTGATTCCCTATGGGATGATCATTTCACAATTTAGTTTTATGATATATTTATTTAAAACCAGACAATTGTAATTAACATTACGTTTTGAAATGCTATTCAAACATACGTTTTCAAATATTATTCATTCCGTTTAACAGAAAAACACTCTTTTTGAGAATTAAAAAATGAACATAAAACACTGCAGCATTAACGTGACATTTATATAAGTGTATGGTTCTATACCGGTACTTTTTGCGTAAAGTCGTAAATTGTGCTTGTCTCTGCAGTGGCGTAAATATGGGGGGAGGCACGTTCCTCCAGCCGAGTTCTCCCCCCCCCCCCGGGTGCCCCCATTCAGAATTTTGAAAAAAATAGGTCCTTATTTGAGACTGCAGGATTCAAGTATTGACATGCCCCCTTGAAAAAGTGCACCCGTAGTGCCCCCCTGAAAATTAGACCCTAGTTACGCCACTGCGTCTCTGTCTCTGCCTCCCCCCCCCCCGAAAAAATCCTAGCTATGTCACTGAATCATACTCATGACAAAGTACTCATATAATCTACTATAAGTCTGTCTATCATAAAATGTTGTAATGTGGATATGTTTGGCAACTAATCTTAGACAAGCATATGTCTCTTGATTTAGTACCGATATTTTGGCTGGCTCATGGACTACCGGTATATTGTGTACTGTGTGTTCTGAAATGCTCCGGTACCGACTGTCTATAATTAATAGGAATTCATATTTTGATGGGTGCAATGGAATAAAAGCATGTAATTTATTGCTTGGTTCATACAGTGTTCACAGTATACATACGCATCGTTGGTAATGGGCTTCCTGGAAGTGTTTAGGAAAACCATGACAACGAAACGGCAACACCGCTATTGACTTATATACATAACAGCAAAAGAAACGGGTAAAACTTGTAGCTTTGCATGGTGAGGATGATAAGTAAGACTAATTGCGGTGACACCATGTGGAATCTCAATTGAGTAGTAATTAGTTCTGAAAAGAACTGGGGGTACAACTCGACGTTTCGATCAGTATGCTCTGATCGTCCTCAGGAGAATGCCGGACTCTGGAAAATGCTGCTGCTTAAGTAGACTGCTTGAGGATCATCCCATGAATGGATACTGGAGGATTAGTTCGTTGAGGTGCGCAGGCGGGAAACTGTGAGACTATGAGACTAGGATCCTAGGGGTTGGGGGAGAGGAGTGTGTGCTCACTGAACTGAATCAGTTGTTAACAAACACAGGGGAAGGAGGGTGGTTGACTTAGGATATAGGGGATCCCTCAGTCTGGGGTGGGTTATGGACTTTGGATATAGAAGATCCTTCAGTCTGTAGTATAGGTCGCCAAATGTCGCTGATGAAGAAACCGATGTCCTGTGGCACAGTGTCGTGTTTGACGATCTCGATGGCCTCTCTGATGCGTCTGGGGTGCCATGCGTCGATGGGTGTGATGAGTTGGGCTGCCTGCCAGTCGATTTGGTGGTCCTTGATGTGCGAGTGCTTGACGATGGCGGACTTCTCGAAATCTCCTTTGCGGCCGTGTGCTCGGTGTTCCTTCAATCTGATGGGGAGGTTGCGTTTTGTTTCGCCGATGTACACCTTACCGCACTCACAGGGGATCCGGTAGACTCCCGCTCTGTTGTTTGGGTGCGGTTTGTCCTTGTGGGTATGTAGAAGTCCTTGGAGTTTGCTGGGGGCTGAGTGTAACACATCGATGCCTGCTTGTCGGAGGATGCGTTGTAGTTTGTGAGACGTCGAACCTAGATAGGGGAGACAAGCAGAGAGGGTTAGATCACTTACATGTACCTTACTTTTGGAGTTTGGAACCGGCTTCCCTGTGCTGATCTTGTTGGGATTGTAACCGTTGCGTTTGAGGGTAGTTCGGATGTGCTGTCGTTCCTTGGGAAGGCTGTCCTTGTCACAAATGTTGTAGGCGCGTTGTACGAGCGTACGGTTGACCGATGACTTGATGCTTGGATGATGGAAGGAGCGCTGGTTCAGGTACCGATCTGTGTGCGTGGGCTTTCTGTAGACGTTGTGGTGTAGGGAGCCGTCTGGGTTTCTGGAAAAGCAAAAGAAACGTCACCCCCTAAATTTTGATAAGTCTGAGAACATGTTTAGCTTATGTGTCCTCAGACATCATGCATGACGAATTTTGATTTAGTGCCGATTTAGTACCGATATTTTGGCTGGCTCATGGACTACCGGTATATTGTGTACTGTGTGTTCTGAAATGCTCCGGTACCGACTGTCTATAATTAATAGGAATTCATATTTTGATGGGTGCAATGGAATAAAAGCATGTAATTTATTGCTTGGTTCATACAGTGTTCACAGTATACATACGCATCGTTGGTAATGGGCTTCCTGGAAGTGTTTAGGAAAACCATGACAACGAAACGGCAACACCGCTATTGACTTATATACATAACAGCAAAATAAACGTCACCCCCTAAATTTTGATAAGTCTGAGAACATGTTTAGCTTATGTGTCCTCAGACGTCATGCATGGCGAATTTTGAGGTCAACCAAATTTTCCACATTGTGTTCGTGTTACACTCCATACTCTTCATTAAACAAATTATATTAATTATAAAATGAAAATAATAAATATTTTTAGGGGTGACGTTTCTTTTGCTGTTATGTATAATTATGTCTAAAACGAGGCCTGTTACATCGTTGGTGCATCAGTTGTAAGGTCCAGGTTAAGGAAGATATTTATTTCCGGTATTGTCGCTTTGTTGTCCTGGATTTTCTTTACGTCGCATAGTTCGTAATATTATTTATTGGGTTACTTGGTAAATATTGTTTTGTTTTATGTTGCACAATTCTTGCACGATTGGTCTTCTGTAAATAACAATGTTACGATGAAAACAAAACAGGTAAAACTTGTAGCTTTGCATGGTGAGGATGATAAGTAAGACTAATTGCGGTGACACCATGTGGAATCTCAATAGAGTAGTAATTAGTTCTGAAAAGAACTGGGGGTAAAAACAAAACAGATTACATCCGGTAAAATAGCGAAATAGCTTTTTATATTTGTTGTATTTAAGAACAGATGATCTAGTTCTCAAACCATCAAAATATTGTCTTAAATCGTTAAATAGAAAGTTTCAATCGGCAAATAACAGTATTGATGTTATTACAAATGTCATGTCAAAAATAATATTATAAACTTTCTGTACATTATCGATTAGTTAAAGCCATTATATACACTTTGGGTTAAATGTCTATACATTCATTTATTCTTAATGATAATCAAGATGTAGGTATAACAATCAAGCTGTAAAAAGTTAAATAACTAGAAATTAGTGCAAATAAATTCAGACCGTTCGTTTTCATATCAACGTGGAATATCTTCCTTCGTATGACAACAATTTGTTTTGAACAAGGGATGTTTCGTGTAAAACTATGATAACATATTGTCACAGTGACAAATCTTAATTTTTTTAATTAATTTTAATTTATGTTTTCACAGTTTCTGTATCCCAAACAGGCTCACTGCCAGTTTAAACAAACCAATCATTATAACTTGACCTCGTAATGCATTATTCAATTGAGACAATCTAAACAAAATTACAATTCAGGTTAGCAACTTACAACTCGTCACCTACATTGTTTGTAAAGAGGCAATTTATATAACAGTCATAACTGAATATAAAGTCAGCCATTATTACGCCACGTTGTACAGGGTGTCCCAGAAAAAAGGTAATTCTGACAATAAGGGTTAATTTTGACAAAGATATGCTTTTTATGGCTATTAATCATGTTTTACCATAAAGTAGGAGCAAAATGCTTTCCAGTGGTATATTGATTGCATTCCTCTGGGCATGCATCACTGAGCACCATTGTTTGGAAAATGCTATGTGAAAACCCTTTTGGGACAGTTCGTGGTCAGACATGAGGGGCACATTCAGATATGGCCCGAGGGAAATCTAACCATTTGAAAGCATGTGATACGTACAAGATGTTTATCAATTGGTGATATTTATTCAGTACTGAATTATGCACCAACACCTTTCACGTGCCCACCTCCTCTTTCGATGCAAAGTCCACAACGGCGGCGCATGTCAGCCACAGCTCGTCTCACCATTGCAGGATCATCACGTAAGATTTTGACCTCATGTTGAATGCGGGCTTGCAAATCCTGAAGGTTACGTTATGGACTGGTGAACACTTTGTTCTTCAAATACCTCCACAAGAAAAAGTCACAAGGAGTGAAATCCGGTGACCTGGCCGGCCATTCCACAGCATGCCTGACCATGAACTGTCCCAAAAGGGTTTTAACATAGCATTTTCCACACAATGATGCTCAGTGATGCATGACCAGAGGAATGCAATCAAGATACCACTGGAAAGCATTTTGCCCCTACTTTATGGTAACACATGATTAATAGCCATACAAAGCATATTTTTGTCAAAATTAACCCTTATTGTCAGAATTACCTTTTTTCTGGGACACCCTGTAGATATAAAGGTGTTTATAATTAATTCATGTTGGGTTGATATTATAGTTTAAAACTGCAATATGAATCCCCCTGGTTCAATGATGATCCCCCTGGTTCAAGGAAAATCCGCCGTCAACTTGAGCGAAAATGGTGCGACAACGGGAAACTTGGAGTACATCGGCAAGATTACTGTAACCAACGTGATATTGTGAAGAACATGATTAACCAGGCAAAAATAACTCACTACTCAACTCTTGTGGAAGAGAGATCTGGCGATCGGAAAAAAATTCTTTAACATTGTTGAAAAGCTGCTTCATAAACCCAAAACTCCAGTGCTTCCATCTACACACTCCGATCAGGACCTTGCAAACGCATTTTCAAACTTTGTTGTCACACAAATTTAGAATATCCGTCGTTCTTTTCTCTCAGTACCTGCCATTTTATCACAAACACCGCCACGGAAGGATCCTCATTGTAAACTGTCTATGTTTGAGCCAACTAGTGTTACGGAGATCAAGAAACTCATCATGAAATCGCCACCAAAATCATGTAAACTTGATCCAGTACCAACTTCGCTAATAAAACAAAATATTGATGTGTTTGCTAAGTATATCACAATTATTGTAAACAGATCTCTTTCTTCCGGTTGTTTCTCTGATAGCCAGAAGGTTGCTCATGTTAAACCACTCGTGAAGAAACCCAATTTGGACAAGGAAGTTTTCAAAAATTACCGACCGGTAGCGAATTTAAAGTGTTACGTACACACACAAACCGCAAGTGTAAATAATCTGTGCGTGACCGCGTGTTGACCCCAAAGGGGGCGGGATTATATTTACAGGTTATGACTAGAACGTTCTGGAAGTTTCTTTTGGAAAATAATGTAATTTTTAGAAATTTCTAGAAGTGAAGTGAAGAAGAAATCTCTAGTATTTTCTAGAAGGGATTAAAAGCTATAAATACGGGCTGGTAGAGGATTTTAAATAGGACTTGAGCAAACCAAGACATCGGTAAACAGGACTCGATGAGACTAATATCGATACTTCACTGTACACCCACTAGGACATGTGATGTTGCTTATGACTCATCTGAGGACTGTTTCGACAAAGTTCGTCTTGACCGAGTCAACTGTCTAAGAGCTGAATTTAATTCCGGAAGAGACATTTTGTGAAATAAATCTACAGTTCAGTATTTTTGGGATTTCTTCTTTTCCATATTTTTGTCACGGTTGTCGACTTGTGTCCCCGTGGTTTCGTCTATTTCCGGCCGTTTGTTGGAGGTGAATTCGCCCCACGTCCAGCTCTATTTACACTGTGTCAGAGAACTGTTTTTGTGTCATTTTCGCTGGAGCCTGCTCAGTCCTCGCCCGTAAGATCTTCTTATTTAGTATAAGATATTTTCTTAATGTACACTTGTTTACCCTAATCATTGTACGCTTGTTAAACCCATCGATATTTGAAGCGGTTGATATTTTCATTATTAAATCACTTTGTTTCTTTGTTCTTTATATCAGTGTGACCTTGTTTGATTGCTTTGTTGCATCTGAGAAAGTTCAGGCTTTTTGAGTAATTTGCATTCACGGATAGTTTGAAGATTTTCGGACCGTAAGAAAAGTACCTTGGAAAAACAATCGAGCGAGTTGTTTCATCACGGATCTCTGACCATGTTCGTGCTAATAACCTGTCGGACACATTTCAGTCAGCCTATAAACCATTTCATGGAACGGAAACTGCAGCTCTTCTCCGCGTCAACAATGACATTTTATCTGCCATGGATGATGGAAAAATCACTGCATTAGTTTTGTTAGACTTTTAAGCGCCGCTTTTGACACAGTCGATCACAAAATCCTTCTCTCCCGCCTTCAATATCATCTTGGAATACATGACACAGCCCTGGATTGGTGTAAGTCCTACCTTTTAAATAGGCCTCAGCATGTTTGTATTGGTAACGCTATCCCCGAGCCTGTTATTCTTGACTATTCTGTACCCAAGGCTCCGGGCTCGGCCCACAGTGGTTTGCTGTTTATACCTTTCCAGTTCGTGATATCATTTTGAAGTATAATTCAAATTATCATGACTACGCTGATGACACGCAGCTTTACATTAAGTTTAAATCTTCTCAAGAACCTGCCGATTCGTGTTGATTCGTAGATGGATGAGGCAAAACTTATTGATATTGAATGACGAAAATACAGAATTTGTTCTATTTGGATCACGTCAGCAATTATCTATAGTTTCTCTTCAATTTATTACAATTGGCGACTCACAGACCCCCTGATCACAAGCACGTAATTTGGGTGTTATATTTGACTCGACAATGACTTTAAAACCTCATATCTCCAACATTGTCCTCATATCATCATTTCATATCAGAAATATTAGCCGAATAAGGAAATACTTGAATAAAAGTGCTGCTGAATTATACATGCGTTTGTCACATCACGGCTCGATAACGGGAATGCTCTCCTTTACGGTCTCCCGCAGAATCAAATATCTCGTCTTCAGCACATACAAAATGCCATATCACGCCAATCTTGAAAGAACTGCACTGGCTTCCTGTTTCACAGAGAATTGTTTTTAAACTTATGCTAATTGTTCACAAATCTTTTAATAGTATTGCTCCAATTTATATGTCTGAACTGCTTAAAGTCTACACTCCATCACGTAATTTGCGCTCCAGCAACATGGAACTCCTAAAGGAACCAACTTTAAAACGGAACTTGGGTGATAGGTCTTTTTCTGTCGCGGCTCCGAGACTCTGGAATCATCTTCCAACTAAACTCAAATCCTGTCATAGTATAACTAGATTTAAGTCGATGCATAAAACTCATCTTATGTCACAATTCTTCAAAGATGATGTATATTTGTAATTGCATTGTAGGTACATGTATCTCAGGTCATGCATTAGGAGTATCCTGGATTTATGTGAGATGTTTAGTTCGAGTTGTTTAGTTGTAAATAAAAATAAAGGTGATAACACTGTTCTGGTAAACAGTGAAGTCTTAGAACGCTAACGCGAACATTGAATCCCCGCACTCCTTCATAGTTTTTATAAAAATCCAGGCGTGAAATAATAAATAAAATGTATCAATAACCACAAATACGGATCACAATTTCTTGGACTTGTATATATCCAGCATACTCCTAACGCATCTTAAATTCCGTAAATTTACATGTACCGTAATACAAATGTCCGTAAAAATAATGGTCGGTACCATGTTTTTGTATTATAATGGTACTTTTGATATGAAAGTACAGTAGATGGACGTATGTTTACAATTCGTAATAAACTAACGGGGTCATCCAGTGATCGTACAGAGAGAAATAAATATTCCGTTAATTTACGATGGTGCTCGTAGTGTCACGAAAATAACAGTTTTTTACGCGTCCCCTTAGCCGTGTGTCTGTAAATTTACAAGTACCGTAATACAATTACCGTAAAAATAACGGTCAGTACCGTGTAATTGTATTATAACGGTAATTTTGGTATAAAAGTACAATCGGATGATGTATTTTTACAAACTTATGAGACCATCCGGTGATTTTACAGGGAGAAATAATGATTGCGTTATTTATCGTTTGTGGCTCGTGACCAAATAAAATGTCACCGTTTGTTTACGTTTACCTTAATCGCACGTCTGTAAATTTACAGGTAGGCTAGGCCTACCGTTTGTACCACCGTAAAAATAACGTTTAATACCGTGTGTTTTTATTATAAGAAGTGCAGTGATTTTATAGGGACAAATTAGTGTTCCGTTTTTTACGTTATACTAGTGCTCGTAGTATCACGAAACTACAGGTCACCTTATCCGTGTGCCTGTAAATCTACATAGGGCCTACCGTTATAGACCGTAAAAATAAAGGTTAGTAGGGCCTACCTTTGAGATAAAAAAAAATAATAATAATAATAAACTTAGAAGGTAGGCCTACTCTTATAAACATTTCGTAATAAACTTAAAAAATCAACCTGTGATTTTACAGTGAGAAATAATGATTGTGTTGTTTGACGTTGGTGGCTTGTAATGTTTAAAAAATGTTAGGCCTACTAATTGTTTCCGGTTCACCTTAATCGTGTATGAGTTTACAGGTCGGCCTACGTTGTTCATGTTGTCCGCGCTCAAACCCCTATCAATGAGGATAATCAGGCTTATGGCTCATAGACCAATTTAGGTACACCATTGTCGCTGGCTGACCACCTATATAATTTTTTCATTTCTCCATTGAAACCCCTGACCCCTTGGTGCCATCTTAGCTATAACAGAATAAAAAGGGTAAAATAATAAACAAAACTATGCTATCAATATTCAGCCATTCCGGTCCCATCCCTCGGTACTTGGACGGGTCCGACGATGCGTTTCACGGGGTATACGTCATAGCGGACCCGGTAAACACTTGTCCCAGTACATGTGCTTCCCCACCTCCCCCATTGGGCTCTTCCATGTCTATTCGGGCGGACCCGGTGACGCATTTCACGGGGATACCTCATGCCTGGACCTGCACTTGTACCCTTACTTTTGTTCCACTTGTCTCCATTGAATACCATAACCCCTCGCTTGCCAGCTACACATTAATTTTCTTTCATAAATGTTATGTACTCAGAGAGAGAATTACATGTGTGCACTTCTATTTTGATCATTATCCAGAGTGGCTTTATTGTGTCAACAGAGGGCGCTATTACAAGTTACTGGAATATCTCACACTCCTCCCCTACTAAAAAAACTTGTTATACAATCACAGTGTTTTATGTGTCTTAAAATAAAACCATAAGACATGAGTCGTTTTCTCATTCATTTTAAAAGAAACACATCTATTTAAGCCGATATCATAACCTTCCAAAATATCTTAAAGCTTTTCCAAAATATCTGAAAGCGTTTTCAAAGGGAAATGAATTTTAGGTTAACAGAATTTTCCTTTACCTGATGTGATAAATAAGATAAAGTATTGCTTTTACCATAGCCACTGAAAACTTATTAATCTGGAAACAAAAAAAAAACAAAAAAACAACCATTTGGTTATGTTGAGCTCCCTACTGTTGCAATTTATAAAAATATTACAACACTTTTTTTCTGGTTTACATTGATTCAATGAGTCTATCAGGTTTTTTAATCACTCTTTTAGGATATCTTCTCTCTTGAGAATGTACCGGAGATTGGGGTGTTACAGGTGTTTTTGTGGATTCCTGTAACTCAGGTTGATCACTTTCAGACTCACACTGAACTGGGTCTGCTTGTGTACTAGGGACTTGCGGCATCAGTTGGTCACTTCTACTTCCAATGATGACTGGTTCCGACCTTGAATAAGTCATTGGCAAATCTGTATTCCCATTTTGTGAGGGAAAACTTGCTTTTCCAGCTTCAAGCAAGTGATCTGCATGACAATGCCTTAGTGTTTGTCCAACCTTGACTATAGATAATTCAAGAGACCCAACCTCTTTGCCACAACACCTACAACATACCGTTCTCTACCACCCCTGAAATTTTGAACCATGACTTTATCTCCCTTATCAAAATCTCGGATTTTCATGTTTGGTGTGTCGTGAGTAGCTTTTTGCTTACTTTGCTTTTCACAAACTCTACCAAGTACATCTGATTTCAACAAACTAAATCGTGTTCTAGGCGCATGTTTAATAATTCATGCGGTGAACACCCTGTTGAAGACTGAGGTGTAATGCGATAAGCCAACACAAAATTGTCAAGTCGATGACGAGCAGAGACCTTTGGATTCTTTCCAAAATCATCTTCCAACATGTATTTTTGTAGTGCCTTTTTTGCAATTTGAACACTTCTCTCTGCAGCACCATTAATTGATGCTGGATGGTAAGGAGGCACGCGTGTGTGCCTTATTCCATTATTACCAAGAAACAACTCAAACTCTTCCGAAGTGAATTGAGGTCCATTGTCTGACACTAATTCTGCCAGTAATCCAAAAATCACAAACCAACTCCTCAGTACTTCAATAGTCCGTACACAAGTTGTGCTAGTCATACATTCAACATTAATCCACTTACTATAACAACCAATCATGATCAAATAGTGTTTCCCTTCAAGCTCAAAGAAATCAATATGAATTCTTTCCCATGGTTTATGTGAATTTGTCCATGGTACAAATGGTGCCTTGGTTGGAGCGTTCCTCAGAGACAAGCATACTTCGCAATTTTTCACTATTTTTTCAATGTCTTGATCTAACTTTGGGTACCAAAAATAGCTACGCGCTACCGCCTTCATGCGCACAATTCCTGTATGCTCTTGATGTAACTCACTAACAAGTCTTGCTCTGAGACTGGGAGGAATTATAACTCGTAACCCTCACTGAAGGCAACCTTGGTCATTACTCAACTCGTTCCTTCTAACAAAATAATCCTGTATGTCTGTATATCTTCATTGTGCTTTGGCCAACCATTCATGGTATAATTCAGTATCCTACTGAGTATTGGATCTTTGAGTATTGCTTCTCTGATTTCCCCAGCTGACACAGATAAGTTATCTGTATACGTAAAGTAGTTCATGAGAAGTTCACTCGCTAAATTTTCCTTACATGTTACATTGAATCTTGATAGAACATCTGCATTTGCATGATCTACTGACCTACGATACTTAATATTATACTGATGTGCCATCAATATTAAAGCCCATCTTTGCAATCTAGCGGCAGCCAAGGAAGGAACTCCCTTCTTTGATCCAAAAATAATTGTGAGTGCCTCATCATCAGTGTACAGTGTAAACTTCCTTCCATACAGGTATTTGTGAAATTTTGCTACCCCATAAATGATCGCTAGTGCCTCTTTCTCTATTTGAGAATAATTCTGCTCAGTTTTGGTCAAAGTACGCGATGCATAAGCAATCGTTTTTTTGTCTCCATTTTTCATGATGTGAGACATCACCACTCCTACCCCTTGTGGTGACGCATCACATGCCAAAATCAGAGGCTGTTTTGGATCATAGTGAACCAGCACCTGTTCACTCGTGAGTACACTCTTAACTGACTGAAACGCAACTTGACATTCCTTAGTCCAATTCCATTCCACCCCTTCTCGCAGCAAGTAATATAATGGGGCATACAACTTTGACATGTCTGGGATGAACTTACAATAATACACAATTATCCCAATAAAGGTTCGCAACTCGTCCACATTTTGGGGGACCTTGGCTTGTGCGACTGCCTCAATCTTCTCCTTAGTTGGGTGAATTCCCTTACTGATTATGATATGTCCCAGATAGATCACATCATCAACCATGATTGAACACTTGTTTATCTTAGCTTTGACTCCATACTGTTCTAATCGGTTCATAACTTCATCTAGAGTCTTCAAGTGCTCTTCTTTGCCCACACTACTGATAAGTATGTCATCTAGATAGCATACTACACCTTTACACACAAAACCTGATCCATAACACACTGAAATATTGCTGGAGCTGTGCTTACTCCAAAGGGCAATCTTTGATACTGAAATAATCCCTTGTGTGTGTTGATTGTTAGAAGTTCTTTACTTCTTTCAGTGAGCTCCACTTGCTGATATGCATTTGACAAATATATCGTCGTGTCAGTGCAAAAACGTCGTATATCCTAAAATAGCATTTAAATTACATTCGAGTTTGAACGTGCGCAAAAGGTCGTATCTCGCTTAAAATAGTCCGGATGTACACACAAAAACAATAGGCGCCGAGATATGACGTTTTTGCACGGCGTGTTTTCGTGTGAGATACGACGTTGTTGCAAAATCGAGACACAACGTTTTTGTACTGACACGACAACATCTTAATAAACACCTTGCCTCCTGAAAGCGTAGGAAATAAATCTTCAGCTGTGGGTAATGGGTATGTATTTGTCTCAACCACCTTATTTACAGTTTGTTTATAATCTCCACAAATTCTAATACTCCCATCAGCCTTGGGAACTGTTATATTAGAGCAAAAGACAATGATATTGTGGAGAACAACTTAAGACTGGTTTATTCTATAATTATAAGTCTGTGTATCCAAGATGGCGACTTATATGAGTAGTTTTTACATGTGACTCAACCATAAACTTGTCACAATAGGGCGCTATAACAATATACCATACATGTATATTGGCTCACTCTACATCTCCCCTTTAAGTCTGTAGAATTATAGGACTTTAAACTTTCAGAATCGAATGAGTGAATGAATATTATTTGCATTTCTCAGCTCCCCCGTCTTTTTATTTATTTATTATTATTTTTTCAGCATAACCAACGTCTAACTCTAAAGTTTTTTAATTTTTTTATTTTAGAACTCTTAACGTTATAAGCTACTTGCTTAGAGAGTTGCTTTCTTTTCTCTTTTTTTTGTATCTAATCAACCTAAACAACAGGTTATATCGTAAATGCAAAACGACAAACATTAAATGTAAGCAATAACAGAGTCAATGTTTATGTCCATAGTTCTTAAGTTCACAGATCTAAGCAAACAGGGGTTTTCACGATACGCCCTGAGCGTGTTTTTGTTTCAACAACTGGTGTGTTAGTTTGTGCTTTGTCCAGAGTTGTTTTAGCCGGAAGAGGTTTCAGAGTTTTATCATGATTCACTTTGGGAGTGTTCTGAGTTTGCTGATACAGGTCAAATCACATGTAGGTTTAGCATTTGTCATCATGGTAAAACTGCGCTTGTTTGATCAACTCACTGGGAACTTAGTTACACTCTTGATTGTTTCACCCTTTACGTCCTTTGTCTTACTCATGTTGCCACAGTCACACACAGGATCATTTGCCACTTCGGCAGCATCGTCTACAAATTCTACCAAATCCTCTATTTGGGGTGCCCTATTTTTATTCCATTTGATTCCTCTCACTTGCTTTATCCACCTATTTCTTAGGTAAACTGGCAATTTTAACAAGTACTCTTTGAGTATTTACTTCATAGATGTACCCCATAGCCATCAGGATTTCCTTTCATGTTTTTACATCATCAGCAAATTCTCTCAGGGCTCCTTTGTCATGTGGGATAACCTTATTCACCCAGGTTTCAGAAATTGTGTAATCATTGCCAAACCTTTCCTTTAGCAATTCCTTGGCCCTCTTATATCCTTTATCTGGTTGCATAACTGAACAACATTGAATGACCTTCTTTTCCTTACCAGTACAATACTGTATTAGGCGAACCAACTTAGCACTGTCCTCTATATTTGTACTGTCCACACTATTCTCAAATGACCGCATGAATGTCCAGTACTGCAAAGGATCCCGGTCAAATGTCAATAGTTCTGCTCGAGGCATTTGAATCACTTCAAGCAAACGTTGCTGCTGCTGTTGATTTTGTTCCACTAATCGTGAGATGGATCCTTCGTCTACTGTAGGAGTGGCAGTCTCCAGCTCGACCTTCTGAACTTGGGGTACTTAATATCTGTGAACCTTATATTATCAATCAAGAAATAAACTTACGACATTGGGCTTTCGAAAACGAATTCTCAACAGAGACGATCAGAATTGTGGCATGGCCTAAACACATGTAACTACAGGAATGGAAGTTCACAGTCCCAATAAAGAGCGCCCTCAATTGACTCCAAGGACTTCATTGACAACAAATAATAATAATAATAAACTTGGCATACTGAACTAACAGGCGGCATAACACCAAAAAGGAGAAACCCAACTTTACGATTAAACATTTTCAGATGTAGACCCTTCCTTTCTCAGATCCTTGGCACTACAGGGCTAATCAAACACAAGGTTATTAATAACTTTAATTCTTTACCCTTGCAGGTACCCATTAATAGTCCTGGGTGAAGGGAAACAATTATGGTTAGT
>CM055819.1:43439356-43508138 GCA_029582265.1 Zoroaster sp. YZ-2022
TATGCCAATTTTAATTTTCTATTGCTCTATGGGGCCAGGTCAGAGGCCAAACCCTATCTGTCGAGTGGCCAGGGATCAAGCCCCGGTTCAGATGCAAACAACCTGGGTAACGGCAGTAGGGGGGAATCATACAATGGGACACGTGGTTGTACACAGAATAAATATATATAGGAAGAAACTGACCTGAAAAAATATATACACGGGAATCGAGCAAAGAAAAGTTGGATGATGCCGGATATACACATGTATATATATATATATATATATATATATATATATATATATATATATATATATATATATATATATATATATATATATATATATAACTGTGTTTTCACCAATAGGGCGACCGCTCCATAGAAACGTGCACAACATTCCCCCTTCCCTTACCCTTATTTATATAAACTCTAGAAATAAGATGTTTACAGGCTAAGGAAGCGATTTATGCTATTTCCGAAACAAAATTATGACTTTAAAGGGTAGCTAGACGTTAAGGCGACCGGAAACGGTCGCCTTAACGCAGATAAATAGCAATTTCTATAGAAGTCGGTCGCACTAAGACTGAAAAAGTAAAGATATATATATATATATATATATACATATAAAGTACACACACATAGGCCTACTCATGTAATACTTCGGGACATGTACTGTACAAGTGTACATCTACGCTGTACAGATAATTATGTACATATAATGCCGAATTCAATGAGAATGGTGTAAATGCTCATGTATTTACCCACAGAAAGACCTATTGTGTCATACCTTTAACCTGTAGTAATTCTTCAAGTTTGTTATATTGAGAGATGATGACTTGAGGAAGGAACATTTGTGGCCCGTAAAAAAGTGCGACATTATACATGTATTTTTACTATAATTTCCGATTTGTTTTCGTTTTCATCAGAAACAAATCCTTTTAAAAACAAATACTTTGAAGTGAGACATTTCTCAAAATGGTTGTTAGAATCTCAGTAATGAAAAGACTACAGGAATTAATGACGAGACCCACAATAAATTAGTTTCGATACATATTTACTGTTTAACCATGCTTCTCAGGATTCGTTTTAGAAATGTTTTAAAGCATTTGTTTTCCTTTCTGTTTAACGTATCATAGCAGGGTTCTGTAGAAAAAGAACATTTCATGAATTTGCCACTCAAACAGCAAAAACACAGGCAATACATCTTCAATGTTTTCTTTTATGTGAAAGTACACATAAATAAATGTACATCATTTTGATGTATTTGTACAATTAGAACGATTGCTTAGAGTTCAAAATTTCTTGAAACTTTATTTTTGAAAATTACCAATGACAATTTCTGTTTATTTAAAAGTGATTATGGTCATTTGCGTAATTTTTTTTATGTTTTTTTTTTCATTTTGAGGCAAAATGTACTCATTATTATTGTTATGTTATTTTATATTAAATATAAATTATATTAATAAATTATATTAATATAAATGCTGTTTCTCAATTTGACTTTAAAACTAGGGATGGTATTACCAATCTCAACAGATAGAGTGTATTAAAAAACATAGTTACATATTTACAGTTAAAGAATGGCTGTAAGCAAATATCAATAATTATCCTTTCCCCATCTTGAGAGAGTTTATGTTATAAGGAAACTAAACAAAATATGTTTTACTATCTAAACGTATGGTAACATATTGTAAAGCGTCACTTTCTCCGAACCCTTTTGTCTAGAATTCATAAAACCCTAAGGTCCAAATGGCCTTACATTTACAAATCACCTTTCTGATGTCACCCTAATACAAAGACACCCCTTCAGTCGATAAATATAACCCAATTATTGGCCAAACTGTTTGTAAACAACACCGACAATATCGGCGCTGTTGTAAACGTTGTTGTAAACGTAAGAGTGACTATTAATTTTCCTCCTAGTGCCGGACCGTTTGCTTTCTGCATTCGAGATAAAAAGGGGTTCAGACAAAATAACTTTTTTTCCCAATATTTTACCTTGGGTTGATAATTAAACTTATAATAATTAAACTTATGTTATGTTTCATTATGACATAACCTCTCTAAAAATGGGGAAAAGGTCAAACATTAATAACTGCTTGAAGCTAAAATGTAGCGGTGAACAATAATTAAAACAAATAAAAATTCTGGGCATACAGTAAATAATTATAGTTTTATTGCGCTTCAATAATACAAGATCTCCCCTGGTATGATACGTTTAATGCCACTATATTATATATGAAGTTGATGATTGATGGTACCAAAAGTAAAAATAATTAAAAACGAGAAGTACGTTTGTTGGATTACAAACGTAACGTGTTTGGGTTTAGTTTTGGTACAAAGTCGGAAAGTAAAACATTTTAAAGTCGTTGATGTAAAAATGTTCACGCATTTTAGTGGAACTGATTTCATTGTTCACGGATGATATCCATGAACGGATAAAGAAGAAAATAAAACAAATTAATCAAATTAGTGCGGTCATGTTCATGGTGTATCTCGAACTCAGAACCTTTGGACTAGTAGTGAGAGGAATTCACCACTGGATCAGGAAGCTTCCACAATGTGTCGTAGTAAATCCAGTCGATAATTGTGCAATATTACAAGAAGAGCGAAAAGAATTGCTACAGTCATGTTCATGGCGGATCTCGAACTAAGGACATTTTGTACCAAGTCACGTTTCAATGATTTATTTATGATTTTTACTCCATTGTGCAAGTCTGTAAATCCATTCGTTTGGGAGTTATTGGGCTTTGAAGTTTCGATTGTTTTAGCCCATAAAAGCAGAACTGATTAAGTTCGCATGGATTTTATGATTTTTAGATATATCTACATAATCGGGACAAATATTTGTACAAAATTACAAGTCTCTAATGCCATTCCATTTGGATATTATGGTGGTTTTTACATTTACATTGTATTAGCGCCCATTAAACCGGAACGGGTAGGACCAGTTTTAGTAGTGTTTTTTTTTTAAATTTTAGCTAATCTACATATCATAATAAAAAATGTTTGTACCAAGTTAGAAGTCTTTACATTGTTTCGTTCGGGAGTTATTGACCTGTCAACTTTCCATTGTCTTAGCCCATAGAGCCGGAACTGATTATGTTTTTATGATTTTTAAGTTTTAAGGATTCATCTACATATTAAGACCAATTTTTGTGCCAATTTTCAAGTTGATACATTAATCCGTTCAATGAGTAAATTCCCCGAGAACGTAAGGGAGGAAAAAATAATAATAAATAATAAATAATAATAATGATGATGATGATGATGATGATGATGATGATGATGATGATGATGATGATGATGATGATGATGATGATGATGATGATGATGATGATGATGATGATGATGATGAAGATAAGACTTGAACCAGTCCAACATTGAACCACAAACGCCATATTTATGTAATTTGTTCAAAAGAACTCGATGACTCACACGACCAAATGCTTTAGACCAATCTAAAAAATATGGCATCAATGCGTGAGGGTTTCGGAACATCAAGTGCATTGGCCCAGCTATGATAAAGAGTTGTCAATTGAGTAACACAGGAGCGCTTTGGCAAAAACCCATGTTGAGTAGGTGAGATTATCCCCCCTCTATATATATGATTAATGAGATGTTTACATACAACCCTTTCACGAATCTTACCAACAACAGAACAGAGTGAGATGGGTCTATAGTTTGACAAAACATGAGCATCACCAGTTTTAAATAATGGAACAACATTCGCTAGCTTCCATTCATGAGGAACTACACCAGAGGCAAGCGAAAAGTTAAAAAGTTTAGCTAATGGCTGGGCTAAACTATCACAAGTTAGTTTAAGCAACATTGGAGATATGTCATCAGGACCACAAGATTTATGCATGTTAAGTTCAGAAAGGAGTTGTTTAACTTCAGCCGGAGTAGTTGAAATGTTACAAAGACGAAAATCAGTAAAAGTGTGATCACATGAGATATCAATTATATTGTTAGAGTCACTACTAAAGTTTCTCTGGAAAATAAGGTTGAAATTCTGAGCAATATTGTCCGGATCATTAAAACCCTGCGTGAGAACACCCATACTACACGGTGCAGTAGCACTCCTTTATTCGTGTAAGTATTTTTTAATTAAAGGGTGAACATTTTCAATTCTTCGCAAGTTCCTTTGGATCACCATTAGACATAATGTGTTAGAATCTTAAAGTATTCGGGAAAGTCGTTCACCCCTTTAAGCCAGCCGCAAGTGCCATTCCTGAGAGGTCCCTATGGGATTTGTGTACAAACTGCCTTAGCGTTGGGGGTCACCAAGGTCGTAAACACACCGGCTGATTACCATCAGATAACATGCCTGCAGCGGTCTGGGAGACATATCAAATGGCTCTGTGATGGCATTTGACAGGCCTGATGTATTTCGACCAATAAAATACGTCTATGTTGGGGGGGGGGGGGTTGGCTGATATTGGGGGATGGCTCTTTGGGGGGGGGGGGTCGGATGGCGGTATCTGAGTGATCGATCGATAGCAGGTGGCTTTTTATGAATGGGCAATGGGTTTGTATATATTGCAGCATGTATATATAGTAGACTGGACTACTATTGAGTAAAAAAAGTACAGGTTTTGTGTTTAAAAATGAGTTTTTTTTTGGTTTTTTGGGGGAAAATGAGATTTTTTAGTATTAATTAGTAATTATCTTTCTAAGAAAAACATAAAAATTTACAATTTTTTTTTTTTTGATAGAAAACATTTCTAGACCCTCTGAAACAAGATAAAATTAATAAAATTGGGAAAATCAGTTCATTTACCAATGTAATTAACGATTTACAACCTACTACACGGTGTAGTATAGGTGCTGAGGCCGCGTATAAATGAATATCAATTGAGCCGAAGTGTTAATAAACCATTTTCAGTTTGAAAACCTGTAATTGTACTCTTTCGACGCTGGGTACTAACAAACGACCAGAACCTTTTAGGATTAGATGGAGAATTCATGGCCACGTCCTTGATATAACTACAATATGATTGTCTAACTAAATATTTGACCTCATTCCGAAGCTTTTTTGTTCCATAAATTATGATTATCCTTGTTACGGATAGCTGCTTTTTAGACAAAATAATGATATCTGCAGAAATCCAAGGATGTTTCTTTCTACCTTTACATTTGGCAATAGGAACAATATCTTTCACAGCTGCAAACAATAGGTCTTTAAAATATTCCCATACCACATCAATGTTGTCTGAATAAAAACAGGTGTCCCAAGGCACCATGCAAAGAGTGTCACATAAAGTATTGATATCAGCTTTATTATATTGGTAAAAAGACCTATTCATAGTTTTTTGATCATGAGAGGTTAACAAGTTAAAATAAACACCATTATGATCACTGTTACCAAGACCAGAATGTTGGGTAACGATTGAAAATAAGTCAGGTCTGTTGGTAAATAACAAATCTATAACTGAGCCAGAATTGGTAGGTGAATTTCCATCACGAGTGGTGAACGTAACTAACTGCTGTAAATTGAGAATATCGGAAATATTATGGAGACGTTGTACTGAGGATGATTGTATATGGGAGTTATTTGTTGACACCTTAAAGTCTATGTTGAAATCACCAAGTATAGCAATGGCAACGTACTGTTGGGAAATTGCCAATACATTTTCAAGAACAGAACAGATATATAAGCCTACTGGTTTTAAAACCTGAGTTGTTTATCGGCCCACACAACCCATGGTGTCACCTCTTATAGGAGACAGTACATTTCATTCCTCTACATGGGCATAAACTGACAATATGGAATGCAACAGATTATTGTGACATGTGCGTGCATGAACAAATATTGATGCTGCAAGCCCCGTGACCTTGTATAGGTAATACATTAAGCCTGGTGCACTGCAAAAACAGTGGTGTTAAATCTACACCAATTGCTGCTCATATTGGGCATTATTCAATATAAACAAATACCGTGAAGTTGACACCCTTGGTGTTATTTTAACATTCTAGTTGTTGCAGGGATACAACCATAAATCCATTCACTCTAATAGTTGTTTAACACAGAATATAGCCCCTAACATAATATATTACTAAAATATACCTTTATTAGCCTGTATATTTTTGATAAAATGCCTTTAATTGTATCCATACATATGTAAAGAAATCAACATCAGAAAGTTTCAGCTTATTTAATGTTAGTGTCGTTAATGAGAAAAAATCTATACAATGGTGCAAAAAATTTCAATTTACCTCTTGTAGTTGTTGAGATACGATTTTTTTAAATATTAAATTTGACTTCCGGTTTGCACAGGAAGTAAGGTCAGATTGGGGTCACGTCTGTGTACGAAAAATCACATAATTCAAGATCTATAACATGGTGTAAATATTGTGAAAATATCTTATGTGGTTCATGAGATATAATTTTTTGAAATATTAAACATTGATTGAGTGTAATTCGATATCTGATGACCTCACTATGACGTCACAACTTAAGATACAACTACATGTTAAGGTCTAACTATCAGGTGTGAAGTTTTAAGGTTGTGTGAACTCTGCAACTATGATTTTTGCTCTGGATATTCATCGAAAAGAAGAAGAAAAAGTTTTACAAAAAAACGAACAATATCAAGAGGTGTTCGCGCTGTGGCTCGAACTGATGATGATGATGATGATGATGATGATGATGATGATGATGATGATGATGATGATGATGATGATGATGATGATGATGATGATGATGATGATGATGATGATCATGATGATCATGATGATCATGATGATCATGATGATCATGATGATCATGATGATCAGGATGATCAGGATCATGATGATCATGATCATGATGATCATGATGATGATCATGATGATCATGATCATGATGATCATGATGATCATGATGATCATGATCATCATGATCATGATGATGATCATGATGATGATGATGATGATGATGATGATCATGATCATGATCATGATGATCATGATGATCATGTTCATCATGATGATGATGATGATGATGATGATGATGATGATGATGATGATGATAAAAACTCGAACAAAAACAAGAGGTGTTTGGGTTGTACCCAAATACCTATTTAATGGAATAATTTCCAAAAGGATTTTCTGTTTACGAATTGGAAATTGGATTGAATACGAACAATCTGAATGCATTTTCAACACTTTCTCGTTTTATACGAGACAGAAACCTTAACAGGTTGGTACATATCTTGATTCTTATAAAGTAGGAATATTGATGCATTTACAGACATGTTACCAACATTATATATGCCTACTGGTTTTAAAACCTGAGTTGTTTATATCGGCCCACACAACCCATGGTCCCACCTCTTATAGGAGACAGTACATTTCATTCCTCTACATGGGCATAAACTGACAATATGGAATGCAACAGATTATTGTGACATGTGCGTGCATGAACAAATATTGATGCTTCAAGTCCCGTGACCTTGTATAGGTAATACATTAAGCCTGGTGCACTGCAAAAACTGTGGTGTTAAATCTACACCAATTGCTGCTCATATTGGGCATTATTCAATATAAACAAATACCGTGAAGTTGACACCCTTGGTGTTATTTTAACATTCTAGTTGTTGCAGGGATACAACCATAAATCCATTCACTCTAATGGTTGTTTAACACAGAATATAGCCCCTAACATAATATATTACTAAAAGATACCTTTATTAGCCGGTATATTTTTGATAAAATGCCTTTAATTGTATCCATACATATGTAAAGAAATCAACATGAGAAAGTTTCAGCTTATTTAATGTTAGTGTCGTTAACGAGAAAAAAGTGAAATGGAATCTGATTTTTTGTATTTTTTTTTCCAACATAATAAAAAACAAATATTTAATTGTATGTGTAATAATATATAATTTAAGATTACGCTGAAATGAACCTAGGTTCTTATAATATTAGCGGGGAGATTATTCCAGTAGCATGGCCCAGACTACATAATACTATGTTGGAATGCGGGTGTTCTATGTTTAGGGAGATGTAAAAGAGATGAAGATCAGGTCTGATATGTATGAAAATTACAATTAAATATGCTAGCAAGTTGAGGAGGAAGTTGTTCAGTGGAATGGGCCACTTGTACATAAATGTGTTTTGCTTGTCAGACAAAACAAACAGGCAAAGCTGGGAATTAATGTGAGGTGGCTGTCAATGAAAACACTAAGGAATTTTGTGAAGTCATTCAGGATCTGTTGTTTGGAAATTGTTATCACATTTTTATTTCTTTGTAAAGGATCGTGTGGTTGAAGTTTCTTATGGTTTAACGACAATCAATTAGCTTTAAACCAGTCACAAACATTTGAAAAGTGGGTATTACCGTCGCTGAAAAAGCCCTGTAATCTCAAAACACATCAATTACCACAGTTTTACATGAAACTTACCCGAATTTTTTATAGTTTAAAATTACGAATTACTAATTTACTAATTTTACGAGTAAAATTAGTAAAACAATTCCTAACTGAATTGTTGTTTAATTTGTTTGCGTTAGACAAATCTAAAAGTATTTTCATTATTTTCTCGATAACGACGAAAGTTTAAACTTTTTGGTTGGTTGTTTAATGTTTTGATTCAAGTAAGGATACTTTTAGAAGCGGTTTTACCAACATTACCAGTGTATAAGGGTTTTACATTATTTTTCTTTTTTCAAAAACAAAAAACGAAAACATTTTTATTTAGTTTTGTGTAAATCGTTACATTCTAATTTTGAAATATTTTTCAAATCCTGTTTGTGAACAGGTCCTTTTCTAATCCCAGACCATTCATATAGAACAAACTCCCTCATTATAGGCTATTCGTAATATTTCCACCTTAACTGGCTTAAAACAATTATATCAATTAAGAACAATTTATTTTTAGTTAAGCTGATTTTGTTTGTGTGTCATTTTGGACGGATACCAGCGTGTTACAAAATGTTCATTATTGTTATTTTTACCGCGTCCTAATCGCTATCAATGAAATGCTGCGTGGCTCTTTGAAAATGATTATTCGTTGAAACATTCACAGCAAAGCCAGTCTGAAAAAAAGGCTTTAAGAAACTAACAACTTGGTATTGGTTCACTCATGGTAGCGCGTATCCAGGTCGAAAAAGGGGCGAGAGGTCATATGGGTATAACAGGGGGAAAGGAACACTGCGGCAGAAATAGGGCTACACACACACGTATGGTTGAAGTACATGTATGTAATGTTTAAAGGCACACCATTGATAATTATCAGATTATCAAATATTATATTTTATCTCAAAACTTACTAGAAGTAAAGTTCGTACACGTATCAATCATCCATTTATTTTAATTTTCGTGAGAAAAGTTAAGGAATGTGCGAACCGCACCCCGACCCCGTTCCTGTGGAAAATGTACCCCCTCAACAAATTCTCACGCCTATCCTCGCCCTCAAGACATTTTCACGTCTACCCCTCCCCCTAAAAACTATCATGATTACCCCTACACCCTTGTTCAGGATTTTGAATTTTGTTACGCTGCTGCAGTCAGTCGGCAGATTGGCTTCCACACTGATTATGCCTTCACTATGGCCCTGACTGCTCCTTCCCCAATGTCCAGCCTATCTGCTAAAATGATCCGATTAATTAGAAGTATTATGATGACAGGTTATTTATCAAAAAAATGATTGTTCCACAGCCAATTTAAGGGGGAAAGAAAATGTCAATTACTTCATGTTTTACATCAGTAATACATTATAAAATACACCATAAATATTACTCATCGGTATAATACATTAGATTCCATGTGAAAACATGTACTGTGGTCAGACAATAACGTATATGCGTCTATAATTTAGAATATTATAAATTTCAACCATCAGCTATTTATACATGTATGACACTCTGTGAGGCTCGCACTACAATACAGTGATGGGAGAACATGAATACTGTAGCAGTGAATAAGGCATGTTTGACTGAAGTGTATGGTGTAGTCCTATACAGCCAACCTCATCTTAAGAATATGAATGTCAACAATCATTATCAAAATCCAAAAAAAGAAACATGAGAATTCTAAATTTGGACAATCTGCTCAGCAGAACAATTTGCTTAGCAGAAATAATTGTTTAGCAGTTGTATTGGTTACCAGCCAATGTTTGTATACAAATTGTATATACTTTGGTTGGTTGCCTACATCATACTTCTTCAACCAACAAAATTTTATGGGTAGATATTTTGATGGTCCCAAACGTTTGATTTGTTTTTGTATACATTGCATATTTCGATTGTCCTGAAACCTTTGAGGTGAACTAATCACTTTTGACTACTAATTAAGTAACATATATAAACGAAATAGATTTTTAAATGAAAAGTGTTAATAATAATAATAATAATAATAATAATAATAATAATAATAATAATAATAATAATAATAATAATAATAATAATAATAATAATAATAATAATAATAATAATAATAATAATAAGAGATACAGTAGTGTTTAGAGTGTTAGTAAAAGTATTTACAATTCTGCCCAGAAATTACACATTTTATAAATAATAAATCGTATGAAAATGTTACGGTATTGCCATATGAATACTTACTGAGGTTGTTTAACTAATGATTATAACTGGATGGCACAATAAAGTATAAAATAACATGAAGCGAAGACGTCTACTGGCAGGTTCCCGCCAAATCTTTTGAGGCGTCCGCCATCTTGTAAACGGAAGTACTACTGAACGAAATCCATTCTAAAATCACAGATAGCCTGTTATATGTTTGTGTGAAATATTATAGAAGAACCTTAGTTGTTCTTTCTAAATCTCATTTCTGATATAACTTAATATTGGGAAAATGTGTTATTTAAATTGCTTTCTCAAGGAATGTCGGCATTTTCAAATTCCGACTTGAAAAATCTACAAAACAACTAAAACATGCAAATACAAATGATAAGTAAAGTAAGATAATAATTATAAACTTTATACAACTTTTATCTAAGTAAACTATAACTACAATAAATGGGAAAGGATCATACCCGTCGGAGATACAGCAGTGTTAGAGTGTTGTCAGTCTTGATCGACGACGGGGTTTACACTGATCCTTGATACTTTAAATTCGTGCAGCCGGTAGAGGGCGCTCGAAACAAAGTTATTTACAATTATTCAAAATTAAACTTAAAGGGTTTGCTTTTCTATCTGTCACATACTTAAACATTTCGTAAGAGTTTATTAACCTTTGTATACATGCAGTCTCCAAAATGCTACAAAAAAATGCTAAGTACACAATGCTTTTTGTATGCATGCCTCAAAATATTGCATACTGTACACAAGAATGGTACATGGATACCCCAAAATGCCCCTGGGTATGGGACAAAAACAAAGTGTTCTGACCTTCACACAGTATGTGTATACTCCAAGTTACTGCACTGGTTTATTTCAAGTTAGCCTTGCAATGAAACAAAGCAGGTGGCTGCTTCAGTTTACCTCATCTCTCTGAAGAGCCTTGGGCTTTGCCATTAATCTTTAGATAAGAAAGTGTGTACCACAATATGTCCCAGTTGAGACATTTTGAAGTATGGGTCCACTTTGTAAAGAACAACACTGATAATAGGAGGGTTAAGCAATTAATTCATTGCTAATCTTAGTATTATTATTATTGTTGTTGTTGTTGTTATTATTCAAAAATTAATAAATAAATTAAAGTCACTGTGCATCTAAAATAAACTTAACTGTCATGTAACTAATTAAAGGGCGGAAATAGACAAAATGTATTTTTAGACTTCAACTTCTCTTTAATTAGAGATTCTCAGGCCTGAAGACTTTATTACCAAACAAATACGGCAGGATTCTGTACGTGGTCCTGAACGCCTATGATCCCTAAACGTTTGAGATGAACTTGTGACGAAAATTAAAGGACGGAAATGTGTTTAATTAACCTAAAATTCTCCGTAATTACATTCAAAGATTTGAATATTTTATTAATATATCAAGGTTTTTAGTGGAGGATTAAATGACTAATTCAATCGATTTATCGCAAAGGTGCGGACAATTTTGTGAAGGTTATGCCATAGCGGAACACCCCCAACACGCAACGCCCCCCCTCCCCAAAATAAAAATACACCAACAAACTAACAAACAAAAAACAAATGCAATTCATGACCCATCGCCAATCTCAAACAAAGCCAACCTTCCCTAAACAAATATTCCAGTACAATCGTTGACATATTTGTTGTCTGCCCAACGGGGGGTAGGGGTACGAACGAGTGAGGTAAAGAGTTCTCTGATATGTACGTAGACGCTGTCATGGTGTGATTCTAGTGTAGCGTACACGTGTAAAATGCTTTGTAACGTACGAAGGTTAAGTCGTAATATGAACAGCGCCCTCGTGCGGCACAGAGCATTTTTTTTCTCGGATACGTTGCACATTTTAGCTATGAATTACAAATGTTTGAGAACTAGCATTCACCTAAGCAGGGCTCTTTGGTGTTATGGCCGCTTTTTTGTATTTTTTCAAACTTATAAAAAAAATCATCAAAACAGCCCTTCAGAGGCAACTAAAATTCGCTGGAGTTTGACAATGATGTATATATTATATGACCGCAATTTAACAATACGCAATAGACAAAGTTTTGTTTCACTGATGGAACGAAGCAAAAAGGGCCAACCCTCCCGAAATAAAATAGTTAACTGCATTGTAATGTTGACTTTGTCATACAAGTGGGACTAATTATCTATGTATTAGCAGCTACGAATAAAGGAAATATCCTATTTAAGAAAAGTACTGCTTATTTCACATCTTTGTGATTTACGAACGGATTGTTGAGAAGAGGTCGTTGAGAAGAGGTACGGTAATGTTAATGGTAATCACTTGGTATTCAGCAACCTTTCTTGTTTACTTTCTTGCTGCTTGTTTAAATTTATGCTGTTCACCGATAATCACGCCACATTGAGCCATGCAATTGTGCAATAATGGAGTAAGCTATTGGATGACACATGCATATCTTTCAAAATGTTTAATTCGGCGCGATTATTGATGTTTATGTGTTAATTGTGTCTTAAGTGGGGTACTAAGATAAGCTGGGTACCTAGATATTTCATGAATAGTCATGGTTTGGTGGCCCATTGTACTCCCATTATGCTCCGCGGATGCCCCGCCCCCTCCAAACACTGGCTGGCTGGCTGCTGACTGACGTTGGAGAGGGAGGGGGTATGAACAACCGTTGGAAGGGCGCGTAACATTTCATTTTAAACTTGTTTCATTAGAATCAATAACATTTTGCCAATCAAATTTGATTTGTAATTGTTAAGTGATGTACACCTTTGGTAATCGCCAAATTACAAACAACAAAATAATTGTAATCTAAAAAATTACTAGCATTGAAGTTGGTTTTGGTTTTAATACAAATTCCAAATGCAGGATCATGGCTATGATCCATCTTCCCACATTAGAATGCATACAAACCTGGATGTATTATATTTCCTCGTAAATGACACAACCAAGTAAACCTTTCACACATGGAATTTGTTTTATTCTTATAAAGTATGAATGCATTTACAGACATATTACCAAGGGGCGGAACTAGAAGGGGTCCAGACCCTTCACTTTTATGGGTGTATTTACTGACATTTTACCAATGGTACGCACTCCATTCAAATGTTACACATCACAATAATGCATTCCTCTCTTCCCTCCTTCTTTCCTTCCGCCCGCTCAAATATGTCACCTTCAATTAACACAATAATCATGCCATAATCCCCATAATAGCGTTGATGACGACTATAAACCCCCTCCCCCCATTCCCTTGAGAATACTACTGGTACCATTCGGTACTGCAGTTTGCAGTCCGCTTGGGACTTCTTGTACATACGTCCACATACGTCCTTATAATGGGGATTTCATATTTTTTTCAAAGCTTATTACCTTTCCAGAGGTTGTAGACCACAATAAATCATGCCATAATCCCCATAATAGCGTTGATAACGACTATAAACGCCCCTCTCCCCATCCCATGTCATTGGCTTTACTTAGTGTACAGAAAAGTGTTGATAATTCACATTGAACTGGTGGGCCATTATCAAATTGCTGATTGGTCTTCCAAAACACTGGATGTCAACCTACCCTTCAAAGTATGGTACGCCACAACTGCCTTCGGTGCCCATATCGCTTCATTCGGCCGATTCACCATTTCATTCGGCCGATTCACCATTTCATTCGGCTACTCATCATTTCATTTGCCCAATCATCATTTCATTCGGCTAGTCTTCATTTCGTTCGCCTTTTCGTCATTTCATTCGGCTAGTCGTCATTTCATTCGGCCATTCACCATTTCATTTGCCCAATCATCATTTCATTGAGAGGGAGTAATTGAGGGAATTGAGAGGGAGTAATTGAGGGAATTGAGGGAGCAGAGGGAGCAATTGAGGGAATTGAGGGAGCAGAGGGAGCAAAAGGGGTGCAATAGGCCCCTCACATACTACTATTGTTGCTGTAGAACGAAAAAAACATTTTAAAAAAATAAATAAATAAGGCCACTCCAATTAAACAAAAAAACAAAACACTTGAGATCATTTATAATTTTTTTCGAAATTCTGTTGCAGGAATCTGTAAAACAGTGGAGTGGCCTAATGTAAAAAAATACTTTAAAAGAACAGTCTACCAAGACTAGTACACATATCAAAGTTTTGGTACAGATTTGGTTTAACAAAACATAGATGATACCAGAATCAATCATTATGAGCAATTATACCTTCAGTGAAAATACCTCCCCAAATATATGAAAAACAATTTATTTTAAAATTTTACATATGGAAGATAGTATGTTACATTAAGAATTGACAATTCATCACATGACCGACACCATAATCTTTTGGTTCAATGAGACACATTGGCCATCAATCGACATTTGTGTGAAAGTCGCACGAATCCGCTATGGCCTCTAAAAGGTTAAATAAATGCAAGATATTTCAGCAATTTACTGAACTATCCTGTAAACATTTTTGCACTTAGATACTTGTCATCCAAATCAATTCGATTTCAAGTATCTTAGATTCAGCACATTAAGGATTTACTTACATTGGCATCCTCCTCCTCATCTGTTTGTCCATATGAAGAGCACTGTGACTGCGATTCTGCTGCACATGTCTCCTCATAAAAGATAGCCTGCAAACAGTAAATACATATCCGTTATTAAGTTACAAATGTAGAATTTTTAGTCTGTGCATAAATATTGTAATGGTCACCACACTTAAATTTAAACAGATGGTAGGCATACAGCTATGGTAGTAGGCTTGGGCGGTTTTTCGGTAAAACCGAGTAGTCACGTTTTTTTTTTTTAACCGACAACGAACCAAGGGATTTGTACTGAACCGAAATATCGCCAAATTTGGTTTTTATAAAATCATCCATTTTGAGCACCAGAGCAGGGCAATAATTTATCCCGACAGTCGAGGCTTAATTTTGCTGGTCCTCATTGTATCCTAATTGTTCTTCGGCAATGATTATTAAAGCACCGAATTTCCCGTGATGGATGAATTGTTATTTAAAATGCGAAACACCACTGACTGATGGACACAGCTAAGCTAGGCTTCTGGAATGGATAGCTCTTGTTGTTTGCGTTGCTGGCATTCCAATTTGACAATGAACAATGAATATTTCGGTCAAAATTATTAATACTGGTCTCTGTGAGGATGCATAAACAAAATCAAACTCTTTACACCTTACCGTTTGGCAGCAGCTACCTTAATTAGAATTCCCTTTATAAACAATAAACCAGTAGGCCTAGGCCCTAAATAATAAGTCAGCTATCTTTTGAATGAATGTATCAGCAACGATCAATACTGATAAAAATACGGAAATTTTTACTTTTTTTGTCAGAGCAACTCACATCAGTAAAGGGCCAAGTATAATTTGTTTTATCGGAAGCGATTTGTTTTTTTGGATTTAACTTTTTAAGAAACATTTTAATTTGTAACCATCCAAAACTAGGAAAAATCCAGAACCGGGTAAACGACTGTAATAATTCATTTTATCAATTTTATGATCAAATGCTTTATACTCAGCATTCAATACTCACATTTCCCCCGTTTTTTGTCCTGACACATGTACATTACGTTCCGTGTTGCGTGCGGTGGTGCCTGCGTTTAAGTGTTTGTATGTATACATGCTTTGGGCTTTTGCTTATGTACTGTCATGGTGTTGACAGTTGGACGTGCTAGTACATACTGGCAGTCTTGGTGTACGTGTGTGAAGCTATTTATACTGGTTTGGTGGATCTGCAGGCAACCAATCAGCAATGGCGTTATTTGCTAAGTGGTTTGATTGGTTTATATGTTGGAACTTGCAGCCAATGAGAGCTCAGTAATTGCAGGGCTTGTCTCAATTAGGAGGGACATTTTCTGGCTTACCGTCACTTTGTCACAGCTTGTGATTTAAGTCAAAATTTATAACCCGCCACCTCCCCTATGGCTCCTCCTTTGTAACATCATGGGGATGGTTGGTATTCAGTTTTTAGGGGTTTTCTCAGAGCTGTTGGCAGTTTTTTGCAGAAAATGACAAAAATATTTGAAGTATTATAATTTAATTTCGTAGGTCAAATTGTATCAAGTAATTTCTACTTGTAAAGGCCAAGGTTATGTAATTTTATTACGATAGTGCCTTCCGGGTTTCGGTCGGGCTATCTTAACTGTCCCCCTCGTTTTCCAACTTGGGGAATTTCTGATGTGTTAGTAGGACTGGGTTACACTTTATCTCTGTTTATTAACGGTAAAGTTAGATTTAGGGTGCCCGGCGGTTCGTTTGGGGCCATCCTTTCCCCCTCGTTTTCCAACTTGGGGAATAACCATTTGTGTTTGTTTTTAAAATACTTCATTGATAGGTGCACGGTGTGCATAGTTGGATGGTTAAGGCAAGGTGTGTTGACTGTGGTGTGTTCACTTGTGGAGGTCGGTTTTTCGACCTGTATCGGGGTCATTGGACCCCAAGTGTTCATGTGGCGTTGTGTGTGGATACACATGGGCGTGGTAGTCCATTGTGTGGATACACATGGCCGTGGTAGTCCATTGTGTTTTATGTTGGTAAGGACATGGTTGTCCTTGTGGTGGCCACATGCGATATGAACAAATGGTTCATCAATTTATGTTGGATGGACGTGGTAGTCTATCTCTTACATGTATGTCCTGTGCGTTTGTCCAAGCCGGTTTGCCCTGTGTTTTCAAAAGTATTGTCTATTTGGTGTTATTATATTTGATGTTTAATTTGCAGGTTTGCTGTGGCGAGAAGTCAAATAGTTGGTCATTGCCCCTGTTTGTTGTCTGAGTATAATTGTTTCCTCAGTAGTATTACTATAATAAGTGTACTTATATAACATTAGTTAGTACATGCAAGTTAAATCTGCTAACACTAACAATGGAGGAAGGAAGAGCGTGGTCGCCTATTCGTCACTTCAACGCACGTATAGGCCTATACTTTCTTATTCATCACTATGTAAAAAAAACCCAGCTTATTCGCCACCCATGTGTTTGTATGTGTATTACCAATAAGACCGATATTATCAATAAGTATCGACAAACGAATACACTGCCTAACACGCACAGTAATATTCAATCAATTTGTTTACCATCAAAATCGGCCAAAACACAGGCGATGTCCTTTTTGGTATTGCAACATGGGGATTTGTATTTCTTGTCAAGGTTTGCACAAATAAAAAACACTAAATTAAAACAGCTTTCGTAAATGGAAAAGTTGACATAAAAAGTTAGTATTTTTTAAAAGTATTATACAGGAGAGTCATTCCTTGCAAATTCACCTTGGGTTGTCAGTGACTGTCACATATTTTGAGGATTGTTCTTTTTTGTAAATATTTTGGTTCCCTATACTCCTTAGCTTTCAAATGCTTTTTATTCCATCTAATTTGCTTTCGTATAACTAGAGATATACCCAGTTTGACGGAATCCACCAAAATCGACTTGTGGCAAAACTTCTTACTTCTTAAAATCAATGTTGAGGAAAACAATTTCTTAATCGCGCACTTGCATTTCTCATTCGATGCATTAAGCCACTGAGATACAAGAATACAAAATACGAGCCTGAAATTGGTATATCTTCTACAAGGCTATATAAATTTTAATAAGCGAATGCCAACATGTAATGATTACGATCATGTTTTCTGCAGGCACCATTTTGGAGGGACACCCTGTATAGAGATTCTTGGTTCACAACTAAAATGATGCCGACAAAATGTAGTTCAGAGGATGCTTGCAGTTATGCAATATTTGGTCATGGGTTTAATTATGTTACTATGGCAATTTCCAAGTGACTGGATGGGTCAAATTTATATCACCCGGGAAGTTCAAATTCCTTCTGTTCCTTTCTCTAACTCTACCAACTAAGCTACCTAGCCCGACGATGGTGGTATCCTGTTTTGTCATTATCTTTGTATGTATTTTCTTTAAAGCACAACATGATACTTTTGCATGTGTTTCTTGTTTAATCCTGCTTCAAAGACTTGTTTGATGCCCGGAAGCATTGAAATGACTCAAATGACTTTATTTAACAATTGAAAAGGACTGTTGATGTACCTAAAGTAGATTTACAAGTACACTCACTGGGCAAAAGTATTGCAACATGCTCAAAGTAGCACTTTACAATTAACATGTGAGATGAACATTTAATCCGATTTCATCGATCGTGTATTACATAATTTCCGAGCAAGAACAGTAAAAAAGAACATTGACTTCAAAACACAGGCACTTTCAAGAAGTCTTAAGCAGTGTAAATAAAATAAAATAAATTATTGTAACACAGTTCTCCAAACTGAACTTTGGGGATGTTGCAATAAATGGCCAGTGAGTGTAGTATGTGGCCAACGTACAGAACTCTGGAAGTGCCATCCAACTTGTTGAGATCCTGAAATAATTTATCTCAGGATGACGACATCCTAAATGTAAGATGACATCTTTATAAGATAATTTATCTTTGGATGACGGCATCCTGAAAAGTAGGATGTCGCTTTCCTAAGATAATTTATCTCGAAGGGGACGTCATCCTACTTTTCGGCTGTTCTTATCCCAAGATAATTTATTTAAGAAGATAAATTATCTTAGATGACATCAGACTTTTAGGATGTTGTCATCCTGAGATAAATTATCAAGGATGACGACTCCCGACTTAAAAATTCAAACTTTTAGGATGTCATCATCCTGTGATAAATTATCCAGGATGATGACATCCTAGGGTCAGGACTCACCGACTCAGGATGTCGTCATCCAGAGATAAATTGTCAGGATGTCAAGAAGTCGGATGGCACTTCCAGAGTTGTGTACAAACCACACCAAAAATGTTTACTTATAGCAAACAAATTTGTTAAACAAATTTTATGCACAACCTGGCATTGACCCCAAGAATGGTTGTTAGGACAGTTGTCTGCAGTGTTTCGTTTGTAGTGCATAATAACAGGTGACAAAACTTTCACAGGTTAGACTAGTTTTACGATGTTATATTTCTTGATAATACAAGTGAATTGTTTTAAAGTGTTGACAAATTTTGCCTTTGAAATAAATAAATATTAAATTGCACTGAAAATTTAATTCTTAAATTGTGCCAATTTTTAGCCATACCCATTTTAACATTAAGTCCAATCAGGAAGAAATTATCCAATCTCCAATTGGTCTAGTTGGAAAAAAGTCAAATTATCTCCAATAGTGGGCCTAGTTGGAAAAAGTCCAATTTGGTCGAGTTGGAAAAAGTCAAATTAATTCCAATTGGGCCTCGTTGGAAAAAGTCCAATTAATTCCAATTGGGTCTCGTTGGAAAAAGTCCAGTTGGGACCAATTGGGCCTAGTTGGAAAAAGTCCAATTAATTCCAATTGGGCCTAGTTGGAAAAAGTCCAACTGGGTCCAACCGAAAATCAGTCCAATTTGGTCTAAAATGAATTGGAAAAAAGTCCAACTGAATCCAATTGTGTCCAATTGTGTCCAATTGGTTTTGTGCCAATTCCCAATCTTGGAAAAATTCCAATTGGTTCCAATTGGAAAATTGAATTGGAAATTTTGGTAAGGGCTCCCTCCCTCCCTCCCTCCCTCCCAAATATGTCGCCTTCAATTAACAACGTGTTTCTTATTCACTGTGAGAGCAGTCTTTTCAGATTGTCCTCATACTGATATCATATCCAGCGACCCGATGGTCAATTTTACGATCCCCAATGCCACCGATGCTTACACCGGCAAGCCACTCACCGTGTCGTGCAGTCCAATGTCGGAGACGAATTTCACCAAAAGTATTACAGTGGTTACTTGTACGGCGAGCGATGCTGAGGGACACGTGGCACCACAAGTTTGTTCCTTCAACGTTCAGCTATGTAAGACAATCTTTGGTAATCACCAAACTACAAACAAACAAAAACGAAAAACAAAGAAAAAAAAAGAAAGAAAAAAAAGGGAAACAAACAATTGCAGTGGGTTTTGGTATCAAACATCATAGGAAATTATTCCGTCTGACCTGCTGTAAATTAAATTCGAAATGTGGGTCTTCCCACATTACAACGCATATACAAACCAATCTGAATGCATTATATTTATATACTATTCGTAAATGACACAAAGAAATAAGGTGGAACATTCATATGTTCATCGCCTTCAATTAAAAACTTGTTTCAACAATCAAGAATCAATGACATTTTGCCAATCAATTTGGTTTGTAATTGTTCATTCACAGCGAGAGCAGTCTTTTCAGATTGTCCCGATGCCGATCTCATCTTTACGATCCCCAATGCCACAGATTACTACACCGGCAAGCCACTCACCGTGTCGTGCAGTCAAATGCCGGGGACGGAATTCACAAAGAACAGCACGGTGGTGGTGAAGTGTACGGCGAACGATGCTAAGGGGCACGTGGCATCACAAGTGTGCTCCTTCAACTTCCAGCCGTGTAAGAAATCTATTAAATAAAACACAAAAAACTCAATTATAACCTAAAAACTTGAATTTAAGTTGGTATTGGTACCGATCATCCTAAGAAATTATTTTTGTCTGACTTTCTGTAATTGAAATGTATTACAAATTAGAAAATTTGGCTGTGATCCATTTTCCTCCATTAGAATGAATACAAACGTAAATGAAATACGCTGAAACTTTAACATGTTGGTTTATTATACATAGCTATTTTATATGGTGTTCTTTAATGGACACCTACGCGGCGCCTTCTTTTCTACGCGGCGACTTTTTGTTTTTTGGACGGCGACTTTTTGTTTTTGGACGGCGACCTTTTTTTTATGCGGCGACTTTTTGTTTTTGGACGGCGCCTTTTTTTTTACGCGGCGACTTTTTGTTTTTGGACGGCGACTTTTTGTTTTTTAAAAACAAAAAGTCGCCGCGTAAAAAAAAAGTCGCCGCGTAGAAAAAAAAGGCGCCGCGTAGGTGTCCATTATAGAACACCATAATTTTATTTTGGATGCATTTTAAGACATTTCACCCATGGTGGGATCTACAAGGGGGTCTAGACCCTGCTCCTTTATGGATGCAGTGACAGACATGTTACCCAGCCAGGGTACGAGACGAAATTCACTCACCGAAAATATCTGCGGTGGTTTGATTGACGGCAACATTTGGCATTGTATACTCGCCATTATGATTTTGGACTTTTTTACACAAGCTTTAATTGCTTCTGACTAAATCCAGCCGCAAATGGAAGTGAATTCCGTCCACCATATTGAGAGGGGATCGAGTATACATAATACAGGCCCAAAAACGGAACGGCATACTTCCACTACCTTAGACTCAAACCACCTGTACCAATGGATGGAGAATCTTTTTTAAAGAAAAATTATACCAAGATCTCCCGATTCGGTCCAGTAGTTCTTGCTCCAGAGCCTATTTTGTGAAGCAAAGTCAGGATCACTTGCCGATTTGTTCCATGCAGAGAGGGGCATGATGATAGTACAGGTATAACATAAAAATTCAACTTTATTAGTAAACTTAACATCATACATACATTTCTCAATGCCTCTTCCAATCGTTCCTGGAGAGCGTTTAGATTTCTGGCGAAGGTGGGCACATATACGATAGACTTAACATGTCCCCACAAGAAGAAATCGAGGGGCGTCAGGTCCGGCGATCGAGGAGGATACGGTATTTGATAGGATGTCCCAGCCCCACAACTCTACCAGGGAATGGCTCCTGAAGCCTATCACGCACAATCCTTGTCTTATGAGCAGGACACCCACCTTGAAAGCACCAGTGGTCATTGATGTCCACTCCCAGACGCTCGCATTCAGGCAGAACGAATTCATTAACAAAATGACCCCCGACTTTGTTTCACAAAATAGGCTCTATAACAAAACCTACTGGACCGAATCGGGCGATCTTGGTATCATTTTTCTTTTAACAAAATTCCCCATGCATTGGTGTAGGTTGTTTGACTATCAGGGTAGCGGAAGTACGCCCTTTTTGGGGGCCACTCTGTATAGTGGCTATTAATAAGCAATGCAAACAACTTGAGTGAATTAATTATATGAAGTACCTTTATATAACAGCTTAAAGAGGGTAACAGCAATACTTGTCTGCAGAAAAAACATTGTTCCCTTGAAAGCACTTGTATGACGAGCGAGTGTGTTTCTTTAAGGCGTTCGACTATTCATATTAAAATATTGCATACGTTATCGTTTCTTGTCTCTCAGTATGCTAATATGCTAATCATACTGACATTTATGACAAAACATTTTTCTATTACAACGTAAGTCCATTGTACAAGTTGAGCTCAGAAAACTACGCAGGGGCGGATCTATGATTTTAAGAAAGGGTCCAGATAGTTGGAATGTATTGGTGTCATAAGAAACAGTGTAGCAACATTATCCCCCTATTGTTTCCAACGTAGACTATTCTAAACCGTGTGTTTCATAGAAACATAAATAATATTAGTCGCTTTATTAAAGGCTTATGTCTCTCAAAAAGATCTTTATGTTAAACAACAACTGGCAGCCACACGTTTGGGGAGGTATGTCAGGACCCCTTGACCCCTGCGGATCAGGGGTTTACACAGATCTAGAAACAAAACATGAATCTTGAGACTAGCAAGACTCATTCGGAATAATTCTTCAATTCGATAACTTGTACTATTTATCCAACGAACTTATCAGGTGGAAACGTGCAATCCGGCGTCGCCTACTATTCTTATTTGTTTGGTTGTTTTTATCATTTAGATTGCCGTGATCCTCTAGGAATGGAGAGTAGGGAAATACCTGGCAGCAGCTTGTCAGTCTCGTCAAGTTCCCGGCAAAAGGAACATTCTCGGCTCAATTATAATGGTAAACCGTATCTTTTAAATATCTTCTGCATTCATTTACAAAAAAAGTCATAACCCCCATGACAGTTTAGACATTGTGATTAGTTTATAAATGGTCACGTGGGACCCTGCATCCGCGCATGCCAGTAGGAGAAATGGTGTTATGTATCCAAAGGCCTATCACTTTTGATAACATTTATATAAAATTAATGTTTTCATCCTTTATAAAAAAAAGAGATATTTACAGAAACCAACATGTTAAGAAGAAAATATTGCATTCAGATTATTTGTATTCAATCTGATGTAGAAATCTTGAGCTGATGATCCGTTTTAGTTTTAAATGTTGATTCACGTTTTCTCAAACATTGTTGGATGGAATCAATATTAATGTGTTTGGTACCATTATCATCGATTCCCTATGAAGCCAGGGGAACATCTCAATGATTTGTTTTTAATATTCGAAGAACGACTTTTTAAAATCTTATCTTAATGACCCCCTCATACCCAAAACAACGATGTTGGGTGTTCATGGATGCCATGACAACCGTTTATTTTGAACACGTCTAATTGAATTTCCACTTGTTAGTGCTAAGTACCTGATTTTTGATACTGTTAGACATTTATTTAGTTGTTGAGATTGGGGTCATATTTCAAAAAAAAAATTGAGAAAATTGAGTTTTGTGTCCAATATCCAGTATGGCCGACATTACCTTTTAAAATGCAGAATCACATGTATGTTTTTGTCATTTTCAAGATTTTCATGGATTTATCAGTTCAGTTCCCCCTAACAAAATCTTAATAAGAAATCGACGCCGTTGCAATAATTGTCCCTTTAGGTATTTTCATGAATGTCAATATCAAATGTTCATTCAGATATTCTAAAGTATTCAAGATGACACACCCCACTTATATAGAAAAAATCAGATCAAACCGAACCGAACCGGGCCAAACTAAACCAATATACAGCAATCCGTAGATATCCGATCTTTCTATTTCTACAGGTGGCTGGTGTGCAGTGTACACCAATCAGAACCATTGGATTCGTGTGGACCTGCACGAGTCAGTTACTGTCACTGGCATCATCACACAAGGGTATGCCAATAGTTGGTATTGGATAAAGTCATATAAAATAAAGTACAGTGGCGACGGGACTGAGTGGATCTACGTGACGGGAGGTGATGGGTTACCATTGAAGGTTAGCAATAATGGCATGGCCTACTTGCAATGATTCCAATTTTCCAAGAATAGGAAATAATAAATTGACTACAAACAAATCGACATAATTATTGTAATATGAAAAATTTATTTTCACAAATTAGTAATGGCGAAGGACAACTGATAACTCTGGGAAAGATAACCTGTTCTTCCTCTTTGTCAAAATTTACATAATATCATACTCGTTACATCTCATCAATAATGAAATGTAAACACAATACGGGAGAAAAAAATATGAACTTCAATTTAAATTGAAAACAAAACTCAGGATTTCATGAATTTGTTATTTTAAAATAGGTGGGGATCCCTATTGACTAATCAAATCACTATGCGTGACCAAAATCCCGACCCTTGAACAATGAAAACAATACCCAATCCCCATGTGTCCTGTTATCAATACTCGGGGTGCCTGGGAGGGGAGGAGTGGGGAAAACAATTGATAGTTGCTTTTCCCCAATAATCTCATTAATTTCACTGCACCTAAAATATATATTTATATTTGTTGTTGTCTGTCTTCAGTTTCAGGGCAACACGAACGGTGACACACCAGTAACTGTCTACTTTCCTGTGGCTCTGCCGACTAGATTCATACAGATAGAACCCGTCGTGTGGCATTACATAATATGTATGCGCTTTGAACTACTTGGATGCAGAGGTAATGTTTCCATTTCTGTAGGTTCCAATAGGTTACAAAACTATTGTGCAGAAGAGTGGCAGCCGCAGAAGGAAAGTGATTTTTGTTTTCACAAATGAAACAAGTTGGTGGCGGCACACTCGAATTCATAAATGACTGGTTTTTAATAAAGACTGGCTTGTGTGTGTTTAAAACTTGTTAACTTAAACATGCAAGCTTTAATGTTCACTGTTTTATTGTGTTTGCAATTTCACTTATATTCACACTGCCTGAAGTTAGTGTAAGAACTGTAAGGCGCATGTGAAAATGTTTAATGAAAATGAATAACAATAAAGACAATACACTTAACGGTACACTGTTAAAATCGATCCATACTTCATAAGAATCACCCTTTTTCATTGGGTTGTTAAATAGGGGCTCTAAGCAAATATGAATAATCTACATTTCCCTCATTTTATTGAGTTTATGTCATACTTTAAGGACACTGAACAACATAAGTTTTATCGTCTCAACCCATGATCAAAATATTGTAAAAAGGAATTTTGTCCGAACCCCCCCCCCTTGTCTGGAATTCAGAAAAGCCTACTGGGGAAAAATGGCCCCTGCAACGTTGACATATACAACAGCACGGATATTTTTGGGGTTATTTACAAGATTATTTTGCCAATACTTCAGTGCCTTTGCAAGGGTGACTTCAGATAGGCCATTTGTTTTGCCAGTGGACTTTAGGGTTTTCTGAATTTTTCTGAATTTAACTATGAGTTTAGAGAATAAAACATATGTTGTTTACTTTGCTGATTATATAATCTAAAATGGGAAAGGTAAATTATAAATATTTGCTGAAAGCTCGTCAATAACAAGAAAATAGTAATAATGTATTCAGATCGCATGCATCCAAATGTACACAGTGGTGTGAACACAATGGAACAATACACTCACAACACTGGTGTAATTTTATTTTGAATAACAGTTCCTCTGTTCATTTGTTCTCTTTAATATTTGATGATTATTTTATAGTTGGAATGGAGCAAAATAGCACCAGCGTCATTGCCCTTGTTTTCAAAACATAGTAAACGAATTGATGGTAATATTGTTGTTTCTAAGAACATAAAAAAGCCCTGAAAAGGCTATATTTATCTTTGAGACTGCTCAACAATGCATTCCTCCACCCCTCCCTCCCTCCCTCCCTCCCTCCCTCCCTTCCTCCCTCGCCTTCAATTAACAACGTGTTTCTTATTCACTGTGAGAGCAGTCTTTTCAGATTGTCCTGATACTGATATCATATCCAGCGACTCGATGGTCAACTTTACGATCCCTAATGCCACCGATGCTTACACCGGCAAGCCACTCACCGTGTCGTGCAGTCCAATGTCGGGGACGAATTTCACCAAAAGCATTACAGTGGTTAATTGTACAGCGAGCGATGCTGAGGGACACGTGGCACCACAAGTTTGTTCCTTCAACGTTCAGCTATGTAAGACAATCTTTGGTAATCACCAAACTACAAACAAACAACAACGAAAAACAAAGACAAAAAAAACCACAAAAAAACCCCAAACAATTGCAGTTGGTTTTGGTACCAAACATCATAGGAAATTATTCCGTCTGACCTGCTGTAAATTAAATTCGAAATGTAGGTCTTCCCACATTACAACGCATATACAAACCAATCTGAATGCATTCTATTTATATACTATTTATTCGTAAATGACACAAAGAAATAAGGTGGAACATTCATATGTTCGTCGCCTTCAATTAAAAACTTGTTTCAACAATCAAGAATGAAGAACATTTTGCCAATCAATTTGGTTTGTAATTGTTCATTCACAGTGAGAGCAGTCTTTTCAGATTGTCCCGATGCCGATGTCATCTTTACGATCCCCAATGCCACTGATTATTACACCGGCAAGCCACTCACCGTGTCGTGCAGTCAAATGCCAGGGACGGAATTCACCAAGAATAGCACGGTGGTGGTGAAGTGTACGGCGAACGATGCTGAGGGGCACATGGCACCACAAGTGTGCTCCTAGCTGTGATCCATATTCCTACTCTAGAATACATACAAACGTAAATGAAATACGCTGAAACTTTCACATGTTGGTTATATAGACATTGTTTATTATTTTTATTTTAAGTATGGATGCTTTCACAGATATTTTATCAATTTTATCACTCCCTTCAAACGTTATAAATCACTATCCCCTCAAGGTTGCTTTGTTTTAATCATAGTTTTAATCATTTGCACCACTCATTGTATTGAGTGGTCCAACTGTAGGACAGGACTGCAGACAATATTTGCCATTGTACACTCACCCATATGAATTCGTATCCTATATATATATATATATATACATGTATATATATATATATATATATATATATATATATATATATATATATATGACATAAAACACAATAAAGGGGGCCACTTTGCATCCATCACGTTAGCAGTTTTTCCAATGGTTGTTATTTATTTTTAAGTACCCGAAACCAACCAAAAAGTGTTTCAACATGTGAATGGACATGCAGGCTTATACTAGAACTAATTTGAGTTGATTTATTTTATTTTTAAATTTTAAAATTTATTTTTTTACCCTCAAATTTCCATAAAAATTGGACGGAAAAAGTTACCTCACTTTTCCGTCCATTTGTTGATGGAAATGTTAGGGTAATTAAAAAAATAATAGTAATAATCAACTCAAATTATCTTTAGGATAAGCATGCATGTCTAATCAAATGTTGAAATTCTTTTTGGGTGGTTTGTTATTTAAAAAAAATTCCAACCATTAGAAAAACTGCTAACGTGACGGTAGGAAAGTGGCCCTCTTTATTGTGTTTTATGTCATATATATATATATATATATATATATATATATATATATATATATATATATATATATATATATATATATATATATATATATATGTATGTAGGGCTTAACTTTCCTTTAAAAGCCATCAACAGCGGTGAATTCAAATATTTAGACAGGCTTTAATTGCATCTGACTAAATTGTGATTAATCCAGCCACACATGGAAGTGAACTCCGTCTACCGTATTGAGAGGGAATCATGTATACATAACATAGTGGCTTTTAATAACAATCAATGGAAACAACTTGAGTGAACACATTGTATTAAGTACCATTGTATAACAGCTTAATTCGGGTAACGGCAGAAAAAAAACATTGTGCCCTTGAAAGCACTTGTAGGCGAGCGGGGACAAGTGTGTTCCTTTAAGGCGTTCGACTATTCATCTTAAAATATTGCCTACGTTTTCGTTGCTTGTCTCTCAGTATGCTAATCATACTTACATTATGGCAAAATATTATAAAGTTACAACATACGTATGTCGTACAAGTTGAGTAAAAAAGAAAATACGCAGGGGCGGGCCCAGGATTTTGAAAGAGAGTCCAGAGAGTTGAAATATATTGGTGTCATAAGAAACAGTGTAGCAACATTAACTCACCATTTGTTCCGATATAGACTGCTCCAAACCGTGTGTTTAAGAAACAACAACCTTTAAGTTAAACAACAAATGGTAGCCACACGTTGGGTGAGGTGTGTCAGGACCCCTTGACCCCTGCTGATCAGCTCCTCTAATACATACGTAGCTAGACTAAGAATATCCAGGGGTTTACACATATCTAGAAAGCAAACATGAAGTCTTGAGATTAGCAAGACTCATTCGGAATAATTCTTCAATTCGATAACTTCAATTCAATTCGATAACTTGTACTACTTATTATGTCAATTGCTTTATTACATGGAAACGTACAATCTAACATCGCCTACTATTCTTATTTGTTTGATTGATTGTTTGATTCAGATTGCTGTGATCCTCTGCGAATGGAGAGTGGGGATATACCTGACAACAGTTTGTCAGTCTCATCAAGTTACTGGCCAAAGGAACATTCTCGTCGCCTACTAATGTTATTTGTTTGATTGTTTTTATCATTCAGATTGCAGTGATCCTCTAGGGATGGAGAGTAGGGATATACCTGACAGCAGTTTGTCAGTCTCGTCTATCTACTCATCATATACAAAAAAGGAGTCTCGGCTCAATTATAATGGTAAGCCTTATCTTCTAAATATCTTCTAAAAAGTCATAACCCAGACCCCCATGACAGTTTAAACAATGTGATTAGTTTATAAATGATCACATGGTACCATGCTTCCGCGCATGCCAGCTGAATAAGTAGCGTTATGTATCCAAAGTCCTATCACTTTTGAAAAATGTCTATAAGAGAGAGATATGTATAGAAACCAATATGTTAAGAAAAAAATATTGCATATGAACTCTGATTGTTTGTATTCAATCGAATGTGGAAATCTTCAGCTGATGATCCATTGTAGTATTAAATGTTGATTCACGTTTTCTTAAATTATTTTAAATTATTTGCAGAACGCCTCTGATCTTTTCAAATTGTATTTTAATGACCTTTATACCCAAAACAACGATGATAGGTGTTAATGGTTGCCATGATAACCGTTTATTGTGAACACATCTAATTGAATTTCCTCTTGTCGGGGAAGTACTCCATTTTGGATACTTCTAGACATTTATTTAGTTGTTAAGTTTGTGGTCATCTTTTAACAATGATTTTGACAAAATTGAGTCTTGTGCCCAATATCCAGTGTGGCCGTCATTACCTTAAAATGCAATATCATTGCACTGCCATTTGTATGTAACTGGGGTCGGTTCAGTGTACGTGTAGACGACTTATGATTTTCAGAGGGCGCTTTAGGCACATTTTTACAGGCCTTTGTGTTTTTCTTAGCGAATATGAAATCCAAGCAGAGAGGCACGAGGATCATAGGTCTCAGGCAAGTGCCTCCCACCGCGTGCTTGCTCTTTCTAAATCCAAGCATACAATTCTTAAAAGGCTTATTGGGCCCTATTTTATATGATGGTTTCGCACGGGGGAGGACCAATGCTGAACCAAGGCTTCTCGCTGAATACACTAATTATATGCAACAGATTGTTAGTTTACTTTGCATGCCATTTGTCTGAATAAAATATTAACAAATACAAGATTGTTTTGGTGGTAGATATTATGATTGCCCATACACACACCCGGTTTGGAAATAATGTGATCGGCCTTACTCTTGAATCCAGCGTGTATTACCGATTATAGCGCTGGGATCACTCCTTGAGAATATCAAATGTTCGCTCGGATATTGCCAAATATTCAAAACGACACACCCCACGTATTTACAAAAAACAGACCGAACCGAACCAGACCAAACTAATCTAATATACAGCAATCCGTAGATGTCCGATCCTTCTATTTGTACAGGTGCCTGGTGTGCAGTGTACACCAATCAGAACCAGTGGATTCGTGTGGACCTGCACGAGTCAGTTACTGTCACTGGCATCATCACACAAGGGCATGCCAATGGTGGGTATTGGATAAAGTCATATAAAATAAAGTACAGTGGCAACGGGGCTGAGTGGATCTACGTGACTGGAGCCGATAGGTCACCATTGGAGGTTAGCAATATGGTGCTATAGCGCAAACACCTTTTTGTTTTCTTTTTCTTTTTTTTGGTTGGTTTTTTTCTTCTCCTTCTCAGTGAGACTTATCCAACACAAAAACATAGTTGCAAAATTCACAGCACCTTAAAACTTAACACATACTTGGACCTTAACATGTGTAAACTACGTTGTGACGTCATAGTCAGATATCGAATTACACTAAATCAAAGTTTAATATTTCAAAAAATCATATCTCATGAACCAAAAGATCTTGAATTATATGACATTTCGTTCACATATATCACCCCAATCTGACCTCTCCTTCCGGTGAAAACCGAAAGTTTAATATTTCAAAAAATCATATCCCATGAACTATTAAAGATTTTTTCATAATATTTGCATCATCTTAAAGATATTGAACTCAGTCACATTTCATTCACATACATCACCCCAATCTGACCTCTCCTTCCGGTCGAAAGCGGAAGTTTAAGTGAACAAATATTCTGAAGTACCCTTCTGTACATGTATTTGTACAGGCCATTCCGCAAGCACATAGCCTTCCTCACACATACATGTAGGCCTATCATTTGTGCACACATAGAGCACGAGGCTGTAGTCTTAAGTCGAGTCGCACGTCGGACTGACCTCCATGTGTACATGTAGCCGTAAATGGTCTCTTGTCAAGTCGCACGCGGCACCACGGATGCGAGTTTGGTCGTGAAACGTTTCTGAAGAGAAAACCATATTTGCAACGTTCAGACTAACTTATAACTTGTAATTAAAAAAAATAGGTAAAACTTGTAGCTTTGCATGGTGAAGAAGATAAGTAAGACTAATTGCGGTGACACCATGTGAAAATGTCTATTGAGTAGTAATTAATTCTGAAAAAACTGGGGGTTACAACTCGCCGTTTCGATGAGTATGCTCTGATCGTCCTCAGGAGAATGCCGGACTCTGGGAAAAGCTGCTGCTTAAGTAGACTGCTGGAGGATCATGCAATGGATCAAACTGATGCCCTGTTGAACAGTATCGTGTTTAACGATCTCGAAGTCAGCCATCGTCAAGCACTCCCACATCAAGGACCACCAAATCGACTGTCAGGCAGCTCAACTACTCACACCTATCGACACATGGCACCCCAGACGCATCAGAGAGGTCATCGAGATCGTTAAACACGATACTGTTCCACAGGACATCGGTTTCTACATCAGCGACATTTGGGGACCACTACTACGGACTGAAGGATCTTCTATATACAAAGTCCACAACCCACCCCAGACTGAGGGATCTCCTATATCCCAAGTCAACCACCCTCCATCCCAAATTGAGGGATCTCCTATATCCTAAGTTAACCACCCTCCTTCCCCTGTGCTTGTCAACAACTGATTCAGCGAGCACACACTCCTCTCCCCACCCACTAGCATCCCAGTCCCAACAGTTCCCGCCTGCATGCCTTAACGCATGATCACATGATCCTCCAGAAGCCTACTTAAGCAGCAGCTTTTCCCAGCGTCCGGCATTCTCCTGAAGACGATCAGAGCATACAGATCGAAAAGTTGAGTTGTAAACCCCAGTTCTTTTCAGAAGTCACTTTAATTGAATAGATTTATTGATAGTTTTATTTTTTTACATTGGTCCGAGGATTTACTGTCACGGTTGTCATTTTCTGGTCTTTTAGGCTGAACTGCTGAGAAGAAGCTGGCCTGACAAGTAAAGAATTAAAAAAATTATTTTATTTTTTAAACATAAATTGTATGAAGTTTCAAACATTTTGTCCCTAACAAGACATTATCAGTTAATAGTGATGACATCATTGCTGTATAACATCTCATCTACCATTATGCAACTATCAATTGTGACAATACTATGAAACCATAGGTGAGGATCCCCATTTGCCAGTACCAAATCCCCATGGTTCTTAATATCACTACATGGGAGGGGAGGGTGGGGGAACAATTGATGTTTTCTTTCCCCTAATAATCTCATTAATTTCGCTACATCTCGAGAAAAATGATTGCAAGACACCTATTAAATAAACCTTATTTTAAATGAATTATGTTTCTTGTTGTTTGTCTTCAGTTTCAGGGCAACTGGGACCGTAACACACCGGTAACTGTCTACTTTCCCGCGGCTCTGCAGACTAGATTCATACAGATAGAACCTGTCACGTGGTATATATACATATGTATGCGCTTTGAACTACTTGGATGCAGAGGTAATGTTTCCATTTCTGTATATGTATAGGTTCCTATGAATTAAAGTATTGTGCAGAAGAGTGGCAGCCGCAACAGGTAAGTGATTATTCACAAACTGAAAAAGCTAATATAGCGGCAGCCATTTCAGAGAATGTGTATGCATGAGAAATAGTCTAGAATTAAATCGGTGGTTCACAATTCAACATGATGCTGTTCGAACAAGGCACATTAGCATACATGAAATCAGCAACTTTATTTTCAGATGTTGGAATTGAAATCTGATAGATAATGAGCATCAAAAGAAATTCATCAAATCTTTGGAAGGACACTCATTAAAATCCTCCACGGAAAAAATTAAAATATTTGAACACAGGCAAACTTCAGTAATCTTGTTTATTGACATGTGCTTAGTAACGATTACTGAAGTTTACCTGTGTTAAAATATTTTTCAGTTTCCGTGGCGGATTTTAATGAGTGTCCTTCCAAATATTTGATAAGTTTCTTTTGATGCTCAGTTTAGGAAATTCAGCTATGATGATGTCAAGCCATTATGAGAACTTTTGATGAAGCCCATTTTTGTAAATTGGTGTTTATTTATTTCCACAGCAAACTAATGAATTTCATGTATGATCTCCAAGCTGCAATCACTTGCATCAGTGAAGAGGATCCGAGACGTTTATTCACAGTATCAAATCACCTCAAATCCTACTAATCATATTTATCATAATGTGATTCAAATTGTACGTTTTCATTATGGGCGTAAATCCCATTGGATGGGGGGTATAAATATGTGCATAAAACTCCACTCTTTGTCAGGGATGGTCAATTTCGAATTTTGAAAAGAGAAAAAGTACATTATAGTCGGTATCATGGATGTCTAATAAGTCATACAAGTGAATAAAGTCCTAGATAAAGACAAGCTTAGTATATATCTTTTAAAGGTCCTATGAAATAGGTGTTTTTTCATTGTATACAATAAAGTATGCCTACTGGAACATATATTTGTCATTTGTAAATTTTCCTCTCACGTTTATACCATACAAATATTAATTTTTAAATTTAGGGGGTGCTTTTCGACACGCCCATACCCCTCATTAACATAAAATTCGTGACGTGCACTGAGGCAATTCCCGATCCGCGATCCACAGCACTTGCCCAAGTATGCGTCGTATACAGCGCACCACTGCATGCAGAGTGTTGCTAGAGAAAAAGTTGCCTAAAGTTTTCTGTCAGGTTTGAAGCTTATTATTTTTGATAATGCCATCGAGGAGTGTCGCTGCAGGTTTCAGCAACACCACCAAAGACGGTGTTAGTCTACACCAATTTCCGTCTGATCCAAAATACAGACGTATTTGGACGACTAAAGTGAAGCTGACCAGAGCGAAGTGGTCGGGACCGACGGAACACTCATTCTTATGTAGTGCACACTTCGAGCAGACATGCTTTGAACGGGGCCTTCACAGCCAGTTCAGTTTGGCTTATAAGGCCATACTGCTACCAGATGCAATTCCAACGATATTCCCGCTAAGTAAGAATGCTGTGAAGTCTCCAACGAAGAAGAGAGGTGTTTTTTTTTAAAGCGAGAAAGACTCAGGGTAAGTGGCCATTTAGTAATACTCCCATGCATAACCCAGTCCACTTCCGTGCAAAACGACATGTTCACACCATGCTCATCGTTTCAGTGTTCACGGCATGAAAAGAACGTGTCTGAATTTATATCCTGGCAAGACAAACATAAAAACATTAAACCTTTCTCATTATGCCTGCGCTTGTTTTGAGGTTTTTTTTAATGATCAGAACTTTGACTCAACTGTTTCTGTTATTTCATAAAATAACACCGTAATGTTAGCATTGCCTTCGGTGTGTGTTCCGACCGCATGATGGGGGCTTGCGCTGCGTTTCACAGATAACTCTCCTCTCTTTCGGACATGTTTTATGCGTGTTACTGCTAGCTTTTCGTAGAGTAATTCTCCTGTGCTTCTGGCCTAAAATGCGTCTGTGTGCATGACAACGCTAAGCGTGCATTGTACTGTGACGGGGACAACTCGACCCTCTATAATTATTAGACTGTTATCCGATCAAAGTCTGGCACCAAACCATACCGCCTAGCTCCGCGAGTGTAAAATTCTCTGCCTTTGTGCACGTCACGAACGTTTCGTTAAAACTTTAGATTTTTGATTATTAGATAAACAATTAATAATCCACTCGACACAATAAAAAACAGTTAAAATTGTTTTTAATTCATACCAATCAATATAACAGCACCAAAAAATAAAGTATTCATTAACCTTTAAAATGTTTATGTTAGCTGTTTACATAGCATTTGCAATTTCATTCATTTTCGATCGTGTAATCGTGTAATTTGACGTTTAACATTTAATATTCAGTACTATTTTTTAAAGGTATGATATATAGCTTTTGTAATCATCAAAACCATATTTGATGAGTTTGAATCTGAATGCTAAATGTTTACAAAGGTGATACTTGTACCAATCGCCCTAAGAAATATTTCCGTCTGAAATGTTGTCATCTTCGTATGAAGACCTCCAAAAACGCAACAGCTGATTTCGATTGCAACAATAGAAATTAACGCAATATGAACATGCACAAAATAACTATTAAAATAGAAACCGTTATTCGCTGTTTTCTTGAAAACATGAACACTGTTTTTGATAAATTTTTCAAAGGTTAGTTTTATGATGTGTATTTTGAAAACTAGATGATTGGAATGAATACATTCTTCAAAAAACCAATGATGTAACATACCTTTAAGTAAACTTGATTGCACCAATGAGCCTTTTAATTGTTTAAGGTTAGCTGCTTAAATTGTACTTGTAATTTCACTCATTTTCAATCTTGTAATCGTATAATTTGACGTTTTGAATAGTTGAATACCACGTGTTACATGTATTTTAAGGTAAATTTGGTAGATTACAGAAGCTTTAAAATTGGTAAAATTGGTAATGTTAGCTGCTTACATTGCACTTACAATTTCAGTCCTTTTGTGTTGTAGAGCTAAGTTGACATTTTAACATTTATAAGTTTTATTGTTCACTGTTTACTTTGCAGTTGCAACTTCAAACTGACTGAAGTTAGTGTATTAGTTTGAACTGTAAGCGCATGTAGAAATGTTTAATGAAAATGAATAACATTAAAGACTGTGTAGACTTGTGTTAAAATGTTTGTAAATCGGTCCACACTTTATAAGAATCAGCTTAGGCCTATTGCATTGGGTCGGGACAGAGGGGCTCTTAATCTACCTTTCCCCATTTTTTAAAGAGGTTATATCATAAGGAAACTAAACAATATAAGTTTTATCATCTCAACCCAAGGTATAACATTGTAAAAAGTAAGTTTGTAAGGTCCAATATGGAAAAACAAATGGCCCAGACTAGGCTGGGTACCTTTGTAAGGGTGACATCAGGAAGGCAGATCTTTAAACGTACATTTGTTTTCCCCAGTCGACCTTAGGCTTTTCTGAATTTGAGACAAAAATGAGCACTGAGAAAGTGACTTTTTACAACATTTACAGTGAGTTTAGTTTGCATGATGATATAACCTCTCTAAAATGGGGAAAGGTAAGATATTAATATTTGCCGAGAACTCTTCTATAACAAGAAAATACTAATAATGTATTCAGATGGTTCGTATATATCCCAACTTTCAAATTCTTTCTTCAGAGAAAATTGGAAATTATTTGACTACTTTTACTTAAACGATTTTCACGGTTTATTCAACCTGAATGCATGGATTATAATGTTCCGCTTTTTAGTGTAAACTGCAGGTTAATTTTACTACACCGGTGTTGTGAACACAATAGAAGATTGCATTTTAGCACCTAAGTTTTTTTTTCCAGTGAGCATAGTTTGAATAAACTACATACTTTGATCCTTTGTTCTTTCTAATATATGATGGTAGAGAATATATTTTGGCCAAGTGGAATGGTTAACAGACCCATAGATTGGTCTGTAAACGTGGCGCGTGGAGATTTTATTTTCTATTTTATTTTTCAGAAAGTTTAAATCAAATTCGACATAGTTATAGTTATACCAAAAATGTGTATATTGTTGTTTATTTATTCCAATAAATTCAGCATAGCATATAGAAACTGTTCTCTTTGTCATTTCTTGAAAGGATTATATTTGGTAAAATATTTATAAATGTATCCATACTTTATAGGAATGACGAGAGACGTGTAGAAACCAACCTGTGAAAGTTTCAACTCATTGCTTTGTGTCGTTATCGGGAAAATAGTGAAAATTCATATATTTGTTTGTATGCATTCTAATGGGGAATGGATCACGGCCCGTGATTGTTTGAATTTGTATTCAGAAGGAATAACTTTACTTTTTTAACACCAAGTATAATAAACTTGTACATAATAAGTCGTTAAATGAAAAAGATTTCTCAAAATTTAGATCCTATCATCATGTTTAGTTGTCCAAACTAGGTAAAATAAATTCAAACAAATATGACAAATCAGAAGGTAAATTAACATTTTACCGTGACTTAATTTTAACAAGATGTGAGACTGAGGTAACTGTCTTTGAATCAAAATATACAGTAAACATCCAACATGTGAAAGGTACTGCTTATAACGTTGTGTCGTTATACGAGTAATTAGCTGAAAATGCATTATGATTTTGTGTATAAATTTGAATGTGAAATAAAATATGAAATGATGAATGAAAAATATTTATAAATGAAGTTATAAAGAAACATAAAAAGGACATAACAAAACTACTTTTTTAGGTACTTTATAATTTCCAAATATCTTAGCATGATATCTAAAACTAGCACTCCGATTCCATGTCCTGTGGATTGTGACGATACTGTCCCTTTATTTATGACATTGCACAATGCAAATTTTTATTTTAATAAACGTCTTAATTCACATGACTAGATTGGTCTAATACAGTGTGAAACAATGGTGCTGGTGACACAATAGACCATGCTCAACCGCAAGAGGGCGCATTAGTAATGGCATTTTGTGGTACAACAATATTTGTTTAATCTTTGGTAAGATGTTACAGCAAATGTTACAGATTCTATCTTTTGTGAAATTCATGCGCCGAGCTGTTTATCATAATTTGTATGTCCTCAAATTGTTATGAAAACAACGATTTGTGGCCCATTTGAGGGATTCTATAAAAGAAAAGGTCCAATATCATGACCTGAGGGTCCTTGACTTTGGGTATTGAAAAAGCGTTTTAACTAGTGCTTGGTTTACATTGGAAGAGAATAACTCGACGGGCCTTTGGACAATCCACATTGTGAAAATAAAATAAAAGGTTAGACATCAATCAATGTTTTGGCTTTTTGTTTAAATTTTGTTGATGATTTTTGAGTTTTTTGTATTTAGCATCGGTTAATATGTGAGTTTATTTAGTTGGGTGCACCCTTGTGTATCTAAATGGACACGCGGTTTTAGTTGTTTTTTATACTATACAAAAGTGTTTAGGTTAAAGTATTTGACCACCTGGTTTTGTTAAGAATAACATTTGGACATTCTATTTCACTATACAAAAGTGTTTAAGTTAATGTATTTGACCACCTGCTTTTGTTAAGGATAACATTTGGACATCCTATTTCACTATACAAAAGTGTTTAGGTTAAAGTATTTGACAACCTGGTTTTGTTAAGAATAACATTTGGACATTCTATTTCACTATACAGAAGTGTTTAGGTTAATGTATTTGACAACCTGGTTTTGTTAAGAATAACATTTGGACATTCTATTTCACTATAAAAAAGTATTTAGGTTAATGTATTTGACAACCTGGTTTTGTTAAGAATAACATTTGGACATCCTATTTCACTATACAAAAGTGTTTAGGTTAATGTATTTGACAACCTGGTTTTGTTAAGAATAACATTTGGACATCCTATTTCACTATACAAAAGTGTTTAGGTTAATGTATTTGACAACCTGGTTTTGTTAAGAATAACATTTGGACATCCTATTTCACTATACAAAAGTGTTTAAGTTAATGTATTTGACCACCTGCTTTTGTTAAGGATAACATTTGGACATCCTATTTCACTATACAAAAGTGTTTAGGTTAAAGTATTTGACAACCTGGTTTTGTTAAGAATAACATTTGGACATTCTATTTCACTATACAGAAGTGTTTAGGTTAATGTATTTGACAACCTGGTTTTGTTAAGAATAACATTTGGACATTCTATTTCACTATAAAAAAGTATTTAGGTTAATGTATTTGACAACCTGGTTTTGTTAAGAATAACATTTGGACATCCTATTTCACTATACAAAAGTGTTTAGGTTAATGTATTTGACAACCTGGTTTCGTTAAGAATAACATTTGGACATTCTATTTCACTATACAAAAGTGTTTAGGTTAATGTATTTGACAACCTGGTTTTGTTAGTAATAACATTTGGACATTCTATTTCACTATACAAAAGTGTTTAGGTTAATGTTTTTGACCACCTGGTTTTGTTAAGAATAACATTTGGACATCATATTTTCAAATCCTGGCTTATGACCTACCAGGGGACATTCCAGACTTATTTACTTGTAGTTGAGTATTTTTCTGCATTTTGTTTTTTTCTCACATACTCATACACCGTTTACTCAACAACAAGAATTAAATAGGGTAACATGTATTTACAATGCAAAGCAACTACATTCACCTTTGTGTCTGTTGTTCATTCTTTTGACTGCCGTGGGATTCCCCATGATGTATGGTAACGTGTGTTCCGGACCATAATGTCCGCAAGTACCATTATGTCCGCGAACCGATTTGGGCCCATTATGTCCGACCCATTACGTCCGCGTGTCCATTATGTCCGACCCATTACGTCCGCGGAACCATTACGTCTGACCCATTACGTCCGCGGGTCCATTACGACCGACCCATTACGTCCGCGGAACCATTACGTCCGACCCATTACGTCCGCGGAACCATTACGTCCGACCCATTACGTCCGCGGAACCATTACGTCCGCAGGTCCATTACGACCGACCCATTACGTCCGCGGGTCCATTATGTCCGACCCATTACGTCCACGGACCCATTATGTCCGACCCATTACGTCCGCGGGCCCATAACTCAAATAATGTTTGAACACGTAACGTTGGGGAAGTTAAAACCATTTACTTAGAACAATTTCATGGCACAGCGCCCTACTGCAAAATTGGGTTGTTAAAAACCACTGGTGTTAATTTAATAAAGTGTCTGAATTATCGTGCTTCATATGAGCACCACTGGTGTACTATTTAACATACCAGTTTTTGCACTGTAAGTACTTACAGTGCAAAAACACGTATACATGTATCACATATTTCAATGGTTGGCAAATTTTTAAAATTATAAAAAAATTCCCCCCAAAAAGCACGTCATCACACCGATTTTGAAGCCGACCTATGACCAAAAACCGGAAAGTTTCTTTTTTTGTTTTTGGCCTTAGAATTGGAATTACTATATGTATTTGTTTGCGTCTACTTCTGAATCCATCAGTTCTGAGACGAGTTGGCGCGGTCAATGGACGGGTTTGATACTGGCTCAAAACGGTCGAGTTGTTTCAACAGACGAGCTTGTCAAGCCCAGAGGTGAGTCAGTCAACGGACGAGTTGACTGCACCTCACGTTACGCACCGTGTGGAGGCACAGGCTTGTTGTCGAATTCTGTGCATCATTGGTCGATAAAGCACTTTACTGTAGAACGCTTGGCGAAACTCAAAGCTAAACCAAAGTTTCCCATAAAGATTGTGTCTGTTGGGAACTATTCCGGTCATGTATGTCATTAAACATTTAATATTAAACGCTGTTCCAGTGCAAGATTTGCGTTGGGAAACAGTTTCGTTCATGCACGGACAATACTTTACCATATAGCGTTATAACATGAGGTGACAAAAATTCAAAGAAATAATACATAGCCATTCCCAACACACACACAAAGATTAATAAATAAATTTAAAATTTAAAAAAAGGAAAACAATATTTAAAAAATGTAATAAATATATAATGGATATTGTTAAACCCACCCCAGTGACACTACAAGAAAACCTCCTCAAACAATACCACATTATACCTCTCCCAGCAATGCCCTATGAGTCCTCCCAACTGACTACGCCAACGGTGACATATTTGGTTGCTTAAAACTGATGGACAACTATTGTCAGTCAGACAGACGAGGCTTGATGTGTCACTGGATGATGTGTGTACATGGAGGTATGTGGATGTGGAGGTATTGACTCCTAATTGGCTTGTATATTATGTACGTCATCCTTCACATAGTGCATGCAGCATTTATATTCTATAAGAACGTATACACTGTTATGAGTCGCCACAGTAAGTCAAGTTCATAGCGTGCATCACGGAAAATGGATGGAGCAGCGTTTGCCATACTGCTGCTATCAACGTTAACAGGTAATTATTGTTGTTCTTTACTTAACTACCCGGGAAGGGGACACGCTCCCCACTGTTATGGTAACCCCCCCCCCCCCCCGAAATTCTAATTTCGGTTTTTAAAAAATCGAAGAAAAAATCCATAAGGGCTTCTAGTTCAGCTCCGGAATAGCTGTGACCCGCAAGAGCCAACTTGGTTACGCTGCTGAAAAACCATATCATTGACTGAGTAATTATGTTTCAAAATGCTGTATATGTAAAATCAGTATTCTCAACTCGGCTACTTAAGCAGTCCAGCATTCTCCTGAAGACAATCACAGTATACTGATCGAAACGTTGAATTTCTCACCACTGGTTCGTCTCTGACAATTATTACAACTCCTAAGAGATTGTTTACATGGTGCTACCACAAACCTTACTAAATAACAAAACAAGAACAACAGCAATATGTATGTCTACCTCTTTTTATTTGCTAGGTTTTTTGTTGGTATCATCTCATCAAGTTTGCTTCATTGAATCAGAGTATGACCCAAGATCTAACAAGCCACACCGTTGGGTCTTACCGTCTGATGATCCCTGCAAGTGCACTAGCATACGCCTTGGTGGGATGATGTCTCATGCTGCATCTCAGTACCGCAAAGTTAAGCTCAATTATCTGAACAACATCATCTTGAGCGAGGACCCCGAAGAGATAAAAGCATTCTTTAATTGTTCAGGTAAGAAGTCAATTTATCTTTATGTCCTGTCATAATGAGGATTGACCAATAAGATTGCGTGTACAGCTTGCCCCAAAATGGACTCAGTTAGTCCATAGCGTGGTTGCCTTGTCGTCATCGTGCAAGCTTGGAGATCGAGAGGTAGAGACCTATAGTAGGTAGTAGACACTATTGGGCAGGAAGTCAAATCAATTAATTTGCAATAACGTATTTTCTGATTAACCTGCTTGTTACACACACTGCATCTACTTCTTATTTTTATTTTTATTTTTAATATTTTTGGAACATTTCTGTTTTTACAGTGTACAATGTTTTTCAATGGTTCGTTCGTATAGAACTTCTACCAAGAAAGATGCGGCAAAGTTTTACCTAAAACTTACTTGGTGTAAAGTCATTGATGAAGTGCAGTCATTTTAGGGGGAAACCAATATAATTTTATTTGCACCGAAGGATTAAGTTTTGTGCGCTGCTGAATGCAAAAAGTGCGACATTAAAGAAGTATTTTTATGGCATTTTCCGATTTTTTTCGTTATCATCCTTTTTGGAAACATACTTTGAAGTGAGATATTTCACAAAATAGTTGTCAGAAGATCGGTTGCACATAAACGATTACCGACACGAAGTAATGACGGGACCCGCAATAAATTCATCTCGGTACATATTTACTGTTAAACCATTCTTCTCATGATTCGTTTTCGAAATGTGTCATTTTAAACCTTTTTTCTCTTCCTTTTAGTAATATATCAGAGTTCGGTAGAAAAAAAACATTTCTTGAATTTGCCGGTAAAATAGAAAAAACACAGGCGATAAATATCGAATGTTTCCCTTTATGCGAAAGTACACATAACTAAATGTACATCGCTTTAATTTATTTGTACACATTAGAATGATTGTATGGGGTTGCAAATTTCTTGAAACTTTCTGTTTAGTTTGGAAAAATTACCATGGAAAAATTATAGATTTAAAAGTGGTGGCAATTATGGTCATTTACGGGAATCTTCAGTTTGTTTAGTTTTTCGTTTTAATTAGAGACAAATATTACTCATTATTAGTTTTATTTATCTTATATTAAGTAATAAGGCTAAACTGTTAATATAATTTTGTATAAATTCTTATTAAGACTTCAAAACTAGGGATGATATTGCCTATCTGAACATTGTTACACGTATATTAATAAATATTTGAATTTCTTATTTCAACTAGTTGGCCCATTCTGTGGCATAGGTCATACATACAGAGCTAGAGATAATCAGCAATACAAACAAGATACATTATATACAATTAAAGAATTAAGGGCTATAAGCAAATATAAAAAAATTATCCGTTCCCCGTCTTGAGAAAGTTTATGTTATAAGTCACGTTCTCCGGACCCCTTTGTCTCGAATTCATAAAAGCCTCAGGTCCAACTAACCTTCTTACATTTAAAAATCGCCTACGTTGATGTCTGCCTTACAAATTCACCCCTTCCGTCGATAAGTATTGGTCAAACTGTAAATAACACCGACAGTATCGGAATTGTTGTATGTGTAAATGTAAGAGTGATTATTTATTTTTTCCTTAGTGCAGGACCTTATGCTTTCTGCATTCGAGACAAAAGGGGTTCAGACAAAATGAGTTGTTTTTCCAATATTTTACATTGGATTAAGATAAATTAACCTTATGTTATAATTACGTTTCACAATGACATAACCTCTCTAAAAACTTTATATGATTCAAAATATTTACAGGACGCAACATAAGAACATTTCAGATTATTTAGTTTTATTTAGTGTTGTTAACGAGAAGAAAAGTGAAAAAGGATTCTGGTTTTTAGTATTTATTCCAGTCTGGAAATTTGGTCTCGTGATATCGAAAATTCAGATAGAAATAATTCAAGGGATAACAGATACCATTATCAAATTTAATTATGTTTTATTTTAAGATGTGATCAATCATGGATTTGTTTTTGTTATTTGTTGTAAGATAACAATACTACTTGCTTTAATAATGCTTCATTAAGAAAGCACATTTTTAATTCAATCACTTGAAATTGCAAATAGGGTGATCCATTGTAATGAAATATGATCCTTTATTTTATTACATCCAGTTTCAAATACAATCATAACAAATTTATCGTGTAATTTCTATTGGTGATCTCTAAACACATAAATGATCTCGGTTTTACATGACACTTATTTGAAATAATTATATCTGAGGAGCTATAGTTTAGAAAAATTAGTAAAACAATTCCTAAATGAAATGTTGTCCCCTGGGGAAACATTCAACGTTTGAAATGTTGGATGTTTAATGTATTTTTTTGATTCAAAGAATGTAAGGATACTTTTAGAAGCAGTTTTACCATCATTACCAATCGTGTATAAGGGCTTTAAATTTGGCTCTAACAATAATCTACTTTCTACACCGCTGAAAAAGGCTAGCGTAAATCATGTGCTTACAAATCTAAGAACAAAAAAGTCACGTGCAATTCATGCTAATTTGTTTTTAACAAAAACAACAAAAATCATTAATACATTTTCATTTGGTTTTGTGTAAATAATTACATTCTAATTTTGAAATATCTTTTCAATCATGTAAAACATTCCTTCATTATATTCGTAACATTTCCACACTTAAAACAATAGTTATAACAACTAAGTAAGATTGATTTTGTTTGCGTGTTACAAATTATTAGTTCATTATTGTATTTTTTAAAATTATTTTACCGCGACCCAATCACTCTCAACACAATGCTGTATGTCTCTTTGAACATGTGAACCTTGAAAACATTTCCATTCATTGCCAAATTCGCAGCAAAGCCAGTCTGAAAATATGATACAGACATTAAAAAACTAACAACTAACACCAGGGAAAAAGGAGGTGGAATGGCACATTGCGCCAAAATGATATGGACACACCCAACAATGGGATACACAAACGCACATGGTAAGACTACATATGCATACAGTGCTTTAAAGGTAAGGTACAATATTGATAATTAAGTAAAGACTGTTTTCAGTAACACCATGTGAAATCCTCAATTGAGTAGTAATTAGTTCTGAAAAGAACTGGAGGTTACAACTCGACGTTTTCATCAGTATGCTCTGATCGTCTTCATTGATGAATACAAGATAATCCAATAATTATTTCAAAACTTACTTAGTGCATTCATCTTAGAAAAAACATGAATATGTAAAATATAAACAAACTTGCCGTCAGTGTAAAACATCAAAACAAACAACATGGTACATTTGTTCGTTTTTTCTCAAAAAAGCGATTACCGGTGGGGTTTATGATATGTTTCTTGTAAGCGACATGATTGAAATAATTTAAATGGATAGGTCCGTGCCACTGTCGGTCTATGCGTAGGAGTATTGGTCAGTACATCAGAAACCACAAAATAATAAGATGTATTTTACAAACATAATATTTTCACAGGTGGCATGATATCAACAATGTGGGTAAATTAATCTCATAAAGAATGATTCATGAATTGTGTGTACAATGTGACACACGTTTACCACTTATTAAATCCCACGCATTCTGCATGTTCTGTATGGATATAGTTGTCGCACAAAACTGGATCTTAAATTTAGGGTTTTTTAACGCAGGGCCTGCCATAATTGTAAATATATTTTATAATAAATTATCATAATAACGTCATTACCAAATGGTTTAACACTCCCTGTTTTTATAATTAAAAATGCAATAATTATTATTTATTATTATGTTTTTGTTATGTTTTTATGTTTTATAATTTATTTTGCTGTGCAAGGCGAATTAAGCGTGTGTATTAAATCCGGTATGCACCTATAGAACTCAAAATAACCCAACCAGTTAGACAAAAGTGAAAATATATTTATTTTTTATTTTTATTTATTTATTTATTTATGTTTGTTTATAATAATATGAAAATTTATCATCAGCTGTGATGATGACCTATTACAGAATCGCATTTTGTCTACATACATTTTACATTTTCTCGATTAACTTCTCAGGATGTTTGGTACAATTACCATCTTAAACCAAATAAGCATTCAGCAAATAATTCGCTCAGTTTCTGTTATTACCAATGACGTATATCGCCAATTTTAAAAACACTACTTTTAGTTTCAAAGTAGATTTTCATTTGAAACCCACAATATTATTTTCTTGTTCATTAAATTCATGCACATGTGTAACTCACTGCAGAAGTTACATAAAATATATATTTTGCCAATTTTTAGACCAGGTCTAATTAAAATGTATGCTAACAAACCAGATGCAATTAAACAAATGAGAAAACATTCAGTTTGGCTTGGGAGCTGATAGCATTTAGTACAATTGTTCCCTAGAGGAGACTAAAATACCTATATAAGGGAAGGTACAACATTGGTATTGGCAAAACTGATTAAATATACGAGTACGAAATGACTTTCATTGAATCAATCAATACATTCAACAACCAATCAGTGAAAGGTTCACCTTATTACTTAGTGTCGTTAACAAAAAAATTGTGATAATACATTCAGATTGTTTGCATTCATTCTAATGCAGAATTTTGTATCATTAATTTGTGTACACTTGTAGTGCTGCTGTGATAATAAGTTCCTATAATGCATATAATAAATCAACGAAATTTTATAATTTTTTTGGTATATATTTGTTACCAAACAATTCCACTCAATCTTCAATCCTCAATCTTATTTTGTAGAAAATAAACTTAATTTGTGTTTAACTGTCCATGGATATCCGTAAAAACAATTCCACTCAATCTTCAATCCTATTTCTAAAATGTTATTTCATAGACCTCTCAAAGGCAGTGTAGACTTAATTTTTGACAAAACGTGAAATGAAATACAAAGTTGAAATGCATACAAACAAATATGGTTGCTTTTGCACTATTTTCTGGTAAATGACACGACGAAGTAAGATTAAACTTGTTGGTTGTATACATGTTTAGTATAAATGCATTTACATATACATGTATGTTACCAAGGGTTGGATCTAGAAGGGGTTCTAGGGGCTCGTGACCCTTTCCCCTTTTATGTTATTATATTTTTGTTAAGCTTCCTGGAGATGAGCTACCGACTGACTTCAACAGCGGTAAAGCATTGAACACCCTCAACATCGCTGGACAACGGGGTGGGGTAGTCGTGAGAAAATTAAGAGGGGTGGGCGTAGTCGTGAGAAAGGTATTATGTGCTTACCTCTCTCCACTCCGTTTGGGGGAAAATGTACCCTGTCAACAAATGCTCACGCCTCCCTTACCCCCACTCCCGTCCTTAAGACATTTTCACGCCCCTCGTCCTGCGATTTTGATAGTGTTAATTGTTTTACGCCGCTGAAGTAAGTCTGCATATCCGCTAAAATGATCCACTACACACATCTAGCGTACCAACTAATAGCGTTATAATATAATATAAAGTCCCGTCGCGCAATATCATCATTATAATAATGGATGCAATTAACTAGAAGTATAATGATGACAGAGTTATTTATCAAAAACACAATTACGGATCTACAGTCAATTTAAATTGGGGGCAAATTTAAAATGTCAATTAATTCATGAAAAATAACTACAGCCTTGATGGTTTTACAACAGTCATACATTATAAAATACACCATAAATAGTACTCAATGGTATAATACAGTCAGACAAAATTATATTATGAATGTATAATTCAGTGTAATTATGAAAAAACTACCCGATTAAATATAATTTGGAATATTACAATTTCAACCATCACCTGTATATAGATCATGTGACTTGTTTACACTTTGCGTGACCTTAAGAGTACCAGGGTGATTTTCCGCCGGGCACAAATGTGTGTGTATTTATATGCAGAGTTTGTACACTTTGTACTTCTCCATACAACATTAACAATTTCCAGGGGCTCTTTTGTAACCTTGTGATGCCATTGGTCACATCATCTATACAATTGCATATCGTGAGGCTCGTGATCGCAGTACAATACAGTGATGGGAGAACATCGGAGCAGTGGATAATCAACCATCGAAGCATGTTTGATTGTGAACTGATAGGCCATGCAAAAACATGTACTATATTCCTAAACAATCAAACAACTCATTTTCAAAATGAATGTCAAAAAATAGAAACGTGTGAATTCTAAATTTGGACCAGCTCTTCTAAACAGAACAATTTGCTTAGCAGAAATAATTGTTTAGCAGTTGTATTGGTTACCAGCCAGAGTTTGTATACAAATTGTATAGACTTTGGCTGGTTGCCTATTTCAAACGGCTTTAACAGTTTAGTAATCTCGTTGATATTGGCCCACGGTGGGTGATGCAAAGATATCATTCCCTGCGTGAGTTACTTATTGTAAAGAATTATACCTATGAACCTATGTGGATATGGGGAGAAAACCCTGAAAAGCTGAGGAGGGTACCGGTAGCTCACGGACGTGTAACCTTCACTCTGATATGGAAACCCTGTAGACTTAGCTTAAAAGCATCTGCCCCTCAGGAGGGGTGGACAGGGGTTCTACTAACCTGGTAAGAGTCACGGGAGTCTCTGGACCATGGAATATGAATCTATACGGACACGGACTGAGTCTTTGAGGTTGGCCTACTAATCTGATATACACATACAAACTATATAAAGTAACGCAATGCTCCCTCCAGCATTTAAACATTTCAAACAACTACAATGCCTTTTTCCTCCCCACCCGCTTCCCACACAATCCCCGGTGAATCAATTACGTTTAATACTTTCTGTTGTTTTCTTTTAAACAAAAGAAGGTTTTCGGTATATATATGTATTGTGAAAATCTTTAGTAGCTGGAAGTGGATTAATTGTTTCTTTGTTTTGTTTGTTTTGTTTTGTTTTTGTTTTGTTTGTTTTTTAGTTTTTTGTTTCGTTTCGTTTTTTTTTTTTGGGGGGGAGATTGCCATGACACTAATACTGTCCCCCTCTCCCCATCACATTACCAATACCATCACAGTTGATTTAGAATTTTATCAAATTCTTCACTCATGAATAAATATTTATGAGTTATGATATACATGTATTTTTAATCAATTCAGTATCGTGTAACATAATCATTAATTTATAACCTCGCTGCGGCCATCTGTTTGTAGTTGATTTTTTCTATAATTTTAAATGTACTTAATAATTGCAGTTTTGAGGGAGATAAGTGTAATTTAATGAGTTTGCTTTTGGGTAATCTCACGTAGACACGTAACTGTAATCCATAATGTTTAATTACATTGTTTTGGGGTTAAGGGGCATTGGCATGCTACAGCGGTATGACTCATTTCAAGTTAGTTGTTGATTAAAAAGGCTTATTCCTCATTGAGTCCACTTGGATTGTCTTCTAAAGTGAGGGTCTCTTCAAACTTAACTCCTTGCAGCCTGAAATTGACAACACCGCTGTGTATTATGACAAACTATATCTTCCATGGTTCAGGGGAAAGAAAATATTATTATTATTTGTTTTAATTCCTTAATTCAACTGGGTAGCCCATTCAGTGGCATCGATCTACTGGTCTCACATAGGTCCCAGGATACATACAGATATAACCAACAATACAAACAAGTTACATATTTACAGTTAAAGAATGTCTGTAAGCAAATATCAATAATTATCATTTCCTCATCTTGAGAGAGTTTATGTTATAAGGAAATTAAACAAAACACGTTTTACTATCTAAACGTATGGTAACATATTGTAAAGCGTCACTTTCTTCGAACCCTTTTGTCGAGAATTCAGAAAATTATAAGGTCCAAATGGCCTTCTTATATTTAATAATCATTTAAGTATCACCCTTAGTACTGGCCAAACCTTCTGTAAATAACAGCGACAATATCGGTGCTGTTGTATGTGTAAATGTAAAAGTGACTTTTTTTTATTCCTAGTGCCGGACCTTAAGCTTTCTGCATTTGAGACAAAAGGGGTTCAGAAAAAAAGATTTTTCTTTTCAATATTTTATCTTGGGTAGAGATAATTAAACTTATGTTATGTTTCATTATGACATGACCTCTCTAAAAATAGGGAAAGGTAACATTGTAATATTTGCTTGGAGCCTTTCTTCAAAAGCATGAAGCTAAAATGTAGGGCTGAATAATAAACAATCCACCCCTCCCCCGCCTCCCTCCAAGTATAATCTTTCCTGCGCATAAAGTAAATAATTATAGTTTCATTGCGCTTCAATACTATATATTTGATAATATTGAAATATATAAATGATCAATGTTTTACATACAAATTATTAGATATAAAGTTCATGATGGATCGATAGTATCAAGTAAAAATAAGTAAAATAGGCCTAAGTGGAATAATTTCCAAAATGAATTTCTGTTTACGAATTGCACATTGGATTGAATACGAACAATCTGAATATATTTCTAATACTTAAATAGACATTGGTACGTATCTCGATTCTTATAATGTAAGGATGCATTTACAGACATGTGACCAACATTGTATAATATATACCTACTGGTTTTAAGACCCGAGTTGTTGATATGGATCCACACAACCCACGCTCTCACTTCTTAGGAGTCAGTACATTTCACGATATGTTGTCAATTTCTCTATACATAAAGTGACAATTCACAGGTAGGGAATGCAAAAGATTATCACCATTCTGAATATGTGACAAGTGCACACCATGATGAGCATAGTTCAAGCTCTGCGACCTTGCATGGGTAATAGATTCAGGCTTATACAATGCAATAACTATGATGTTAAAATACAACAATTGGTATACATATTGGGCATTATCCGATATGAACACTGAGAATAAAGTTGACATTCTTGGTGTTATTTTATCATTCCAATTATTGCAGTGATATAACTATAAAAACCAACCGCTCTAAGGATTGTTTGACTAGATACACAGAAAATAGCTCCTAGCTAACATAATATGTATTACTAAAATATAAATTTATTAACCAGTATTATTTTCTTGTTAAAATTCATGTGATTATATCCATACTTTGTAAGATTTAAGAAATAATATGTACAGAAACCAACATAAGAAAGTCTAAGTTTATTTAATGTTGGTATCGTTAACGAGAAAAACAAATGAAAATGTATTCTGATTTTTCGTATTTATTCCAACGTGGAATTTGGGTCTGATGATATTGACTCAATTCAGTTGGGATATGATTTTACGAAATGATAGCACCAGAGACAGAAAGATTGCAAGGGATAATTTATACCATTATCAAATTTACAGCAAGTACGTTTAATGTAGAGCTGTGATCAATAATGGTTTTGTTTTTGTTTTTGCTTGTTTGTTTGTTTGTTGTTGTTGTTGTTGTTGTTGTTGTTTTTTTTTGGGGGGGGGGGTTTGTAAGATAACAAGATTTATAAGATTTGTAAGATAATTAATATTTGTAGCTTTGCATGGTGCAAAAGATAAGTAAAGACTGTTTGCGGTGACATCATGTGAAAATTATCTGAAGACGATCAGCATACTGATGGAAACGTTGAGTTGTAACCACCATTTCTTTTCAGAACTAATTACACTCAAAAGACAATTTTCACGTGTCACCACAAACAGTCTTTACTTCACAATTCTATATTCTTGCTTTAACAGTGCTTGGTTGAGAATGCACATTTTTAATTCAGTTACTTGAAACTGCATTAGGATGACCCATTGTAAATGAACGATGATTTTTGATCAGCATTTAATTTCGCGAAACAGAATAACGTGGTATTTAAATTGGCTGCTTATTTGCTGAAATTGACCGGGAAAATCTGTGTTATGACTAGTTTCAAATACAATCATGACAAATTTATCATGTAACATAGCTTTGTGCATCACAAAACATAATTTGTTATTAAATAAATTTCTTGTAATTTAGCAATGATCCCCAAAATTTCTGCAAAATAAAACAAAATGTTTTAATTTTATTTTTTCCCCGTTAAAACCTTTAATTGTATTTAACATAATCTTACTTAAAACCCTGTTGTCCTATTGGTAATCTCAAAACACATAAATGATCGTAGTTTTACATGAAACTTACCTGAAATATTTATATCTAAGGTGCTATACTTTTATTAAAATTAGTATAACAATTCCTTACTGAATTGTTCTCCCAGGGGGAAACATTCAATGTTTGAATAAATATGACAAATCTAAAACATTTTCATTATTTTCTCGATAACGACGAAAGTTTAAACTGTTTATGTTGGTTGTTTAATGTAATATTTTGATTCAAGTAAGGATCCTTTTAGAAGCTGTTTTACCAACATTAATCTACTTTCTAAACAGATGAAAAAACTAGTGTAAATCTTGTTCTTCTAAATTCAGTGCAAAGTCACGTGCAATTCATGCTATAATTTTTACATGTACTATTATTTGTCTTTTTTTTACAAAAACAACAACGAATACCTTTTAATTGGTTTTGCGTTCATCATTACATTCTAATTTTGAAATATCTTTTGAAATATATAATTCTGTTCGTGAAACAGCGGTCCTTTTCTCATCTCGGACGATCCCTATGGAACAAAAATCCATCGTTATATTCGTAACATTTCCACCTTAACTGACTTAAAACAATAGTTATAACAATTAAGTACCTTATGATTAATTGTTGTTTTAGCTGAGTTTGTTTACGTGTGACGGATATCAGCGTCTTCATTATTGTATTTTTTAAATTTTACCCGCTGCCTAATCGCTCTCTTTGAAAATGGGTATCTCGAAAACATTTTCCTTCGTTGAAAGCAAAGCCATCCTGAAAGTATGATTCAGAAGTATGAACCAAAACTAACAACTTGGTATTGGTTCACTCGTGCTGGCGCGAATCCAGCTTCTCGAAAAAGGGGCGAGGTCACATCCATACTGCGCCAAAAATAGCTCCACACACATGTATGTTAATGTACAGTGTACATGCATACAATGTTTAAAGGAACAACATTGATAATTATCAAATAAACAAATATTATCTCAAAAATAGAGGATCTTGGTGGTCAGAAGTGCAAATTATATGTGAGCTCAATTCTTGCACGTGTGCTCAGGTTGGGTAATTGCCCAACCCCCCCCCCCCACCCCCAAAAAAAAAAAAACGTAAAAAACACCGCCTAAAACATCACTTCATGTATCATTTCTCCTTTTTTCGCTTTTTTATTTATTTGTTTTAAATATAAAAAAGAAGACAAATCGGTAGGCCATAGGGGAATTGACCCCCCCCAACATTATTGACATTATATTATTTGTCTTCTTCTAAAAGCACGGTTTTATAGTAGATTTGTAATGTTGTCAATACCAGAAGTAGTATTCTAAATGGGGCTTCTGGTGCAGTTTATAATTATACAAAAAAAAAGGTTGTTTAAAAATTTAAAAATAAAAATAAAGATTGCCTGTCCCCCCTCCCCCCTGAGATTTTTTTTTTAATTGTTGGTTGGTAGGTCAAAGGTTACAGGTCAAAAACAATTTTTTGATGATGTGTGTAATGGGTTTATTGCTGGGTAGCAGTAGGGAGTATTATATAAAACTATTGTAGATGCGTAGATGATAATTTGAATCTTAAAAAAAAGATATGGTTTATAGTTGCTTAAAAATTGAAAAAAACAATTAGTATTTTGTAGATAAATAATAAGAGAGGATGGAAACAAGAAAATATTCATCAAAAGTAATTATTCCGTGCGAATGGCTTTTAGTAGGTAAAACTGTCAAGTGTTGTATACCTAGTGTACCCGGTGATGTATATTGCGCGCAACATCAATATCGTTTTCGACATGGGAAAAGTATACCTGTTCCATGTCGAAGCTGTAGAAAAGGTACAAAAACAAAACTAAATTTATGTACGAAATGTGGGAACAGAATAAAAATAAATAGTTTAAAGCGCGTTGAAGGAAGAGGAAGAAGAAATTATAATTTAGTGATGAAAGAGTTGTTAGATAAAACGACTCGTTTATAAATAAATTTAAAAATTAAAATTATAGGGTGGAGGCCTTATATCAACGTGCTCTGCTAATGATTGCAAAGCGTGTTTTTGATTATTATAATAAGATTTATCTACGGTAAAGTTTACTTTAAATTCATAATTTTTTCTATAAGATCTTTTTTTTTGTTTATCGTCGATGACTTTAAGATCTGTTTTACCGCTATCGATGTCATATTTAGGTGAACATTTAGTACGAATATTTTCTTTCATTCGGTTAAATTTATTTCGTTCTTGACAGATTAAATAAAATTCTTCTTGACTTATAACACCGTCTTCTATCGCTTTTGAAACGTGGTTTTCGATAGTATCGAGTTTACTTTCAGCTAAAACTCTAATCTCATCGTGTTTTTTAGCTTTTTTAAATAATTTATATTTTGCGTATTTAATCGCAAACGCCGCACCACATAACCCAAAGCCAAACTTTCTAAAACAAATCCGACGGGTGATGCTATAACGCTAGCGATACCGGCGATTCCGATGGCCCCTGCTCCCATACATCCCAATTCCGCCATTGTTTCTACGATAGAACAAGTTTTAATGATTTTATTATATTTTGTATATACGGCTTCGCGTTCGTTTCTTTCGGCTCGTAATTCTTGTTGAATGTTATCTATTTTTTGTAAACGAAACGCGTTTACATCTTGAGCATTATCGGAAGTATTTATTATCCTACCCTCTAATTTTGGATAAACATTCGTTGTAGGAGCGTTCATTATTTTCTAATAATAAAACAAGATTTAAAAAATTAAACATTATTAAACTAATGGCCAAGTATTAACTTTTATATCGTAACAGATTCCAGTTTCTAGAGAACCAAAAAAAGTGGCTCGAACCAAAACTTTTCTTTTATACTCGTTTTTTTTATTTTGAAGCAAATTCCACATTTTATATACTTTGCTTGAGTATCACTAAAATAATCTCGCGTTCTAACATCAAACTCAAACAAATCTGGTATACGAATTGGGTTTATTTCACGTTTCATAACATTAGAATAAAAAGTTTCACCACTCAATATTTTAGTATAAGTTGTACAGTTTGTTATTGACTCAAAGATGGCAAACCTCGGTATACCGACATATGGCGAGCCATTCCATTGAATGTAAAATATATCTCTTAATTTATACAACGTTATATTTCGTTGAATTTCATCTCCGTCGATATAGCCACTTTTATCAAAAATGTGTTGATTGTTAGGGCTAGACGAAACTTGCCCGCTCTTACGACTTGGTCCGTAAATACTTGCCATTTAATATAATATTATTATTATTATGTTAATGGTAAACTTTTAATTTTAAAATTGAAACAGATTTTAGCGTTAATAGCGCCGAAAAAAGTCGCTTGTACAAAAACTTTTACACCACTTTGAGATATGTAGCACATTTCATATTCTAATTGTTGAGCTTGTTCGTTAAAAATAAATTTATTATCTCGCGATGGAGAAGGAATATGATACGCGTTGACTCGAAAGTTTTCTGTCAATGAATGTGAATAAAGACTATTACCTTTTAAAAATTTAGTAAAAATCGAACAATACGTTGGCAGTTGATCAAACATACAAAAGGGTAGTTTTAACGTCCCGTGCCACCCGAGTATAATGTTAAATCTCGGTAAATTAATTAATGATATCGTTTGTTGAATTTCATCTCTATCGATATAGCCATGACGTTCATAAATGTACGAGTTATCTCGGTTTTCATTATAATTATCGCTTCTTCGGCTAGGACCGTAAATACTCGCCATATTTATATATTACTCGCGTTAAAAATGTTTATTTAATTTCAAAGGATAAAATAATAGGCATACCGTGATTATTTATGTCTCTACCTAATGAATCTTTAATTTGAAAACTTAATTCGTTAAAAGTACCAGTTTTAAGATTTTTTCGTAACGGATTATAACGGAATATTCCATCCACATACTTTCACCCAACGATTTGTCTTGTAGCGGAAAAACGTTTAAAATAGTACAAGGTTTTCCGTCGTAAAAATTTTCGCTCGTAGAAATTTGATCGCAATGAATGTATATTATTTGAAAAGGTTGCAAAACAATTTTTTTCCTTCGTGCTCTCCCTCGGCTAAATATTCATTTTCAAATCCGATTAAATTAGCTAATCCCGATGAAAATTTAATTCTTCGATTTTGTTGAGTAATAGTTATAATAGATTTACCGATTTTTGTATCGACGACGAATTTGAGCCAAGGTGTGTTTTTTAAGACAATATCGATAATTTCATTAATATTATAAAGTCTGGGTTCGATAATTTCGAGCTCTGATTCTTCACTTTGTTCATTGCGATCATTTATCCAGCTTTTCCATCGCCATATTTTTTCTTTTTTACGCACGTTATAGTAACCGATCCAAATGTTAATACTGTTTAAAGAAATACTGAGTTTACCGTCTCGATTATCGATGGTATTATTTAATGAGATTGTATTATTTAAATTTTTAATTTCGATCGTATGATGCATTTTTATATTTATAATTTATAATTGTATTATAATAAAATGCCTTTTACATTAGCATTTCAAAGCAATTTATCGAAACGGTATTCACAATCTGGAAATTTTATACCAAAACCAAATTTTACCTCTCGAGATTTGACAACTATAGATATTTACGTTAACGAAAATGAATTTTTTAACGTAGAACTCAACGACGCTTTTCAAAATTACAGTTGATAGCAACGATGTTGTAAATGATTGGAATTCTAACTCGCAAAAATGTTATCAGAATCAATTAAATTTTGTAACGTGGTGTAGTACGACTGGGTGTGGGGTGGGTTACGAACATTTATCGCATTCAAATCCAATGATTCGTAGTTTTTTAAAATTTCATGTTTATTATCAAATTAGACGAATGCTCAAAGAAATGAAATCTCCTACATCTTTTCAAAATTTATACGATGCGTTTGATAATAATATAGACATTAACGCGTACAATAGTATATGTAATGAATTTCACGTTTCGCCAGTATCAAATTGGAAACAACAAGTAGACAAAAACTCTAATGGATTGGGAACGGTTACATTCCAGTGCCAGGAAAAGACTACAACAATTTGACTTTGTTTCATCAAAACAAGAAAAGATGGATTTTGATTCTGAAAATGTTAATCTTCAGAAAGTTAATAAGCTATAGGTTCAAACGAAGATACGAATTCAGAACTTGCCCCACCATCTATAGATTCTCAACCACTTGATGTTATTTCACCATCTATAGATTCTCAACCAATAGTTAACTATATAGCGCAAACTTTACCGTCGTCGTCATCTTTTGTAACTCGAGACGCTGATGTAGCCACTCACCAAGATGAAACAAATCCTTTAATTATTGGTTTTGCGATTATTACTGGATTAGGTATTATGATTTATGAGTTGATGACTTAGCGACGCTACGCCGATGTTTGTATATAGGTTAAAACTAAAACTCCAACCCCCGTCAAGGCTAACCATACGTGTTCAGCCGTCCATCCAACTACTTTTGAAATTGTTGTAAATAACCAACTTACTACCGATCCTATTATCCCCGGTAAAGCGGCTAAAGCTTTCGTGCCGAGTTTTTTTAACAGACCCGCTAGATTTTTGTTTGTTTTTTGTATCCACTCTTTTACACCTCCGCTACTAGGGGAAGGTGGGGTGGGTGGTGGCACGACGGTAGGTTTTACGGCATTTACAATCGTTTCTACGATAAAATCGATAGTTATACTAAAGGCCGTTAGTAAACTGACTATTGTTACACCTTGTTCTCTAAATAAAGTTTAAATTTTATCGCGTAACGTGACGTCTCTTTCCAACATTTTTTGAAACGTTTCTTTAATTCTATTGATTTTACTACGAAGAACGTAATCATTCGCATATATTTGCGCTAACATGACTCGTTTGTCATCTTTTAGTTGTTGCAACTTTTGACGACCAGTTTCTATCATTTCATCATCATCATCGAGTCTTCTTTCTTCAGCGTCAGAAATTAATTCTTGAATATCAGATATTTTTTGGTTGAGTACTTTTAGTTTAGTTAAAAGATCTAATAGTTCACCTCGATTCCTCGTCATGATTTCATTGGGACCCAACACTTCTCGCCACGGAATAATTGGTTCTGTTTGAATTTCTTGTTCTCTCGAAAGAATTGTAATCGCCGTTTCGACAGCTTCTTGTACTTTTTTTGATTTGTCCACGCGTTGTTCTGGTGTAGATGGTAACTTTCGCCTCGTTTTTGTTTGAGTGGCTACGCCTGACGGCTGCGTCGGTGTTTCTTGATCAACAACAGTTAATGGTGTTTCTGTCTCTTTTAAGACATTTAATATAGCCTTTTCACTTTCTTCCGAGATCTTGGACTCTTCGTTGAATATCCCTAAATCATATTTAGTTAAGCCTTTTATTCCACTTAACTTTAAAAACTACCTTTTTTTCTCAAGTTGGATAGTCGTATTTTTTCTAAACCTTTTATAAAATAGAGTATACCATATTTATCCGTTGGATTTTTTCCATACTCGAAATCATTATAGTCTTTTAAAGTTGGTTTATACCCTAAACTTTTATAAAAATCATCTACTATACCTTTACGTAATCTATTTGTCGCACTTAGCTGAGGTATTTCTAGTTCGGTTGGAACATTGCTGAACTGGGTGTTGATGTTATCATCTTCAATATATTCATCATCGACATTTGTTTCTTGTATATCGTCATCTTCGGGGTAATTAAAAGCCGAATCAAACGACATGAGTTCATACCTTCCTTCAGCCATTTTACAATTACTTTTTATCTTTTTTTAATAATTTATAACTCACGTAACCTACTACCGCCATACACAACAAGATGAATATATTTTCTCTATTTTATGATCTTCGCTAAAAACGTAGTAATCCTCTAGTTTAGGCTCGTCATATAAATATTTCGGTAAATTAAATTGAGTGCCGCTAACGTTATAATATTCAATCATCGCTTCGTCAATGTCGTCAAAAGATTTTGCAGCGTTTGATTCTTTTCGTAATTGATCATTTATTAAATCTAGATATTTCGAGCGCTCTCTACTAAATTTGTCTCTAGCTTTTGAAAGTTGTTCTATCGCCAAATCGTGTTTTTTTTGTTCTTCTTTACCACCTTGAGAAAATAACCAATTTGATCCGCTAAAAGCAAATGCGTTTGCTACCGCTCCTCCTATCATCATTAATATTGACGTCATTTTTATATCTTAGACAACATTTTTTTTTAAATTAAAAAATAAAATAATGTCCGTACTATAAAATATGATTAACACGTACGGAGACAAACTAAATCCTTACAGAAAATTAAGAAAACCATTGGGTATGAAAGGAATACGTCAAAAAGTTGTCATTACAAACAATCCGAGCACAATCACCGAAAATCAATTGTTAACGGTTCGTTTTCCAAATTTAGGAAACAACGATGTCATCGTTCCGGATACGGTTAGATTAGCTTTTAATATAAATCTTGAATCTGCGAACGACGATACGAGAACGATCGTACATAATATAGGTAGAGCCATCGTAAACAAATATAACCATTAAAATGGAGGGAAATGAAGTGTTTTCTTTAGACGATGCGGACGTGTTCAATTGTTACAAAGACGAGTGGTTGACAAAAGATCAACGAGAAAATCTAGCGTACCAAGGAATCGAAGATGCTAACGTGAGTAAATTAAGAGTAGATGCTAGCGACGGTAATGAATCAAACAATGGAGGAAAAGACAAAGCTATCGCGGATACTCTAAAAAATAGATATCATATTCCGCTAGATTTTGAGTTATTAATCGATCATCAACCGTATTTTCAATCGGGGATTGGAGATCGTCTCACTTATGAACTCGAGTTTAATAAATTTTCAAAAGTGATTAAAAGCTCCGATGATAATGCTAAATACGTCATAAGCGGAATTTCTTTAGAATACGAAGTCGTTCATATGCCGCATCTCGCACAAACGATTAAAAATCAATATACGGGTGAAGTGGAGATATTGTACGATAGAGTCTTGAGACAGAGTGTACAAGCATTAAACAAAAGCGAAACAACGTGGAATATACATTTAAATACACCGGCAAAAAGCATGAAAGGAATATTGTTTTTATTCAAAGAGCCCGACGTAAAAGAAACGTGGAAATGTTATAATCCAAAAATCGATAAAGTTTCAATTATTATAGTAGGAGTTCCCAATCAACTCTACGCACAAGGGATGCGCAGGTATCAACACTGGGAAGAAATTCAAAAATATTTTGGAGATTCGAAAAAAGAACACGCCATGGGAGTAACCAAAGCTTTAAATTTATCGTAAGTCAAACAAGACGATTATTAATTAAATAGATACGGTTTGTTTTTAGATATGAGAAGTGGAGACGACAACAAAATGCATGGAAGCGGAAGACAAGTACAAAACTTATCCGAAGGAATTACCATTCGAATGGATAGAGAAGCGGAAACCGCGGGTGAATTATATTTGTACACTTTTATCATCATGGACGCGCAACTCATTATCAAAAAAGGACGATTTGATTCCGTGATATATTAACATATAGTAAATTTACTATCTTGACTATTATTTTTTGTAAACATGTTGTTACCTAAATACCCACACGCTGCATTAATTTGCGGACAGACTGGATGCGGAAAAACAGAATTTGTTTTAAATTTGTTGGAAAAAGAATATTATAAATATTTTGAATTTATCGTTGTATTATGCCCAACCGTGGCGGTAAATATCGCTTATCAAAATAAAAATGGATTTGGAACGACGAGCAAGTGCACGTCAATGATCTGAGTATGATCTCGTTAAACAAAGCAATAACAAATTAATAGCGAGGTATTTAAAGGAAGCGAAACGTTGTTTATCATCGACGACTGTAGCGCGAGTAAAGAATTACAGTATAAAAAATATGACGAGAATAATAAATGTATGATTACCCAATTTGCTTTTAGTGGTAGACACGCTAATCACAGCTGTTGGATTCTTTCACAAAAATATAATAGCGTGTTGAAAGCTTTTAGAGAGCAACTCAAGTGGGTGTGTATATTTTATTGTAAAGATAGAGACTCGTTCGAAAATTGTCTTCGAGAAAATGACGTCATACCGACTAAAGAGTTGAGAACGCAGGTGCACGAAAAAATTAAAAAAAGTCAAACATAGCAAGTTGATTTTAAAAACGGATCAACCTACCGATTACGCGATACTTGACTAGGTCGTGCTAGGTAACTTGATTAGGTCACTATAGGTGACTTGACTAGGTTGCTATAGGTGACTTGTCTAGGTTGTACTAGGTTGTACTAGGTAACCTGTCTAGGTCGTACTAGGTTGTACTAGGTAACCTGTCTAGGTCGTACTACGTACCTAGTAGGTAACCTGTTAAAATGTTATTATATATTTTATTTATATTTATATTTATATTGTTTTGCTAGATTTTTGGAAAAGAAATATAATTTAAAATATATAACGAATTATGAAGAATTTGAAAAATTTAGAGAATATCTAAAAAAGGAAGATGGTGAAAACATTTTAGATGAATTTAGACAATTTCTAAAAAAAAAAAAAAAAAAGATTTTGATAAATTTTTAGATGAATTTAGACAATCTCTAATAAGGAAGATTTTTGAAAATTTTTAAACAATTTATAAAAAATATAAATAAAAAAGATTTTGATAAATTTTCTTTATTATATAATAATGGAACAAGTTGAAAAAAATGTAATCGAAGAGTCAGCAACAGCTGGCGTCGAATCGTCACCCTCACCATCTGCTACGCAACCTAATGAAAATCAACGCAACAATCGGCTCCTTGCCGTGGTTGCAGGAGGAAAATCGAAAAAATATTTTGGTAAAGAGTATTCTGTCAATGAAATTGAAGCTTTAAATTTAGCGGACCAAGATAAATTATACGCGCAATATGAAGCTAAATTAGGTCACGAAATGATATCTTCGTTAGGTAGCGCAATTCTAACTCTATACGCAAAAGGATTAGAATCGAGTTTAAACTATATCGATGCGATGGGATATCATTTTGAAATCGATGACAAAGGTGAATTAATTTCAGATTTAGAAAAAGATCCATTCATTTCAAGCGCTCTTTCTTGCGTATTATGTGAAATATACTACAAGTACGGAATGTTGTTAGCACCACTCTCAGCAACGCTAATTACGGCAAAACATTTAAAAAGAAAACAAGAATCTTGTTTAGATAATAAAGACGATGGAACAGCAATCGGAGATGGAGAGAAAAACGGAGATAGCGCAGTCACCAGCGGTGGTAACGAAAACACCAACTAAAATAAAAAATCCAAAAAGAGCTGCGGCTGGTATAAGACTCGCAGCGGATAATAAAAAGAAAAAAGACAATTTTAAAAAGAAAACGGGTATCGAAACACACGCTTGTAGCTAACGTAATAAAATAATATTTTGTCAATGAAAAATCAAATATATACATTATATATCACGCTAGGAGTAATAGGTTTAATGGGTTTAGCGTATTACATTTACCAAAACTCAAAAACTTTTGATATACAAGATGCCGTTCAACCAAAACCCATAAAAATACCAGCTACGCGAGCTACCGATTCGTTACCACCAAAAATCGATAAAGAAGTTGTTGTTTTTAGAATGGAATAAAAACAAAAAAATATTATATAATTTATAGATAAAATATGTCTTCAACATCAATGATAGATACAAACGGAATCATTAATTCGGCTTATCACGGAGTCGTCGTAGGAATGATAACCGTTTTATACAGCATGGGCGCTAAAAAGTATTTAAAATAAATCCACCCGATTTAGGAAAGTTAGATCTAACCGACGGTCTAAAACTAACGACGATGGTTGGGTTGGCGCTAATGACTCAAAATTGGTTAGTTATTAAAATGGGATTACCAGCTAAAATTTCACCTATGAAATCTACCGAATGATTATATTTATAAAATATTAAAATGGATAAACAAATAAAACAAAAACTAGAAAATGTGTATTATAGTCCGAAAGGATACTGGAAAGGTCAAACGGCAATCGATAAATTAGCGCGAGAAACTAAAGTTGATAAAAAATTAGTTCGACGGTGGATAAAAAAGCAAGCGCTGTGGCAAATTTATTTACCGTATCCTAAATATATTCCAAGACCAACTAGTTCAAACTCGAATCTAGAAAAACCAAACGAGGTTCATCAAGCCGATTTATTGTTTCTTCCTCACGATAGCGTGGGTAGAGGTAAAATTACATACAAGTGCGCGTTAACCAATAGCGATGAAGCTAGTAGGTATAAAGAAGCGGAACCGTTAATTGACAAAACCGCCGCGCAAGTAAGTAACGCGTTTGAAAAAATTTATAAACGTTCTCCGCAACTTGGCCAAAAATTTTAAAAGTCGATACGGGAAAAGAATTTATGTCGAGCGTAACTAAATTAATGAGTAAAAATAATGTAAAAATACAAAGAAGCGAAGCCGGTAATCATAGAGCGTAAGGTATAGTAGAGCGATTCAATAGAACTTTAGCCGAAAGATTATTTTCTCATCAATACGCTAAAGAAATCGTAACGGATACAAGATCGAGAGAATGGGTTAAAAGATTACAGCTAGTTATAAAAGCATTAAACAACGAAACAACTAGACTTATAAATTTAAAACCTAAAGATGCGATTAAATTACAATTTGTCGAGCAAAATCCAGCCTCACCAGTTATTAAAAATGTTGTTGAAAAAAGAATTGCTTTAAACTCGTTAGTTAGATATTTATACGCACCCGGTAAGCTGAAAAAGATACGAAACGTCGTGCAACAGATCCTATTTGGTCTATAAAAATATATAACCTAAGTAGTACTACGAAAGCTCAAAATCAACCCATCTTGTATTATTTAGACTCGGGTCCCAAACGTAGTTTTGTGAGAGAAGAATTACAAATCATACCTCGAGATACTGAAAATCCACCAATTAGAAAATTATAATTCTTGCTGTATAATCTCTATAATCTTATAATGACCGTAAGCTAAAGTATGTATTCCATCTCGTAAAATATATCTCTTTGTATCGACCCCGTCTATCGATTTTTTGTAAACGTCTATAGTGTAAATCCGATGATATATACTTCTACAAAATTTCATATGGCGATAGAGAGGATCTTTTATTTGAAATGAAACATCTTTAAAGTTTTCGTGGTTAATTTTCTTTTCTAAAACGTTCTTTTTTACGCCTTTACCTTTTTTATTTCTTTCGAAACAACGCTATTTCTTAAGCCTCTAGTTTTTTTATTTCTATTTCTTCCGGTAAAAGTCCCGAGTACATTTTTGCTCTTAAACCAACAAATTCAGAAATGGGAATTCCGTGCATTTCGTCTTTAAATTTTCCAATCACTTGTTTTTTCTCTTCGAAATATAAAAAATGATCTTTATTATAATTACTAAAATCGTATAAATCTTTGTCTTATTTCATGTCTTTATAAACATCTTTTATTTCAATCTCAACCATTAAACTGTCTGTATCCGTGTAAAGTAATTTTATCTTGTCGTCGTATTTCTTTTTTATATGATTGTAATAAAAAATTGTACATGTGAAAGTTCAGCTAATTCTAAAATAACCATTCCTACGTAAATGGGAAGGTTGAGTACGAGATTTGTTTTGTACGTATGAATAGCCGCTAAATTAAAATCAAAAATCTTTTGCTCAGCAAAAGTCGGCTTTGCTATTTTTTTAAGCATACGTTTTTCGTCTTGCTCATTGTTTATTCTCACGAGATCCACGTTAACGCGATTCGCACATTTTCCATCGATTTCCCGAAAACTGAATTATTCATCAGTTTAAATAAATCTTTCTCAAAATCTGACGTTGCATTTTTTCTGAATTGAGTGTTTAAATCGATGTATGATTTCATCCATGGTGATTCATCAAATTCATGAAATGAATTTTAATCAGTTTCATGCCAAGTTGTAAATACAATTGTAAATTGCAATAATGAATGACGTATTTCGTTTTGTTGCCTAAACTCGCGACTAATTTTTGAACGTTTGGAGGGGGTTTGTTGTCACCCAATAGCTCTCGTTGGTACGGTGACAACCATTCTTTTGGTACCGTTAATTTCTCTGGCACGAGCGGATAATCATTGTGAGAATCGTGTAATTCTTTACAATATTCCAAATCAACTTCTAAAATACGTCCTCTTCCATATTTTAATCCTTTTTTATAATTTATTTTTCCTTTTTTATCATAAAGATCGTTAATTCGTTCTTTAGTCAACCATTTAAATTTACCGGTTGGTAAAGGTTGACTCATCGCATGACCGTACAAATTATTCGCGTCTCAATACATAATGTAACTCATTGGTTTTAATGGATCGTAACCATCACATTTTGGATTGTTTGCTTTCGAGTATCTATTGCTCGCCATAACTATTCCTCCTCTCAAACCTTTTTCTATAAATAAATACATGTCGATATCAGTCAACAACTCTAGACAAACTTTTGAATGTTTTAACAAAGCGTCCCAACTTAAACCCGGACTCGTATAATAATGAGCTGGATCTAATTTATAACGTTTCATGCAAGTATCGCGAAAATGTTCAAAGTATCGGTACGCACATATAAATCGTGATAATCACCTAGAGTTTTACATTCAAACGTATTCCAAACGTTCTTTGCATGCTCATATTCTTTGTCCGTAATATTCTCACCTTTTAAACTACTATAAAAAAAAATCTTTTGGAGGAAGTTGAGTTTCTTTAAAACATTCAAAACTATCTATGTATTCGTAAGGATGAATACCCTTTTGTTTTAAAAGATTAATTTTTTCTGGATTTGGTTCGTGTAATTCCGTGATACGAAAAGATTTACTCGATTCAACGATTTCATCGAGCGAAAAAGGTAAAAATTGTAAACTATCGAGAAATCGTAGTTGCGTGTTTGAAAAAGAAATGTACTTTTCAATAGTATTTGCAATACACGATAGTTTTCCTTCTGTTTGACTCATTCCTTGCATAATGAGATGAGAGTCGTATCCTCGTAAATTATGAATAAAAACAGGTATAAATGTTTCATCTGGTTTAAAACTCAGTTGTAAATTACATTTACTATGAGCCGCGCCTCTATATTTTCCCGTCTTTTTTGTAAGATTTCTTAATTGTATTTACTTTTTTACACAAATTACACTTGCCATCTTTGCAGTAATGCGTAGAATCTTTTATACAAACCCAACAACGACAGTTGGCGTTGTTAGGATCGTGCCAATAATATTTTTCGCATATCCAACACTTTTTAGCATTTTTGAAATCTTCTACATCTTCTTCAGTCATAATCATTTCTTTAGGGTTCGCAAATATCTCATTAATCTTTTTTACTTCATCCGCCAGTTTATTTTTTAAATGTTTGACGGCATCTTCACCCCTGTATGTGTACGATGAAAAAATGTCACTGTTGCATCGAACGATATTGTATGAATAGCCGCATGGAATGTGGTCTTGTATTTTTTCAGTATTGGCGCGTAGATTTTTACTCATTAAAGCTAAAATTGCTTCAAAGTCTGAGTATATAGTAAAAGGAACTTTCATCTTTTTATGAAAATGTATAAATTTTAGCGTACCGTTTATACCCTTTATCGGCATCTTGTATGATACCGCTCTACCACCTTACACCTTTACACTCTTTAATATGATCTTTATGCTTTGTTTGATCACAAAGTAATTTATTAAAATCCTTGATCCAAACGTAGTGAGATCTAGTTCCTTCTTCCTCTTCTTGGATCAATAATAATTTTATACGTTCCTTCTCCCAATCTCCCTCATGAATGTAGTAAGGTACGATTGAATTGTCTTCCAAACCATAAACGTTTATCGCAAAATTGTTTTGTTTCTCGACTCGCATAATCTGACTGATTGGTGTAGGAGCCTCGATACCATTAAAATTTAAACCGTCCTCTCTCTGGTATTTAGACGTTCTTTCACCGTTTTGTTTAACGGTGAAAAGAGCGCTACGAAGCGACCATCGCAAACAATTATTGTCTTTATTTTTTACGTTAATGCATGCTTTTTTATTTGTTATGTAATCAGGTAGCTCGATATAAGAACCACCCCTCAAAGGTCTATATTTAGAAATTGTAATAGTCAGCGACATAATACGATCTATCTTCCATCCAGAACCATTGTTTATACATCTTTCTACAACTTCTTCAATTCTAGCAAAAGCCATAGCTAATTCATCTTCAATATTATCCATATTTAATCAAACTATTTGTCTCGAATGATGAAAAGGAAGCGTTGAGTATTCAATCGTACCATCGACTTTTTCTCTATAAAATTTAACCCACGTGTATACCATAAACTTAAACGCTCCTAATTCTCGTAAATCTAAAGCCAACTTTTCGATTATCTTTGGTTCAGCACCATCGTGAATTTTTTTTAAATCTAGTTCTCTTTTATGACCAATCGGTACGGTCATCGTTCGCATTCGCAAATATCTTCCACCATCAATCGGTGGTTCATCAAATTCTAAATCACCTTTACGCCACCCTTTGATGATTCTATAGTAATCTTTTCGCAAATATCTTCCTCCTCGTCCACTACCCCCTCCTGTCAGCGGAATATTTTCCACTTCTATAAGAGCCGCAAGTTGGCTCTTATTTAATTTAAATAATGGTTTACCTTTTATATATTTTTTTATATATTTTTTTACACCTTTGTAATAAGATTTTTTTTTTTTGTTCTACTGTCTTGCACTAAAAAAATGGGTCTATGAAGTCCAGCAAATTCTTTCAATTCTCTCAATGTCCATCGCGATCAATATTTTCTTGTTTCCATCCTCTCTTATTATTTATCTACAAAATATTCATTCGTTTTTTCAATTTTTAAGCAACTAAAAACCATATCTTTTTTTTAAGATTCAAATTTTCATCTACGCATCTACAATAGTTTTATATAATACTCCCTACTGCTACCCAGCAATAAACCCATTACACACATCATCCAATTTGTTTAATTTTGTTTTTGACCTGTGACCTTTGACCTACCAACCAATTTTTTTTTTTAATAATCACTCAAGGGGGGGACAGGCAATCTTTATTTTTATTTTTAAATTTTTAAACAACTTTTTTATTATTTTTTTTTAACTGCACCAGAAGCCCCATTTAGAATACTACTCCAGAAGTTCTATGTGATGACTCTGACAATAATTCCCGACCATCTTGACCACTCCTTTTCATAAATCCCTGGTCAGCCCCTGGTACCAATGGTGTACAATCCCTTGAAGTGGTACGCTTTTGTTTATGGTAATGAAAGTTGTCATACATTTGTAGGTTTACTGAAACAGAATCTCATAACATAATGAGTTATGTCATTAGGCTTCTTAGTATTCCAAACTTAAAACATATTACACCTTGAAACTGAATTGTTCATTCAGATGTACGGATTAGTATATAGAAATACCTTCACGCGCATTGCTGCACGATGATGACGATATCGATGACGTATACATACAACAATCGCTGTTCTTTTTCGGGATATAAAACAGCGTTAACAAAATCTAAATTATTTTTGCGCTGACAGTCACCCATTGTTACTATTATTCGTTACTATACTCACTGGCCAAAAGTATTGCTCAAAATAGCACTTTACAGTAACAGGTGAGATGATCATTTAATCCGATTTCATCGATCGTGTATTACATAGCAAGAACAGTAAAAAATAACAATGATTTTCAAAACACAGGCACTGTCAAGAAGTCTTAAGTAGTGTAAATAAAATAAAATAAATTATTGTAACACAGTTCTCCAAACTGAACTTTGGCGTGAATTTCAATGTTGCAATACTTATGGCCAGTGAGTGTATTATTCAAGTCTGTATATTCCGCCGAACAAGCTTACTCGATCAATGATGCACGTTGGGGGCGCTATGACAAACTGCGCGCAGTAGACAGCAGACAGATACGGCTAGAATACAGACATGTTTTAATAAGGAAGTTTTCGCAGCATTGTTTTTACTATGTAAAATAGTCATCATAAAAAGCCTATAATTATCTTAGTATTTGAACCAACAAAAGACGAGCCAGACAAAATACCCTGAAAGTAATATTTATGAAGTCAAAACATGGAACGATTTCGTTTGAAATGCTTAAAATTACATTTTGCAGTGTAAACA
>CM055819.1:43508638-43542072 GCA_029582265.1 Zoroaster sp. YZ-2022
AGTGAGGTGACACTTAGCCCCTCACGACACCTCAAAAACACGTGAAACGGATGAACGGCACACAGGAAAACTCGGAAATTCCTCGACAGTAAGCCACCTTACAAAGTATTAAGTATAACACATGCACAGTATTCAATGATCCTGGACTTACCACTTATATAGCACTACACCCTCGGGCTTATGACTTGAACGTACGGTCTCTTTTATGACTTTTTACGACTGTGCGAGCTAACTCTATCATCGCGACTACTCTCTACAAGTTTACGGCACAACTGACAACAAATCTACATACAATGCAATGCGCTCTGCGCTCCAAAACTGGTGCTGGCTAAGAACATATCCGTTGGGATAGCAGTATACCGTCCCGATGAATGAATACAATTGCTCTGAGATCACCCTATGAAGGTCACCAGGATACAAGTTGTTGTGTATTTATATAACAAATAATACTGGTTTATTCGCAAACAATAAGGCACCTCACCTGGAGGTGACCAAGTCCTTAAATCACAAGAAAAGCAATCATCAATACAGGAAATCCTTATAACTACATGAAAATCTATGGCACCTCGATGAGGGGTCACTGGCACACCACTAATGCACCTCACAATGGAGGGGAACTTAACACCACATGTGCATCTATGGCACCTCTCGCCTGAGGTGTCACCACAAGTACACAATTATAATCCCTATATCTTTAAGCTAAGTGCTAGTCCAGATGCATCAATTTAAGGGGCTTTACTGTCTTTGTACTGGAGGTACACAGCAACAGGCCAATGAAATTACAAAGGAGGGGCAGACACCCCAATACACATACGATGGGGCCCCTCAGCTCGAGGAACCACTACTCGTATGTTTCCCAAATCTGAATTAATGGTTCATGCAACACATGCAACCCTTAAAATCCCTCTGGTAATTACAACTCGAATACAGAACCGATACACAAGCCCCAGTGAGGTGACACCTAGCCCCTCACGACACCTCAAAAACACGTGCAACGGATGCACGGCACACAGGAAAACCCAGAAATTTCTCGACAGTAAACCAACTTACAAAGTATTAAGTACCACACATGCACAATATACAATGATCCTGGACTTACCACTTATAAAAATATAGCACTACACCCTCGGGCTTATGACTTTACGTACGGTCTCTTTTACGACTGTTTACGACTGTGCGAGCTAACTCTATTATCACGACTACTCTCTACAAGTTCAAGGCAACAACTGACAACAAATCTACATACAATGCAATGCGCTCTGCGCTCCAAAACTGGTGCTCGCTAGCTGCGTACTGCGGCATCGCCTAATCCCGCACGGAACCAGCGAATCCCTCACCAAGGTTTTACCATTATATAAAAGGGTAGAAAATACAAACTGCTGTTGCGTCACACTACTCTGTCGGCCCGTCTTCAACTCAATCAACGTACTCTTCTCCCTGCTGCCGGTTTTGGTCACTGAGTTGTCAACGTCGGCAATACAAGAACGCAGCCTAGTTTCTCAACTCAATTGAGGCCTTCCTCTTTGTATTGCTAGTTCCGGTCCCCGAGTTGTCGATGTCGGTCATACGAGGCATTCGCAAATAGACTCCGCACAAGGACTAGACCAGCACCCGACAGTCTACAAAACCCCAGCCTAGTTTCTCATTGGTGGTACCTGCCCTCAAAACCATGAACATTTTGGTATTTGTCACAATTATTTTCATTGGATGTGATAACTGTATTTTCCCTTTTCTTTTGTATATTTGAATTGTTGATTATTTGTTATATTAAATGACTTATATTTTGTTGTTCTAAATCCCGACTCCCATATAATTCCTTTCAGTTGTGGTCTTTCCCTTTATTCTGTTAAGTTGATCTATTTGGTTCGTGACTTCGTAACAGCTGACATGGGGAGAACAACCTGACTCCAATGTTTAAATGTTTTTGGATCACAATAGTGTGATTAACACGGTCAAAAGCATTGGTAAAGTCTATTGTGGAGAGTTAAACATAATGGTCCAGTTTATCAAGTCCTTCCAACACAGAGTATTACCATATTGTTGTAAATCCAACTTATTGGATAATGTCTAGTAAGATCCATTTTGCCAGGAAAGATTCCAAGATACGAACAAAAACTGGAGTTAGTGAGAACAGACGAAGTTGGTCAAGCGAAGATACGTTCTTCACTTTTGGGACGGGAACAATTGAAGCTGTTTTCCAGACGTCAGGGAACATAGAATAATTTGTACCTTTTGAATTTCATATTCATTGAAAATCTGAAAGCGGGGGTGGGGCAGTGTGGTAATTATGGTGGTGTTTGGTGGCCCAACATTTGAGGAACACTCATTATGCTTGCCGGATAGTAATGCCCATAATATAATGGTGCCCGGCAAATCCGTTCCTTCGGCTGGCTGGCTGGCTGGCCGGCTGTAGGGCGTGTTAAACATTAACAGCCCAAAATATGTCGGCTTCAATTATCATCTCGTTTCATAAGAATCATAAAACATTTTTTGACAATCAATTTGGTTTGTAATTGTTCATTCACAGTGAGAGCAGTCTTTTCAGATTGCCCCGATGCCGATGTTATAACCACCGACCCGATGGTCATCTTTACGATCCCCAATGCCACTGATTACTACACCGGCAAGCCACTCAACGTGTCCTGCAGTCCAAAGCCGGGGACGGAATTCACCAAACGCTCTACAGTGGTTAATTGTACGGCGATCCATGATGACGGACACGTGGCACCACAAGTGTGCTCCTTCAGCGTTCAGTTATGTAAGAAAATCTATTAAAGAGAGTGATGTACACCTTTAGTAATCGTCCCAATTAAATAACATAAAACAACATAATTATTTATTACCTGGACACTTGAATTGAAGTTGGTATTGGTACCGAACATCCTAAAAAATTATTGTGTCTGACTTCCTGTAAATGAAATGTGTTACCAATGTAAATGCATTTGTACAATTTCCTCATAGATGACACAACGAAATAACGTGAAACTTTCACATAGCTTTTTTTATTCTTTGTTTTATTTAATTATGGATGCATTTTCATGTGTTACCTGTGGGCGGATCTAGAAGGTGGGTCTGTGGGTCCACACCCTCTCTTTTTATGGATACATTTACCAATGGTGCACACTCCCTTCAAACGTTATAAATCACTACCCTCAAGGTTTGCTTAATTGTTTATATATATATTTTTTATATATATTTTTTTTATATCAAGAACATTTCCCAATACCTTTGGTTTGTAATTTTTAATTCATAGTGATACCAGTTTTGTCAGATTGCTCTGATGCCGATATCATTCAGCTTTATGATGCTGATCCCATGCGCTACTATAATACGTACACACTAACACCACTCACCGTGTTGAGTGGTCCAACTTATGCGACGAAAGTCACTCACCGAAAATCTGCAGGACGCGATATTTTGACTGCAAACAAGAGTTACCGTGGTAGACTCGCCCACTTGAATTCGTCTCTTAAAAATAGATTTTAGACTTAACTTTTCTTTAAAAGCCACCAACAGCAGTGAATTCATAAATTTAAACAGAAGTCTACTGTAGAAGTTGAGCTCAGAAAACACAGAGGGTCCAAATAGTTGGAATGTATTGTGTCATAGAAAACAGTGTAGCAACATTAGCCCTGACTTTAATATAATCGGCCCATCATATTATGATCCCACGTAGACTACTCCAAAGAAACAAATATATTTCGCTTTGTTAAAAATGGTTTATGGTCTCAAAAAGATTTGTTGTTAAATTAAAAAATAAACTGCAGCCACACGATGGGGGTCATGACCCCTGGACCTCGTCTGGATCAGCCCCTATTAGGTCTACGTGACTCGACTAAGCAGTGATTGGTATCTAAGGGTTACGTGAACTAGAACGCGAACATGCACGCTCGATGGACATGTTTGATTAAGAACATTAATTTATAAGAATCGACAAGTTTGGAATAATTTGATTTGTTTGAATAATTTGTTTGGTTGTTTTTATCATTCAGATTGCCGTGATCCTCTAGGGATGGAGAGTAGGGATATACCTGACAGCAGTTTGTCAGTCTCGTCAAGTTACTGGCAAAAGGAACATTCTCGTTGCCTACTAATGTTATTTGTTTGATTGGTTTTATCATTCAGATTGCCGTGATCCTCTAGGGATGGAGAGTGGGGATATACCTGACAGCAGTTTGTCAGTCTCGTCTACTGACCCAGGTTACCCAGAGGAACATTCTCGGCTCAACAATGATGGTACATTAATCCGTAATTTCTATAACCCTTATCATCTTGTTATTCACATATTCCCACGTCAAATTAACTTACCTAAGATAAGCTTTGCATGGTGAAGAGGATAAGTAAAGATTAGTTGAAATTTTACCATGTGAAATTCTCAATGATTAGTAATTAGTTCTGAAAAGAACTGGAGGTTACAACTCGACGTTTCGATCAGTATGCTTTGATCATCTTCAGGAGAATGCCGGACTCTGGGAGATGCTGCTGCTTAACCCTGCGAGCAGGGAATAGGTGATTCCGGAAGGCACTTTTTGACCTTTTGTTTAATTACTCAAACACCGTTGGGCCAATTACGCTGAAACTACATGATATCCTCAATGGAACCTTCTAGATTGACATACTATAGTAACCTTTTAACATCGAGCTCAGCAAAGGTCACCCCCGACCGTGGGAAATCTGGGCAACCAGCCAGAGCCCTGCGAGCAGCGAATAGGTGATTCCGGAAGGCACTTTTTGACCTTTTGTTTAATTACTCAAACACCGTTGGGCCAATTACGGTGAAACTACATGATGTCCTCAATGGAACCTTCTAGATTGACATACTATAGTAACCTTTAACATCGAGCTCAGCAAAGGTCACCCCCGACCGTGGGAAATCTGCCTATTCGTTTGTGCACAATGTGTTTTGTGTACAAATCTAAGCTCCGTTCACGCGTGTACAAATCTAAGCACCGTTCACTCATGTACAAATCTACTCGCTGCCAAGAAAGGTCAGCTGGCTGACCTTCACAACCCTATCAATCATCCTAATGTAGGAGTGTCTAGGAGACCTCCATTCATAAATTTAGACTGTCAGTGAAGGGTTAGGAAAGGATTGGGTAGTGTATTAGTTCGTTAGAAAACGGATCGCGTAGTGTAATTACGCGTAATTAAAAGTGCCTTCCGGAGTCTCCCCTTATTCCGCTTGTGGCCCTTGTGGTGTATTGCGGCTCGGAGGGTTAAGTAGACTGCTGGAGGATAGCACGAAGACTGGATGCTGGAGGATTAGTGCGTTGAAGCGTGCAGGCAGGAAACTTGTGGGACTGGGATCCAAGGATTGGAAGGACGGGAGTAGGTTATGGACTTTGGATACATAGAACATTCTTCGGTCCGTAGTAGGGGTCGCCAAAGGAGGATGCGCTGGAGTTTATGTGACGTAGAACCTAAGTAGGGAAGACAGGTAGAGGGGGTAGATTTTAGGTAGAGGAGACCCTGCGGTCGGGGTTTGGGATAGGTGTTGATCTTTCTGGGTTTATAGCCGTTGCGCTGGAGGGTAGTCTTGATGTGCCATAGTTCCTTGTAGGCGCGTTGTACCAGGATGCGGTTGACCGATGACTTGATGCAAGGTTTGTGGATCTTCGGTTGGCCAAATAACCTGGGGCAGGATGAGCTAGAGGGCTTGAGGTGTCGGTAGAGTTGGGTGGTAAGGGCATCAACACGGTGGAGAGCAAGGAGTTTGCTAGCAACTCTTTTCTGTATGGATGGGATGGGGTTCTTCTTGAGGGGGCGGTATGAACTAGATGATAAAATGTCACTTACCTTGGCGGTGTATTGAGATCGATCCATGATGACTGTAGCATTGCCCTTGTCCGCAGAGAGGATATGGATGGAGCTGTCCAGTCTGATGTCGTACAGCAGAAAGCTCTTCCGTGGAAAGGTTGGGCTCAGCTGGCTTATATTTGAAAGTTCTTCCACAATACAATACAATGCAATACAATACAATACAGAAGACTAGTGTTCAATACACATGCATGTGTTTTTTCTCCATATATTGTGCATTTACCATACGTTTGTTGCGAGTCCCCCCTTTATTAGCAGTATGCCCCACCCCTTTTTGAGACCCTGCATCCGTGCGTGCCTCCAGAATTAGTGGTGTATGTATCCAAAGGCCTATCACTTTTGATAAAATGTCTATAAATGCATTCATCCTTTATAAGGAGAGATATGTATAGAAACCAACGTGTTAAGGAGAAAATATTGTAAATGCATTCAGATTATTTGCATTCACATTCTCCTGAGGACGATCAGAGCATACTGATCGAAACGTCGAGTTGTACCCCCAGTTCTTTTCAGAACTAATTACTACTCAATTGAGATTCCACATGGTGTCACCGCAATTATTCTTACTTATCATCCTCACCATGCAAAGCTACAAGTTTTACAGATTATTTGTATTCAATCGAATGTGGAAATCTTCAGCTGATGATCCATTGTAGTTTTAAATTTTAATTCACGTTTCTCAAAAATGACAATATGTCAGACGGAATAAATTATCATGATTTTTGGTATACCATTATCGTCTAAACCCTATCAAGTCTGGGGAGAGGGCACAATGTGCCCCATAATATTTGTTATAATATCTCCAGGAAGGGTCTTACGTGATCCGAGGCTTGACGCGCATTCTAATGTGACAGAGGCAAACATTTCGAAACGGTTAACTCTTTAGATGTTCAGACCTTTTATCATAATTTAATTGACCATTAATAATCAAAATAAAAATTCCATCTCTCGTATTTTTCAAAATATTTTTTAAAACTGAACATTTTGTTTACAGAACTTCATAATGAAATGACACCCCTTAGTTGCAACAAAAACAGAAGATTCTGTAACATTTTACCGTTGACTTTCTGAATTTTTCGACTAATCTGAATGCATAATTTTTATTTACCTTTCAAGAGAGTATGACGGAAATCTGTCCATTGACCCTTGCCGATATTTCGGGATTTCTAATGTAAATGATTCAGAAAATATTGTTGTCAGGCCGTTATAATGCACGTACGTGCACATATACGTTTGCAGCGCGCAAGAGAATGTTAATGACGCACACTAGCTATTTGAACAGTGCATACGTGCTTTACCCACGTACCCGTCGTAATCCGCGTATGAACCACAATGTTCACCACTCGCGTCGGCGTTTCCAACTGAGACAAGTGATTGCGTAGGTGGCGCACTTTTTCCCTAACCCTTTCTCCCCGATTATCTCCAAAAAAGACCCCAAAACGTGGTACAAGCGCCCTCTACTGGTGATGTCCATTATTGCTTGAACTTAAGACAATACCTTTTGTCTGTGTCAAAGTTGATGGCCAACAGAAAAACAATTATAAAAAAATTGGTAAATACTTTTTCTGAAAAAAATGCCATAAACATTGTAAAGTTGATTAGGTTAAAATATATATATCATAACTTGCGAAGATTCTCTTTGGGACAGGGGTTCCCCCAATATTTATGTTGTACCCATATTCATATGTTAAATTGTCCAGATAAATTTAAGGGGCTTTACTGTCTTTTTGTACTGAAAGTGCACATCAAGAGACACCACACAGGCCAATGAAATTACAAAAGAGGGGCAGACATCCCACACCGACTACTGCAACCCAATACACATACGATGCATGGGCCCCTCAGCTCGAGGAACACTTACCCGTATGTTTCCCAAGTCTGAATTAATTGTTTATGCAACACATGCAACCCTTAAAATCCCTCTGGTAATTACAACACATGCAATTACAACTCGAAATTGAAACATGAAAAGACAAGTTTAACAGTGTGAATTCCATTGCACAAAGGTCACAGAAATGCTTGCCCAATAACGAATTTGAATGACTGACTGTACGCCGCGGGAAGCTTAGGCGAAATTGAATACTGTTGGTGAGTATTTTTAAATTGGATGCGCATTTTTGTTAATTGCATGACACATTAAGTGAAATTGAATGATCGTTTAAGCAAATCGAATGATGATTTTGAGCAGCAATCGGTTTTGTGCGAAGCTGATTGACGCTGCGTTGAAATTGGCTACTAAATTTACGAATTGCGGTGACACCATGTGAAATGCTCAATTGAGTAGTCACTTGAGCATTTCACATGGTGTCACCGCAATTACTCTTACTTATCCTCCTCACCATGCAAAGCTACAAGTTCTACCTAAATTTACGAACTTGGCCAGGAAAACCTATGATTTAAACTTGCATTATTTAATTAAAAATAAAACACATAGGCCTACACTCAAAAAGCCAAAGCAAATACAAATAACACGTTCGCCATACCAACGACCCCGTTTAAAACATTATATGATCTGCCTTGGTTCCAGTGTGCGGTGTGGTGGAGGGGGTACCTCTATCCTTGAGAACATTATTTTTTTCACTGAGATATTCCCAAATATTCAAAATGAAACACCCCAATTATTTGTATAATAAACAGACCGAACTGAACTGAAGACATTATACCATTCCCATATCGAACCAATAATTATATACATAAATCAATAGATATCTGATCCTCTATTTGTACAGGTGCCTGGTGTGCAAACGACAACAATCAGAACCAGAGGATTCAAGTGGACCTGCGCGAGTCAGTTCCAGTCACTGGCATCATTACACAAGGGCGTGCCAATAGTGGGTATTGGATAAAGACATATAAAATAAAGTACAGTGTTGGCAGGACTGGGTTGACCTACATGACTGGAGCCGATGGGTCAGCATTGGAGGTTAGCAATATGGCTTAGGCCTACTTGCACTGTTTCCAATTTCCAATAAACCCTTTCGACATTCGCATTGCATCTCGGTCTACTGTGTGGAAAATTAACGATGTGTTTTTCTACCGTACGATTCTGTATCGAGGAATAGGAAAAATAAGTTTACTACAAACAAATCGACATAATTATTGGGATATTAATATGAACAATATATTATCACAAATTAACTCTGGGAAAGATTACCTGTTCCTCCTCTTCGTCAAAATTTACATAAGATCATACTAGCTACGTCTCATCAGTAATCAAATGTGAAACAAAATAGGAGATAAAATATGAACTTATTTCATTTGAAATACAATGTCAGATTTCATAAATTGATTATTTTAAAATAATGGATAACAAGTCTATTTAAAATATTTATTAAGCCACATCCGATACATTGTGCGTCATAATGACTTGCCCAAGTTGGATTTTGGATCCGTCTCGGTACTACTGAAGAACACGAATATGAAGGTCATGTTGATGAGACATAACTACCACGAACAATGGCATAATAAAATCCCTGATGTCTTTATTTTCTACAACCATACATAACGTAGTATACCTTATAAAGGTTAGTTCAAAGATTGTTCGTCTACAATTCCATGAATCTATAAAAACATGTACCAACATTCTGGTTGCTCATAATGTGGACCGAGATGCATTGCGAATATCGAACAAGGTTTATTCCCCACAAATGAAATAATTGAGGTCTTGAAAGAGAAGACAAAAATGATTTGTGATGTCAATCGAGTTATGTAGACCTAAAACGGGTATAATGGCGATTCCAGGGCAAACTCACTTGGATTTGAATTGAATGTTATTGTTTTTGATTTACCTTGTTCCAAGGATTTACAGTTACATTTGTTATTTTTCGGACAATTAGGCCACTGAAATACACAAGGGGTGCCGGCCTGACGAGTTTTTAAACATAAATTGTCTGAACATTATAATATTCAGACATTAAATGTCTGAATCCTCTTTCCCTTCCTGAAGTTTCAGATATTTTGTCCTTTACAACAGAGATTTAGACATTATCAGTTTATAGTGATAGCATCATAGCTATATAATATCTCATCTACCATTATGTACCTATCAATTTTTCCCCACCCTTCCCCTGCCGGGCCGCCCGTCTCTTGATGTAGGGATTGGTAAATTGGAAATGTTCATTCTCCACGTATGGGTCACAGTGTAAGTGACAATACCCTCACACCATAGGTGGTGATCCCCATTGGCCAATCGAATCATTGTGCGTGAGCATGACCAAAGTCCAGACCCTTGAGCAACAAAAAGGTACCAAATTCCCATGTATCCCGATATCAATAGACAGGGTGCCTGGGAGGGGAGGGGAGGGGGAAAAATTATTGATAGTTACTTTTCCCTAATCTCATTCATTTCACTGCAAACATCTCGAGAAAAATGATTGCAAGACACCTGTTAAATATGACTTATTTTAATTAAAATATACATGTATCTGTTTATTGTTGTCTGTCTTCAGTTTCATGGCAACACGGACAGTAACACACCGGTAACTGTCTACTTTCCCGCGACTCTGCAGGCTGAATCCATACAGATAGAACCCGTCACGTGGCATAACGGAATATGTATACGCTTTGAACTACTTGGATGCACAGGTAAAGTTTCCATTTATGTATATTTATAGGTTCCTACGAATTAAAGTGTATGTTTTCCCGGCCAATTTCAAAACATTTATGTTCATTTTCGTCTAAGAACATTCAAATTCACACCGTTTTTTCTGATCCGTTCAAATTAGCATAACCTTTTTTGTATTGTTGTGTTCAAAATAATTTCCGAGCAATCATTCATTCCTGTCATTCGCAACTGCGTTTAATTAGTTATATTTCGTTTTTCGGCGTTCATGAATTCAATTATCTTGATGCAGTCAATTTAACATTCATCGATGTTTTATGTTCAGTTTCGTTTATGGGCAACCAATTTCATCTTAAGAGTATTCCAATGCACTCTTGGCAAAATTGAGTTTATGGTTGATTGTATTTGTTGTGTCACCAAGACCTATATTTTTCGGAACAAGAATCTGAGTATTCCTACGAGGTCATCTTGCAGTGGCGTAACCGGGATTTTAAGACTGGGGGAATTTTTTTTTTTGTATTTATTATTTTTTGGGGGGAATTTACCGACACAAAACTCAAATGAACCGACAAATTCTGTAAATGTTTAGCAGAGGTTCAGAAATACTAATACATTTGTGAATTTATCATCATACACTATTTTGCCAACAAGTGGGGGCGCCCCTGCCCCCTTGACTACGCCACAGTCATCTTGCATAACAGATTTGTTCTCTTTACAATTTTTCCACGTCATTCTTTCACCTTTTACTTTTCTTTTTGTGTGTGTGTGGGGGGGGGGGGGTTGGTGGGGGTGTTGCCTGCAAATTCCTGGCACACAAGGTATATGAGACAGTTAGGAAAAAGTGTAATTCAATATCTACGTACTTCTGGTGGGCGTAAATCCCAGTGGATGGGGTGTAAATATAGGCATATAACCCCACTATTTATCAGAGATGGTCAACCCCGATATCCCCTCCTCTATTATACATACACAAGTTTAACAATATTCTCCGTAGAAGTTTATCTAAAAACTAATTTAAAGCTTAACATTTTTTGTTTTTGTTCAACAATTTATTCGGAATTCCCCCAAAGGATATTGTTGCGTGCAATTGTTTTAGTTATAATAATAACAATTTTAACAAAACATATAAATGCTGCAAACCGATAGCTGTTTCCGTAGTGGGGGATGGGGTAAGTTGGCATGACAATCCAGGGTGGTAATGTTTACTTGTAATCATCCTCCTTCTCACCTAACTAAGCTAATGAAGGGCCTGTTTTGTAAAACAAAACAAAGAGATTATGTAATCATATAGTGCCATGGCCTCTAAATTACCATATAATAGGGATATAGCTGGACTTTTGTGTTCGTACTTGCCGTAGGAGTCTAATTTTGACCCAAAACTGAGAGGTTAAGACGTCTGCACTAGTAAGCAGGAGGTCGTGGGTTCAAATCCCGCCCGAGTCGCCTGTGAAGCTTTTTTCCACAGACACTCGGAAAGCACCGAGTATACAGTGCTATACACGCGTCGGTGTAGGGCAAAATTGAATTTTTTTTTTCTCACCCGACGCAAGAATTTCATCAAACTATAATATCGTGGCACCCACTGCTATAATAGGATTCTAGCCAGCCAATCGACATTGTGTAAGCTCGGTGGTCGAGAGGTAAAGATGTCTACACTAGTAAACAGGAGGTCGTGGGTTTGAATCCCACTCGGAAAGCACTTAGTATATAGTGCTAAATACACGTCGGTGTTGGGCAAAATTAAATAAATTGTGATTAATGTGCCATGGACATCCAACTAAGCTCAATACTATGAGGGCGAAAAAGGTGGCTCCAGAAACAGTAAATCAAAAAAAATAGTTAACACGTTTGGTTGCATTTAGACGTACACAAATCCTTTTAAAGCATAAATTAATGTATTTGTTTTTCCTTGGTAGAAACTAGTAAAACTAAATGAATTAAAAAGAGATATTATGAAAAAACTATAAATAAAATATACGTGGAAGTAGAGCGTCTCCTAGTGGTTATTTTCATGACAACCGATGATTTCATCATGACGACGTAATTTTATAATGTAACTTGAACTGTATCTCCAACGAAATTAGTATTATTATGTCAAAGGCTTTATTATGTGGAAAAGTGCAATCCGACCTCGCCTATTGTTCTATTTGTTTGATTGTTTTTATCATTTAGATTGCCGTGATCCTCTAGGGATGGAGAGTAAGGATATACCCGACGGTAGTTTGTCAGTCTCGTCTGCCCACTCAAGTTACCCAAAGGAAGAGTCTCGGCTCAATTACGATGGTAATTCTTATCTTCTGTAACCCTTATTTCTGGTTCACATAGCAAGCGCCCTTGTTTACAGGTTTCCTCAGGCTTCCGAGCTACAGTGCTTAAGTGTGCTTTTGAGGCATCCTGGGTTTCATTACCAGAAATGTATAATAATAATAATAATCTTCTGAATATCTTCTCCCTTCATTTATAAAGAAAAGTCACATATACATGTAGTTTGTATCTATCGCATCCTATTAGTAGCATCCATTGGGCATAATTTACACGCCCTATGGGGGCCGTGTTGAAGTGACAAAGTGTGGTTTCTTCCTGTAATTTCTTCTTCCTTCAACAGGCTTCACGGGAGGTGTGATGTACTCTTTGTGTCTGTTCTGAATTTCTACTTTTAATGTGTGATTATTAAAAACAATTGCAATTTTTTTAGTATTGCAATTTTATACTGATATTTTTTTTTTACTTTGCTAATGGTGTAATTTTAAAGATTTTAGACGTAATCATTTTGTCCATATTCTTATCGACGGTTTACCGCTGTTGGTTGAGGTCAATGATATCCCCCATGACAGTTTATATATTGTGATTAGATTAGAAATACTCACGTGGGTATCTTTGAAGTTATTATTTACTTATTATTGCCTTGTCTTATCAGTTTACCCTGGATAATGTTTTTAAGTTCTTCCACAATACAAAGTATCAAATGATCAATACACATGCATGTTTTCGCCATACATTGTCCATTTATTATACGGTTGTTGTAAGCCCCCATTATTAGCTGTATGCCCCGCCCCTTTTTGAGACCCTACATTCACGCATGCCTTCAGGATAAGTGGCGTTATGTATCCAAAGACCTGCCGCTTTTGATAAAAACTCTATTAGGCCAAATCATTTGTGTTTTCCAACGGGGAAATACGTGATACACGTATACAGGCCCTGTCACACTGTTGCGTATGAGAGAAACGTAAGAGTTGCGTATGAAAATTCATAATATAATTTTCATACGCACAAAAAGCCCTTGAAAATACAGAATTGTGCGTATACTTACCGTATTGAACCTATGAGTAGCGTATGAGTAGCGTATGGCAAGCGTATTGACAGCGTATGGACAGCGAATGTCAGCAAATGTCAGCGTATGACCAGCGTATGTCAGCGTATGAACAGCGTATGACCAGCGTATGGCCAGCGTACTCTGCGTATGGCTAGCGTATGAGTAGCGTATGAACTGCGCATGCCCAGCGTACCGCCTATCCGCCTATCACGTGACAAAGTGCCTATATAATCGGCGGCCTTTCCACATTGCTGCATTATTGCAGTAGACGGCGGGCTATCAACATCTCTCTCAACATCTCTCTCGATCATGCCTCCCAAGAAGCAATCATCGTTAAATACGTTAAATACGTTACTCAATCGTCAGGCATACGCCAAGATGTCTATATACGTTGCAGATACGTCAGACATACTTTAGAAGTACGTTACTCATGCGCTATCAATGCGCTATCAATACGCTAGCTGTACGGTACACCTTCATGCCAACGTATGGCAACTTATGTCCAGCGTACTCGACCTATGAGTAACGTACCTATATCGTACCTCTAGCGTATTCAGCGTATGCCTAGCGTATGCTTAGCGTATTAACCATACGTCCGCATACGCACAAAATGTTTAAGCATGCTTAAAAATTTATTTCTGCCTCAGCGTATGCCAGCATATGCCAGCGTATGCCACCGTGCTTGAAACGTATACAACCTATGCCTAACGTACCCCTAGCGTATGTCAGCGTATACCAGCGTATGAGTGATAATTTTCATACGCTGGCATACGCTAGTACGATACGCAACAGTGTGACAGGGCCATAAGCGGGGACGGACCAAATTGCATAAATACAACATATGGTATCTAAAAGAGGCCTCACAAATCGGGCAAAAGTTCATAACCCTATGCGAAAAAATCATTTAAAACACAACCCGGCTGCAATAACCCTTGTATAGTTTGATATCTCAAAACACTATTAAAAATTAATGGGTTTTAGAATAGGAAAAAAAAAGAAAATAAAAAATTTCAAAATCTACAAAATGTGACCAATTCCAATGCATTCTGCAAATCCAATATGGCCGCCATTAACATAAAATGTAATATCACATGTTTTTCAAGAATTTGTGTGTGCATGCTTTTTTGTTTGTTTGTTTGTTTGTTTGCTACATTTCTTTACACAGGGTATGCCCAAACAGTTTAAAACTGGTTTACATTGGGGCCCTGCATACAATACAAATGACTATACACGTGTACAAGTACAATACATTACAAATACAATACAATAAAATAAAAGCATATGTGATTAATGCATAATTGTTAAGCAACGGTTATAAATATTGTAATTACTGCAAACAATGTCATTTTTTCTGCAAGGATGTCAACAACATTTTACCTTTCCATTAAATAGCGTCATATGATCTGGTTATAGAGAGACCATTGCGGCCTACAATTACCCCAGTTATTTCTTGATATCTTAACAATGTCATGCCATAACAATATTAAAATTAAAAAATAAACAAATAATTAAACAAATAAAAATAACTAAAATACGATTATTTGGAATGAACAATAATGGGCGATTTTGAAGGTTTCTAGGGGATGGGTAGTCCAGCCCCCAACCATAACGCAACATCAACGCCAATGGTTGGACCACCCCCCCCCCCCCTTTTTAAAACATCCTGGATCCGCTGATGGATTGTATCTGCCTTTATTCCACTTTTGATTACAACATGGCAAAAATTGTGGTAATAGCGCCCTCCAGCGGTGATCTAAGTGACGTCACATTATTAATTGTGCTCATTTTGATGGCCAACGGATGAGACTTACTGTTTACTGGGGATAAAATACTATTTTGGACAACCACAAAATGCTAAAACATTGATATATCTTAATAGGGTTAAATCGTTTGGATAATAATTCGTCAGTTTCTTTTGGGAAGGTAGACATGTCCCTCCAATATTTAGGGCGGTGAGGGCGTGGTAACGGCAATAATCGTCTCCACTAAATCAAACTGTGCAGAACACACATACATTTGTTTTGTCTTTTACGTTTCCAGGCAGTTGATTGTTTATCCATCAATTACATGTCAAAACACACAATCATACAGAACAAAGGAAAGAACAAGTGCATTACAAATTAAATTTGGTTAAAGCAGTTCGTGAATTCGATTTCACTTTTAAACATCTTTGTAATCAACAGCAGTGTTTGGATTAAATGCGTTGATGAATTCTGTATTTGTACACAATGAAAGAGGCTATTATTATTAAGAGGTTAACAGTGTCAAAATTAACATCATTAATGTTATAGCCTACAATATATTCTTTCAACTTAATGTCATGCTTGATTTGTAAATTTAGATTCATGAGATATAGCCAGAAATATTTCGTTATAAATGGGAACATTGAATTGAGTCAATTTGGCAGCTGCTAGTTTCTTGATCTAAATGTTAGGTATTGCTTTTCTGAACTGTTACATCTCACCTACACACCTAAACACTCAGTATGGTTCACAGGCCATTTTATATCAACAATTAGTTATAAATTAATACACATTTCCGTTGTATTAGAGAGATCCATTAGCCTATTTTTTCTAGAAACCTTCTCGTGCCCATGTTCATATTCCTCCGATAAGTGGCTTAACCACATAGGGGGTTGGGGGTTGGCTGGGAGTTCAACCCCCATGTGGTTACGCCCCATAGGCCTGCTGGTTTATATTTTTGTTTTAATAAGGGGGAAAGGGCTGAAGGAAGAGGAAATGGAACATACATTGTTGTTCTAAGCGGGAGGGAATTACCCCCACCTGAGCATGCATGTAAGAATTTAACTCACTATAATGTTCACATCTAACCCCCACGCCGCCACTCCTCTGTTGAGAGACGTACGAGATCCACCATTTTATGGGGGTGGAAAAGAACCCTGTGGTTGCACGCCTGCTCGCGATGGGTATATACTTTTTCGCGAATTTTAAAAAGGAAGAACAAATTCATTACAAGAAAACTCCGCCACTGCCAGTGTAATATCCATTCTATATTTCCATGCATGATAATCAGTTATGACGTGACTGTTTTATTAAGCTACTAACCATATTGCTTACCCACAGATTCAACCATTACACTACCGTTTTGAAACTGCAACAGAAACCGATGCAGCATAACTAGGGTCATTCAGTAGGGGGTACTTGGGGAACTGAGATTTTCAGGGGGCGCATCAAGCACATTTGTAGAGGGAACTTGTGTTTTCCTTAGCGAATCATAAATCTGAGCACGTGCCACTCCCCCCCCCCCCCCAGCCCATCTGCCCATACACTCTAACTTAACCCATGTATACAATTTTAAAACAATAAATACTTCCTATAATCGTTTAGCGTCATTACGTTAGAGGCTTATTAGCCTCTATTTTACATACAGGATACGCACTGCCCGGGAGCAACGCCGCTGGTTTCGCGCTGAATCCACCAATTTGTATGTAACGGATTTTTAGTTTATTAAGCATGGCATTGGACTCAATGAAATATGAACACAACACAACGTGTTTTTGTTCTAGATATTATAATTGTCCATACACATACGAACCCGGTTTGGAAATAATGTGATCAGCCTTACTCTTGAATCCAGCGCATAAGTGTTCAAAATGACACCCCACTTATTTAGAAAAAACTGACCAAACCGAACCGGACCAAACTAAACAAATATACATACATCTGATCCTTCTATTTCTACAGGTGGCTGGTGTGCAGGCAAGAGCGATCAGAACCAATGGATTCGTGTGGACCTGCAAGAGTCAGTTACAGTCATTGGCATCATCACACAATGGCATGCCGGTGATGGGTATTGGACGCAGTCATATAAAGTAAAGTACAGTGGCAACGGGGCTGATTGGATCTACGTGACTGGAGCCGATGGGTTACCATTGAAGGTTAGCAATATGGCATAGGCCTACTTGCACTGTTTCCAATGTTCCAATAAACCTTTTTGACATTCGCATTGCATCTCAGTCTACTTAGTGATAACAAACGATGTAAAAATAAGTTTACTACAACCAAATCGACATAAATATTGGGATTGTTATACGAAAGAATTTTCACAAATTAATAATGGCGAAAGATAACTTATAAATCAGCGACAGCAATAACCTAATCCTCATCTTTGTCAAAATTTACTTGCTACATCTCATCAATTATCAAATGTGAAAATAAGCTGGGAGATAACATATGAAGTTATTAGATTTTTCCAAAAATTGTTATTTTAAAACAATAGAAAACAAGTACATTTAAAATATGTATTAAGCTACATCCGGTACGTTGTGCGTCATAATGACTTGCCCAAGATGGATTCCGGATCCGTCTTGGTACTACCGAAGAACACGAATGTGAAGGTCATGTTGATGTTACATAACTACCACGAACAATGGCATAATAAAATCCCTGGTGTCTTCTTGTGTCTGCAACCAAACATGACGTAGTATACATTGTATTTAAAGGGTAATTCAATTAGATTGTTCATCTACTCTTCCGTGAATCTATGTAAACGTGTACCAACTTTCTGGCCGCTCAAAACGTAGACCGAGATGCAATGCGAATATCGAAAAGGTTTATTCCCCATAAAAACGTCACTTGAATTGAATAGATTTATTCTTATTTGTTTTTGTCTGAAAATTATAGGATTCAGACATTAAAGGGACAGTATCGTCACGATCAACAGGACATGGAATCGGAGTGCTTGTTTTAGATTAACTCAGTGATTGAAAATAGGGTAAGGTCATATTACAATTGCTGCTGCATACACGAGCCAGTAATTTTCAGTCACCGTGTTCATCGCTAGGACATTGATTCCATGCCCTGTTGAATGTCTACTCTGATCGTGATGATACTGCCCTTCCTGAAATTTCACACATTTTGTCCCTAAGAAAAGAGATTTATATATTATCAGTTAATAATGTTATAGCATCATCGCTACATAATATCTCATCTACCATTATGCACCTATCAATTGTTTCCCCCACCCCTCCCCTGGGCCGCCGGTCTCTTGATGTAGGGATTGGTAAATTGGGGCACAGTATGGGGCACAGTGTAAGTGAAAATACCCTCACACCATAGGTGGGGATCTCCATTGGCCAATCAAATCACTGTGCTTGAGCATGACCAATGTCCCCACCCTTGGGCAACGAAAAAGGTACCAATCCCCATCTATCCCGATATCAATACACAGGCGGCCCAGGAGGGGAGGATTGGGGAAAACATTATTGATAGTTACTTTTCCCTAATGTCATTCATTTCACTGCAAACATTTCGAGAAAAATGATTGCAAGACACCTGTTAAATATGACTTGTTTTAATTAAAATATACATGTATCTGTTTGTTGTTGTCTGTCTTCAGTTTCGTGGCAACACGGACGGAAACACAAAGGTAACTGTCTACTTTCCCGCAGCTCTGCAGACTAGATTTATACAGATAGAACCTGTCACGTGGCATCTTGTGATATGTATGCGCTTTGAACTACTTGGATGCAGAGGTAATGTTTCCATTTCTGTATATGTATAGGTTCCTATGTTATTAAAGTATTGTGCAGAAGAGTGGCAGCCGCAACAGGTAAGTGATTTTTCACTCCAGTCAGAACCGTATTATACAGAAAGTTTATGCATGGGAGATACTCTGGAATGAAAATGGGTGGTTAACGCTTCAGCTAGTCTTAGTTTAAAACTGTGTTTGTATGTTTATGATACACGATCCTACGGCGCTACACGAACGCTAAAATCACGAACTGCTATCACACACACGAACCGCTATCAAATACAGTCTTGGGAACTTTGTATAATCTCCCCCGAAAACGAGGGAAACCACTGTGCGCACGTCAATTTGAAATGCTAGCTATAGCGCGGCCTACATTTTTGGTGTGCACTCGCATTAACAACAACGGACTGCCGTGTTCACTGAACTCCACAGCAGTCCGTTGTTGTTTATGCGTTGTTTTTAGCTTTCGTGTAGTGCCGTAAGATCGTGTATCATCAAAACATACAAACACAGCTTTGAACCACGACTACGCTTCAGCACGATGCTGTTCGAACATGGTGCATTTTATATTTTAAGATGTTTGAATTAAAATTCAGCTATGATGATGGCAAACCATTATGACAACTTTAAAGACTGATGTTTATGTTTTTCCACAGCAAACTAATGCGATCACCTGCTTCAGTGAAGACGATCTGAGACGTTTATTCATCAGTGTTGTATTCGTATTTGTATTTTATTTTGTTCAATTGTCTCAATTATAATAATTTTACCGAAATAAATGTTTCAATAACCCGATAACCCTTTTTCTAGTGAGGGTAGGGGAGACACCTCACAAGTCAGAAGCTGCAAACCATGCATCTCAGTGTTACCCTAAGTGTTACCCCCAAACACTCTCCATCTCCTCGCCAATTTATAAAGACTGGTTTAAGTGTCTGGTAAGATAAGGAATAGGACTGTTTTTAAATGTTAAATATTCTTCAAAAATACGGCAAGATGTGAGATTCATAGTGGGAGAATTTGTATATTTTGTTTAAATGTATTTATTTATTTTATTTGTATTTTATTTATGTATTTTTTTGTGGGGGGGGGGAACCATTCGCAAATCTATTGCAAAGAGAGGTTCTTCTTTATAGCCCCCACTCCCACTTTTGTTTGCCATGCCATCTTACAAATATACATGTAGGTGTGTCTCCCATTTTTCAGATTTGTTTTAAAGAGAAAAACTTAATTATAGGCAATACCATGGATGTCCAATAAGTCATAAAAGTGAATAAAGATAAAAAGAACATTAGAATATCTCTTTAAAGTAATTTTGAATCTTTCAATTTTTTCACGTTAGCTGAATTTGCAATTTCATTCATTTTCGATTGTGTAATCGTGCAGTGAATCGTGTCATTTGACGTTTAACATTTTTCATATTCAGTATTGAGTAAACTTGATTGAACCAAGGAAATATTTGCAATATTTCAAGGTGTTAGCTGTTTACATTGCATTTGCAATTTTATTCATTTTCGACCGTGTAAACGTGCTGTGAATCTTGTCATTTTAACATTTTTAATATTCAGTATCGTATTTAAAGTAGACTTGATTGCACCAAGGACCCTTGTAATTGTAGCTGCTTAATACATTGCACTTGCAGTTTCATTCATTTTCAATCGTGTAATCGTATCATTTGACGTTTAATATTTTAATAGCAAGTAGTATTTTTTAAGGAAACTATGTAGAACACAGAATCAGTGGCGTAACTATGGGGGGGGCACGTGCCCCCTCCCCCAGCAGAGGTCTGTGCCCACCCCCCCCCCCCCCGGTGCCCCCATTCAGAATTTTGAAAAAATAGCTCCCTATTTGAGACGCAGGATTCATGTATTGACATACCCCCTAGAAAAAGTGGTGCACCCCCGAGTTCCCCCTGAATATTGGACCCTAGTTACACCACTGCACAGAATCTTAAATAGTGTTTATGTTAACTGCTTACATTGTACTTGCAATATCAATCATTTTAGATCGTGTAAATTGTGTCTTTTGACGCTTTTACTTATTATGTGTGTTTTAAGGCTTTACCAGTTTTAACGTTCACTTTTTAAATTGCGTTTGTAATTTCACTATTTTTCACACTGCCTGAAGTTAGAGTAAGTTTGAACTGTAACATATGTGAAAAGTTTAAGGCCCAAAAAAATCTCCTGTTTCTGGTCTCCGCGCGCGTCGCCTCAGACCCACGCGTCGGCATTTTTATTTTATTTATTTATTTTCTATAAAATGGTGTCCAATTGCAGCCCAAATTGCTGGATCGATTGGAATTCTGCTGTGCTGTGCTTTGAACAACTTGTTCACATAGGGGTATGAATGTTTGCGAGGCCTCTCTTAGCCACCATACTTTGTATACCGGTACTTTGTATATGGAAAAGGATTTTTGAAGCCTACCGATGATCAGAAACAGGAGACTTGTTTGGCCTAATGAAAATGAATAACATTAAAAACAATATACACTTTAGTTAAAATGTCTGTATAAATTCCATCCATACTTTATAAGACTCAGCTTATTTCATTGGATCGTTAAAGAGAAGATCTAAGCGAATAATAAATAATGTACCTTTCCCCATTTGTAGAGAGTTTGTTATAAGGAAACTGAACAACATACGTTTTATTGTCTCAACCCAATGAAAATATATTATAAATATTGTCTGAAACCCCCTTTGTCTCCAATTCAGAAAAAGGTCCACTGAGGGAAAAACAAATGATCCCTGATAGTTGACAACAGTGCACACTATACAACAACAGCGCAGATTTTTTCGGTAATATTTATAAAATCTTTGCCAATACTTGAGTACCTTTTCAAGGGCGACATCAGGAAGGAGATTTTTAAAACGTAAGATGGATATTTGTTTTCCTCCGGGGGCCTTTTTCTGAATTTAAGAGTTTTGTGAAAATGAATTTTTACAATAATCTATGAGTTTACAGAATAAAACGTATGTTGTTTAGTTTGTTTATTATACAACCTCTCTAAAATGGGTAAAAGTAAGTTATTAATATTTGCCGAGAGCCCTTCTATAACAAGAAAATACTAATAATGTATTCAGATGGTTCGTATTTATCCCAACTTTTAGTTTCTGTCTTAGGAGAAATTTTTTAATTATTTCACTACTTTTAGTAACTTAAACGATTTCCACAGTTTATTCAACCTGAATGCACGGATGAACATCATTGAAGTGCAAACTACAGATTTCACTGCAAAAAACGGGGTGTTCAAAATTACACCAGTGTTGTGAACACAATGGAAGAATACACTGACACCACTGGTGTAATTTTAACACTCTAGTTTTGTTTCAGTGAGCATGTCTGTATTTTGGATAACAGTTCCTTTGTTAATTTGATTGTAGAGAATATATTTTGGCCAAGTGGAATGGTTAACTACGGAAGCTTTAATTGCCTTCACGTTACTGCGATAATTTATCTCGGAAACAAGTTTTTTTTCATGGAAACACAGAATACAACGATAAAATATCTCAGAAATACATATTTCTTTTAAAGAAATATGTATTTCTGAGATATTTTATCGTTGTATTCTGTGTTTCCATGAAAAATAAACTTGTTTCCGAGATAAATTATCTCAGTATTGCAGTAACGTGAAGGCAATTCAAGCTTCCGTAGTTAACAGGCCTATAGATTGGTCTGTAAACATGGCGCGTGGAGATTTTATTTTTTATGTTATTTTTCAGAAAGTTTAAATCAAATTCGACATAAAGTTATAGTTATACAAAAAGTGTGTATTTCAATGTTTATTTATTTGAATAAATTCAGCATAGCATATAGAAACTGTTCTCTTTGTCATTTCTTATAAAGGATTATATCTGGTAAATATTTATAAATGCATCCATACTTTATAGGAATGACGGGAGACGTATAGAAACCAACCTGTAAAAGTTTCAACTCATTGCTTTGTGTCGTTATCGAGAAAATAGTGAAAATGCAGTAATATTTGTTTGTATGGATCACGGCCGATTTGGATTTGTGTTCACATTTTCTTGAAAATTTCAGACTGAAAATATAATAACCTAATAAATCATTCAATTTGGTACACAAATTTGGTACACGCATAAATCATTCAATACGGTCCATATCTGGAACAGACTCCCAAACAATGTAGTTGGAGAGATCAGCAATAATGGTATTCAGTCCTTCAAGAGTCGCCTGCATCGACATCTTCTAATAGATTCTTGAAGTAGCAGAGAGTTCTTTGGCATTTTCCTAAGCTGCTGTGAACCACTGATTGGCCCATTAGGGTTGCTGATAGAGTGCTTTATTGCCTATATCTGTGCATGACCTGGTCATACATAATTGTTCCTATTGTTCACCTTAAGACTTTATAATAAAACAATTATAATAAATAAATAACACCCCTTCAAGAAATGTTCTAAATATATTTTCTTAAAATCTAGATCCTATCATCAGTATATATACATGTATATTTAATTAGGTAAAATAAATTTGAGCAATAATAAATTTGAGGGAATGTAAACCATTTGTACTGGTGACCAGACTATTTTTATAAATAGAATTACTCTCTTTGAATCCAATAATATACATTAAACATTCAACCAGTGAAAGGCACAGCATATAACGTTGTATCGTTGTGAAATTACTAGGTACTTGATATTTTTCAAATTTCTCATGACCGTAAGGTACATGCATCATGAGTTTTCTGCCATAAGATACTAAAGGTTTTAAAAATATTACCATTTGTATGTAACATCTTTTGGGCAATGGGCGGATAGTAAGATAGCCCAAGTTCCAAGATATAAAGGGCTATTTACCTTTACCTATTCAACAAAAATTAATGACAGAGGGGCGGTTCCAAGAGGGATCCAGGGGTCCTGACCCCTCCCTTTCGGATGCTTTAAAACAAAATAGGGCTAAGCTTCCTGAAGGGACCGTACGTGTTTTAAACAAAGCGACTGATATTTGATTCTAAACAAATAAGGTTTGAAGTTATCTAGACATCACAATTAGTTACTAATGCTGCTTACTATTGTCCTATGCTAACAACAATTTCAACCATCTGTCAATAACCGTGGATACGATCCTGACATGTTTTAAAACAAAATAATATGAATATGAAGCCATTACATGGTTTACAAAATATCTATAGTCACTTTGTCAGAGGTACATCCAGCTTTGCTGAAAACTTTTGAGCAGTTCTCAACCGCCCATCTATCGTCAATGAAGAAGTGATAAACAGTCTACCATAAGTTGAAGTAAATCATGACCTTGATGCAGTGTCCACACTCGAAGAAACCATCAGTGTATCTCTCAGCTCTCCAATGGTAAAGCTCCCTGCATAGATGTCATCCCTGCAGAGATATACAAAGTCTGTGATGTATACCTATTGCCATAAAACTCACCGAGCTCTTCTTAAACATGTGGAGAAAATAAATCATCCCACACAATTTCAAAGATGCGGCCATAATCCACATCTACTGGCGTAAATCCGTGATGAAAAGTGGGGGTGATTTTGAAATTTGGGTACACGGTATAGCTTGATGTTCTGCATGTGTATTTTTTATTACAGGCATGGAACATTCTGGGCGGATGATGCTATGGATCACAAAGTGGGGATATATCCTCCTCCCCCACCCAATCCTCACGGGATTTACGCCCGTGCTGGGTGACTACCCGGAATGACAAGGTTTAGCACTGTAACATGCATGGGCATGGATACATGTTTCAGGGTTTCTGTCAAGCGACCAAAGGGAAAAGATATGTGGTCCAATCTTACAAAATGAGTCAGAAGTATCCAGAGTTGTTTGTGTTAATCATGACATTGCACGTGAATACAATGTTATATCACCCTATGTTAATTCACAAGATACTGACATATTTTTGGTTGCAAATTGAAGATGATAATGGGCTTGTTTACTGAACTGAATTTTTTTTTTACAAATTTCCATAAAACTAAATTTGCAGCATTCGTTTACATACTGACAATTTTGGAAACTCAGTTGGTAGAACGCTGGTACAGTTATCTAGAGGTGACATGTTCAAATCCTGCTTCAGTAAATTGTTCTTTGTTCACTTCATTCAAAAGAAAATCCACTTCAAAAATGATTGAGTTTATTTCAAATAGCAACAGTCATCAGTTTATCAAAATTGCATGTTTATTAAAGTAATATTGTGCCACTTTGGCAACAATGGTTATTAGGTAACATTCCTTTCCAGTCTAAGAACTGCATTGTTATAAGGACTACAGCAATATTGTACATCTCTTTTATATTGTTTTGATAATTACTACGCATTAATAAACGAAACAAACCCGTCTCCTTTTACGTATTGTCATTGATTGCTTACAAACAATCTCAGCCATTGTTATGTATAATTTGGCAATACCAATGACCAATCAACGCCCTGTTACTTTTGTATTCAAATAGTTAATGTCAGTTGAACTATTTGTGGTTTAATACAGAGCTGCAATAGTTTTGGATAACAGTCGTTGTTTTAAATTGTTAGTACATCGGTGAGTCAGAGCCGGTTATGGTATACAAGATGTTCATTAGACCCAAACCAACCTTTTCTTTTCACCAAGCGATTAGTATTGAAAGGAATAAGGCTATTTTTTCCAAATTCACTTCGGCACATATTAACTATAAACACATGCTTCTAACGAATATTTTGAGAAATGTAAAAGAAAATGGCATGTTGTTCATCTTTCCTGAAGAAAATAGCAACGTCCTGGTGAAATTATCGGTAAAATATCGGTGAATATCGGTAAAAAAAACACTGGCGGTTGATCTTTAACTATCGCGTGGGCCCTATATTGATGGTCATTGTGTCTGAAGGCCTACCTTGTAGATAAATCTATTTTTGAGCATTCTAGAATTCACTGACAACAGTATAGGGGCGACAAAGCTAGGTCGAGCATTTTTCTCATTTGCTGTAAGCGGCGTAGCCACGAGGGACCTGGGGGGCACGTGTCCCCCACAAATTTCCAGTGCCCTCCCAGGTCCCCCAACGAAAAGTCCCGATAGTGCCCCCAAAAAAGAAAAGAAAAAGTAAAGGGAAAAACCTATACCCCCTGCCTCCCCCCCCCCCCCCGACTGAAAAGCAATTCCCCGTGTGGACCCTACTGCTGTTTTTTTTTTAGCTCTTCGCCGAAGCTCATGATCCTTTTACCAACTACTTATTATTGAAAACATGAAACTTTTTCTCTGAAATTGGTTAGGGTCCTACCCTCCCCTGCCATTTCAAATGAAACACAGTTTTATTAGCAACTGCTTTTTGGTATATTGGGTTTTGTTAGATCCACTGGATGTATTTGTCATCATAGGTCTGTTCTTCAGCGATTTCCAATACATGCGTGGAATTGTGCTTTCTTGTTTTTGCACCAATCTTAATTTTGTGCAAATCAATATAAAAACAGGAACTCATATTTTGACAATTACGCCCAGAGATGGATACAACAAAACCCTGTACAGATCGTAAATATGTTGTGTAACCATCGAATGCACTTTAATAACTCTCTCCACAATTACATGTTTATTGAAGTAATATTGTGCAAGTACGGCAATAATGGTTATTAGGTAACATTCCTTTCCAGTCTAAGAACTGCATTGTTATAAAGGCTGCGGCAATATTTTACATCTCTTTATATTGTTTTGATAATTACTACGCACTAATAAACGAAACAAACCCGTCTTGTTTTATTTATTGTTATCGATTGTTTTCAAGCAATATCAGCCATTGTTGTGTAAGGGCGCACAACCATTGACCAATCAATGATGGGATGTATGATGGAGCGCCAAACTGAAAAGTCAATGTCAAAACCGTCACACCTCTTCATCAACAATGAGAAACAGTTTTAGCCAATCAAAGTGGCGGTTTCCATTCGTGTGGGAGGACACTTACCAATCAAAATACATGCGTTATATGTTGGAAATGCATCAACCAATCAGTAAATGGGCGATAAGTGACTTGCATCTTATGGTCCAACATGTAGGCAGATGCTCTATACCCTAATATATAGCTGCGTGCCGCCGAAAAGCTTCGTGACATTCTCAATTAACTTTCATATCAATAGCCATTTATACGTGATCTTCTGATGTAGAGAAAACTGACAAACATTCGAGTAGTAGGATTTGAAACTTCTATCGTGGTATTTGAAACTGCTGAATGACTTTGATTTTGAAAAGGGCAACGAACAGAAGAACATTCTATTTGAATTGTTTCATCTACCATTGTTTCTGAAAACTGCTGAATAAATTTGAGTTGAATACATTTCGAACAGTTTCGTTTACAGATTCGACAACGATGAAGCAAATACAAGACGTTGTACTAAGGAGCATTCCTCATTTCAAATATATCAAAATGATTATAGCTTGTATAATGTTGATGATCGTAGCAGACGTGGAATCCTTTGGAAGTCATTGTGGTCGGCTGGAACACAAACTGTTCGTTGCAGAAAACAGAGTCCTCAAAAACTTTGTTTACAAGAATAAAACTCGACACAATCATGTCATTTGTGGACGAGACTGCAGCATGGATAAAGATTGTAAGTCATTCAATTTCTATGAATTCAATAAACTATGTGAGCTGAGTAACTCGACAAGGGCTGATCACATCCCGAAGATTTCTTTGAAGTACAATGAAGTCTTTACTTTGATGTAGATGTGGACACACCTCTGTACTCATTGCCTGACAGTTCACCAATCGTTATCGATCCACATAGAAGTTGCAAGAAGCTGTTGGAGGCAGGTTACGTCACGAGTGGTGTGTACACAATCTATCCAGATGGATTTATCGAAGGTCTGCGTGTTTACTGCGACATGGAAATTGACGGCGGGGGATAGATTGTGTTCCAACGACGGCAAGACGGCAGCGTGGACTTTTACCAAAACTGGACTGATTACCAAGGAGGATTTGGAGATCTTTCTGGTGAGTTCTGGCTTGGCAATGAGAACTTGGTGAAGCTGACCTCTGACGCTTCCCAAGGGGCTTGGCAGCTCCGCATAGATCTGGCAGACTGGTTCGGAAATATGTCGTGGACGAAATACAATGACTTCAAAATACTGCCGGATAACTATATTCTACACGTTGACCAATATGATTACAGCAGCCCTGCAGGGGACGGGCTTTCGTATCATTTGACAAACCCTTTTTCCACGAAGGATCAGGACAACGATGGAGACTCAACTAAGCACTGGGCACAATATAATGAAGGCGCTTGGTGGCTACCAGGAGCAATGTCACATTTGAATGGTAAATATATGTCAAATTGGCGTACTAATTATAATAATAAAGGAATAAAGTGGTATTACTGGTTAGGAAATAAAATTTCTCAAAAAAAATGCAGTATGAAAATGCGTGAAACTGGCGTTTTTTCTGGACGGAATTTGAACGCCTTTTCTATGAAATAATTATTGACATAAGGCAGTTTTGATAAAATGAACGAAAGATTAGTACAACCTGGAAACAACTACACATAACCAATTTTAACAACACTTGTTAGGTTAGGCCTTTACCAGTAATTCAGTACCTGAATAAAAAAAATGGCCGAATTACATTTTAACTTTGTCAGTGTCAAAGGTGTTGATAGGCTTTGTATCAACAATCGTTACAACTTAAGAAAGTTCTCTCAGGATGTGCAAGGTAACCCCCCCCAAAAAAAAGGCTAGTCAAGTCTACGTACAGTGTCAGTAGATAATGGTTGGGTTTTTCGTACAGTTCAGTATCAGTTCAATTTATGAACGCCAGTCTATGGGAAATTACCACGTCCATCCTATATTCTCCTGAGGACGATCAGAGCATACTGATCGAAACGTTGAGTTGTACCTCCAGTTCTTTTCAGAACTAACTACTACTCAATTAAGAATTTCACATGGTGTCACCGCAACTAGTCTTACTTATCCTCCTCACCATGCAAAGCTACAAGTTTTACCCATCCTATATGCGCAAAAGCGTATTTACAAATTATGTTCTAAAAACCTGTTTACTGACAAGTAGACGTACCAATCATGTTGAGACAGAATTCACAGAAAGGAGCGGTCCAGCAACTTTCATTTAAAACATAGAAACAAATTTACAACATACTTAGTTTTTCGTCTTTTTCTCAAAATACGTGAGCACCTGATAAAACTTTCGCAAGACTGTTTGCAATGACGCCATGTAAACATTCTCTTTTGAGTCAGAGCATACTGATCGAAACGTCGAGTTGTGAACAACCAATTCTTTTCAGAACTAATTACTACTCAAAAGAGAATTTCTACATGGTGTGTCACCGCAAACAGTCTTTACTTTCACAAGTTAGTTTTATGATTATTAGAGGGTTCATCAAACGTATATTTCCAAATTCCATTGTTGAACCTTCCCTTGAATTCACGCTGTGGTCATATTATGCAATAGCTTTTCTGACAGTTTAAGATTGTATTCTGTAAGGAAAACGAGGTTTATGTATATTTTCAATCCATCAATAAAAATTTATCACTTTAAAATTAGCAATAATGAAAACCCCGTTTTTGTGGGTCTTGTATGTATATAGAACGATGGTGCAATATAGGCCTATGTCATGGGTCTGTAGCGGGTAGCATAGCACGCAAGGACCCGGTGCTCTGCCATTGTAGATGGGAAGCTATTTTCTCTGCAGTACACTTACTCAAATAGCTTAGAAATTGCCATAGAAATCTAATTTAAAAAGGTTCTTCAGTAATTAATTCACCAACACATTCGACTGGAATGGTAGTCTAGTGGTTAGAACGCTGCCATGCTAATAAGAGATACTGAGTTCCAAACTAGGTTTATCAACATTTTTATAAATTTGTTTGTATACCTTTTTATATAGAATTTGTAGCTTTGCATGGTGAGGAGGATAAGTAAGAGTAATTGCGGTGACACCATGTGAAATGCTCAATTGAGTAGTAATTAGTTCTGAAAAGAACTGGAGGTACAACTCGACGTTTCAATCAGTATGCTCTGATAAGAGATCTGATCCTGAGGACGATCAGAGCATACTGATCGAAACGTCGAGTTGTACCTCCAGTTCTTTTCAGAACTAATTACTACTCAATTGAGCATTTCACATGGTGTCACCGCAATTACTCTTACTTACCTTTTTATACATTGTTTTGTCTATGAAACGATTGAAACAATTGCAGCCAAATTTGCTGGATCGATTGGAAGTTTGCCGCGACGTTTTCACATAGGGGTATGAACGTTTGCGTCATCTGTGCAGCCTCTCTTAGCCAACATACTTTGTGTATGGGGAACTTAGTCTGATATTTGAAAAACTGCGTATACATGTTAGAATGTGTCACTAAAAACAAATTACCACAAAAAAAGCGCGTCAACACACCGAGTTTGAAGGCGACCTGTGACCAAATACCGAACTCCTTTTTGTTTGGACTTAGGGGATGTGTATGAAAAACTACATAATGTTTTACAAACGTTTCCCATTATAAAACAAAATGGCGAACGGTCACATTCTGTGATGATGTATATTTTATTAATTATATACTTAGCATTGTCTTGTGCGTTTTGTTTTCTTTTGCGTTTTGTTTTGTTTCTAAAACCATGCTTCCCAATTGTTTTGAGAAATGTGTCATTCTATACTGTTTTCTTTTCTTTCCTCGAGTAAAAATATCACTGTTCAGATGACGAACAAAAATGGTAAATAGCGACAAAAAGTCTAAGGGAAAGGTTTGCGGCATGCCTTCGCTAGATTATATATTTATATTTGATGAGTTCGCAACGTCTGGCGAGCTCTAAGTGATAAATAAATGCTTTTAATGTCTATATTTTAGTAGTACTTACTCTTTTATGAGAGTATAAACAGTCACTTTTATGAATCTAGTAACAACTTGTTTGCTTTAAATTATGAAAAAGCGTAAATTCTTGTAAATATTTAGCACCTTATTTGGACTAAGATGGTCCGAATTTAATTTTAACAAAATTGTTTTGATAAGGAGTCATAAAGGATAAAGCAAAAACTACGTCGTCAAAATAATGGTCATCCTATATCCAGAAACCTGAAACAGTCTTATAACATAGCCCGTGATAAAACTACAGCAAATTATTATTGCTATACTAAGATGTAATAATTGCAAATGTATAAAAAGTTCGAACAATACCAAATAAATCCATCATTAAATTAATTGTCGTCCATAATAGTCCATAATAGCCAGATCATTACTTGACACTATTTCTTGTGGTTCTTGCTTACTTCTTTCTCTGAATAATTAAAAGTAATTTATTTAATGAACAAAGAGAATTTGACTGAATTAAGATAGATTAGAACCTGCAACTTGCGATCTCTCAAAATGTCGTAAGTTTTCCCGCCCATTAGTACATTCAGGAATACCATTGTATCTAATCCACATGCATGTATTCCTTATAGTTTTGGAGATAGAGCATGCATTCAAATGACGAATGCTCTAACTGGCTATTTTTGTAATTTGGAAAAGTGACCAATACCGCATTGGTCAATATGCCAATTTAATTCGGGATTGGTCACTATGGCAAATTAGGGACGATATATAGGGATGAGCTTATAGCTCAGTTGGTAGAGCACTTATGGTAATCTGGAGGTCACGGGTAAATTTCTTTGTTCACGCCAATAATTGATTTCAGTTTAATCTCATGTGGATCATTTGACGATTATTTTAGTATAAAAAGTGTAACATTTTCCATTACTGATTGTATCCGAGTAATTTTAGAGGTCATCTAACCTGAAAAAACTGAGGTGTTAAACAGAACCAGCGATGTCAACTAAATTCTGTCATGATGTTTATATTGGGTGATTTGCTTCAATATAGACACTACTAATAGTGTAATTTTCCTGTAATTCTTTCGACGGGATAATGAATAATTGATTATAGATTTTCTTATTATCCTCTTTGTTTTTTAAGTTTTAACACCTCAGTTTTTGCAGAGTATTGTATTGGTGTGAATAGCCTTATTAATTGTTTACAATACACATGTAGAGAACATTTGTCAACTGTATTTAAATTGTTAGTTTTAATCACTTCGTCAAACAACTAAAACAGCTCAGTTAATGTCATTTTCCAGTGATGTTTTGTATCGTATTGTATTGGTTGATTTCCTTCTGTGCATTTTTCTTTTGTTTTTAGTTACTTTCAATTAATTTTTAATATTTTTACATTGTATTTAATATTTGTATCTTAATATTTTATTGCATTACTGTACTTTTTATGTAAGCTGGGATCCATGGGAGATCAGTGAGTTTTTCTCACTGAATGGATCACCCAGGATAAATAAGAAATAAATTAAATTAAATTAAATTAAATTAAAGCCTCTATAAACGATTGGTTATGTAATGTTTTATAAATACATTTCACATTGAACCTGAAAACATAAAATTGGTACAAAATTAATGATTGTATCAAATATTATAAGAAGGTATTCTGCTTGATCATCAGACACAATAGGCCGTATTCATAAAAATAAGTAATTACTAACTAGTAAATGCTATAAGTCAAAGCAACAGCTAGGTAAGTAAAAGGTCTAGTCTAAGCAATTGCTAAAAATCTTATTCATAACCATTTGCTAAATGATTACAGGTGTTACTTGCCACTGCTAGTAAGTTCTCAAGTAGTTGCTATTGTACTACAGTACCATCCACAAAAGGCAAATTCTAAAAAGCTAGAAAGCATGGTATAGGGCCAGAATAAAATAGTGGTGGTACAGATTCACTACCTTTCAACTATTTCCATCTCATCTTCTGTGGTTTCATATACATGTACGCTACGTGCTATAGGCCTTTTGGTTATATTGTAATTATACATCATGGAGTCTAACGATGCAACCACCGACTTAACACTCTCGTTGGTGTTAGTGTCAATTATTAAGGAATATCCTGAGCTCATAACAAAAAACAGCTTCCTGGCGTTAGAGCCAAAAAGGCTACAGCACTGAAAAGGCCCAAGAAATCATCATGACCAAAATGGGCCTTACCATGGATGAAAAGAAGATTGCCAAAAAAATCGCCAACATGAAAGCACAACTAAAGAAAAAGACAGATGCAAAGGAGACAGGAAACAGGAAAATAATCCTGTGTCCTTGGGAACAGGAATTTTCAGCCTGATTCAAGGTGCTGAAAACCCACTGTAACCAAGATGTCTTGTGCTGTTTCTGCTGGCTACTGCACCAGTCTCCAAGTTCAAATGCGAACAATAAGGTCAGTTTCTTATAAACTTTACTTTGACAGTGCAATCAAAACATTCAAAGAACAAATAAGTTTATGTTCAATTT
>CM055819.1:43542572-43606325 GCA_029582265.1 Zoroaster sp. YZ-2022
AATTATGAGATTATTGGGCAAAAGCATCTATCAGTTGTTTTCCCCACTCCTCCCCTCCCAGGCACCCCGTGTATTGATAACGGGACACATGGGGATTGGGTATTGTTTTCATTGTTCAAGGGTCGGGATTTTGGTCACGCATAGTGATTTGATTAGTCAATAGGGATCCCCACCTATTTTAAAATAACAAATTCATGAAATCCTGAGTTTTGTTTTCAATTTAAATTGAAGTTCATATTTTTTTCTCCTGTATTGTGTTTACATTTCGTTATTGATGAGATGTAACGAGTATGATATTATGTAAATTTTTACAAAGAGGAAGAACAGGTTATCTTTCTCAGAGTTATCAGTTGTCCTTCGCCATTACAAATTTGTGAAAATAAATGTTTCATATTACAATAATTATATCGATTTGTTTGTAGTCAATTTATTATTTCCTATTCTTGGAAAATTGGAATCATTGCAAGTAGGCCATGCCATTATTGCTAACCTTCAATGGTAACCCATTTGCTCCAGTCACGTAGATCCAATCAGCCCCGTTGCCAGTGTACTTTATTTTAAATGTCTTTATCCAATACCCACTATTGGCATACCCTTGTGTGATGATGCCAGTGACAGTAACTGACTCGTGGAGGTCCACACGAATCCACTGGTTCTGATTGGTGTACACTGCACACCAGCCACCTGTAGAAATAGAAAGATCGGATATCTACGGATTGCTGTATATTGGTTTAGTTTGGCCCGGTTCGGTTCGGTTCGGTCTGATTTTTTCTATATAAGTGGGGTGTGTCATCTTGAATACTTTAGAATATCTGAGTGAACATTTGATATTGACATTCATGAAAATACCTAAAGGGACAATTATCGCAACGGCGTCGATTTCTTATTAAGATTTTGTTTGGGGGAACCGAACCGATAAATCTATGAAAATCTTGAAAATGACAAAAACATACATGTGATTCTGCATTTTAAAAGGTAATGTCGGCCATACTGGATATTGGACACAAAACTCAATTTTGTCAAAATTATTTTTGAAATATGACCCCAATCTCAACAACTAAATAAATGTCTAACAGTATCAAAAATCAGGTACTTAGCACTAACAAGTGGAAATTCAATTAGACGTGTTCAAAATAAACGTTTGTCATGGCAACCATGAACACCCATCATCGTTGTTTTGGGTATGAAGGGGTCATTAAGATAACATTTAAAAAAGTCGTTCTTGGAATATTAAAAACAAATCATTGAGATGTTCCCCCGGCTTCATAGGGATTCGATGATAATGGTACCAAACACATTAATATTGATTCCATCCAACAATTTTTGAGAAAACGTGAATCAACATTTAAAACTAAAACGGATCATCAGCTCAAGATTTCTACATCAGATTGAATACAAATAATCTGAATGCAATATTTTCTTCTTAACATGTTGGTTTCTGTAAATATCTCTCTTTTTTTTATGAAGGATGAAAACATTAATTTCATATAAATGTTATCAAAAGTGATAGGCCTTTGGATACATAACACCTTTTCTCCTACGCGGATGCAGGTTCCCACGTGACCATTTATAAACTAATCACAATGTCTAAACTGTCATGGGGGTTATGACTTTTTTTGTAAATGAATGCAGAAGATATTTAGAAGATACGGTTTACCATTATAATTGAGCCGAGAATGTTCCTTTTGCCAGGAACTTGACGAGGCTGACAAGCTGCTGCCAGGTATATCCCTACTCTCCATTCCTAGAGGATCACAGCAATCTAAATGATAAAAACAACCAAACAAATAAGAATAGTAGGCGACGCCGGATTGCACGTTTCCACCTGATAAGTTCGTTGGATAAATAGTACAAGTTATCGAATTGAAGAATTATTCCGAATGAGTCTTGCTAGTCTCAAGATTCATGTTTTGTTTCTAGATCTGTGTAAACCCCTGATCCGCAGGGGTCAAGGGGTCCTGACATACCTCCCCAAACGTGTGGCTGCCAGTTGTTGTTTAACATAAAGATCTTTTTGAGAGACATAAGCCTTCAATAAAGCGACTAATATTATTTATGTTTCTATGAAACACACGGTTTAGAATAGCCTAACGTTGGAAACAATAGGGGGATAATGTTGCTACACTGTTTCTTATGACACCAATACATTCCAACTATCTGGACCCTTTTTCAAAATCAAAGATCCGCCCCTGCGTAGTGTTTTCTGAGCTCAACTTGTACAATGGACTTACGTTGTAATAGAAAAATGTTTTGTCATAAATGTCGCTATGATTAGTGTAACCTGGTAAATTGACACACTTGAAATAAATGATAAAAAAATCAGAAAGAAAATGAAAGAAAACACTAACTACTCATGAAAAACCTGATAAAAATGGCAATGGGGAAACTCGCTTGAACAAAAAATTACACTTTGGGGATTAACCAATTTTTTTTACAAAGGATCGAATAGGGAGGAGTCGCGAGATAATTTTAAAAGAATGGAGACGATAGGAAACTGGTGTTTGGTTTCAACAAGAAAAAATAAAGTAAAAATGTGGAAATAAGTGCTTTAAATAAATTTAGTAAATAAAAACTCTGTACTGACTTGATGACCAAGATTAAAAAAACAAAATAAAAATATGACCAAGTTATGACCAAAAAAAAAAAAAAAAGCCTTGAAACCAATTTATGAAACCAACAAAATTTAGCTATAAACCAACCAAAAACCAAGTAAATAAATATTTAAAATATATATATATAAAACTAAAACCAAAACTAAAAAAACTTAAACCTTAAACTTAAACCTTAAACTTAAACCTTAAACTTAAACCTCAAAATTAAACCTTAAACTTAAACCTTAAACTTAAACCTTAAACTTAAACCTTAAACTTAAACCTTAAACCAACACAGTATCCAAGAAAAGTCACAAATCTACTACACTCAAGTTTAAACAACCAAGTCCACTGCAGGTCTAGTCTTCAGGGCAGACTTGGACACCAGTATTGTGTGTGTTAACTCATTGACTGCCAACCTGCTTACTGACCATGAGGCTCCAGGCATACCCACAGTGCATGGTCAAGGTCCTTTGTTTACCCATGGCATTACAGGGGTACACACAGTTCGATTTAAGAAGGGTAAGAAGGGGTGCTACACCTATAATAATACACGTTATACAATAAAAAGACTAAGTAAAATTGACCACTACTACACTCTCGCCCTACTAAAATCATTGCTATCCTCAGCAATGGTCAACAAAACTTCAACATCATTAACAAAAGTTTAACTGGAGACTATATTCTACATAATTGGCTTGGATCATCCTGAATGGTCTTTACAGCTGTAAGTCATCAATGCCAGTCCCCATATCTTGCTGGTGGCTTGATGATTCTCCTTGGCCGCTGACGCTGCTCCGTTATCTCCTCACTGCCATCTGTGCTGCTATCCATCTCAGCATTGGTACAGGATGAACAATCGGACTCTGTATCCGTCTTAGAGTGATCTTGCAAACTTTGTGGGGGAGGAAACAGAACTGATGGAATTCCCTCATCGTCTGGGTGGTCACCTTCATCTTGATCCGAAACATCAAATGGGCAGACAGTTAGCATGTTCCGATGTATAGTTCTGGTTCTCGTACAGCCCATGTCACGAATGATGTAGACTGGAAGATTCTGTAGCTTTCTTACAACTATGTGCGGCGTAGACTCCCACTTGTCCTTGAGCTTGCACATACCTCGAGGGGTCTTGTTGGCAACCAATACGCGATCTCCTGCCTTCAGAACTTGAGCAATCACCTTCTGGTCATAAGTTGCCTTCTGTTTCATGCGTGCCTTCTCAGCTGCATCATTGACGGCAGTGTATGCCATACGCATGTGCTGCTCTAACCGCCTTACGTAAGTGTGCTAATCGCCATCATCTGAGGTAGACTGCTTCGGTGGTGGGACTAGAAGATCCACGGGCAACTTCGGTTGACGAAGAAACATGAGGTAGAACGGTGTGTAACCAGTGGACTCATGCCTGGTGCTGTTATACGCATGAGTAAGTGCTTCCAGATGCACCGCCCAGTCGTTCTTCTGCGTGTCATCCAATGTCCCCAGCATTGAAAGCAATGTTCGATTAAAACGTTCAGTCATTCCGTTGCCCTGTGGATAATACGGCGTCGTCCTACTTTTCGATACGCCAAGGAGATGGCACAGCTCCTTCACAACTGCGGACTCAAAACATCTGCCCTGGTCTGAGTGTAAACGTTCTGGAATTCCGTAGTGTACAATGAACTTCTGCCATAGCACCCTGGCTACGGTTGTTGCCTTCTGGTCTCTGGTTGGAAAGGCCTGTGCATACCGAGTAAAATGATCGGTGACAACTAGGACATTTTCAATTCCACCCTTGGACTGCTCCAGACTCAGGAAATCTACGCAAACCAGCTGTAACGGACGAGTTGTTTTGATGCTCTGTAGTTCAGCTTGTTTCCTTGTGTCCGGCGTCTTGCGTAGAGTACATCGTTTGCACTTGCTGATATATGACTTTGTCTGGGAGTAGAGTCCTGGCCAATAGTAACGGTCTCGTACAAGATGGAGTGTTTTGTCCAACCCGAGATGACCCATGGTATCATGCAAATGATGCAGCACTTTCAGCCGCATGTTACGTGGTAGGACTAGTAGATGTCTTACTTTACCGTCATCATACACCTTCTTGTAGAACAGTGTGCCGTCTCTAACATTCAGATGATCCCAAACCCGGATCAACTTCTGAACTATCCTGGGCTCCTTAGACACCTGCCTCCTACTTGGTTTCGCTGGACTTTGACGTTTGAGGTCAGTAACCCGACTGATAGCTGAATCGTTGTGCTGAGCATCCTGTAGGCTTAGGCCTCGTGCACAACTGGTCCCCCAGCTATTGGTGTCATCAGCTTTCTGTTGCGATGGCTGTTTCTCGATGGAACTGTCTTCGCTACTTAGGGCACTCTGAGAAGTGATTGAAGAAGACTTCACGATTGGACAGGATATGACAATACTGCTGGTCTGGATGATGCTTGCTCTTCCTTTGACTTCACCATGTGTTTTCCTGTTAGTGTCGTCTAGGATTCTGGTGACTTCAGCCTTAGGTACCCGGGACAGTGAATCTGCGTTGGAGTTTGACTTGCCTGGCCGATAGATGATGTCCATGTCAAATATGGCTATGTCGCTCACCCAACGTTGGCTTGTTGCATCCAACTTGGCCTTGTCTAAGACGTACGTCAAGGGGTTGTTATCCGTCACTGCTGTCACCCGGTTCCCGTACAAGTAGTCTCGGAACTTTGAAGTGATGGCCCAGTGCAACGCCTTGAATTCCAGCTTGTGGATCGGGTAGTTCAACTCAGATGAAGATAGAGTGCGACTTGCATAAGCAATGACTCGTTCCTGGCCATCCTGCTGTTGGGCAAGCACCGCTCCCAAACCATCACGGGAAGCATCCGTCTGAAGAATAAATGGCTGCTTGTAGTCTGCATAGGCCAGTATTGTTCAGGATGTCAGCTTACCAATGAGTGTCTCGAAGGATATATGGCACTCTGCCGACCAAACGAACGGTGGGTCCTTACAACCTCGTTTACCTCCAGTCAACGTGAATAGGGGAGCTGCTACCTTCGAGTAATTTCGGACGAATCTCCTGTAGTATCCAGTGAGGCCTAGAAAACTGCGGACATCCTTCTTGGACCTAGGCACCGGCCACGCCTTGACGGCTGCAATCTTGTCTGGATCGGTGGAAATGCCCTCAGCCGACACAACATGCCCTAGATATTTGACGCTGCTCCGTAGTAGATGGCACTTAGACGGCTTCAACTTAAGCCCATGCTCCCGTAACCGTGTAAACACTTTGGATAGACGGCTGACATGCTCCTCTACCGTGGCACTAAATACGATGATGTCATCTAAGTACAGCAGCACACTGTTGAAATTCATGTCACCGAAAGCTGTAGACATTAACCTCTGGAACGTGGCGGGAGCATTCGTCAACCCAAACGGCATTCTCGTAAATTCGTAGAGTCCCATGGGTGAAATGAATGCCGTCTTTTGCTGGTCCTTGGCCGCGACTTTGACCTGGTGGTAGCCTGAGGTCAGATCAAGACAGGAAAAGTACTTGGCATGACAAAGTGCGTCCAGCGCCTCGTCGATTCTCGGAAGAGGATATGCATCTCGCACTGTTCTTGAGTTTAGCTTCCGATAGTCGACGCATAGCCGGATGCTGCCGTCTTTCTTCCTAACAATTACTATGGGTTGATGCAAAGGGACTTTGGCTCGGTTCGATTACTCCAGACTTCTTGAGATCGTCTATGTGGTGTCGTACTTCATGATACTGCGAAGGAGGAATACGTCGGTATGGCAGCCTGAAGGGGGTTGGGTCTATCAAGGGAATCTCGTGCTCAATGGTCTGCGTAAACCCAAGATCCTGCTGATCCTTCGAAAATATGTCTGCATTGCCTTGTAGAAGTTGCGTCATACGCTGTCTGTCTTCAGCTGAAAGAGAGCTAAGGTCGACATCAACACCTATGTCATCATGTGGACTTGTATGGGTGGAAGACTCGCAACATATAGCAGTAGGGGTTCCCTGTGTGCTTATGGGTGACTCGTCAGTGACGGAACTAAATTCCGATGAAACCACTCGACCAACGACCAAGGTTGCTAACCTTGTACTTCGCCGTACCACGACATCATGTGCAGACAGATTGCAGACCCGGACAGGAACTCTTCCATTCCGGACTTCGACGAAGGTTTTGCCAACAGCCAGAGATTCTCCAAACGGTGCATCATCAGCATTCTCCACAAGTGCCTCGAGGGTCCTTCCTCGGATGTGCCTTGGTGCTTCTGTGGGGATGTCTGCTTCCCTTCCAGCCTTCACTACAATTGGTTTGCGGCCAGTGTATCTCAGCATGCCAAACTCACCATTTTTCTTCGCCACGTTGTTGCCATCTGAGTTGATGCACTGTAGCGCTGAATACCATACCTCGGATGCCTGCCGTACTTTCGTGAGAAATCTTCTCCCATACCGAGTATGGAGAGCATCACGGCTCGCCCGAATGACGTTGGTCCCTATCAGCCCTGGAACCTTGCGGCGGAAATCTGTAGCTGGTACGATGAATACCGGTACCCTATGTACTCTGCGACCCAAGACATCTACATCTACAAGGATGACACCACTGTGAGGCACGGGTCGTCCCCCTGCTCCCTGAATGGTGATGCTAGTCTCCTTTGGTGTCTGCTCACGTAGGCGGGGATGGCTAGCCACGTACTCGTCGGTTATGGTGCTCACCTGAGATCCCGTGTCCAGCAAGACAGGACACCTTTTCCCTGACACCATGATTTCTACGTCACTGACTGGCCCAACCAGTTCGCCGTTCTGGTTCTCGTCTGCCTGGGTTACTGCTTTTCTCGTGGGTGCTACATGTACTGAAGAAGATGGGCTTGGAGAAAAACTAGAAAAACCCAATGACCGCCCGTCATCAGAGGGTTTCTCTAGTTTAACGGTGCTGATGGTGGTGCTTGTCGGACTTGTCGTGGCTGTGGACATCTACGGGCAAAGTGGCCAGGTTTGCCACAGTTGTAGCACGTCTGTGGTCGACCTTCACGCTCCTGTCGTCCTAGTGTGTTTACCTGGGCATTCTGCTCCAACCACTCTACACGCTGGCCTAGTTGCATCTGGTTCACCAGCACCTGATTTAGTGTGGTGTTTTGTTGCTCCAGCAGTTTGGCGACGTCTGCCAGCTGCGGGTTGTTGCCTTGGTTGGTCATCTCTCGTTCAAGCTTGGTGGCTGGTGGTGGTGTCTGGCTCTTGGGAACGTCGGGTTTAGTGGGGACGTGTGCCATCAGCTGGTAATGCTGCTTCGTCTGCTCCTCCTGTTGGTGTCTCTCTTCGGCCACTACCCTCAGCTCGGCGCGGAGATCCTTAAACCTCATGGAGCGAGGTCGCATTGGCGCTAGCCTCTGCCTACAGCATTCGTCGTGCAGGCCCGCCATGAACTGCGTCGATAGGATGATGTCTCGACTGTCACCGAATAGATCATGACGGCCTTGCAGTCTTGCCTTCTCCTCCATACGTCTCATCAGTGCCTCCAGAGCGATGGCATACTCGCTGGCTGATTCTCCTGATTTTTGCAACCGTGTATAAAATCGTGTCATAGGGGACGAAGCGGGGTTGTCTTCCCCGAACTCCTCCAGCAGTTCCAAGAATGCTGCCTCTGCTGTCGCTCCAGAGGGCGCCCTGCTCTCAAGGTTCAGCACCACGTCTCGGGCTCTCCCTCCTGTGTTCCGGACGACCTCGTGAAATTGTACACGCTCCGGGACACTTCCTTTCGCCTCCAACAGGTACCTCATGTCCCGCACCCAGTCTTCTACTCGGATGCTCTTCTCCCGGCCGGTGAAAGTGGAGACTCCCTTCACCTGGTGTGTAGTGATGGTTCTTGATGGATTCATTGCAGGGGAGTAGCTACTTCTGGGAATCGGGTCGAAATCGCTGAGCTGTTGTGGGGTCAGCTGGTGTGGTGGTGGGATGGCCGGGCCATGCGGAGTTGCCTTAGCTGGGTACGGTGTCAGCACGGGCGGAGTGTCCGGCATCATGAATGTGAAGTGTGGTGGACTGGAAGTTGCTGCCATCGTGTAACATCAAAGTTTCCTATCCCAAATACTGTGTTGGTTGACCAGATTTGCCTTTGACTTTGACCAAAACAAGTAAAACGACCAGTTATCCTATCCCTACTCCAAAACAAAATATCTAGCTAAGTTCCTAAAGAACAGTAATCCCTACCCGGATCTTCCACCCAAAAAAATGTAACCTGGTAAATTGACACACTTGAAATAAATGATAAAAAAATCAGAAATAAAATTAATGAAAACACTAACTACTCATGAAAAACCTGATAAAAACGACAATGGGGAAACTCGCTTGAACAAAAAATTACACTGTGGGGATTAACCCAATTTTTTTTACAAAGGATCGAATAGGGAGGAGTCGCGAGATAATTTTAAAAGAATGGAGACGATATTCAACAACATTTGGAAATAAGTGCTTTAAATAAATTTAGTAAATAAAAACTCTGTACTGACTTGATGACCAAGATTAAAAAAATAAAACAAAAATATGACCAAGTTATGACCCAAAAAAAAAAAAAAAGCCTTGAAACCAATTGATGAAATCAACAAAATTTAGCTATAAACCAACCAAAAACCAAGTAAATAAATATTTAAAATATATATATATAAACTAAAACCAAAAAAACAAAAATTTAACCTTAAACTTAAACCTTAAACTTAAACCTTAAACTTAAACTTAAACCTTAAACTTAAACTTAAACTTAAACCTTAAACTTAAACCTTAAACTTAAACCTTAAACTTAAACCTTAAACTTAAACCTTAAACCAACACAGTATCCAAGAAAAGTCACAAATCTACTACACTCAAGCTTAAACAACCAAGTCCACTGCAGGTCTAGTCTTCAGGGCAGACTTGGACACCAGTATTGTGTGTGTTAACTCATTGACTGCCAACCTGCTTACTGACCATGAGGCTCCAGGCATACCCACAGTGCATGGCCAAGGTCCTTTGTTTACCCATGGCATTACAGGGGTACACACAGTTCGATTTAAGAAGGGTAAGAAGGGGTGCTACACCTATAATAATACACGTTATACAATAAAAAGACTAAGTAAAATTGACCACTACTACATTAGCATATTAGCATACTGAGAGACAAGAAACGATAACGTATGCAATATTTTAATATGAATAGTCAAACGCCTTAAAGAAACACACTCGCTCGTCATACAAGTGCTTTCAAGGGAACAATGTTTTTTCTGCAGACAAGTATTGCTGTTACCCTCTTTAAGCTGTTATATAAAGGTACTTCAAATAATTAATTCACTCAAGTTGTTTGCATTGCTTATTAATAGCCACTATACAGAGTGGCCCCCATAAAGGGCGTATTTCCGCTACCCTGATAGTCAAACAACCTACACCAATGCATGGGGAATTTTGTTAAAAGAAAAATGATACCAAGATCGCCCGATTCGGTCCAGTAGGTTTTGTTATAGAGCCTATTTTGTGAAACAAAGTCGGGGGTCATTTTGTTAACGAATTCGTTCTGCCTGAATGCGAGCGTCTGGGAGTGGACATCAATGACCACTGGTGCTTTCAAGATGGGTGTCCTGCTCATAAGACAAGGATTGTGCGTGATAGGCTTCAGGAGCTATTCCCTGGTAGAGTTGTGGGGTTGGGACATCCTATCAAATATCCTCCTCGATCGCCGGACCTGACGCCCCTCGATTTCTTCTTGTGGGGACATGTGAAGTCTATCGTATATGTGCCCCCCTTCGCCAGAAATCTAAACGCTCTCCAGGAACGATTGGAAGAGGCATTGAGAAATGTATGTATGATGTTAAGTTTACTAATAAAGTTGAATTTTTATGTTATAACTGTACTATCATCATGCCCCTCTCTGCATGGAACAAATCGGCAAGTGATCCTGACTTTGCTTCACAAAATAGGCTCTGGAGCAAGAACTACTGGACCGAATCGAGAGATCTTGGTATAATTTTTCTTTTAAAAAGATTATCCATCCATTGGTACAGGTGGTATGAGTCTAAGGTAGTGGAAGTATTCCGTTCCGTTTTTGGGCCACCCTGTATTATGTATACTCGATCCCCTGTCAATATGGTGGACGGAATTCACTTCCATTTGCGGCTGGATTAATTAATTTAGTCAGAAGCACTTAAAGCCTGTGTAAAAAAGTCCAAAATCATAATGGCGAGTATACAATGGCAAATTTTGTCGGCAGTCAAACCACCGCAGATATTTTCGATGAGTGAATTTCGTCTCGTACCCTGGCTGGGTAACATGTCTGTCACTGCATCCATAAAGGAGCAGGGTCTAGACCCCCTTGTAGATCCAACCATGGGTGAAATGTCTTAAAATGCATCCAGAATAAAATAGCTATGTATAATAAACCAACATGTTAAAGTTTCAGCGTATTTCATTTACGTTTGTATTCATTGTAATGGAGGAAAATGGATCACAGCCAAATGTTCAAATTTGTAATACATTTCAATTACAGAAAGTCAGACAAAAATAATTTCTTAGGATGATCGGTACCAATACCAACTTCAATTCAAGTTTTTAGGTTATAATTGATTTGTTTGTGTTTTATTTAATAGATTTTCTTACACGGCTGAAAGTTGAAGGAGCACACTTGTGATGCCACGTGCCCCTCAGCATCGTTCGCCGTACACTTCACCACCACCGTGCTGTTCTTGGTGAATTCCGTCCCCGGCATTTGACTGCACGACACGGTGAGTGGCTTGCCGGTGTAGTAATCAGTGGCATTGGGGATCGTAAAGATGACATCGGCATCGGGGCAATCTGAAAAGACTGCTCTCACTGTGAATGAACAATTACAAACCAAATTGATTGGCAAAATGTTCTTGATTCTTGATTGTTGAAACAAGTTTTTAATTGAAGGCGACGAACATATGAATGTTCCACCTTATTTATTTGTGTCATTTACGAATAAATAGTATATAAATAGTAAGAATGCATTCAGATTGGTTTGTATATGCGTTGTAATGTGGGAAGACCTACATTTCGAATTTAATTTACAGCAGGTCAGACGGAATAATTTCCTATGATGTTTGGTACCAAAACCAACTGCAATATTTTTTATTTATTTATTTTTTTGTCTTTTTTTTTTCGTTTTTGTTTGTTTGTAGTTTGGTGATTACCAAATATTGTCTTACATAGCTGAACGTTGAAGGAACAAACTTGTGGTGCCACGTGTCCCTCAGCATCGCTCGCCGTACAATTAACCACTGTAATGCTTTTGGTGAAATTCGTCCCCGACATTGGACTGCACGACACGTTGAGTGGCTTGCCGGTGTAAGCATCGGTGGCATTGGGGATCGTAAAATTGACCATCGGGTCGCTGGATATGATATCAGTATCAGGACAATCTGAAAAGACTGCTCTCACAGTGAATAAGAAACACGTTGTTAATTGAAGGCGAGGGAGGAAGGGAGGGAGGGAGGGAGGGAGGGAGGGGAGGAGGAATGCATTGTTGAGCAGTCTCAAAGATAAATATAGCCTTTTCAGGGCTTTTTCAAACATGTCGTTTTTTATGTTCTTAGAAACAACAATATTACCATCAATTCGTTTACTATGTTTTGAAAACAAGGGCAATGACGCTGGTGCTATTTTGCTCCATTCCAACTATAAAATAATCATCAAATATTAAAGAGAACAAATGAACAGAGGAACTGTTATTCAAAATAAAATTACACCAGTGTTGTGAGTGTATTCTTCCATTGTGTTCACACCACTGTGTACATTTGGATGCATACGATCTGAATACATTATTACTATTTTCTTGTTATTGACGAGCTTTCAGCAAATATTTATAATTTACCTTTCCCATTTTAGATTATATAATCAGCAAAGTAAACAACATATGTTTTATTCTCTAAACTCATAGTAAAATATTGTAAAAAGTCGCTCCGAACTCAGAAATTCAGAAAACCCTAAGGTCCACTGGCAAAACAAATGGCCTATCTGAAGTCACCCTTGCAAAGGCACTGAAGTATTGGCAAGAAACTTGTAAATAACACAAAAAATATCCGTGCTGTTGTATATGTCAATGTTGCAGGGGCCATTTTTCCCCAGTAGGCTTTTCTGAAATCGAGACAAGGGGGGGGGGGGGCGTTTCGGACAAAATTCCTTTTTACAATATTTTGACCATGGGTTGAGACGATAAAACTTATGTTGTTCAGTGTCCTTAAAGTATGACATAAACTCAATAAAATGAGGGAAATGTAGATTATTCATATTTGCTTAGAGCCCCTCTTTAACAACCCAATGAAAAAGGGTGATTCTTATAAAGTATGGATCGATTTTAACAGTGTACCGTTAAGTGTATTGTCTTTATTGTTATTCATTTTCATTAAACATTTTCACATGCGCCTTACAGTTCTTACACTAATCAGGCAGTGTGAACATAAGTGAAAATGCAAACACAATATATAACAGTGAACATTAAAGCTTGCATGTTTAAGTTAACAAGTTTTAAACACACACAAGCCAGTCTTTAATAAAAACCAGTCTTTATAAATTCGAGTGTGCCGCCACCAACTTGTTTCATTTGTGAAAACAAAAATCACTTTCCTTCTGCGGCGCCACTCTTCTGCACAATACTTTTGTAACCTATTGGAACCTACAGAAATGGAAACATTACCTCTGCATCCGAGTAGTTCAAAGCGCATACATATTATGTAATGCCACGTGGCGGGTTCTATCTGTATGAATCTAATTGGCAGAGCCACAGGAAAGTAGACAGTTACTGGTGTGTCACCGTTCGTGTTGCCCTGAAACTGAAGACAGACAACAACAAATATAAATATATATTTTAGGTGCAGTTAAATTAATGAGATTATTGGGGAAAAGCATCTATCAGTTGTTTTCCCCACTCCTCCCCTCCCAGGCACCCCGTGTATTGATAACGGGACACATGGGGATTGGGTATTGTTTTCATTGTTCAAGGGTCGGGATTTTGGTCACGCATAGTGATTTGATTAGTCAATAGGGATCCCCACCTATTTTAAAATAACAAATTCATGAAATCCTGAGTTTTGTTTTCAATTTAAATTGAAGTTCATATTTTTTTCTCCCGTATTGTGTTTACATTTCGTTATTGATGAGATGTAACGAGTATGATATTATGTAAATTTTGACAAAGAGGAAGAACAGGTTATCTTTCCCAGAGTTATCAGTTGTCCTTCGCCATTACTAATTTGTGATTTTTTTTTCTTCATATTACAATAATTATATCGATTTGTTTGTAGTCAATTTATTATTTCCTATTCTTGGAAAATTTGAATCATTGCAAGTAGGCCATGCCATTATTGCTAACCTTCAATGGTAACCCATCGGCTCCAGTCACGTAGATCCAATCAGCCCCGTTGCCACTGTACTTTATTTTATATGTCTTTATCCAATACCCACTATTGGCATGCCCTTGTGTGATGATGCCAGTGACAGTAACTGACTCGTGCAGGTCCACACGAATCCACTGGTTCTGATTGGTGTACACTGCACACCAGCCACCTGTAGAAATAGAAAGATCGGATATCTACGGATTGCTGTATATTGGTTTAGTTTGGCCGGTTCGGTTCGGTTCGGTTCGGTTCGGTCTGATTTTTTCTATATAAGTGGGGTGTGTCATCTTGAATACTTTAGAATATCTGAATGAACATTTGATATTGACATTCATGAAAATACCTAAAGGGACAATTATCGCAACGGCGTCAATTTCTTATTAAGATTCTGTTTGGGGGAACTGAACCGATAAATCCATGAAAATCTTGAAAATGACAAAAACGTACATGTGATTCTGCATTTTAAAAGGTAATGTCGGCCATACTGGATATTGGACACAAAACTCAATTTTGTCAAAATCATTTTTGAAATATGACCCCAAACTCAACAACTAAATAAATGTCTAACAGTATCAAAAATCAGGTACTTAGCACCAACAAGTGGAAATTCAATTAGACGTGTTCAAAATAAACGGTTATCATGGCAACCATGAACACCCATCATCGTTGTTTTGGGTATGAGGGGGTCATTAAGATAACATTTTAAAAAGTCGTTCTTGGAATATTAAAAACAAATCATTGAGATGTTCCCCCGGCTTCATAGGGATTCGATGATAATGGTACCAAACACATTAATATTGATTCCATCCAACAATTTTTGAGAAAACGTGAATCAACATTTAAAACTAAAACGGATCATCAGCTCAAGATTTCTACATCAGATTGAATACAAATAATCTGAACGCAATATTTTCTTCTTAACATGTTGGTTTCTGTAAATATCTCCTTTTTTTATAAAGGATGAAAACATTAATTTTATATAAATGTTATCAAAAGTGATAGGCCTTTGGATACATAACACCATTTCTCCTACTGACATGCGCGGATGCAGGGTCCCACGTGACCATTTATAAACTAATCACAATGTCTAAACTGTCATGGGGGTTATGACTTTTTTTGTAAATGAATGCAGAAGATATTTAGAAGATAAGGTTTACCATTATAATTGAGCCGAGAACGTTCCTTTTGCCAGGAACTTGACGAGACTGACAAACTGCTGCCAGGTATATCCCTACTCTCCATTCCTAGAGGATCACGGCAATCTAAATGATAAAAAACAGTCAAACAAATAAGAATAGTAGGCGACGCTGGATTGCACGTTTCCACCTGATAAGTTCGTTGGATAAATAGTACAAGTTATCGAATTGAAGAATTATTCCGAATGAGTCTTGCTAGTCTCAAGATTCATGTTTTGTTTCTAGATCTGTGTAAACCCCTGATCCGCAGGGGTCAAGGGGTCCTGACATACCTCCCCAAACGTGTGTGGCTGCCAGTTGTTGTTTAACTTAAAGATCTTTTTGAGAGACATAAGCCTTTAATAAAGCGACTAATATTATTTATGATTCTATGAAACACACGGTTTAGAATAGCCTACGTTGGAAACAATAGGGGGATAATGTTGCTACACTGTTTCTTATGACACCAATACATTCCAACTATCTGGACCCTTTTTCAAAATCACAGATCCGCCCCTGCGTAGTTTTCTGAGCTCAACTTGTACAATGGACTTACGTTGTAATAGAAAAATGTTTTGTCATATATGTCAGTATGTCAGCATATTAGCATACTGAGAGACAAGAAACGATAACGTATGCAATTTAAAGAAACACACTCGCTCGTCATACAAGTGCTTTCAAGGGAACAATGTTTTTTCTGCAGACAAGTATTGCTGTTACCCTCTTTAAGCTGTTATATAAAGCTACTTCATATAATTAATTCACTCAAGTTGTTTGCATTGCTTATTAATAGCCACTATACAGATTGGCCCCCAAAAAGGGCGTACTTCCGCTACTTTTGTTAAAAGAAAAATGATACCAAGATCGCCCGATTCGGTCCAGTAGGTTTTGTTATAGAGCCTATTTTGTGAAACAAAGTCGGGGGTCATTTTGTTAACGAATTCGTGCTGCCTGAATGCGAGCGTCTGGGAGTGGACATCAATGATCACTGGTGCTCATAGGACAAGGATTGTGCGTGATAGGCTTCAGGAGATATTCCCTGGTAGAGTTGTGGGGTTGGGACATCCTATTGAATATCCTCCTCGATCGCCGGACCTGACGGCCCTCGATTTCTTCTTGTGGGGACATGTGAAGTCTATACAGTGTGTCTAAAAAAAATGCAAACAAAATTTAACGGAATGCCAGACGTAGAATGAGTAACCAACATAGATAATATAGGTATGGTTTGAAAGATACACCTTCCACTTTAAAATGAGACATCAAACGTCCAAATCTTATAATTTTTGAAAGAGTTATGAGTACTGTGACGCAACAGCCCTAGGGAGGGATTGTCGCGCGGACGGCCTCTGACCGGAAAGTCCCCGAGCGGTTAGGAACGTATCCGTTGGGATAGCTGTATACCGTCCCGATGAATGAATACAATTGCTCTGAGACCACCCTATGAAAAAGGTCACTAGGATGCAAGTTGTTGTGTATTTATATAACAAATAATACTGGTTTATTCGCAAACAATAAGGCACCTCACCTGGAGGTGACCAAGTCCTCTCACCTGAGGGGACACCACAAGTACACAATTATAATCTGTATATCTTTAAGCTAAGTGCTAGTCCAGATGCATCAATATAAGGGGCTTTACTGTCTTTGTACTGGAGGTGCACAGCAACAGACACCACACAGGCCAATGAAATTACAAAGGAGGGGCAGCTACTCCACACCGACTACACCAATACACATACGATGGGGCCCCTCAGCTCGAGGAACACCTACTCGTACGTTTCCCAAGTCTGAATTAATGGTTTATGCAACACATGCAACCCTTAAAGTCCCTCTGGCAATTACAATACATGCAATTAAAGCTCGACTAGAGAACTGACACACAAGCCCCAGTGAGGTGACACCTAGCCCCTCACAACACCTCAAAAACACGTGTAACGGATGCATGGCACACAGAAATTCCTCGACAGTAAGCCACCTTACAAAGTATTAAGTACAACACATGCACAATATACAATGCTCCTGGACTTACCACTTATATAGCACTACACCCTCGGGCTTATGACTTGAACGTACGGATCTCTTTTACGACTCTTTACGACTGTGCGTGCTAACTCTATTATCACGACTACTCTCTACAAGTTCACGGCAACAACTGACCCCAAATCTACATACAATGCAATGCGCACTGCGCCCCAAAACTGGTGCTCGCTGGCTGCGTGCTGCGGCATCGCCTAATCGCGCACGGAACCAGCGAATCCCTCACCAAGGTTATACCATTATATACAAGGGTAGAAAATACAAACTGCTGTTGCGTCACAGTACTTTTCCAAGAGAGGTCAAATTGACGATGGGACCAAGTTTTTAAATGCAGTGATAATTGATTTTGTTTAGATGTGCAAGTGTTGCAATGTGGATGAACTGTTGATGATTACATCCCTTCCCTCTCAACATGCCCTCAATCTCGCTCGATACACAGGCGACATCGTCTCTCCATGTCTCCCATCGCTCTCCTAACAACATCTGGAGTCTGCCGCAGGACGTCAATCTCAGCTGTTATTCTGTCACGGAGAGTCTGCAGGTCCGAGGGGGAGTCGTGTACACCTTGGATTTCAACTATCCCCAGAGGTAGACATCACACAGGGTGAGGTCTGGAGATCTCGGTGGCCATTCATGCACATGATTCAACGCTATGACACGGTCTCCGAAGGCTTCACGAAGGCGGTCTCGGACAGCCAGTAGACGATAAGCCGGAGCGCCGTCTTGAGCACACTTTTCTTGGTATCAGTTTGTAAACATGTTTACTAGCTGAACGCACATGTCCAATTCCTAAACATCAATTTTCAATGGCTAAACACTATCCGTCCTTATGCTAAAAATGTTTAGCATGTAAACATGTTTACAAACTGATAGCAAGAAAGTGTTTAGAATTGTGTTTACTCGCTAAACACATTTTTGTAGGCCAGGCAATTATCCACACAGAGGCAATTAGGCTACCTTTGTCCCAATGCCTAAAATTGAAAACTTGGTCCCATCGTCAATTTGACCTCTCTTGGAAAAGTGCTCATAACTCTGTCAAAACTTATCAGATTTGGACGTTTGATGTCTCATTTTAAAGTGGAAAGGTGTATCTTTCAAACCACACCTATATTATCTATGTTGGTTACTCATTCTACGTCTGGCATTCCGTTAAAGTTTGTTTGCATTTTGTTTAGACACACTGTATATTATGTGCCCCCCTTCGCCAGTAATCTAAACGCTCTCCAGGAACGATCGGAAGAGGCATTGAGAAATGTATGTATGATGTTAAGTTTACTAATAAAGTTGAATTTTTATGTTATACCTGTACTATCATCATGCCCCTCTCTGCATGGAACAAATCGGCAAGTGATCCTGACTTTGCTTCAAAAAATAGGCTCTGGAGCAAGAACTAATGGACCGAATCGGGAGATCTTGGTATAATTTTTCTTCTAAAAAGATTCTCCATCCATTGGTACAGGTGGTTTGAGTCTAAGGTAGTGGAAGTATGCCGTTCCGTTTTTGGGCCACCCTGTATTATGTATACACGATCCCCTCTCAATATGGTGGACGGAATTCACTTCCATTTGCGGCTGGATTAATTAATTTAGTCAGAAGCAATTAAAGCCTGTGTAAAAAAGTCCAAAATCATAATGGCGAGTATACAATGGCAAATTGTGTCGGCAGTCAAACCACCAAAGAATTTCGTCTCGTACCCTGGCTGGGTAACATGTCTGTCACTGCATCCATAAAGGAGCAGGGTCTAGACCCCCTTGTAGATCCAACCATGGGTGAAATGTCTTAAAATGCATCCAGAATAAAATAGCTATGTATAATAAACCAACATGTTAAAGTTTCAGCGTATTTCATTTACGTTTGTATTCATTCTAATGGAGGAAAATGGATCACAGCCAAATTTTCAAATTTGTAATACATTTCAATTACAGAAAGTCAGACAAAAATAATTTCTTAGGATGATCGGTACCAATACCAACTTCAATTCAAGTTTTTAGGTTATAATTCAGTTTGTTGTGTTTTATTTAATAGATTTTCTTACACGGCTGAAAGTTGAAGGAGCACACTTGTGATGCCACGTGCCCCTCAGCATCGCTCGCTGTGCACTTCACCACCACCGTGCTGTTCTTGGTGAATTCCATCCCCGGCATTTGACTGCACGACACGGTGAGTGGCTTGCCGGTGTAGTAATCTGTGGCATTGGGGATCGTAAAGATGACCATCGGGTCGCTGGCTATGTGATCGGCCTCGGGGCAACCTGAAAACACTGCTCTCACTATGAATGAACAATTACAAAGCAAATTGATTGGCAAAAAGTTCTTGATTCTTGATTCTTAAAACAATTTGTGTATTGAAGGCAAGACGGAAGGAAAGATGGAAGGTTGGAAGGGGGAGGGGAGGTGAGGAAGGAAGAAATGCATTATTGTGATTTATAAAGGGAGGGAGTGTGCACTGTTAGTAACATGTACGTAAATGCATCCATAAAAGAGGAGGGTCTGCACCCCTTCTAGTTATGCCTGTAAATGCATCTATACTTTATAATAATTAAAAAAAACTAAAAATCTATAGAAACCATCATATTATTTCGTTGTGTCATTTTCGAGAAACTAGTACAAATGCATTTCCAATTGGTTTGTATGCATTCTAACGTGAGAAGATGGTTCACGGCCATGATCCCACATGTAAGATGGACTAATTTCTTAGCATGTTTGGTACCAAACCAACTTCAATTTAAGAGTTGTAACCTCCAGTTCTTTTCAGAACTATTTACTACTCAATTGAGAATTTAAAATGGTGTCACCTCAAATAATCAAGTTTGATGCACTAATAATAATAATAAATATTTGTAGCGCGCACATATCCATCCTGCTGGGCGCTCACTGCACCGCACTTGCACCGCAATTGCACCGCACTTGCACCGCACTTGCATCGCATTCATTGCATCGCATCGCATATATTATTTTTTTGAATTCTTTTAATTGTGTTATTTATTTATTTATTTATTTATTTATTTTATTATTTTATTTTATATTTTTTGTAATTTGGTGATTACCAAAGGTGTACATCACTAAAAGATTGTTTTACATAGCTGAACGTTGAAGAAGCACACTTGTGGTGCTACGTGTCCCTCAGCATCGCTCGCCGTACAATTAACCACTGTGCTGATCTTGGTGAAATTCGTCCCCGGCATTGGACTGCACGACACGTTGAGTGGCTTGCCGGTGTAGTAATCAGTGGCATTGGGAATCGTAAAGTTGACCATCGGGTCGGTGGCTATGATATCGGCATTAGGGCAATCTGAAAAGACTGTTCTCACAGTAAATAATAAACACATTGTTAATTGAAGGAGACATATTTGAGCGGAAGGAAGTGAGAGAGGGAGGGAGGGAGGGAGAAGTGTTGACTCAAAGATAAATATATCTTTTTCATGTCGTGTTTTTATGTTCTTAGAAACAACAAGATTACCATCAATTCGTTTACTATTTTTTTAAAACAAGGGCCATAACGCTGGTGCCATTTTGCTCCATTCCAAATATAAATTATATTCTCTACTATCAAATATAGAACAAAGGAACTTATTCAAACTATAGATATGCTCACTGAAAAAAAAACGGTGTTAAAATTACACCAGTGTTGTCAGTGTATTCCTCCATTGTGTTCACACCACTGAATTGCACATTGTGGTGAATACGAACCATCTGAATACATTATTAGTATTTTCTTTTTATAGAGGGGCTCCCGGCAAATGTTTATAACTTACCTTTCCCAATTTTAGAGAGGTTATATAATCAGCAAACTAAAAAACGTTTTATTCAATAATTCACTCAAATTATCCAATAAACACAAATCTTTACGAAAATGGGCTTCATCAAAATTTATCATAATGGCTTGTTATTATCATAGCTGAATGAACTACATCAGATTTCAATTCAAACATCGTAAATATATAAAGTTTTTGATTTCCAGTACGCTAGATCAAATGTACTCTAGATTCAATATCATGTTGAAAATGTTCTCTATAATACAGTTCTGACAGCATCATGTTAAATTGTGAACCACCGATTTAATTAGAGTATTTAATAGAGTATTTATCATGCATAAAATTGCTCTATAATAGCTCCGACTATAACTTGAGTGTGCCGCCACCAACTTTGTCAAATTGTGAAAAATTACTTACCTGCTGCGGCTGCCACTCTTTTGCACAATACTTTAATATCATAGGAACCTATACATATACAGAAATGGAAACATTACCTCTGCATCCAAGTAGTTCAAAGCGCATACATATTCTGTAACGCCACATGATGGGTTCTATCTGTATGAAACTAGTCTGCAGAACCGTGGGAAAGTAGACAGTTACCGGTGTGTTACGGTCCCTGTTGCCCTGAAACTGAAGACAGACAACAACAAACAGATACATGTATATTTTAATTAAAATAAAGCATATCTAATAGGTGTCTTGCAATCATTTTTCTCAATCATTATTAAGGAAAAGCAACTATCAATTGTTTTCCCTACACCTCTCCTCCCGGGCACCCTGTGTATTGATATCGGGATACATGGATATTTGGTACCTTTGTGTTGCTCAAGTGTCGGGACTTTGGTCATCCTCATGCACAACGATTCGATGGGGATCCCCATAAATGGGAAGAGGTTTTAGACATTTAATGTCTGAATCCTATAATTTTCAGACAATTTATATTTAAAAACTAAAAATCTATAATCGTCAGGCCAGTACCCCTTGGGCAGTTCTGAGTTCTTATTGTCAGAAAATTACAACCATGACTGTAAATCCTTGCACCAAGGTAAAATAAATATTGAAATAAATACATCTATTCAATTCAAGTGATTTTGTTATGGGGAATAAACCTTTTCGATATTCGCAACCATTATGAGCAACCAGAAAGTCCGTACATCAATCGTGGAAGAGTAGATGAACAATTTGAACTAACCTTTGTAAGGAAAACTACGTCATGTTTAGTTGTAAAAAAAATGAAGAATCCATCATTAGGGATTCCATTTAGCTATTGTTCGTGGTAGTTATATGGCATCAACATGACCATCACATTCGTGTTCTTTGGTAATACCGACAGTCCATCAACTTGGGCAAGTTATTATGACGCAAAATGTAATGGATGTGGCATCTTTTAAAGGAACTTTTTTCCAATATTTCATAATAACATTTTTTATGAAATCCTGAATTTTATTTCAAATTAAATAAGTTTTGTTCTCCCGTTTTGTTTTCACATTTGATTATAGATGAGATGTAGCTAGTATGATTTTATCTGAATATTGACATAGAGTAGGAATCCGATAGGTAAGCTTTCCCCTTTGTATCAGCTTTCAGTAATAATTTGTGGAAATACCTCGTTCCGTAAACTTATGATACAGAATCGTACAGTAGAAAAACACTTTTATATTTTATATTTATTCAAATTGTAAATTGAATTGTTAATTATTTATTTTAATTTTAAAGCCTCTGTTTGGGGTGTCAGGGGTGTCATGCCAGGGGAGGGGTAGTACAGTCTGTCGATGTAACATGTCGTACTCTTCTGCTTCGGCCCTCACCCTACATCCAACTGTCACATGTGGCTCCAAGTAGCTGCTTGCATGCGGCAGCGGCCACACCCCGGCAAATCGCTTTGTCTGGTGGGCTAAACCAAGTGAGGGTAGCCAACGGGTCCTAAGCCCTCCGTGAGATAGGGATTTGCCTATCCCATCATGTGAAGACTTGGCCCAGGCGGAGTGGGCGGACGAGATATCTCAGATCCAACGGCCACATAGGCGGGTAAAAGCAAAACGCTGTAGAATGCTCCAATGTCATCCACTACACCCAGTTCCGTCTCCAGCGGTCTTGACTTCGTCTTGCCACTGAACCCCGACGGGCATGGACGTGAGAGTGAGGCTGGCGATGCGCAACCCTCCCTCACTATAATCCAAGTATCAGCGCAAGTCATGACTTCATTGTGTTCACAAACCAAGTTCTACGGCGATGTGCAAGTGGTAAAATGGAAGGTGCATGAAATCGGCGCATGGAATGTGCGCGCACTCAGGGATCGTGTCGAGGCTAACGGACCTGAGAAGATGACTGCTCTTATCAGTAGAACATTTGCCAGATACAAGGTTCAGATTGCAGGCCTGAGCGAAACCAGGCTAGCTGAGGAAGGACAACTTGCTGAAGTGGTTGTTGGCTACTAATTGTTCTGGATTGGGCGTAAAAAGGACGATCGCCGTGAGGCTGGAGTTGGGTTCTCTGTGAAGTCTGACTTAGTCAGCAAACTCTCTGGACCCCCAAAGGTGTAACCGACCGCCTGATGATAGTTACGCTACCACTGCCAGGAAGGTGGCACGCCACACTTGTCAGCGTCTATGCCCCAACCATGACGAATCCTGATAACATAAAGATCAGACAAGCTCATCATGCTTAGTGATTTTAACGCAAGGGTTATTGCAGATCATACATCATGGGAAGGAGCCTTGGGGGAAATTTGGAATCGGCAGCTGTAACAGCAACGGCATCTTGCTGCTGGAAACCTGTGCTGCGCATGACCTCCTTATTACCAACTCCGTCTTCCGCCTACCTCACCGCAACAAGACATCGTGTATGCACCCTCGCTCAAAACACTGGCATCTGATTGACTACGCCATTGTGAGGACAGACAAGACGTTAGAGTCACCAAAGCCATGTGCGGTGCAGACTGCTGTACCGACCACAGACTGAACATTAACATCAGAATTCAGCCCCCAGGTGGCCACAGGGCCAAGGGCACACAGACTTTAAAACGTCTTAATGCCTTGGTTCTTCTGAAGGGAGTACCGCACTCGACTGGGTGACCACCGGGGAATTATCAGTCCGTGGTATTTTGTAAATCCGTCACAAATGATTGGATAATAATAATAATAATAGACATTTGTAAAGCGCCTAATGCCAAAGCCTCTAAGCGCATACGTGGGGGAAAATAAGCATAGAAAAATACAATGAGAGAGAACAAGATTACAAATAAGCACATTCAAACAAATGAGTTATTAACAGAGATTTAAAACGGTTCACAGAACTAGATTGGCGAATATGCACGGGTAGATTGTTCCATAACATTGGTGCAGCGTAAGAGAAAGACCTTTCTCCATAACATTTGGTAGAAGCCCGTGTAGATGCAGCAAGCAATGCCTGTTGAGATGACCTTAAAGTCCGAGTAGGAGAATAACGGTGAACAAGTTCAGATAAATAAGATGGAGCTTGACCCATTTGTGCTTTGAAAGTTAACAGAAGAATTTTGTAAATTGTGCGCATCTTAACCGGGAGCCAGTGCAAATCCATTAATACTGGTGTAACATGGTGAGAGCGAGGTAAACAAGAAACGAGGCGAGCAGCAGTGTTTTGTACACGTTGGGTTTTTGAGAGTTCTTTATCTGGGAGTCCGTACAGAAGGGAGTTGCAGAAATCAAGTCTAGAAGTGACAAACGCGTCAACAAGACGAAGAGTAGTGGCATCATCCAGGTAGCGACGAATTTGACCTATTTTTCTGATTGCCATGAGAGCTGCTTTACACACATTATCAACATGGCTACTCATGCGTAAAGAAGAGTCCATAATCACACCAAGATTTCGGGCAGCATCAGATGGTACAATAACGGACTGACCAATATTTAAAGTAGGAGGTGGTGTGTTTTTTGTATACCGAGAACTTAAAAATAAGATCTCAGTTTTTGAGTCATTCAGAGCAAGTTTGTTAGACAAAGTCCATGATTTTACATCTTGAAGGCAATTTTCAACTTTAGCAATAGCGGAAGCACGATCTGCTGGGTCAAATGTGACGTAAAGCTGAGTGTCGTCGGCATAAACAACACTAGAAATACTATGAGCAGCAATGAGATCCTGTAGGGGCGCACTGAACATGACAAATTCAAGAGGCCCAGCTACTAAACCTTGAGGAACACCACAGCAGAGATGATGACGATCTGATTGAGCATTGTTAATGAGGACACACTGATTTCTATTGTTGAGATAGGAAGTGAACCAGTCGAGGGCGATGTCAGTAATTCCATAGCGCGAAGATAAACGATGAAGGAGATGTTTGTGATCAATGGTGTCAAAAGCAGCTGAGAAATCTAACAGCACCAAGATGGCTTCCTTATGATTGCCAAGTGCACGCAAGATGTCGTTCTGCACACGAACAAGGGCAGTCTCAGTGCTGTGGAAAGGACGATAAGCAGACTGCGTTTTGGCATGGAGGTTGTTTTTACAGAGATAGTTCTGAAGTTGAGTGACAGCCGCACGCTCAATTAATTTGGAGATGTATCTCAGGTTAGAGATTGGACGATAGTTTGACAAGCACTCTCGGTCCAAATGTTGTTTTTTCAGAAGTGGCAGAACACAGGCTTCCTTGAGATGATCAGGGAAATGTCCTGAAGACAAAGACATATTTATAATTTGTGTCAAGACCGGCAACAGTTCAGGGGTGCATTCCTTAAAGACAGATGATGGCAGAGGGTCCAACTTGCAAGAGGTAACCGGAGAACATTTAGTCATCTTCAACACCTCATCCGGAGTAACCTCATGAAACTTGACGAACGAAGAGTTGCAATGATCCTGAATGTCAACAGAGATTGGTGAAGGATGAATGTTATCAAACCTTCCATACAATGTCTTAATAAATGCACTTGACTGAACAAAATCAAAAAGGGACAACTAAGTAGCCTCAACTATGAACAAGGAGGACACAAAAGAGATCGACTCCACTACAAACCATGATAGTGCTGAGGTTCATTTCCTACGAATGGAGATGAAGACCAATTACAGCGTTCATTCCAGCATTCTAGAATGAAGAGCTGAGGCTAAGAGTTAAGGAACAAGAGCTGGAAATCCAGAGGCCACAGCAAAGACTAACTAGACTAGAAGCCAAAGAACAGGAAGGGAGGCTAACTTCCGATGATGGACGTAGATCAGTAGATGAAGGAGACTCACCAGATAAACTCAGGGTGGACTCTAGGCGCCTTGAGCCTTATGACTCCTTACCTAGTACTCTGGCACCAGGTACCGATGGAGGCCCTTGGACCCCTCCTACAGGAATATTGAAAAAGAACAGGACGTGGACGCCACAGTCGCAGTCGACTGTGATTGCAGAGGATACAAAACCTCTAACGAAGGACTCTCCTGTGCGTGAGGAAGGAACTGCTGAGGATAGTGAAAAATAAACGAAGGTCACTAAAGCCTCCGAGGATGTTCCTGGAAGCCTCTGGAAAGAGGAGTCTGTTGGAAACAAGCAACAAATTGCAGAAATTAGGAGGGGTCGGGACGACCCGGATCGTACAGACCAATTCAAAGGGAAGGGGCCCTGGGAAGACTACCGGTACCTGGAACACTTTGAATCCTGCAAAATCGCTTGGGACGACGAGGAGGCGGCTGCATTTCTTGCTGCGAACCTCAAGGGCCAGGTACTAGAGGTGCTACTTATTAATCGAGGAGAGGATGGAAAAAGAAAACCATAATAGAACATTCTTGAGCGCTGGGCAGAACACTTCAATGATGAAGCGATCACACGTCTGCCTCAGGTGCCGATCAATGAATGCCTTGCAGAACTCCCTGGTCAGTCTGAAGTGGAGAAAACATTCAAGCGTTTGTCCAGCGGCAAGGCCCCGGGTGCTTCCAGTTGAGGCATACATAGCAGATGGTCCACATCTGATCAGGAAGCTCAACAAGCTGTCCCAGTCTATGTGGAATCAGGAGAGGATCCCGCAGGAATTCAACGATTCTTCGATCGTCCACCTATACAAGCGGAAGGGCAACCGGCAATCTTGCGACAACCACCGAGACATTTCTTTTGCTCTCTATTGCAGGTAAAATCTTGTCCCGGATTTTGCTGAACTGTCTGACGCTGCACTTGGAACAGAGTTTGCTGCCGAAGAGCCAGTGCGGCTTCAGGCAGGGTCGTGAACTGTGGACATGGGTTCGCCGCCAGACAGCTTCAGGAGAAATGTCAGGAGCAGAATGGCAACCTACTCACCACCTTTGTAGACCTACCAAAGCCTTCGACACTGTCTGCCGTGAGGGACTGTGGAGGATCATGTCCAAGTTCGGTTGTCCCGTGAAGTTCACCACGATGGTCAGGCAGTTCCATGGCATGCTCGCCAAACTGCTAGACGACGGAGAATCCTCTGACTCATTCCCTGTTACCAATGAAGTTAAGCAGGGTTGCGTACTAGCTCCTACTCTGTTCAGTATGACGTTCTCCGGCATGCTGTCCGATGCTTTCCGTGATGGCGATGTTGGAATCGATATCCGATACCGAACCGACGGGAATCTGTTCAACCCTCAGCGTCTGCAGGCCAAAACCAAAGCTCGGGCAGATATCACTCAATGCCAGCACCCAATCAGAAATGCAGCAAAGCATGGAATGTGTTCTCCAAGGTCTCACAATAAGCACAAAGAAGACTGGGGGATGTATCAACCCACTCCTGCAGCTCCTTACACAGAGCCCACCATCACTGTCGATGGCCAGAAGCGTCACGGACAAGTTCACCTACGTCATGGACGATGTACAGCCGTCACGCAAAGCAACTGAACTTCTTCCACATGAAATGCCTCAGGAGACTGCTCCACATCAAATGGCAGGACAGGATCCCTGACACAGAGGTTCTTCAGAGGGCAGAAATGGCAATCACCCACACATTGCTGAAGAAAGCACAGCTCAGATGGCCAGGCGGGGCACGTAGTTCGCATGCCTGATGAACGCCTACCAAAGAGACTGCTCAACGGTGAACTGAAGGTTGAAAAGCGCTCCCAGAGGAAACGTTTTAAAGACACAGTGAATGTTTCTCTCAAGTGCTGTGGCATCAATCCTGACACCCAAACATAGCAGCTTCTGGCGTGCCCTGGTTAACGCTGGCACCGCATAATTAGCGAGGCCATGCTGAAATGCCAGTGTCCATCGAGCAAGATCCGACAGGCCAGCCCCCGACACTCCAGTACCCACATTGCGACCGGCTATTCACTGCGAAGATTGGCTTGTTCAGCCATTTCCGCACTCACAACATCCTCAAACAACACTGAGTACTGGAAGTTCGTGGTCATCTTCGCCAGCAAAAGACGAACATCAAAGCCCTTGTTTACTAAATCAAAAAACAAAAATTAGCACAGTTATACACTCAATGGCCATAAGTATTGCAACATCCCCAAAGTTCAGTTTGGAGAACTGTGTTACAATAATTTATTTTATTTTATTTACACTACTTAAGACTTCTTGAAAGTGCCTGTGTTTTGAAGTCAATGTTTTTTTTACTGTTCTTGCTCGGAAATTATGTAATACACGATCGATGAAATCGGATTAAATGATCATCTCACCTGTTACTTGAAAAGTGCTATTTTGAGCATGTTGCAATACTTTTGGCCAGTGAGAGTACATGAAACTAATTGGTGTAAAATATATGTTGGTATCAAGCATCCCTTGAAATATGTGACCCGCTCTGAGAAAAGGTGATATATGTCGCAACAATTTAAAATTGAGTTGTATATATGGCTGGAAAGCACATAACATAAGCTTTCATTTGGTATATGGTAGAGCTCTGTAGCCCTTACCATTATGGAGATAATTGCGTATTTGCATATTGATAATTTCCATGATGACTGATTTACATAACAGAGAAAACGGCCTTTGAAATGTTTTGCGTCGTTGAAAAATGATGCTGAAAAGCTCACATTAATTCCACCTAGCAACGAACATGTTCCTGTAATGCCATCTGTTTGAAATTTTCGTGGGTGATTTGTTAATATTTTTCCATTGAGGTTACAATTTTTTAAAGATTTTACTCGTTCAGATCATTAGCTTTAATTAATTTGCATAATCATTAAAATATTTTTTGGTGTAAAATAAAGGAATAGAGTGTACAACTTAGTACATTACGTACATTTAAAAAAGGGGGAAATTACCATGGTGTATGCTTATGATGGAACTTTGTTTGAATCTGGTACTCTATTACTATTTTATCTTATTGCATACATTAAAATTTAATTTAAAAATAAATTTATTAAAACATTTATTTAAAAAAATTAATACATTTTTATTTTTTCCCCCGATACCCAAAACTAAATTTTATGAGTTAAAAAAATTACTTGAGAAATTCTTACTAAACCCAAACTAAGTAACAAAGACTATTACTCAAAGAAAGAATATCAAGGAAACAAAAACGCTGGGAACATGGCTGCCGCGGTAAAGCTCGCAACTGCAGTTGAAATCCCCGGCCTTTACGCGGTCGGCATCACACTCGAGGGCACCATTACTTTCTCTTTCATCCTCGAAGGGAACAATGTCCACAACTAACATTGGTTGGTCTGGGGTCAATTGGGTCATTTTCTTCGTCATTTTCACTAACAGTAACACTGTCAATGTCACTGCCGTCACTCGATTCAGAGGACTTGTCGTCATGCATCGACATCGTCGCCCATGAAATAATCATTCACAAATCCAACGATCTCATCTTCAATACCGTGAAGGTTGGCATCACGAATTTCGTTTAATGCATCGGCAAAACAACGATCCTTCGAACACATTATTACGAAGATATACTAAAGAAAATACAAAACTAAAATTGTGGAAAATACGATACTTTGAGAAAGATTGTAACGTTAGTTTCTAAATCGAACAGCCACGTAAACAACGAAAGAGTGAAGCATGCGCTGCAAGCTAAATTGGCACTAGTGCGCATGCGCTGTAGCCAGTATGGGCCGTGTTGTACACACGTGTTACGAGATCGCGACACCCGTAGCAACAAGGGGTAGTTCGTTTATCAATTTCTTTTCTTCGTAGCTCATTTGCATCTGACCTATGGCCTAAAGCATAACCAAATTTGGAAATAGTGGATGTCAAGCTATCAGACGATACCAAACTTTACATGGTGGGTATAGAAGAATTTCGTAACCGAAGGGACAAATCATGGCCTTTTGTCCCGCGTAACGTACTCAGTCTAAAACAAAACAAGACAACAATGCACACAAAATGATGGATTTTTTTCACTTTATTCATGGAAATAAACATTTCTGTGAATGAAATCTGAAAAAATAGAAATCAAAGATGCAATACAAGACAAACAACAAAAATCAAATCTGCAATAATTTTTCACCTTCTCAACATGGAATGGCCCATTGTGCATTAATGCATAGCGCGACTTATATCAACTTTTCTCAGAGCCGGTCACATATGTATGTCTAAAGAGCTATTTTTATAAGTAAAATAAGTGAAACAATTTCTGACCTGAATTGTAAAATTTTCTAAACGCCACCGCTTGAGGCTGGATTACGAGCGCGCCTTTTAGAACCCCAGAATTGATTTGATTATAAACGCTCAGTGGTGCGTGCGTTCTGAGTGTTTATGGGCCAGGAAACAAAGTGGAGACAATATATGATATACTGTCCCGCTTTTTCCACCGATCGACGCGCATGCATGTCTGTTTCATTACACATACTATTCACCGTGGATTTGATAAGACCTAGGCCCGGACGGCAAATGAAATCTTTTCCACGATGGTATATCGATGAAGTAAACCCCTTTGACATGAATATAGCGTACTCGACAAATTTTGTACCCAATATTTTTTTTATAATTTCAACCCCCTCTAATTTCATATCTGGATCTGCCGCTGCAAAAGGGAATCGAACAATTTCTCCTGTTCCTAACATCAGAATACCACAGTAAAAAGTACATTGTTGCTTATATCCAATCAAAAGTTGTGTTGAAAGATTGTTCATTGACTCTTCCGAATATCAGGCGAAAATTCAACTGAAATGTGCCGACTTTCTGGTCATAAACTTTATCGTTTGTTTTGTCACCCAGTAGACTGAGATGCAATGTGAATGCGGAAAAGGTTTATTGCAAGCCCCTATGGCATTATTGCTAACCTTCAATGGTGACCCATCAGCTTCAGTCACGTAGGTCCACTCAGCCTCGTTGTCACTGTACTTTACTTTATATGACTGCGTCCAATACCCATGATAGTAATTCCCTTGTGTGATGATGCCAGTGACTGTAACTGACTCGTGCAGGTTTATACGTATCCACGGGTTCTGATCTCTGTAGGATGCACACCAGGCACCTGTACAAATAGAAGGATTGGCGGATTACTGTATATAATTATTGGTTCAGTATGTCTCCAGAATAATATAAAGATATACAATTTATAGAGGTGACCCCTCCCCAACATAATTTTCAAAACAGGGTCGTACGAGTATGGAGAACGTGTTATTTTGCTTTGGGTTTTTGTGTGTATGTGTTTTCTTTTAAAATTCAGTATTGTAAAAAGGTACGTTTATATAATTATAATGTCCAGCACACAAAATTAAAACAAAAACAAAATTTTAAAAAATAAAGAAATAAAAACGTATACATATTTTTTCCCCAACAAAGTTAATTATTTCAATACTACATATATAGGCCCAGCACATGCACAGTAACATACAAATCCGTTTCATATAATTGGTGAATTCAGCGCGAAGCCAACGGTGTTGGTCCCCCGCCGTGCGAAACCCGCTTATAAAAAGGGTCCAATAGGCCTCTTACGCAATGATGCTATGCGATTATGAGGTATTTATTAATTTGTTGTATATGAATGGTTTAGGACAGAGTAAGGAGGCGTGGACATGTTCCCCATTACCCGAGGCCTATGCTCCCTACACTCCTCTGCTCATTTCAGATTCGCTAATAATAATAATAATAATAATAATAATAATAATAATAATAATAATAATAATAATAATAATAATAATAATAATAATAATAATAATAATAATAATAATAATAATAATAATAATAATAATAATAATAATAATAATAATAATAATAATAATAATAATAATAATAATAATAATAATAATAATAAGTGGACTTATATAGCGCACGTATCCACCAAATACGTGGTGCTCAAGGTGCATTATATCATTACCCCTGCTCATAAGGCTCATAAATCATTCCTGAAACCATCTCAGCTCCCTGAGGAGTATACAGCTCAATTGCTGCCATTACAGCGCATATAGGGCTAATCAACCAACTCTGCCCTCACAGGTACCCATTTAACCCCTGGGTGGAAATAAGCAATTATGGTTAAGTGTCTTGCTCAAGGACACAAGTGTCACGGCCGAGATTCGAACCCACATTCTGCTGCTAACACCAGAACTTGAGTCCGGTAAGCTGAACCGCTCGGCCACGCTAAGCTTCATGAAGCCGCATCGGTTTTTGCGTAAGTTTCGAAATGGTAGTGTAATGGTTGAATCCGGTGGTTTTCAATATTGTTAACAGCCGATAATAAAACAGTCACGTCATAACTCTTTGGAATGCATAAAGACGTTTAATATAATAAACATTGTTTGAATTTGTTGTCTTTCTGTCTTTAAAAAAAATGCGGATAACTTCAGGAATTTTGAGGGTTTTTGTTTTCAATGTATAATTTTTACATGCTATGTCACGCATCAGCGACAAATGGACATGGGCATGAGAATACATCCTCAATTTACCCTAAATGACGCACCTAAAGATATATCATCAACTGGACAGTAACTTAAAAATGAAATTAGCAGTTTGGTGTTTCACTTTGTTTCAGTGAAGGATTCTCTTGTAAAATGCTGAATGTCAATGCGTGATCATATGCGTGGACGTCTTGAGCGCCGTTTTTTGATATGCACAGAATTGTTGGTATAATGACTCACCCCTAAACTGGAAAAGTTGATGGGGCACAGAAAATGTACCCAAGAAGAAAAACAGTTGAATCATGTTTCATCTTATTCCAGATGGCTTGTAAAATTGTTTTTAATCTTGAAAATAAAAATATTGTTTTAAATGTTTTAAATAAAATGGTATAATTTGGAGAAGCTCTCAAAACTTTTAATCAATATTCTTGAAAGACCAATAAAATGGAAGGTGGTTTTTGCAAAAAGTACTTTAAAACTTTGAAATGTGTAAAAACTGCTGTTAACATTTTGTCAAATAAAATATTTCTTTTCATAACCTTGATATTAATGTTTAATTTTCTCAATAATTATCCACTACCGACGAAGTAAACACCAACAAATTAAGTAGTCTTCGCTCACTTCTTCTACAAGGAATGTGTCCATTTTGAGGATCAGTATTTCTTAAAAAAATCATTGCAAATGCAAAGCATTCATATCTTTTGGTTTCCACAGACAACAGTTCGTTGACGGCACAGAACAATAAAGTCACAGATGCAAACCCCTTACTATTTGTATCTAGTAAAATCAGTGATTAAACAACTTTTTCCACTTTCACAAGCACTAACTTTCCAGTAAATCAACAATTTCACTATGATTTTTATTTTTGTAACAATGCTAAGCCAAAGGTAAGTGCGTCATTTCACGAGTGCGGCGAATTACGGACATGGACGATATCTGTATTTTTAAATTAGGCTGATAGGGTTTCTCCAATATAACGGAATTATTTATTGATCTGTCAGCTCTGCACAGTTGGGTATTGCCATGACCATCGTCCCTCCCCATCATAAATTTGAGCGAGCAATGATCGAAACATTTTAACCCAATTGTTTGCAATTGTCAGGCATGGGAGTGTCGTGGCCGAGCGGTCTAGCTTACCGGACTCAAGTTCTGGTGTTAGCAGCAGAATGTGGGTTCGAATCCCGGACGTGACACTTGTGTCCTTGAGCAAGACACTTAACCATAATTGCTTCTCTCCACCCAGGGGTTAAATGGGTACCTGTGAGGGCAGAGTTGGTTGATTAGCCCTATATGCGCTGTAATGGCAGCAATTGAGCTGTATACTCCCCAGGGAGCTGAGATGGTTTCAGGAATGATTTTATGAGCCTTATGAGCCTTATGAGCAGGGGTAATAATATAATGCGCCTTGAGCACCACTCAGTTGGTGGATACGTGCGCTATATAAGTCCACACATTAGTATTAGTATTATTATTATGGGGAGGGGCACATTAGCCCCCTGCGTAATTTCTTTAATCTTCAGCCAATTTTCATGAAACTTAGTAGGTGTGTTAGATTCAACAAGTATGAGGTCATACATGGAAGTTTGTATGAATACGGTACTTTACAATTTGTTATTTTTTGGTTGTCAAAAATGTATTTTTCTCCATATTTTTCTTAATTTTCATCCGTTGGCCATCAAACTTGGCACAGACAAAAGATGCTGTCTTAAGTACAAGTGATATTGTTACGTCACTTAGATCACCACTAAATGGCGCTTTGGAGATATTATAACAAATATCATGGGGGAACATTGTGCCATATCCCCAGGCTTGATAATGTTATACCAAAAATCATGATAATTTATTCCTCTGACATGTTGTCATTTTTTGAGAAAACGTGAATCAACATTCAAAACTATAATGGATCATCAGCTGAAGATTTCCACATTCGATTGAATGCAAATAATCTGAATGCATTTACCATATTTCCCCCTTAACATGTTGGTTTCTATACATATCTCTCCTTATAAAGGATGAATGCACTAATCCTGAAGGCATGCGCAGATCCAGGGTCTCTAAAAGGGGTGGGACATACTTCAGATAACGGGGGGCTCACAAGAAAACGTATGGTAAATGGACAACGTATGGCGAAAAAACATGCATGTGTATTGAACACTTGAAACTTTTTATTGTTGAAGAAATATTATCCAGGGTAAGTTAATATGACGAGGCAATATGTAAATAATAACTTCAAAGATGCCCACGTGACCATTATAAACTAATTGCAATATCTAAACTGTCGGGGTTATGATTTTTCATAACAAATGAATAGAGAAGATATTTAGAAGATAAGGGTTATAGAAGATAAGGATTACCATCATAATTGAGCCGAGAATATTCCTTTGGGTAATAGGCAGACGAGACTGACAAACTACCGTCAGGTATATCCCTACTCTCCATCCCGAGAGGATCACTGCAATCTGAATGATAAAAACAACCAAACAAATAAGATTAGTAGGCGACGTCAGATTGCACGTTTCCACGTAATAAAGCATATGGGATATACAGTACGGTATAAGTTGCATTATCGAATTATTCCAAACGTATCGATTCTTCTTAAAACCCTGCCACGTGGCATGGCGCTGTTATTGACAGTAGGTTTGTAAACAAAATTTAATTATTCCGTTCATGCTCACCCCAAATTTCTCAAATTCCGTAAGTTCACTGTTGAGGTATCCCCAAATAGCATGGTTAATTCTCATTTGCCTGCTTTGAACCCTTGACCCAAAAAATTCTACTGCAAAAAGCATGGTCCCATAGGACCGTGTACAAATCCTGCATGGTCCCATAGGACCGTGTACAAATCCTAATGCCATCTGTCAACACACAAGGCCATTGACTTCGGCTCTGAGCGGCTTATCAAAAGCTATCAGTTACCCACTATCTTGTAGCAGACCATTATATCCAGACATGCTGGAACCATCAGCCAGAGGGTGAGAGATTTTTATTCCTATAACTGCTATGGGTACACATAATAGGGTATATTTTATGTCGATTTGGGGTAGGGGAAAAAGCGTTATCAGAACTAAAATAAGCATCAACCTAAAGGGCCCTTACATTTGTTTTTGCTTCAAATTGTTGTCTAGGGTCTAGAGAACCTCTAGGCATCTGTTAAAACCATTGGCAGTTGGTAGTGTTCAACGCAACAGAAGTTATAGCGCCATTTCATACCTACTGTAAAATACAGCGCGATGCAACCGCGGTGTGAGTATAAGTGTCATGGCACGTCGCAGGGTTTAAAAAATTTTAAATAATCAGAAGTCCATCGAGCGTGCTAATCTCAAGACTTCATATTCGCGTTCTAGATCTGCGAACATGAATGCCAACCACTGCTTAGTCGAGTCACGTACACCTAATAGGGGCTGATCCAGATGGGGTCCATTTTAAAAACGTTTTTAAAAACATTTTGAGTGACCCTCAGCCGTTTTTAACAAAGCATTACTTGCCGTACAAACTACAAGTAACTACACCGTGCGTTCATGAGCGCAATGCTTTTTCTGCAGACAAATATTGCCGTTACCTTTTTAAAGCTGTTATTTAATGTATTTTTTAAAATAATAATTCACTCAAGTTTTTTGGCATTGCTTGACAGCATTGTGGTATACCCGCTCGCCTCTCAGTGACGTGAACCGTGTTCCCTTCCATGTGTGGCCAGATTAAACGAAAATAAAATCAAAATGAGGTCAGAATCTTGTCTGCAAACTTGTCTGCAAACAAACTATCGCGTCCTGCATATTTTCGTGAGTGAATTTCGTCCCATAAGTTGGACTGCTGAACACAGTGAGTGGTGCTAGTGTACGCATTATAGTAGTGCACGGGATAAGTAACGTAAATAATGTTGATTCCCAAAAATATACACAACATCTGAAGGCAACCTTGAGGGTAGTGATTTATAGCACCATTGATAAATGGACCCCTTGACCCCCCATGTATGAATGCATCCATACTTAAAATAACAAAATAAAAGAGCTATGTATAGAAGCCAACATGTGACAGTTTCAGTTTATTTCATTGTGTATGCATTCTAATGTGGATAAATGTGGATCAGGTCAGACACAATTATTTCTTAGGATGTTTAGTACCAATACCAACTTCAATTCAATTGTTCAGGTTAAATTCATTTTAATTGATTTATTTATTTAATTGGGACGACTCCCTTTAATGCACCGTTGGTAAATGTATGTAAATGCATCCATAACAGGAGAGGGTCTGGACCCCTTGTCCCCCATGTATGAATGCATCCATACTTAAAATAAAAAGAATAAAAGAGCTACAAACTGTATGTATAGAAACCAACATGTGAAAGTTTCAGTTTATTTCATTGTGTACACATTATAATGTGGATCAAGTCAGACACAATAATTTCTTAGGATGATCGGTATCAATACCTACTTCAATTCAAATTTTCACGTAATTCATTTTTATTTATTTATTTATTTAATTGGGACGATTACCAAGAGATTTTCTTACATAGCTGAACGTTGAAGGAGCACACTTGTGGTGCCACGTGCCCCTCAGCATCGCTCGCCGTACAATTCACCACCGTGATGCCAATGGCGAATTTTGTCTCCGGCAATGAACTGCACGACACGGTGAGTGGCTTGCCGGTGTAGTAATCAGTGGCATTGGGGATCATAAAGCTGACTGAAGGGTCGGTAGATATGATATCGGCATCGGGACAATCTGAAAAGACTGCTGTCACTGTGAATGAACAATTAAATACCAAATTGATTGTCAAACTATTCTTGATTCTGGAAACAAGTTGTTAATTGAAGGTGAAATATTTGAGCGGGAGGAAGGAAGGAGGGAAGAGAGGAATGCATTATTGTGATGTCTATTCGTTTGAATGGAGTGCGCACCATTGGTAAAATGTCAGTAAATACATCCATAAAAGTATAGGGTCTGGAGCCCCTTCTAGTTACGCCCCTTGGTAATATGTCTGTAAATGCACAATTACATTCATAAGAATAAAACAAATTCCATGTATAGAAACTAGAAAGTAACGTGACAGTATCACCTTATTTCGTTGTGCAATTTACGAGGAAATAGTACAAATGCATCCAAGGTTTGTATGCATTCTAATGTGGGAAGATGGATCATAGCCATGATCCCGCATTTGGAATTTGTATTGAAACCAAAACCAACTTCAATGCTAGAAAGTTTACAATTACTTTTTTTGTAATTTGGTGATTACAAAAGGTGTACATCACTCCCTTTAATAGATTTTCTTACATATCTGAACTTTGAAGGAGCACACTTGTGGTGCCACGTGTCCCCCATCATCGCTCGCCGTACAAGTAACCACTGTAGAGCGTTTGGTGAATTCCGTCCCCGGGATTGGACTGCACAACACAGTGAGTGGCTTGCCGGTGTAGTAATCAGTGGCATTGGGCATCGTAAAGTTGATCATCGGATCGGTGGCTATGATATCGGTATCGGGGCAATCTGGAAACACTGCTCTAACTGTGAATATACAATTACAAACCAAATTGATTGGCAAAATGTTCTTGACTTTAATGAAACAAGTTGACTGAAGGCAACATGTTTGGGTTGGTAAATTTAAAATGTTTTACACGCCCTTCAAAAGGTTGTTCATACCCTCCCACTCCAACGTCAGTCAGCAACCAGCCAGCCAGTGTTGGGGGTGGGGGGGAGGGGGGTGGCAGACGCACTATTGCATTACTTTTCTAGTAGCGCATCCGTGGAGCATAATGGGCGTACCTTCCCCAAATGTTGGGCCACCAAACATTTCCATATTCACAACACCGCCCCTTTCAGAATGTCGATGAATATGATACTAAAAAGGTACAACATAATTTTTATATGTTGCCCATTATTTTGTTTTGTTAAGGTGCGTCCCTGGTCAAATATGTTTGCCTCTGAGACAAGTGCTACACCCTCCCATGTTGGCTTCTTAGCCAGGTCCGTAAACTGCATTTTCCCTTGGGACTTTGGACCCCATCTCCCTGACACGTGGGCTCCCCTCTCTAGATTAGTAGACAAACCGCAAAGACTGGCTATCTCTATGTATGTATAGGTTCCTATTCCAAGGTCTACATCCTCCCTCGAATCTTAAAACCAGGGGCCACCGAGCTGCTAAGCAGAGCATTTTCCTTAGCAAATATTTTTGCTAAGCAATTTTTAACAGACTACCAGCCAAAGTGTACACCTTTTGTATGAAAGTTTGGCTGGTAACCATCACAACCTGCATAGCAAATTTCTGTTAAACAGTTTGTTCTGCTTAGTAGCTCTATGAAAATGGCCCCCTGTCTACCCCAGGGATGGTATTCACGTAACTTTACATAGCATGGTTCTTAACACTGGACTTAAATCTAAAGCACCCTGTTAACTTAAGTTAGGTCCTTAACTACCTCATTCACGGAATATCTAGGTACCCCACTTATCTTAGTACTCAACCTAAGACACAAAAACATCAATAATCGCACCGAATTAAACGTGTTGAAAGATATGATCGCGTCCATAGGCATTAGTTACTCATTATAGGGGTATTAACCCAATTTTGTTTAGATGCCCCCCTCAAAATATGTACCAACCTATAAGAAACAAGGAAAAATACTCAAAAAATCATTAGAGAGCGTTAATCCCCAGTACATGCCCCCTGAAGATTTGTTTTTGTGAAACGGCATGGCATCCTGACTTCTTGTGCAGATTACCTGTATACCGTTGTTGGGGCACCAGTCTATTTTGTTTAAAACACAGTGACAGGGAAACAATGAAGAGAACATCACTTCAACAATTAATTTAAAGTACTTTCTCATAATTACCTGTTGAAATTTTAGCATACTATTCCATGACAACCTTTCAATTGCCTTATGAAACAAAAAAATCTGATTAAAAAGTAAAATTTATATGAACAAATCACAGTATTCAACTTCAAAGGTTACACAGTCGTAAACCTCATATTTATTTGGGAACTACCAACTTTGTATTCTCTTTCACTATATCATCGTGATTGAACAAACTACAGTTCTATGACAGTAACCAGTGGGTTGATATTTAAGATGTTTACAACTCCCATGGAAATTTCTTGCAGTAATACTTATGGGTGCATGGTGAATAATATTATTAATAATAAACAAACTTACCCAACTAAGGTTACAGATAATAAATAACTTCTATCACTGCCCAATTTTGCCATCCAACAATCCTTTTAGATGATATGATGTATGTACATTTAATAACCTAAATATATACTACTCAAAACAATTTAGGGAACACCGGATTTTTAACATCAAATAGGTTTGAAATGTTCCATGAACCGGGATTTTCATTTGCAACCCCCTCTCTCTTTCAGTAGTCATGTCATGAAATGTGTAATCACTACATGCATCCTTTATCATCTGTTTCATTGTGCAGTTGTTTCTCATCAATTCTGTGAAACATTGTGTTTATCTGAAATAAATGATCTTGCTTTAACTGAGATTATTCCGGTGTTCCTTAAATTATTTTGAGTAGTATATAATTGTCTTAATTGAGTTAAAACCCATCAACAAACCACGAACAGCTGATTAGTAACCATTTCTAGATCATCATTATAGGTTGATTTAATTTTACCCTAACACCGACGTGTGTTTTATAGCACTGTATAAACTACACAGGCGACTCGGGCGGGATTCGAACCCACGACCTCCTGCTTACTCGTGCAGACGTCTTAACATCTCGACCACCGAGCTTGCCCGATGACAATTGGCCGGCTAAAATCCCATATAGCAGCGGGTTCCGCGATATATTATATGTGTGGTACGTAATCACATAATTTATAGTCTGGTAACCACCATTATGTATGTCTCTACAGTCCATATGGAGTCAGGGAACCATTACGTTAAACTGACAACAGAGGGCGCCCTTCAACCAAAACTTTCAGGGGGCATGTACATGAGGGTTAGAAATATCAAATTTTTATTTTAATGATTTAGTCTTGTTTCTAATAGGCCTGTACATATTTTGAGGGGGCAGAATATAAAAAAGTCAAAAAAGTGAAATAATACCCCCTACAGCTTGTGCAAAAGAAAACAAACAACAATAGCTTACTTTATTAATGCACAATTGCATGGCTCGACGTGGCTTGATTATTGGTGAACAGCATTGTTATAACTACAGAAATAATTGGGAACACAACGTATTTGGGGAATACAACGATACATTTATTCTGACATAACTGACTGGATGGAAGCCATCTTTAGAACACACATGCCTGACAAGACACAAACAATTGAGGGCGCTATGATGAAATACTGAATCCTCAGGTTACTAAACTCCTCCCATTTAAGATAACACAACACTTCCAATGTTCCCAAAACACAGCCGCACTTTAACTTTGCAATGACAATAAACAAACATCCAGTAAATTATTTGGCTTCCTAATTACAATGCTGTTTGTTGATAATTTGAATGCGAACGACCAACTTCAATATAATGCATAACAAGATCCTCTGACTAAATGTTCAATGGTTGAATACAGTTCATTGTCCAATTGTTGAGTATTGGTACAAAGGATTTTAAGTGTATACATGTATTCTACTTTAAAGGTCCTATGAAATAGGTTTTTTTCATTGTATACAATAAAGTATGCCTACTGGAAAATATATTTGTCATTTGTAATTTTCCCCCTCACGTTTATACCATAAAAATATTAATTTTTAAATTTAGGGGGTGCTTTTCGACACGCCCATATCCCCTCATTAGCATAAAATTCGTGACATACACTTAGGCAATTCCCGATCCGCGATACAACGCACCACTGCATGCAGAATGTTGCTAGAGAAAAAGTTTCCTACAGTTTTCTGTCAGGTTTGAAGCTTATTATTTTCGATAATGCAATCGATGTGTGTCGCTGCAGGTTGCAGCAACACCACCAAAGACGGTGTTAGTCTACACCAATTTCCGTCTGATCCAAAATACAGACGTATTTGGACGGCTAAAGTCAAGCTGACCAGAGCGAAGTCGTCGGGACCGACGGAACACTCATTCTTATAAAGTGCAGACATGCTTTGAACGGGGCCTTCACAGCGAGTTCGGTATGGCTTATGAGGCCATGCTGCTACCAGATGCAATTCCAACGATATTCCCGCTAAGTAAGAAGGCCGTGAAGGCTCCAACGAAGAAGAGAGGTGTTTTTTTAAGCGAGAAAGACTCAGGGTAAGTGGCCATTTAGTTATACTCCCATGCATAACCCAGTCCACTTCCGTGCAAAACGACACCATGCTCACCGTCACGGCATGAAAACATGCCGTGATTTCCGCATTAATAAAAAAAACATCGTGTCTGATTTTATATCCTGGCAAGACAAACATAAAAACATTAAACCTTTCTCATTATGCCTGCGCTTGTTTTGAGTTTGTTTTTAAATGATCAGAACTTTGACTCAACTGTTTATGTTAATTCATAAAATAACACCGTAATGTTAGCATTGCCTTCAGTGTGTATTCCGACCGCATGATGGGGGTTGCGCTGCGTTTCACGGTACATCCGTGGCTGGGTTATCGCTGTTCGAGTGCATGTTTATGTGACACTTGCCAAAGGACGGACGAGGAAAAAGCTTCTTTGGTGATCAATTCTTTATTAACTGAATATAAAAGGAGAGAAGGAGCTATTAATATTGCGTCTCCTCTGCTTCGGAATAACTGTGTGTGTAAATTTAAAACCCTGTGCGGCTCCGACCAAAAATCCAAACGCGGTTACACCAAGGTACTTGTTGAAACAGTACATGGGGTTTGGGCATAATAGTCATGTGGGGTGAGCACAATCCTTTATCAAAAATGGTAATTATAAGAATAGAAATAGTCTGGGCCCAACCCAACAGTTTTTAGCAAAAAACTAATTTATTTTCCCATAGACAATGAGGCAACATCTTACTAATTACAGATGGGCTTTCATCAGGCCCCCTATATCTCCTATTACATGCAACAGCCGCCAGCTACAATCCCGCAACTCCCAATATCCAACACTACAACCCCTACCTCCAGCCAACAATAACTATCCAATAACTAGATCACAAGGTGCCGCCCACACGCCCTGAAGGTTTGTTTTTGTTTACATTGAGCAGTGACAGGATAAGTGATAAGTGACTGCCTGCTAAGCCCCTTTGTACAGGAACAACGTGGCAATAGCCAGATGTCTGGGTTTGACAGCGAAAATCTTGGCTATGTTGCCAACTGGGGCTAAAGGGACTCTACCATCGTTTCTGGCTATGTCTGGATGGGGCACTTATGGAGAATGAAAAAAATTGGCCGAGCCAATTAAGCGAAACCCTTTAATTAAAAAAAAACCCGACTCTACAAAACAGTACCTCCGCTGTTTACAAAAGTTACTAAATACACTTATAAATACACTTATAATACACTTATAAATACACTTATGAATAAATATGTGAACGATAAATGCTCTTGAAGTAAGGCAGGTTACAAAATGTAAGATTTAAACCTTTTTAGCGTTTCCCGCCATAAGGTAAGTATCGGCCACCATCTTTTATCGGCCACCAAATATTTTAAAACTAAAATACCCTTTTATAAGACTAAACCTCACAGATATTAATATGAAGTCTACTTAGTAAATATAGATAAATATAACATAAATAAGTGAAATAAGATAAATATCAATAAATAAAATTGTATTTACCTGAATATAAAAGGAGAGAAGGAGCGATTAAGATTGCGTCTCCTCTGCTTCGGAATAACTGTGTGTGTAAATTTGGCTCATGTGAGGGCGCAATAGAATTTTGGCTAATTTGCATAAGAAAGGTGATTTAAATATAACGAAAGGAAAACGGCGGATGGATATCAGAATTATAGCAATGAAATTAAGCAATGAAATTAAATATATAAAGGGGGGTAAATGTTTGTCTGTCACATTTATATTACGCAAGTCTTGTGTAAACACGTTGCAAGCATGTTGTAAAGCTTAAATCCTTTAGGTCAATATGAGTTAAGTCTAATTTCCATACAATCTATGATACAATGGGGCTTAGTGTTTATAACCCGATCAAAGTATGGCACCAAAACACATACCGCCTATATCCGCGAGAATGTATAGGAATTCTCTGCCTTTGTGTACGTCACGAACGTTTCGTTAAAACTTCGACAATTCGGGGTGTCAATTTTTGATTATTAGATAAACCATTAATAATCCACTCGATTAAAATTGTTTTTAATTCATACCAATCAATGTAACAGCACCAAAAAATAAAGTTTGGTAAATACACTCTTCACAGGACCTTTAATACATCGCATTATAATTTTGAGTCCTAATCACAAAATTGTAATGATAGTCACTGGGAAACCATAACGATCTGGTTTTCTATGAGTGTGCGTAGATCTGCGTAGTTCAGTTTCTGGTTTAGTGTCATGTGGTATACAACAGGTCCTTGTTCCATATAAGGAAAGGTATTTAACGAAAGTAAAGTGAGTGACAACTTAGAAAGGAGGGCGTGTTCTAGGGGTAAGCTATATTGCATGAGGGGAGCAGCGGTTGCGCCTGGGAGCACGGCACACGGACCAAGGCCTATGACTGAGCGGGCCAGTCACGGTGACTGTTTGGCCGTGCTACACCCGAGTGCGGCTATAAGCCAGGCACTTCGTGTATGACGTCACCAAGTGCAGGCTCATCACATGACGCCCATTTACGAATTCTCAATTCGTCAAAAAATTTACTTACGGAGAGGTTAATAAAATTCAAACAACAAACAGGCATTTTTTTTTGCAAACTGATGTTTTATACCTACCTGTTTACAATTATGAGTGAAATACTGCAAACACTGTGACTCGATATAAGCACGCACACGTGTGCATATTGTTTATAATTATGTTTGCAAATGGGTTCTCAACTGGGCGCCGCGCAATACCAGATCAAACACAGTGACGTCATACACGAAGTGCCTGGCTTATAGGCGCCCTCTGCTACACCCACGAACCGTGTTCAGTGTGAAGGATGGACTCCGAGGAAAGTAGGAGGAAAATAGACTAAGTCCAAAGGACGGCTCCAAGCCACGTGGCGGGAGGGTGTGGCACTCACGCAAGGCTCTCGCTGGTGTTGCATTATGCATTGCGTTAGCGCTGGATAAGCATGAGCAAAAGTAGCATCCTTGTATGGATTGCATATTCATAGCGGACAATCGAGGGTCTGGGAAAACAAACCCTGGGACTTAGACTGCTTGAAATTGCATCGTAAGCAAAATATTGGAAATGGAAGAAGTGAAATGGAGGGTGCTAATATTGATCAAAATCAAAGGGTAAGATTCGTAACACTACCATTATCTGTGACAATAATTTCTGGTAGCCTGTGAGTTGCGAAAGACTGACAAAGTTTCTCGATTGTAGCTTGCGATGTTGCACCATGCATAGCGTTGATATTCAGCCATTTATGCGCATCTACGATGATGAGAAACATTCTGCCCATAAATTGACCTGCATAGTCTAAATGCAAACGTAACCATGGTCGACGGTGCCACTCCCAAGGGTGAAGTGGTGCGACTGGCGGGTATTTTCGCGAGAGTTGACACAAGCGAGAGGGAGGGCATGTTGAGGGGAAGGGATGTAATCATCAACAGTTCATCCACATTGCAACACTTGCACATCTAAACAAAATCGATTATCACTGCATTTAAAAACTTGGTCCCATCGTCAATTTGACCTCTCTTGGAAAAGTATTCATAACTCTGTCAAAAATTATCAGATTTGGACGTTTGATGTCTGATTTTAAAGTGGAAAGGTGTATCTTTCAAACCATACCTATATTATCTATGTTGGTTACTCATTTTACGTCTGGCATTCCGTTAAATTTTGTTTGCATTTTTTTTGAGACACACTGTATAAAGGTTTTCATACGTCAATTAGTTCGTATACATTCCCATACCTCTTCTCAACGACCTATAATCCGTTCGTATCACAAAGATGTGAAACAAGCAGTACTTTTCATAAATAGGATATTTCCTTTATTGGTAGCTGTTAATACATAGATAATTAGTCCCACTTGTATGACAAAGTCAACATTACAATGCATTTAATCATTTTATTCAGGGAAGGTTTGCCCTTTTTGCTTCCTTCCGTCGGTGAAACAAAACTTTGTCTATTATGTATTGATAAATTGCGGTCATATACTTAATACATACATCATTGTCAAACTATATTCCTCCTCATAAAACTCAGCCGGTGAATTTATACCTCCAGCGAATTTTATTTGGCTCTGAAGGGCTGTTTCAATGATGTTTTGTAAGTTTGAAAAATACAAAAAAGCGGCCATGACACTTTAAGAGCCCCGCTTGGGTGAATGCTAGTTCTCAATCGTTTGGAGCTCATAGCTAAATGTGCAAACGTATCCGAAAACAAATAATGCTCTGTGCCGCATGAGGGCGCTGCTCATAAAACGACTTAACCAAGTCCTTCCTATATTACTACGTTACAAAGCATTATTTACACTGGAATCACATCATGACAGCGTATACGTACATATCAGAGAACTCTTTAACTTACTTGTTCGTACCCCCACCCCCGTTGGGCAGACACAAAATATGTAATCGATTGTACTGGAATAGTTTTTTAGGGAAGGTTGGCTTTGTTTGAGATGAGCGATGGGTCATGAATTGCATTTGTTTTTTGTTTGTTAGTTTGTTGCCGTTGTTGTATGTTTATTGGGGGTGGGGGTAAATTGATTGTTTCCAATTCCAATGATCGCGCCCCTCCTATGCGACACATCCTCCTTCCCATACCCCGTAACCCTCTACCCCACCCAAGTTACATTTTTAGGGAGTTAAATCGGGTCTATATTTGGAAATATTTTACAAATGTTTTCAATATTTGTTTAATGTAATTGAAAGTGCAACTGAGGAGTTGAGGGTGGGAGGTGGGGGGGGATATTCCGCTATGGCATAACCTTCACAAAATTGTCGGCACCTTTGCGATAAATCGATTGAATGTTTTTGGTTTTTTTAATTCATTTATTGAATTACAAATCAAACGTTTGGAAACCAATTGATCCTCCAATAAAAACCTTAATTCTAATTACGGAGAATTTTAGGTTAATTAAAGAATTTTTTTCTATTTTCGTCCTTTAATTTCCGTCCTTAAATTATTACGTAACAAGTTCATTTCAGCCAAGTCTACAGACTTTCCCTTTCAGATGCATAACACGTCTGTGAGTTACCCTCCTCAGTTCTGCAACCTGTTCTGCCCATGTCCGCATAGGCTCCCCTCCCCTTGTTATGTGGGCTTCTTAACCATTGTAGACCAACTCCACTACCCGTGTGTATTCACGTAGCAAGGTTACTAAAGCTGTTTGAAGTAAGCAACCAGCCAAAGTCTATACAATTTGTATACAAACTGTGGCTACTAACCAATACAACCTGCTACACAATTAGTTCTGCTAAGCAAATTGTTCTGCTTAGAAGAGCTGGGTCCAAATTTAGAATTCATATGTTTCTATTTTTGTTTAATTAGATTTTGATCATGATTTTTGACATTCATATTCTTAAGATGAGATTTTTTGGTTGTATACATGTTTTTGCATGGCCTATCACTTCGCAGTGACTTGCCTTATTCACTGCTACAGTATTCATGGTCTCCCATCACTGTATTGTAGTGCCAGCCTCACAGAGTGCATACAGGTATAAATAGCTGATGGTTGAAATTTATAATATTTTAAATTATATTTATTTGGCTTGTCCATAATTACACTAAATTATACATGCATATACGTTGTTGTTTGACCACAATACATGTTTTTCACATGGAATCTTACTACTGTATTATACATTGAGTTTAAATATTTATGGTGTATTTTACAATGTATGACTGCTGTAAAATCATCCAGGCTGCAGTTATGTTACATGAAGTAATTAACATTTTCAATTTTCCCCGTAAATTGGCTGTGGAACAGTCATTGTTTTTATTTAATTTTATTTAATTTTTTTAATAAGTAACCTGTCATCATAATACTTAATTAATCGCATCCATTACTACAATAATGATGTTCATATTGCGCGACGGGATTAGCTATTAATATAAAACTATTACATTTTAGCAGATAGGCTGGGTATTGGGAAAGGAGCAGTCAGGGCCATAGTGAAGGCATAATCAGTGGTTGTGTGGAAGCCAATCTGCCGACTGACTTCACCGTCAAAATCGCTGAACGAGGGGGAAGGGGGTAGTCATGATAGTTCTTTAGGGGAGGGGGTAAGCGTGAAAATGTCTTGAGGGGGGTAGACGTGAGAATTTGTTGGGGTACATTTTCCACAGGAAAATAGCAGAACGGGGGCAGGGTGCAGTACGCACATTCCTTAACTTTTCTCACGAAAATTAAAATAAATAAATAAAACCATTTCTCAGAATGATTGAGATTTTGAGATAATACATCGTTAATTTGATAATCTGATAATTGGCAATGTTGTGCTTTTAAACATTGCATGTACTTTAACCATACGTGTGTGTGTGTATGTGACCCTATTTTTGGTGCAGTGTGCCCTCCCCCTTTTATACCCATATGACCTGTCTTCTAGCCCCCTTTTCGATAACATGGATACCCGCTACCATGAAAGAACCAATATCAAATTGTTAGTTTCTTAAAGTCTGAATCATATTTTCAGACTGGCTTTGCTGTGAATGTTTCAACGAATAACCATTTTCAAGCCACATATCATTTCATTGATATCGATTTCATTGATATTTTTTTAAATATTAAAAAAAAAACCAATAATGAACATTTTGTAACATGCTGGTATCCGTCAGAAATGACACACAAGCAAAATCAGCTAAACCAAAAATTAATCTTTCTTAATTGTTATTAAGAAAGTATTGTTATAAGTCAGTCATCATTACCCCTCCCCCTCGTTCAGCGATTTTGAAGGTGTTCTATTTTGTTATGCCGCTGAAGTCAGTCGGCAGATTGGCTTCCACACAGCCAGTGATTATGCATTCACTATGGCCCTGACTGCTCCTTCCCCATTGTCCAGTCTGTCTGCTATTAGCTTTATATTAATAGCTAATCCCGTCGCGCAATATGAACATCATTATTGTAGTAATGGATGCGATTAATTGTTATGATGACAGGTCATTTATCAAATAACAAAACAAAACAAAACCAATGACGGTTCCACAGCTAAGTTTACGAGGGAATTGAAAATATTAATTACTTTATGTAAATAAATATAGCCTCGATGATAACTATAGCCTCGACACATTATATATATATAGAAGACACAATTTACTCAATTTACATGTATAAGATCTTAGTGGATTCCATGTGAAAAACATGTACTGTGGCCAGACAACAACGTGTCTCTGTAATTTAAGCGAAAATAAATGTAATTTAGAATATTATAAATTTCAACCATCAGCTGTATACAGCTGTATGACATTCTATGAAGCTCGTTTGTTGTTTTTGAAAACAGAAAAATAATAAACAAATTATAGCATGAATTGCACGTGTATTTTCTGCTCTAAAGTACATGATTTACACTAGTTTTTTTTCTTCAGCCGTTTAGAAAGCAGATTATTGTTAGAGCCAAATGTAAAACCCTTATATATTGATAATGTTGGTAAAACGTCTTCCAAAAGTATCCTTGCTTGAATCAAAATATTACATTAAAAAACAACCTAAAAAGTTAAAACTTTCGTCGACATCGAGAAAATAGTGAAAATACTTTTAGATTTGTCTAACGTAGAATTTTTGTCCCCGGGGGACAACAATTCAGTTAGGAATTGTTTTACTAATTTTACTAAAACTATAGCAGGTCTGATATAAATATTTCAAATAAGTTTCATGTAAAACTGAGATCATTTATGTGTTTGGAGATTACCAATAGCACAAGAGAGCTCTAAGTAAAGTTATGTTAAACATAATTAAATAATAAAAAACAATTGAAAATTGCAAAATTATCAGTTCAATTTTGCAGAAATTTGGGAAATATTTAGGATCATTGCTAATACGAGAAATTTATTATAATAACAAATTATGTTTTCAAATTATGTAACAAGGACCTGCTCTTTTCAGCGACGCTAATACCCTCTTTTCAAATGTTTGTGACTGGTTTAAAGCTAATCGATTGTCGTTAAACCTTAATAAATACAACCACACGATCCTTTGTAAAAAAATAAAAAAATAAAAATAAAAAAAATCCAAACAACAGATCCCAAATGTTGACTTCACAAAATTCCTTGTTGTTTTCATTGACAGCCACCTCACATTATTTCCCAGCTTAAATATTGTGGCGGGTTTCCCAGGCTCAACCTAAGTTCGATAGGGTCAAGTCAGACACCATTTGTGGTGACAACAATTCCCCAAACTAAGATTCTTCCCTAGACGAGATACCAATCGGAGCGATCTCTGGGCCAGGGGTCCGTTTTGATGGAACTCTACCACTAATTGTGACTGATTGTTAAGTCTATGCCAGCACACAGTTACTCGGAGAAACAAAGCACCTGAAAACAGAATTGTTGGTACAACAATATGATTTATTCAAACTGAAATTAGCAACATTACTGTGATTGGGTTGGGATTGGTACATTTATTTACACCTGGGTCTTCTTCCTTTTTAAGTTCAATGTATAATTGACAGGCAAGTTTGCAATGAAAAGCACGCAGCTCGCATCAGCATTACACCACCACGTCAGCAATGCACACAAGCATCAGCACTAAACAACATCGTCAGTGTCAGGAAATTTGCTCATTAAATATTCACAGGAAATTTTGCTCATTAAATATTCATAGGAATTTTTTACATTGGTTTTAAGATGCACAGTGTTTCGTTCTAAATGACCTATTCTAAGCGCACTTTTAGCTTTTAGAAAATACACAGAATTTATTTTATACAAAATTAAGTCTGACTCGTGGCTCATTAAAAATTTGCACCGATTTTTAAGAGAATGAATTTCTACAGAATAAACCAAAATTTTGCTAATTAAATATTCACAAGATATTTTACACTGATTTAAGAGTTTGAATTCATGCAAAGTAAACAGAAATTTTGCTAATTAAATATTCACAATATATTTTGCACTGATTTAAGAGGTTGAATTTATACAGAATTTGTATAAGAATTTACACATAAATTGACAAAATGTATACACAATTATCAGACTGATTTTTATAAATCCATCACAACTTCTACGTTCCCCCTAATATTTTTTGGGAATATCTCAACAAGTATTCCATGAATTAAAAAAATTAAAAAAGCAATTGACAGAATGACATGTTCTACACAGCTCGTAATGAAATGGTTGAAATTCAATCATTCATACACAATTGACAGTGATTTGAATGAAAATTCAGCAAAAAAGGTTGCAGTACAAAACAATGCTTCAAGGGCACGTTACACATGTAGTTTTCTGTAAGAACACAGTTATGGAGAATAATGGACCAATTCCATATTAAACTCTTGCTCTACCCTTCTAAAACAATGGACATGCATGTTGCATGTTGCTCTTTGAATATTATTTTCCTATTATGAAACAGCCATCAATACCATTGTTATTGATTGAGTATTTCAACGATACCACATAGGTAACAAGTGGGTCCTCTTTGGGTACCGCCTTTGCGGCGTCTCGCCAAGTGATTCTGGCTGACTACCCTGACCCTCTACGTCTTGTTCTTCTGTAATGTCTACGTCCATCACAGGGACCGCATCAACATGAACCTCTAACTCTGGTTCTTCCACCTGGTCAAGGGGAGGGTTTCCTACCGCCTCACCATTTGACCGGTAACCCCAAGGTTGAATCGCCTCACCGACAGGTTTTAACCTGTCCACATAGACGACCTTTGGTTTGCTTCCTCGCCTCAGCTGGATGCGAACCGTCACATCTGACAACCGCTTGACAATGAGCCATGGTCCTTCCCACTGCAATTGTAATTTTGGGGAGAGGTGCTTTTTCTTTGCCGGGTTGAACAACCAAACAAACTGATTCTCTTTTAGCAGCCGACTTCCTCCTTGCACAGAGGTCACAACCCCTCAAGAAAGACCGTACGTCCGCAGACATACCAGGCCAGAAATACCTGAACTTCACCTTGGCCAGCGTCTTGCTGACACCCAAGTGGCCACTGAGTTTCCCACCATGCAACTCAGACAGTATTTCCTTCCTGAATTTCAGGGGTAAGACCAACAACCACTTTACCGACCACCTGTCATCAGACTCCCAACGCCTGGAGAATAGACCTTCACGAATATCCAACTGGTCCCACAGTAACCAATAGGTGTTACAGTTGGCTGTCAAGTGAGACACTACCTTCCATTCAGGACGACCACCGCCGTCCTCCTTAGACCTTATGACCCAACTCATTGTCTCATCCTGTAACTGGGCTTCCCTTAAAGCCTCACTGGACAGGAGTGATTGGGCTGTAACGCCCCTAGCTCCAGACCCGTCACCTTGAGGTAGTACCTCGGGGATCTCATGAGTCACCTTGTTACTAACCAGCTCCTGACGGCCGCACTGTTTGCACTGCCGCCTCGACATCCCATTAGCATTACCATGCTTCTTACCAGGCCTATGCTCAATGACCAAGTCATACTGTGAGATGACCTCTATCCACCTCGGCAGCTGACCCTCGGGGTTCTTAAAATTATGTGCCCACCGCAAGGCAGCGTGGTCAGTTCTGACCATACAGGTACTACTTGAAACGTTTCAAGTATACCACGACTGCCAACAACTCCCGGCGAGTCACCATAATTTCGCTCGGGTCTGCTGAGCTTACGGCTCGCATAAGCCAGGACTCTCTCATCGCCATCTTGGATTTGCGACAAAACCGCCCCGATACCATCGCCACTGGCATCGGTGTCCAAGATAAAGTCACCATTGGGGATTGGATACGACAGAATTGGGGCAGTCTGGAGCCTGCCTTTCAACTCGTCAAACGCCACCTGACAAGACTCAGACCAGACAAATTATCTTGATTTCTCGGTCAAAGCATGCAGTGGGCTCGCAATCTCTGCGAAACTTTGAATGAACTTCCGGTAGTACGATACAAGGCCCAAAATGCTTCGTACATCACGCACACACTCTGGAACCGTCCAATTTGCTACCGCCTGGACCTTCTGAGGGTCTTTGGCCACTCCCTCTGCGGACACAATGTGCCCCAGTTACGCCACTGACCATTGGAACAAGTGGCACTTGCTGGGCTTTAATTTAAGTCCAGCGTTCCTCAGCCTGTCCAACACCACTTGGAGCCGCTCTAGGGTCTCCATCACCGTCTCACCAAAGACAATGATGTCATCCAAATAAATCAACAATATTTCCCATTGGAAGCCGGTCATGACTTTTTCCATGAGCCGCTCGAAAGTCGCCAGGGCATTGCACAACCCGAAAGGCATGCATTTCCACTGGTACAATCCATTCCTAACAATAAATGCGGACTTTTGGCTAGCGTCCTCATCCAGAGCGACCAGCCAGTACCCCGACGCCAAGTCAAGGCTACAAAACCACTTTGCCCCCCTCAATGCATCAAATGTTTCATCAATGCGAGGCACGGGATAGGCATCTTTGATGGTAACCACATTCAACTTCCTGTAATCAACACAGAAGCGCTTGGTTCCGTCCTTCTTGCTGACCAGAACAATATTTGCCGCCCACGGACTGTCGGAGGGCTCAATTAACCCCTCTTTTCAAGGTCACTAACTTGCCTCTGGATTTCTTGTCGATGACAATAATGATGGCGTCTCGGCCGTTCTTTAACTGGCCTGGCCTCCCCTGTCTTGATCTGATGTTTGACCACCTCGGTGTGACCAATGCCATGATACCCACTTGAAAATACATCCTGGAAGTCGGTCAAACACTTCCGGACTTCACCATGGTACTTGGCCTCAACATTGGCTGTACCCCTATCATACAAATCCCTTAAGTGCATAGGAAGGTTATGGCCAGCATTCTCCACCTCGATTGAATTGAGAAGAATTGAATCTGCCCCTACTTGGGAGATGACCCCTACGGTCATACCCTCACGGGCCACTCTCTTTTCCCGACCAGGGTTGAATACCCGCAACGGAATAACCTGTGACTCGGTCTCTACCAGGGATCTGGCTAACATCAAACCCTTCTGGGCCAAGTCACCTCCACCTTCTATTGGTTCAACAATAGCTGGCCTCACCAAACAAGCACTCCTCCGGGCGACCATACCAGGGACCACGTCCTCACGGCCGGATGGAACCACTGTAGTTCTAGAAACTACGACTCGGCCGACGAATGGCTCACTTGCACTGACTGTGCATCTGACCTTCTCATTCAGCTTCCACTCTTTGGCCTGGAAATCTAAATTTCCAAGACTTGAACCAGGCAGAGTTATGACTCTTTGCTCTTCCCCTGACGTTTGTCTTTTTCCTCCTTCACCATCCCCGTCAACACGATATTGTTTGTACCCTCTGCACATAGTGCACAATCCAGCCTGCCCGCGGGTCCTACTTGAGGGTGGTTGGCGTTTCCCTGCTTTTGGGGAGGTCTCCATCGGGGATTCTTGCACTGCCGTGCAAAATGCCCCTCTTTTTCACAATGGAAACACCTCCAGGTACTACTCTCTACCTTTGGAGGTTGTTGACCGGACCCAAAACGCCTCTCCAGCAACTTGACGAGCACACCATATGTGTATTGTTGCCCTGAGTCGCCCAACAACCGGAGAGCATCCCCTTACAAGCTTACGGCCAAATACCTTGCGGCTTGCTCATCATTCCACTCGAAATGGCGGTAATACTCCTTCCAGAGTACCTTATCGCTGTACCTATCAGGGGTTATATTCGGGCAACGACTTGGTCGCTCCAAACTTTCCCTCCGACCATCATCGCCACAAACCCGTGACTCTCTTCTCAGTGGCCAAGGACCCACTGAAGAGTTGTCTACTTCCCCAGCTTTAACTGTCGCCTCTTGCCTTGACTTGTCGAGTCGCTAAGCGTAACAGTTCGCTGCGCACCTGTTTAGGTGTAACTACCTTCCGCTCCTGCAGGAAGGGGTTAGCACTCCTCTGAACCTGTCCCACGCCACCTTGCCCCGAATGGAACAACGTCAGCTCGTCATTGACTTGCCCGTCATTTTCACTGGCAATGGGCGTCAACTTCGCTCGGGAGAACATCCCTGAGCCTTGTTGTTTCAGAGGCGCCCTCTCAACAAAGGTCACCTGCTTTCCCGACTTGGGGACCGTCTCAGGCACTATGCCTGGACTCGACAACTGCTCCGTTGCACCGGAGACATACCCAGAAGTCTCTTCCGGCAACAGAAACTCAACATCCGAATCAACCTGTTGGTGCACACGCCGACCTTTATCTGGCATGTTTTTGTTTCCTCCACTGGGGAAAACTTCGGACATTGCTTCGGACATTGCTTCCAACTTCCTTGCCAGGAGATCTTTTTCCCAACGCAGAAATTCGGCCTCCATTCGCAGTTGGTGCACCTCATTATCACCACCAGCACCCAAGATGCCCTTTCGACCCATTAAGCCTGTGGTCGTACTAACGTCTTGTACGTACTCGTTCGAGGGGGTATACCTTAGGGCCTCCAACCAACGAATAACACGTCTCTGTTGTTAAATGATTGACCAAACGTAACAGAGAATTAGCAGCACAACCAAAACCAGGCAGACTAGACTCAAAGTAAGGAGAATTATTGACCACACCTGCATTAGGTTTGCCTTCTTCACAGGGTTTCCAAACTTGGCCACTGCCCACTTGCTGACTCAGTCACATCAAGCTCAGCTGCCACTGCTCCGTGCGTTCGAATAGCCAGGCTATCGATTCGCAATAGTGTCACCGTGTTATCCTTTGCGACCCGGCGCAAGCGTCTCGACTCCAAACGAGTCTTTGCCAAAACCCAAACAATCACCAAAGCAATAACCACAAAAATCAACAACACAACGACAATCCACAACTGCATTTATACCAGATTTGTAACTTGTGTATCGCTAGCAAAGGTCAGCCTAATCAATCACAATTATCCCACTTCTGACACCATTTGTGGCGGGTTTCTCAGGCTCAACCTAAGTTCGATAGGGTTAAGTCGGACACCATTTGTGGTGACAACAATTCCCCAAACTAAGGTTCTTCCCTAGACGAGATACCACTCAGAGCGATCTCTGGGCCAGGGGTATGAGTCTGTTTTGTGGAAATCTATCCCACCAAATTGTGACTGATTGTTAAGTCTATGCCAGCACACAGTTACTCGGAGAAACAAGGCACCTAAAAACAGAACTGTTGGTACAACAATATGATTTATTCATTACAAACTAAAATTAGCAACATTACTGTGATTGGGTTGGGATTTATTTACACCTGGGTCCTCTTCCTTTTTAAGTTCAATGTATAATTGACAGGTAAGGTTGCAATGCACGCAGCTCGCATCAGCATTACACCACCACGTCAGCAATGCACACAAGCATCACCACTAAACAACAGCGTCAGCAATGCACTGTGTTGAGCAACTGACTCCTGTTTTTACTGATATAATAAATTTGTCATTGTCTTCAGGCGAATTCCCCGAGCCGCTAAAACATGCTCTTGTTCGTCCACTGTTAAAGAAACACAATTTGGATCCAGAAATATTACAACATTATAGACCAGTGTCGAACCTTTCCTGTATTTCCAAATTGATTGAGAAACCTGTTTGTAGTCATCTTAATGAACATTTATCTTGTAATAATCTGTATGCAAAGTATCAGTCGGCTTATCGAGAGGGTCACAGTACGGAGACTGCGCTTCTTCGGGTGCAGAATGATGTACTGCGTTCTCTCGATAGAAGCCGTGAGGTCATTCTTATTATGCTTGATTTGTCGGCTGCCTTCGACCGAATTGATCATGACATCTTGTTGCACAGGCTGCGTTTTGGAATTGATGGTACAATACTGGATTGGTTCGGTTCATATTTGAGGTTTAGGACGCAGCGTGAAAAAGTCGGGTCGGCCGTGTCGGATGCAAAACCTTTGAATTGTGGTGTACCCCAGGGTTCCGTGTTGGGTCCAGTTTTATTTAGCTTATACACGGTTCCACTGGAGGATATTATTCTCCGTAATGGTTTTCAGTACATGCTGACGACAACCAACTGCATCACATGCGATAGTGATCGGGTTCCTAAGGTGGCAGTCGAGGACTGTGTGGACGAGATCCGGTTCCTCGGTGTGATGTGCGGATTGGTGGCGTTGACATAGCTCCTTCAGAAACCATACGAAATCTTGGAGTCATTATGGATGCGGCTGGGACCATGTCGACTCATGTTGCGAACCTGTGTAGATCGGCATCTTTCGCGTTGTGGAAATTGGGACGAATTAGGAATCTTTTAGACCAAAGCGCTACTGAAAAATAGTTCATGCATTTGTCACATCCCGGCTTGATTACTGTAATAGTTTACTTTTTGGTATCCGTGCACAGGAAACTAGAAAGTTACAACTTATTCAGAATTCTGCTGCGCGTCTCATCAAATGTCTATAAATTTCTGTTTTGTCTGAAGTAGGGTCAGGGAACCAGACAACAAGAACAATCATGTATAGTAAAATTAAAAGATTTTCAGAGGTCGTAAGTGTCATTTTGGAGCAGCAAAGAAATAATTTTTTTCCCCGAATTAAAAATACTGAAGTGTCCTTAACTTCCAATTTTTTTTCCCAGTCAATCCGCGCATGGTCCGGTGGTGCCTGCTAGCGGTACTAGTACGCGTACATATAGCAGCATATCCATATATGCATGCAGCGCTGCGTGTAGTCTGGTACCGGGTCGTGCTACGTACGTAAGTGAAGACGCGCAGTCGGGGCTAGACTTAATCTAAGGCATCCTACAAATAGTGCTGCTTTTTTAATAATCTGTTGTATATTTTTAGAAATACACGTATATTTTTCCAAATTAATGAAATTCGATTCCAAATTACTTCAATAACACATATGATGCAATCTAATGAAAGAGTTTTTATAATCGGGTAAAAACTGAATGTCTCCGTAAGTTACTTCTCTATCTGCGAGTAGTATACCCACCCAAAATCAACCATCCCTTTACTCAGACATGAAAACCCCCACGGTCGTATGGAAATGTCCACAACCTTACCGGGGCCGCCTCAACCAATAGCAGTGCGTAATGTATTCCTCTGTACTTAGACTCGGAGCTACGGCGGGTGAAAACATTAAGGAGACACAAAATTGTCTCCTTAATGTAAGTGTCTCCCCAATGTACTTCTTTAACCACGAAATGTCTCCCTAATATTAGTAACGCTATTAGTAACGCTAATATATATATATATATATATATATATATATATATATATATATATATATATATATATATATATATATATACAGGGTGTCCCCATAAAAAAGTATACCGAGATAAAAATTACTGTAATGGCAAAACTACTTTATATATGGGAAAAGAAATATGTCTCTAGAAAGGGCAGAATGTCCTCTTTGCAATTGTATACAGCTTGTGATGTTATTGACACAGATTAGTGAAAAAATTATACAGATGTTAAGGTACTGAAAGCAGGACTGTGACAAGTTTGCACATTTGAATAACAAAGGTCCAAAAGCATTTTTTAAACATGCACATTAAACTTTTGAGGTAAGTAGCGAAAACAAAGCAGATTACATTGTTTTAGGTACATTCCTTGTTTTCAAGAATGTGTTGAAAAAACAAAGGCATTTGGTATTCTACACACTTGCATGGTTGAGATTTGTTGTTCAAATATGCAAACTTGTCACAGTCCTGCTTTCAGTACCCTTAACATCTGTCTAATTTGTTCACTCACCTGTGTCAATAACATCACAAGCTGTATACCATTGCAAAGAGGACATTCTACCCTTTCTAGAGATATATTTCTCTTTCCCATATATAAAGTAGTTTTGCCATTACAGTAATTTTAATCTCGGTATACTTTTTATGGGGACACCCTGTATATATATATATATAAAAACGGGTAGCGAGCAAAGAAAAATTGGCTGATGCCGGACTCGAACCCGCGACCTCTCGATTACCGTACGAGCGCTCTACCAACTGAGCTAACCAGCCCCTATGTTGGTGGGCGGTCCACTTATGCCAATTATCTATTGCTCTGTGGGGCCAGGTCAGAGGCCAAACCATATCTGCCGAGTAGCCAGGGATCAAGCCCCGATCAGATGCAAACAACCTGGGTAACGGCAGTAGCGGTGATCACACAATTAACGGGACACAAGCCTTTTATGTGGTTGTCCACAAATTAGATTTATATGGAGAAACTGACCTGAAATATTATAAACGGTTCGCGAGCAAAGAAAAATTGGCTGATGCCGGACTCGAACCAGAATATATATACACCCATCACAACTTCTAAGTTCCCCCTAATATTTTTTAGAATATCTCAACAAGTACTTTTTTGCATGAATTTTAAAAATGACATGTTCTACACAGCTCGTAATGAAATGGTTGAAATTCAATCATGCATGCACAATTGACAGCGTCAGTAACTCGGCTTCCTAGCCAGTCTAGGTGATGGACGCTGAAGTCTTGTAGTAGCCAGGAGATGTTCATGGACACGGCGTTTGAACGATTGGAGTCCAGTAAGAGTGATGTCGCCAACAACAGATTCTGGGAGACTGTTCCATAGAGGAACAGCGGTGTGGATAAAACTTCTGTCCAAGCAGTAAGTCCTGGCACCGGGCAAGGAGAGAGCATGGTCTGGCATAGACACAGTGGCACGGTGTCTGACATATGATGGAGGAAGCAAAGCTTTCAGATCTGCTGGACAATGGTTGGTCTGCATTTTGTAAAGAACTGAAGCGGCAGCTACCTGTCGTCTATGAAGCACGCTGGAGATGTTGAGTTGTGAGCAGGCGGTGGCTTCATCAACACCTATGATACGAAGTGCCTTCCTATGGATATTGTCAAGCTGATGGAGGATTGTTGGAGAAGAATTTATCCAACTCAGAGAGGCGTATTCTATAACGCTGCGTACTTGGGATTTGTACAGAGTAGCTCTGCCCACTACGTCCAGTTTATTAGCAACCCTTCTCAGTGCTCCAAGCTTTTGCCCTGCTCTGGATAATATGTTGGTAAGATGCTTCGACCACACCAATTTACTGTCTATGGTTACACCGAGGATCTCAAGTTCATCCTTTGCAGCTAGCATGCAGTCCCCGAAGTAGAGATAGAGTTTGGAGGGATTCCTCTTTCTGGATATCAACATGGTCTTGCACTTGGTTGGTTCAAAGGTAACTTTACATTTGACCGACCAGTCTTTCATTCTCCTTAGGTCTCTGTTCAGGCTGGCTGCAACTGCGTCACTGCTATTAGAAGTTCCTATAGGTGCATAGAGGGTAGAGTCATCAGCATACAGGTAGAGCTCATTCTCACATACATCAACAAGGTCATCAATGAAGACGGAGAACAATAGTGGACCGAGAATAGAACCCTGTGGCACAGAAGCGTTGTTGGATGCCGTATCCGAAGCCTGACCAGAAAGAACAACATTAATTAATGGATCGGTCAGATAGGTAGTTCTGCATCCATGAGAGCAGTCTTCCGGACACACCCTTACTTCTGAGTTTTGAGCTGAGACCGTTGTGCCACACTTTGTCAATGGCTCCCTTGATGTCTAATGCTATTACACACACCTCTTCACCTTTGTCCAGATGGTTGTTCCACGTCTGGGACAGGATGTTAAGAAGATCTGCTGTACTGTGGCCTGGTCCGAAGCCAAACTGTCTGTCGGAGATCAGGTTATTACGGAGTAAGTAATGTTGGAGCTGCTTTTGCACTGCGGCCTCCATGATCTTGCTGATGTTGCTGAGCAGAGAGATAGGCCGATACTTCGTTGGGTCAGCTTTGGAGTCCCTTTTGTGGATTGGTGTTACGGAAGCTGTCTTCCACTGACTTGGAAATACACCATGGGAGAAGCTGAAGACAAAGAGCCGGCAAAGAGGACTGGCGAGCTCAGCACTGCATTTCTGGAGGACTCTTGTTGGAATGTGGTCTGGTCCAGTAGCTTTGTCAGGTTGGAGTTGCTGCAGTAGCTTATTGACATGCTTGGGTTTGAAAATCACTTTGTTGATGGATTCTGTGGTAGTTGATGTCACATCTGGGGCAGGATCATTATTAGCCTGGAGCCGGTATTTGTCGGCAAACGTCTGGCAGAATGTTTCAGCTTTAGATCTTGCGGTGATATGGGCAGTGTTCTGATGTTCAGTAAGACTAATTGCGGTGACACCATGTGGAATCTCAATTGAGTAGTAATTAGTTCTGAAAAGAACTGATGTTCAATCACTGGGATGTCTGAATGGGCAGTTCTCCCTGAGAGGGTGTTGACAATTCTCCACCATTTCTTGCAGGTCAAGGTTTTATCAGCAAGATTTTCCTTCAGCGTGGTGTTGTACCGTCTCCTTGCTTGCTTCTCAGCTTGGTTGTAGGCCTGTCTAGCTTCTGCAAATTTCTCTTTATTGGAGGCAGTGTTGTCCTTTGTTGCTCTGTTGAACAAGCGACGTTTCTTAGTAGCAGCTCTTCTGCACCTATCGTCGAACCAAGCTTTGTCTCCGATCTTCTTGGTGACAGTCTTGCTAGGAATGAAGAGGTCCATAGCATCAGAAATTATTTCAGTGACCTTGTTGCAAGCTTTTTCAGGGTCATTCTCCTGGAAAACACTAGGCCAGTCTGTGGAGGATAGGTAGCCTCTCATTCCCCAGTAGTCTGCTTGGTCGTATCTCCAGACTTTCCTCTTATAAGGTTTGTCTCTGTACACAGGCACTTCTAAGCTCACCAGCACAGGCTTATGATATGATGTGCCCAGGTTAGCGTAGGTTGTACATATAGCAGTCAGGTCAGCCATGATGAGGTCCAAGATCTGGTCCCCTCATGTTGGCTCTTCAACAATCTGCTGTAGGCCGAGTGAATTTGCCAGTTAAAGAGTGCGGCGTCCGGCTGCGTCAGTAACTCGGCTTCCTAGCCAGTCTAGGTGATGGACGTTGAAGTCACCGACCAGCATGACTGAGTGGGCGCCAAATTTGCTCATCTTTGGAAGAGTATTAATATCCAGATAATTGATGATGTCACTGTTGGCACTAGGAGGTCTGTATACTGCAGCGACGAGTAGCTTCTGGAATTGTAGAGCTACAGTGAACCACATCAGTTCCATGTCCTCAGGATCTTGTCTTGTGTCATGATGAATAGCTACTCCCTCCAGGCAGTAGACAGCGATGCCACCACCTGATGTTTCGATTCTGTCCCTGCGACAACACATGGAATACCCAGGAATGGTAATACAATCAGCTCCATCTGGTACTGTTGAGTCAAGAAAAGTTTCCACAATGATGACAATGGTTGGTTTCTTTTCTGTGCAAAGGTTGGCGAGTTCACCTATGTTGGAGTGTAATCCACGTATGTTGACCTCTAGGATTCGCAATTCCATTTCTCGTAGTCTAAGGGCAGGCGTATGTCGTTTCCGGTAAGATCCGTCCGTTTTCTTTCGAGGCTCGGCTTTACAACTTGTAGCAAGCAACTACACGTGCACGGGTTGCTATCCCCTACACCCGAAACACACCTGAGCGGTGCGGCAGGGGTACATGCTAAGCAAGGCCTAAACTGAAAGCATCATATCGACTCATAAGAGTTTGTGCTCAAAGGAGCCACTTGGCCAAGGGTTGGGAAACCGGCATTTAAGTGTCCCTCCGCTCCACTTGTTTTACCCCTTTGGAGATTGTTTCCCTGATTGTAACACCGACCATTCCATGCCATCATGGAGGATCCTGATGATGTTGATAATAATAATAATAATAATAATAATGTGTGGACTTATATAGCGCACGTATCCACCAACTAAGTGGTGCTCAAGGCGCATTCTTTTTTACGTGCATTACACAACACACCGGACCTACGGCTTTACGTCCCATCCGAAGGACGAAGCAATTATGGTTAAGTACCTTGCTCAAGGACACAAGTGTCACGACCGGGGCTCGAACCCACACCCTGCTGCTGGCAAGACCAGAACTTGAGTTCGGTGCGCTAGACCGCTCGGCCACGACACTCTATTGATGAATTTTGGTGGGCAGCCAAATTTCCGGAGAACCTCCCACCCACAACGCTTCTCTGTTGACATTGTCAAAGGCTTTGGGCAGATCTATAAATGCCATGAAGATTAAGAGTAGGTGGTGTTGTTCTCTACACTTCTCCTGCAGCTGTCTTGCAACAAACACCATGCTGATAGTACCTCTCTTCGCACAGAAACCACACAGGTACATGCTCGGTGACAGTGAGAAGTTTGTTGAGGATGATGCGGGCTAGGATCTTTACTGCTGTGCTCAGCAAAGAGTTTCCGCGGTAGTTTCCACATTCTGTTTCGTTGCCTTTCTTGAAAATCATAACAATGAGGGCATCTTTTAAATCTTTTGGTACAATCTCCTCTGTCCAGATGGTTAGGCAGAGTTGATGCAACTTAGATGTGAGTTGGGAACTCCCATATTTGAAGATTTCCATATGGTGTTCCATCAGGACCATGTACCAGAAGCTTTGTAATTTGTCATTTGGTTGACAGCTTTCAGGACATCAGCAATTCTAGATGGAAGGTCAAGTTCAGGCTTAATCGGGTATTGATGAAGCCTGTCAATGATGTCATCGTCCACCGTGCTTGGATGGTTAAGCAGGGACTGAAAGTATTCTGGGGCCATAAATGCATCTGGTTGCTTCAAAGAAGTTGCGAGACATGTGCCTGTCAGCAAAGCCTTTGATCTCTTCAGCTTTTGTTCGCCACCACTGATCCTGCGTACACTGTTCTGAGCTATGGCCTTTAATTGATGGTACCGGCCCTCTTTAATCCTTGAGGTTGAATCGTCTTTTCATTGTAGATGGGCAATGCGCTTTTGATAGATGATGTCCTGAAGCTGCACATCATTCTCATCAAACCAATCCTGATGTTTCCTTTTGGCATGTCCAGTGGTTTCAGTACAGGCATCTAAGATTGAGCTCTTCAGGGCCTGCCACTGTAACTCCATGTCAATAGAGTCAGCTGTTCTGGGTCTTCTAACAGTTTCACATTGAGTTGCTTTCTTGTATGTGCATCATGGCGTTTCTCATGGGGAGCTAGCCGCAGTCTCAGTTTGGACCTAATCAGTCCATGATCCGTCCAGCAATCATCAGCTCTACACATTGCTCTGGTCATAAGAACATCAGCTCGGTCACGGGCTCGAGTGATGACATAATCAATGAGGTGCCAGTGTCTTGATC
>CM055819.1:43606825-43651284 GCA_029582265.1 Zoroaster sp. YZ-2022
AATACGAGAGGGTTAAAATCCAAATTCTGCTAAAATTATGTTGCAAATGCCCAACTACCAATCAGTGTCTCACCCAACTTGGAATGGCATAACCCATGCAGACCCATGAGTTAGTTATTAGCTGGTTGGAATTGGAGAACTGCATTTCTGATTGGAGAAAAATTCGCAGCCCAACTCATTGGAAGAAAGTTTCATTAGTTCAATTCGTTAATTTTAATTTTACCAGTTGGGGGTCTTTTAGAAGTTTTGGATTACCGAAATCATTACTTTATTTGTGAAAAAACTGTTTTGTGTATTTTGTATGTGACTTTTATGATTTATTTTTGATAAATCTGCATAGAAATTTGTGTTCTGGAAAATCTAACGTAAGTGTTAATGAGGGAAATTAAAAAAAAAAACAATAAAGAAAGAAAGCTGCCTCACATTTTGCTATTTATAAATGAGATGTGGTATCATAGTGTGTATGGCTCGATACAAGTGGTCATTCAATTAGTCAAAACAGTGCCAATTTGAAGCCAATGCCAATTTGAAAGTACCATTCGGACACAATTATGTCCAATTGGATATAATTGCTTACATTTCCAACTGATTATTGCCAATTAAAAATAAATAATTAAAACCAGTTCATTTAAATAAGTCCGATTGGAATAATTATTGGAATAATAAGGTCAACTACATCCGCCCAACATTATGTCAAATGACAAACTGCGGAAATAGTCAGACATAAAGTTGATTTCTTGTAACAGTTTATTTTGTGGAAAAGGTATAGGGACCAGGACCAATGACCAGGACCAATGACCAGGACCAGTGACCTACCCTCCCCATTTGTTCTTCCTTTTTAAAAACAGGAGCTTCTTTATTTTTGTTTCTATAGTTTTGTGCTATACGCACCGGGGGATGTGGATATGGGCACGAGATTTCTCTACTACAGCGGAATTATCTATTAATTTGTTTTTAGAGAAGAAATATTTGGGGGCATGTCCACCTGTCCCAAAAGAAACTGAGCGATTTATTATATAACTCTATCAAGACTTTATCAAGCCTACCAAATGGATACCATTTTTTTGGAATGTCTTAGCATGTTTTGTCCAAAACAGTATTTATCCCCATAAGTTTCATCCATTGGCCATCAAAATGAGCACAGATGTAGTCTCATATACACTATTTATGTCGTAAACTCATCTAAAAAAAATAATAATGGCACCAAACATATGAACATTTATTCCGTCCGAAATGCATTTTTTAAGAAAACATGAATCAACATTCAAAACTATAATGGATCATCGACTGAAGATTTCCAATTCGTGCGTGGATCCAGGGTCTCAAAAAGGGGTGGGGCAAACTGCTAATAAAGGAGGCTCACAAAAAAGTATGGTAAATAGACAATGTATGGTAAATGGACAATGTATGGTAAATGGACAATGTATGGCGAAAAACATGCATGTGTATTGAACACTTGATATTTTGTGGATACTATTGTGCAAGAATACCCAACTCATTTAATTTAATTTGAAAATGAATACCTCTTTCTCTCATAATTCAATCAGCAAAAAAGTACATTCAAATCCATAATTTGAGCATTCCATCATCATTTAACCCAACTCATCGCGGTTGATCAAGAATTCAATTTCATCAATTGGCGTTCATTTATCACATTTTTACTTTCAATTTTCAGGCCCGAGTATAACATTAATACTTTCCTAACTGTTTCACTTGCCTTGCTTGTCAGGAGATTGCGACTAAAGAAAGCAACCCCCCCAAACAAACAAAAATAATAAATAAAATACAAAAATACAAAAATACAATACAAACAACAAACAATCAACAAAAACAAACAATGACACAATTTTTTAATAAGAACAAAACAAAAAGGGCAATGAAAAAAGTAAAACTTAATGGAAAAGGTGAAAGCATGACGTGGAAATATTGCAACGGGGAACACATCTGCAAGATGACCCCGTAGGAATACTCAGATTCTTGTTTGGTACTTTCAATTGTTTGAGATTGGAATAATAATACAAAAAATGGATAGCGACAAGAAGAAGTGTCGAAAAAGATAGGCCATGGGAAACTCACTAAAATTTAGCAAGGGCGCACATCAAACTTCTACAAAATCCATTGCACATCGAAAAACGAAATAGAACTCAGACAGGTTGCGATTAGCATATGAAAGAAGCTATTGATATTCATGCAATTGAGAAATAACGTGTGCGGTTAGGCTGGCCGGCCGGTCAGTAATAAAGCCCCAGTCACACATTTTTGCCTCGAATTCCCACGAATAGCGCCGATCCTATACTGCCACGGTTGCTCCCGATTATTAGCAAAAATCAGCATGAATCGGCTTCACTTGCGATCCCCTCACGAGTACTGTCAATGCTAAGAATGCACTACGTTATCCAAGCCGATTTATCCCGAATGCCCAACGAATTAACACGACTACAGCCCGACTTCTCACGACAGCGTTACGGTTTACCCCGACGTCCGCAAGACTGCAATAAGAAGGGGTAGTCGTACGTAATGCGACGTTCACACAGTGCCGATTATGGCTCCCGTTTGAGATCAGACAGCGCTACGACACGAAAAGTGAAAAAGTAGGATTACTATCCTCAATGATCTGGAATGTCCTATCATTGTCTGAACGCAGTCGTATACGTTCGTAACAGAGTCCTACGGATCGGGAAAGGTCCAGAGAGGTCGGCCAAGCACTCCCGACAGTAGGTGCGTCCCGTAACATTCGGGAAACTCAGCCGATTTTGTCTAGTCGGATTACAATCGTGACTATGTCGTGACAGTATCGGATCAAAATCGTAAGAATGTCCTGTGTTGTCTGGACGGTGTCTGGACGGTGTCCTGTGGATCGGGACGCTGTCGTGATGAACGGGCATGATCGCACGATTCTTTTAGGACCGGACTATCACGTGACTAACGGTTTTCTAACGGATGTCTTCCGTCAGCGTCGGTTCACTGTCCGGTCACTGTCTGATCTCTGTCGGATCGCATTCGGGAGAATCGGGACGCTGTCGGGACAGATTCGGTCGTTTTTTACCATGCGGAAGATACAAATCGGATCAGATTCGGATTGAGAACGGGAGAATCGGGACGAATTCGGCTGGAAACGGCTGAATCGGGACGCTTCCTGAACAATATCTGATTGTTGTCGTGATTAAATAAATGTTTTTACAAATTTGTGAATTTCCCGCCACGAATCACAGGATCTTGATCAGACTTTTGACAAATTTTAATCGGGAATGGTCCTATCAAGGACGGCAGTAAAAATCCTGAATGTGTGACTGAGGCATAACGGTTTTCTAACGGATGTCTTCCGTCAGCGTCGGTTCACTGTCCGGTCACTGTCTGATCTCTGTCTGATCTCTGTCGGATCGCATTCGGGACAATCGGGACGCTGTCGGGACATATTCGGTCGTTTTTTACCATGCGGAAGATACAAATCGGATCAGATTCGGATTGAGAACGGGAGAATCGGGACGAATTCGGCTGGAAACGGCTGAATCGGGACGCTTCCTGAACAATATCTGATTGTTGTCGTGATTAAATAAATGTTTTTACAAATTTGTGAATTTCCCGCCACGAATCACAGGATCTTGATCAGACTTTTGACAAATTTTAATCGGGAATGGTCCTATCAAGGACGGCAGTAAAAATCCTGAATGTGTGACTGAGGCTTAACTCGAAGTGCTGTCGAAGTAGTTCTTGAAACAACCGTACTTGCCAGGTGGCACGATTACCCCAAGAATATCCCCGAGTATCCCGACCTTGTCTACGGTGCCCGTACGGCTATTCACGATCCCCTCACGACTGGTGTAAGAATGCCTCAAGAATTCAAAAAATCGTGGGTGACTCACGATGGTTTTGAACATGTCCAAAACTATCGGGAAGCTATCAAGATGTTCCAAGAACACTCAAGATTACTCAAAAATGACGACGTTGCCAGTAGGGTCTCACCACGGATATACCACGGATATCACCGATTTTCCAACTCGTGGGAATTCGGGGCAAAACCGTGAATGTGTGACTGGGGCTTAAGGCAGTCTTTTGTTCAGTAAAATCCGCTGACTCTGTGTCCATTGAATACGTCCCTAAACGCAGTGAATGACAGCACTGAAATTGTGACTGCTTGGAAATTAATATGAAAAGAACAATATACAAAAATAAACTCAAATTTTATCAGATCAGTAAAAACAAAGTAAATTTGAATGTTCTTTAACGAAAATAAACAAAGCAGTTTTGAAAATGGCGGAGAAAACCTATACTATCTATGGTAACTTAATTTGACGTGACAGTATGTGAATAATAACTTCAAAGATGCCCACGTGACCATTTATAAACTATTCACAATTTAAACTGTCATGGGGTCGGGTTCATGACTTTTCTTTACAAATGAATAGAGAAGGTATTTAGAAGATAAAGGTTATAAAATATAAGGATTACCATCATAATTGAGCCGAGACTGTTCCTTTGGGCGATTTGAATAGGCAGACGAGACAGACAAACTGCTGTCAGGTATAGCCTTACTCTCCATTCCTAAAGGATGACGGCAATCTGAATGATAAAAAAAAAAAAAAAAAAAATAGAGTAGTAGTCGACGTCGGATTTCCACGTAATAAAGCTTTGATATGTGTTCTAGTGTAGCCGCAGGCCTAAAAGGGGCTGATCCGCAGGGGTTTGGGGGTTCAGACCCCCCCCCCCCCCAACGCGTGGCTGCATTAAACAAAAATAAATATCTTTTTTTTTGAGAAACCATAAGCTGTTTTTAACAAAGCCACTGTATTCCGAAACACACAGTCTGCAGAAGTCTACGTCAGAACATAATATGGTGGGCCGATTATAAGTCAGGGCTAGTGTTGCTACACCGTTTCTTATGACACAATACATTCCAACTAGCCTATCCTTAGGTTTGATTGTGCTGCTGTTCCCCAAATTGGGCTACAGTACTCCAAATTGGGCTACATTACTCCAAATTGGGTCTAATGAAAGACTTGTAGATTGTAGCTGTGGTACGACTGTTTTTATTTTTATTTTATTTTATTACATTTTACAATGGCAATCAAATTACATCAATTAAATATAAAACCAAATCAAAAAGACAAAAAATCCACAAATATTCATTTTAAACAAAACGCCAGTGAGTGGTAAGATAGAACAGGTGACCAGCACCTCTACAAGGCCATCCTACCACAAGAAACCCACTGAACATTTTATACTTCGTTACACCCCCATTCCCCCGTTACACCACTGGAGGGCCGCTGAACCAAGTTAAAACGGAAAAGACAACATTAAGTAACAAATTCATTACGCCGACAGAGAGCAATGGCAAGAAGACATCCATGTACAAACATTATCTACCGAAAAAACTGGAAGCAAATTTTGAGATTTAAACGACCAAAGTGAAGTGGCAGATATTAAGGTTTTCCACTTTGTTTTCCTCATCCTTCCAAGTCATAGATAAGTTGCTAATGTGTTGTGTCCAGGTGAGTTTGGCATCTATTGTAACCCCCAGGATCTTGATGGAGGCCACGTCACTTAATTGCTCCTCAAGAAATTTTAGTTGAGGATGCAATGTGTTTGTAGTTGAGATATGATGATAGACTGAGTTTTAGATGCATTGAACTAAAGCTTCCATTTCTTGGCCCAATAAGCTAGTTTTGTTAGATCACGTTGAAGTGATGCTGCACAGTGTATTCTCTCAGCAAGTGATGTAATTGTAGAGAAAAGGAACAGTCGTCTGCATAGCTGAACATTCTATTTTCAAGGTTTTCAGCAATTGAGCTGTATACTCCCCAGGGAGCTGAGATGGTTTCAGGAATGATTTATGAAACTTATGAGCCTTATGAGCAGGGATAATAATATAATGCGCCTTGAGCGCCACTTAGTTGGTGGATACGTGCGCTATATAAATCTATACATTATTATTATTATTATTAATGTCGCTGATGAAAATGAGAAAAAGAGAAGGACCTAGTACACTGCCCTGGGGTACACCAGAACTGATAGGTGAGATGCTTGAGAGTTGACCTCCAACAGAAACTTGCTAAATTCTGTTGCTCAAATATGATTTGAACCAGCGGAGTAGATAACCAGTAATTACACAATTATGCAATTTAGAAAGAAGACTTGTATGCCATACTTTATCAAATGCTGCCGACAGATCAAGTGCAATGATTCAAAACATTTATCAAGATTGTCTTGAATTTATTGTGTGATGAGAAGAAGTGCATCATTAGTGGATCTCTCAGGTAGGAAGCCGAACTGTAGATGAGGAAGGGGACCATTAGTAAGACAGTATGTCAGGAGAGCCTTGTTTACAATCCTGACTGACAGAAGGGCTACTGGTCAGTAGTTCCGAGGATCACTTGGTGAGCCAGGTTTTGGAATAGGTTTACATGTGCGCACTTCCAGGCACATCATCAAAAATTTGCGAAAGAATTGTGTGAGTGAAACAGCTCGTTCTGGAGCAGCTCCTTTCAGAACAATTGCAGGAATCCTGTATGGTCCGGTAGCCTTGTGTGTATCAAGGTTTTGGAGCTCCTTTAAACATTTTTTGTCAAGCTCATCTGTGGTTGTGAGGTGAATATCTGAAGCAAGCTCATCATCTGGGTTGAACAGTTTACGAATGAATGATTGGTTAAGTACGTCTGCTTTAGCTTTGTTGTCAGTGATTGGCTGATTGTTGACAAAGAGGGTGGGAACACAAGAAGAGGAACGATTTATATTTCGTGAAGAGTTTAGAGTACTCAACCACTGCTTGGATGATTTGTCTTCATCGTCAAGAGAAGACCTCAGTTTTATGCTGAACCTCTTTTGAGCCTGTCTGTATGTGTGCTGACAGTGGTTTCTGGCATGTTTGTACTCATTCCAGTCATGTCTGTCTGCTATGAGATTTTTTCCATTCATTCCAGAGCTTTACTTTCCTGTCAAGAGCAGCTTTACACACTTTGTCAAACCAGGTGTGGCTGTCAGATCTGCTTGAAAGGTACGGATAGGTATGCAGAGGTCTATTGCTTCTGTGATTTCTGTTTCAATTTGTGTCCAGCAATCCTCTATGTTATCCAGACGAAGGAATTTGGATCATTTAGCTGTTGATTTTGTTCACGAAAGAAATCCCAGTCAGCATACATATACAGCCAGGCAGTCTTCTTGGTAGTTTTTGGACGATGAGATGGTTGAAGGTTACATAAACTGTGGGATGGTCTGAAGTGCCAATGTTAACACTGATAGAGGATATAGTCCCAATAATACTGACGATGCTGATGGGGTACTCATTACGAGGCCCAACTCTTCCACACAGTATAAAGTGAACAGTAGCTCAGCTTTGAGCCATGACTGACGACGTTGTCTACCATGAAGATCCTCTGCCGCCAGTCTAATGCTGTTCACCACTAGACCTTAGCAGGAGAACAGGAAGATAGATTTCTAGAGGGCCTGCCACCCGCTACATAATGTCATGCGCCTTAAACAAGTCAAGCCGGTAAGACAAGCCGGTGTCTAAAATGGTTTATGATGAAAATAGCCCAAAGAGTGGTCGAAGGGTAAGATACAGTTAGTAAAAGTCAAAAGTCAAAACACCAAGCCAGTTCCCAAACCGAAGTATGGGGATACGCCTTTCCCAACTGCAGGAGATCTGTGTCATGGGCGGATCCAGAACATTTTTAGGGGGGGCTGAGAATCAAAAACAATTATTTTTCAGTACTACAAAAATTACAATGAAATAATCAAAGGGAGAGAAAAACAAAGCACACTGTGGGAATGGGAGTGCGTTCTCCCCTCCCCTCCACCTCTCTCTTCCTCTCCCTTTTTTAAATGTTTTTTTATTTTTTTATTTTTTTTTTGAAAACGATTTTAGGGGGGGCCTACAGCCCCCTTAGCCCCCCCCCCCTGGATCCGCCAATGTGTGTGTATGTACCCCTGCTGGTATTGGTGAAGTCTTGATCTTTCCAGGGGTCAGTCGCCTCTAACCCTACCTAAGCTAAATTAACAACTTTAACTGACAAGGTATTCCTCAAAAAGAGATGGTAGTAGACAGAGGAATGGGGGTAAGAAAAGAAAGAAGAGAGGACAGCTAGAGAAAGACAGCTGAGGAGGTAAATGATGCTTAATCCCTCATTCTGGTATACACCAGCCTCTCACAAGGACCCTCATTCTGGTATACACCAGCCTCTCACGAGGACCCTCATTCTGGTATGCACCAGCCTCTCACGAGCACCCTCATTCTGGTATACGCCAGCCTCTCACGAGGACCCTCATTCTGGTATACGCCAGCCTCTCACAAGGACCCTCTTTCAAAATCCTGGATCCGCCCCTGCGTAGTGTTTTCTGAGCTCAGTGTGTATGGTCGACTTCTGTTGTAATAAAATCATGTTTTGCTTTGTCAGTATGAATAGCATTGTGAGATACAAGAAACGAAATCGAAAAGGAACACAGTGATGCCCCTTAGCATTGCTCGTCGAACTAGTAACCAGCCTGCTTTCATGGGCACAATGTTGTTCTTTTTCTTATGCATACAAGTACTGCTATTAGCTTCTTTAAGGTGTTATTTAAAGGTATTTTATATAATTAATTCACTTAGGTTTTTGACACTGCTTGTTCGCCACTATGCTATGCATACATACTTCCCTCTAAATGAGGTGGACCGAGTGGCTGTTTTTAAACAAAAACCAAATGTTCTTACCTAGCTGAACATTGAAGGAGCACACCTGGGGTGACACCTGCCCCTCAGAATCGCTCGCCGTACAATGAACCACTGTAATATCCTTGGTGAAATTCGTCCCCGGCATTGGATTGCACGACACGGCGAGTGGGATACCGGTGTTAGCATCGTTGGCATTGGGGATCGTAAAGTTGACCATCGTGTCGGTGGCTATGATATCAGCATCGGGGCAATCTGAAAAGACTGCTCTCACAGTGAATAAGAAACACGTTTTTAATTAAAGGCGACGTATTTGAGCGGAAAAGGGAGGGAGGTTGGTTTTGAAAACAAGGACAAGGACAATGACACTGATGCTATTTTACTCCATTCCAAGTAAGAAATATATTCTATGTCAAGTATTGGCATTTGTTTAGAGCCTCTCTTTAACGACAACATTAAATAAGCTGAAACTTTCACCTTTGCATTCATAATCTTGATTCTTATAAAGTATGGATCGATTTACACACAATTTACTAAAAGTGTATATTGTTTTTAATGGTATTCTTTTTCATTAAACATTTTCACATGCACCTTACAGTCCAAACTTATACTAACTTCAGGCAGTGTGAAAATTAGTGAAGTTGCAAACATAATCTAAATAGTGAACATCAAAACTTGTAAAGTTTCATATTTAAGTTAAGTAATACTAATTGCGGTTACACCATGTGAAATTCTCTATTGAGTGGTAATTAGTTCTGAAAAGAACTGGAGGTTACAACTCGAAATTTCGATCAGTATGCTCTGATCGTCAAATAACACAATTACACGACTGGAAATTAATTTAATTGCAAAAGTTCAAGATTTATACTTTAAAGATATATTCTAAGACATTGTTTTTTTCTTTTCAAAATTCACAACTACAGGAACATTTTTAAATGCATGGCAACAAAATGGGGTGGGGTGGCATAACAAAAATAGTGGGGCATTACTATTTTATTTTTTTAGAAATTTAGGAGCAGTCGTATTTCTTAGGCCCAAAAAGGAGTCTCCAGTTTCCGGCCATAGGTCGGCTTTGAAATCGGTGCGGTGACCCTTTTTTGCCAACTAGTGAAACGGGCTTATTGGAACCAGACAAAATACCCATACACAAAGTATGGTCGTTAAAAGAGGCCTCACAAATTGGGCAAACGTTCATACCAGTATGTGAAAAAGTCGTTTAAAATACAGCACAACAGAATTCAAATCGGTCCAGCAATTATGGCTGTAATTGGATATGGTTTCATAGCACCAAAACCAAAAACTATAAAAACAAAAACCGAAAAACCGAAAAACCCCAAAACCCCAAAACCAAGCTAAGAGCCAAAAGCAATGCCAATCCAATCCAATACAGGCCAGGCCAGGCCAGGCCAGGCCGCCCAAAACAAAACAAAAATAACTAGACATTAGGTGTTTGTCCTATGGACGAACACAAAGCTGTTCCGTTCTTGTTGGATTATGATGCGACCCTCAACCTAAGTTGTAGGCCTAACCCTGATCTTGAAATTGACTATTGGGTTGAGACCTTAAAGATGCAGTGCCCGATTTTAGGTCGATGTGACGGTCAAAAATTAAAATTGACTTAGACCATTTACAAATAAATACAAGAGAAACTATTATTTCATGTACAATCATGAGTTAAACTCTTTATTCATGAAACGCAGATCAATCATGACATCAACTTCAAATATATTCTTGATAAAGATTCATCTCCAATGGTATTTTCCATAACTTTAAAAACTTTGAAAAACAGCATTTTATGTGTTTTTCCCCAGAAATCGATATAAAAAATCTCGTCACAGGTCATGGAATCGTAGTGTTTTGGATTAACTCAGTGACTGGAAATAATTTCCCACATGATAAGGTCATATTACCTTTTCTGCTGCATAAAGAAGCCAGTAATTTGCAGTCATCTTTAAATGAAGGATAATGATTCCATATCCTGATGAAAGTCTGCTCTAATCATGACGATACTTCCCCTTTAATAACTATATCTTACTCGTTCCTAAGAAAATGTGTGTTTTTTATGCATATGCATAATAGTGCCGATGATTTTCACCAACCTATATAATGCCGATGATGTTGGTTCCAGTGTTAGTTGACATGTTATCGCAAAATAAATAAAATTAAAAAGTACAACATTGTTGCTGTCTCTTGTTTTCTGCTGTAAGACATTTAAGTTTGATAAAAACTCTTTCTGGGATGGGCACTTTTAATAAAGAAGAGTAAAATTTCAAGATTTTTTTTCAAACTGCAAAAGGATGTAAATCAAAATTTTCACTGATGTGATCACATTAAACTGTACAGTTATCTTGTACACCACAATGTCCTGTAAGGAGATGACAAAAATAGTTCCTTTATTGAAATGTGCCAATTATCCTAAGAAATTATTTCCATTTAGGAAAGTTATTTTTTGTCAATACCAGGTTTTTTCCAGCCCTGTGCTTCCCTTAAAACAGCAGCTTCCACCTTCTGTATGTTTTCTTATGAAGTCCCTGGCTCATCAGGTCGCTTCCGCTGGGGACGATGCTGCCTTTCAACGACTGGAGGTTGAACCTGCAGTAGAAATTAGTGGAAAATAATAGATTTAGTATTATGTTTTTAATGAACAAATTGTACCACAAACATTTTTCACAAATAGATGTTTATCTGCAAATCTTTACTTAGAAGAACACAGACCAATTCTTGCTTGTTTTACCATGGAGATGATTTTACTTTGTTGACACGCAAGTCAATGACAATTTATGAAGGGTTACTTAAATGAGAAGAACTTTGAAAATGACACAACATTCTCTTTCACTGTCACTTCTGACAAGGAACCAAAATACATGCAACAAAAAGATTTCACAAATTACCTTTCGGGTTACTGTAATATGCTGGGCGCTGTCCTCACTAACCACGTGCGATTTTATTTCTGAAGTCCCAAATTGTCACGAACCCAGCAAATACGCTCTGCCAAAGTGCCGTCCTGGAGGGTACCAGATGTTGTCCTTCAAGGGGTAGGGCCGACTTGGGTGCCGGCTGTTAGGGATGGAGCCTCGTCGGATGACTCTATGTCCATAGGGGAGACTGGGGGTCTTTTGGAGTTCAGGGTCTAGTCTGTAAATGAAAAAGAAAGCACACTTCCTTGTTAATTTTTTTAAATTCTAATAGAGTATCCTAAAAGAAAATTACAATGCTATTTTTGTAGATATGTTCGCTGTTCTCCATTTAATGCTATAACGCTATAACGCTGAAAAGAGTTTGTTTGAAACTTTAAATTAAAAACTTTAAATTTGAGTGTTGATCACAGAATGTTTCTATCCAAATGGAATTACTCTGAGTAAATATTGTGATTGAAATTTCTGAATCATGTATAATGCTTAACCTCACAGTTTTTCACCAAATACTAGTGTAAACATTAAGTTTACTTTATGTTTCATTAATATTTTGGACTTTTCATGTCAAATAATTGTCCAGAAAGATTTTATTTAATTTGATTGTTATCTGAGAAGGGTCCTACTAAAAACCGACAACTGACGACAACTGACGACAACTGATGACAACTCACAACAACACGTTCTAAATGCACTGAAAACTCAAAAATAAAGTTAAAAATATGTTTATAAGGGACAGTGGCATACATACAGGCTTTCAGTTTTTGAAAATGTGGTTGTCGTGAGTTGTCGTGAGTTGTCGTGAGTTGTCGGTTTTTAGTAGGACCGGGTCCTACTAAAAAACCGACAACTCACGACAACTGACATGACTGACAACAACTGACGACAACTCACAGCAAGTTGTCGTGAGTTGTCGTGAGTTGTCCTGAGTTATCGTGAGTTGTCGTCAGTTGTTGTCAGTTGTCGATTTTAGTAGGACCGTCCGAGGGTCCTACTAAAAACCGACAATTGACGACAACTGACGACAACTCACAACAACACGTTCTAAATGCACTGAAAACTCAAAAATAAAGTTAAAAATATGTTTATAAGGGACAGTGGCATACATACAGGCTTTCAGTTTTTGAAAATGCGGTTGTCGTGAGTTGTTGTGAGTTGTCGTCAGTTGTCGTGAGTTGTCGGTTTTTAGTAGGACCGGGTCCTACTAAAAACCAACAACTGACGACAACTGACATGACTGACAACAACTGACGACAACTCACAACAAGTTGTCGTGAGTTGTCGTCAGTTGTCCTGAGTTATTGTGAGTTGTCGTCAGTTGTCGGTTTTTACTGAGAATGGCCTAAAATTTAGGATATGATTGATGACAATGTTAATGGATGGCACTCATCTAAATTTCATTCCATGTGAAGTTTCTTGTTTCCCCTGCCAACTACAGCTATACAAAACGTTGTATACACCATCAACGTTATGTTACATCACTCAAATCTGTGACTATGTTCCTTCATTTGTATCCGTGTACATGGTGACGCGTCCGCAAGGTGCACTTGGTGCGAGTGACGGTACGAGTTGACTATAGTGCAGGTACGAGTTGGCGAAGGTACGAGTTGGTGAAGGTACGAGTTGGTCCCACACAAATTCATGCCTACTTTGACAACAACAAAATTCCTACACCAAAGATTGGTTTCTCACTAGGTTTAGGTCATAAAGACCTTACAAAAAAATAATTGGGGATTTATGAGGTCAACTTATAAAAAAAAGACCGTTCTTTTAGTACCTACCTTTTCATAGTGCGTCACTACTCCTGCAGTTTTAGGAAAAAGTTGATGCGTCAGACTAACAGTAGACTTCCTTAGTGTTACAAACCACTGCTTACACGTATAGTGAATGACTCAGACGTCCCAACATGCAAGTGGGGTTTGAAATGCGCTGGGACTCAAAAGTCCCGGCGGTAAACAAAGGGTTAAACGGTGATCGTCTTTCACTTCACCGAATAATCCTAACGTAACGTTACAACGACACAAGTCTGACATGTACGGACAAGTTGTGCATCACCGCAGTCACCGGGGCAAACCGCTGGTACGTAGGTTACCGAGAGGAAAAATCCAATAACGAAAACTACGTTCAGACATCGTTTTTAATTAGACTCGCTTCAGCCCACCGTGATATTTGTGCGTGTACTATGTACAAAGACATATTGAGATTCACTAGCGATTAATGAAGTGACTTGGTCACACAGTGCATGTGTTTTGTACACAGATACAAAACGCGCTATAAATGATGTCATGATGACGTCACAAGACATTCTAGGCCAAAAGGCACATCTACAGTACCCCACAAATGTATAACTGAAAAAAGTTTGATGATCGGGTGTATACTTCTTGAGCTATGGTTATTAAAATATTGCCTAATTAAATATTCACGCGACTATAACTAAGCTAATTAATTAAGAATTTTAGTCTAATGACATTTAGAAACTAAGTCAAGGCATAAGCTTCCATATGGTATATGAGTTGACTCTTTCTGACAATGCTAAGAAGGCCATTTGCCGCCAAGAAAGTGCACGTGTTAAGGCAATGGGGTTTTGCCGGAAAGAAAGAAGAAGAAGAAGAAGAAGAAGAAATAAATAAAAATCTTGACAGAAACAATAGCTCTTCCGACCTACCAGGTCGGAACAGCTAAAAACTAGAAATGCCGACGCGACGTGTGCGGAGACCAGAAACGGGAGAGTTTCAATTCATTTTGGCTTTAGCTTACCAAAGTCTTAAACCAATCTTTATAAAATAAATATTAAGATGATGGAGAATGTTTGAGGGGTAACATCTCTTAGGATGACGTGCCTTCTCACCGCCACTACCCCCCCCCCCCCATCCCACCGCCCGTCCAAGAAAGTTATCGATTTGATATAATTATTTCGGTAAAATTATGATAATTATAATTGAGATATTTGAACAAAAATTACATTTGACTAATTCCCGGAAAATCCCGAGAAATCATTTTTTTTAAGCTTTAAAAGTGGGAATGGAGAGCGGGCGCGGTTGACCACCCTGGACAAATAGTGGGGTTATGTGCCTGTATTATCACAGCCATGCTGTGGAGACTTCACAAAAATGTCTTTATCAATGTCATAATGCTTCGCCATCATCAATTTCGTACATTCAATTCAAACATCTAAGTTGCTGATTTCGTGTTCGCTACATCAAATGCGCCCGCCATATTCGAACTGCACCACCCATTTTCATTCATTCCAGAGTATCTCCTATGTAGAAACGTTCTCTATAATACGGCTCTGAATATTTTTCATTTGTGAAAAATTACTTACCTGTTGCGGCTGCCACTCTTCTGCACAATACTTTAATATCATAGGAACCTATACATATACAGAAATGGAAACATTACCTCTGCATCCAAGTAGTTCAAAGCGCATACATATCCCGTTATGCCACATGATGGGTTCTATCTGTATGAATCTAGTCTGCAGAGTCACAGGAAAGTAGACAGTTACTGGTGTGTTTCTGTCCGTGTTGCCCTGAAACTGAAGACAGACAACAAACATAATTTTATTTAAAATAAAGTTTATTTAATAGGTATATTGCAATAATTTTTCTCGAGATGTAGCGAAATTAATGAGATTATTAGGGGAAAAAATCAATTGTTCCCCCACCCTCCCCTCCCATGTATTGATATCGAGAGCCATTGGATTTTGGTACTTTGTCCTAGGGTTGGGATTGGCAAATGGGGATCCTCACCTATGGGTTCATGGTATTGTCACAATTGATAGTTGCATAATGGTAGATGAGATATTATACAGCAATGATGTCATCACTATAACTGATGTCTTGTTAGGCACAACATGTCTGAAACTTCAGACAATTTATGTTTAAAAAGTAAAATTGTTTTTTAAATTCTTTACTTGTCAGGCCAGCTTCTTCTGAGCAGTTCTGCCTAAAAGTCAGAAAATGACAACCGTGACTGTAAATCCTCGGACCAAGGTAAAAAATAAAACTATCAATAAATCTATTCAATTCAAGTGTATTGGTTACGGGGAATAAACATTTTGATATTTGCATTGCATCTCGCTAGCACAAGTTACCCCGCATATCGAACGAGGCCGAAGGCTGAGACACACCATATTTTCCGTGTTTCACGAGCGCGCGGGGTAACGAATTTAGCCTCCAACATTTCATACTCTATTTACAAACTAATCATAACAAACTGTACAAATGTCATCTTTCTTTCGAGTATATTATTCCTGTTTATATCACAACTTTCAGAAAATATTCGGCAATCGGCATTATGTATGCCTACATTGCGCTGTCGACCAATCAGAATCAAGGATTCAAGCAATCTGGGGGATATAAAGTTTACGTAGATTCGCGGAAGAGTAGACAAACCATCTTATAGACACAATCAGCGACCGGAGTCACGTGACTCATAGTGGGTATAAAAATGTAAACAAACCAAGCAAGCGACGCGAAGTGTACGGAAAAGCATGCATGGCTTCTTCCGAGTGCTTCTGCTGTACAAGGCACATCATAGATGTTGCATTATCAATGCGCGAAGAAGTTTTTATCCGGAACTAGGGCAAGGCTCGGCCACCACTCATTTTGGGGCGATCTTCAATGTTTGTTCAACTCTTTTACATAAAAATACACCACAGACTTAAAAAAAACATGAAATTTTCACATGTTGAAAACGTAACTGCATTTTCGAGTGGGCAGCAAAGAACGTCAATGTCGCTTTTTGGGGACCTTCGTATTTTAACGTTTTCGACTTAGTGTTCAACCGAGTTTGCGTCACTAAATGATCGATATCTTCACAACGGTAGTACAGAGAGGAATCGGAGTCCAACGTGGGCAAGTCATTATGACGCACAGTGTACCAGATGTGGCTTAATAAATATTTTAAATGAAATTGTTTTCTACTATTTTAAAATAACCAATTCATGAAATCCTGATTTTTGTTTTCAAATAAAATAAGTTTATATTTTGTCTCCCGTATTGTTTTTTACAGTTGATTATTGATGAGATGTAGCTAATATGATCTTATGTAAATTTTGAGGGACAGGTTATCTTTCTCAGAGTTATCAGTTGTCCTTCGCCATTATTAATTGGTGGAAAAAATTGCTCATATTAATATATCGATTTGTTTGTAGTAAACTTGTTATTTGCTATTCGTCGATACAGAATCGTACAGTAGAAAAATACGTCGTTAGTTTGTTACACAGTACACTTAGATGCAATGAGAAGGTTTAGGCCTATTGGAAAAGTGCAAGTATGTCGATGCCATTATTGCTAACCTCCAATGGTGACCCATCGGCTCGGACAGTCACGTAGATCCAATCAGCTCCGTTGCCACTGTACTTTATTTTATATGTCTTTATCCAATACCCACCATTGACATTCCCTTGTGTAATGATGCCAGTGACAGTAACTGACTCGTGCAGGTCCACACGAATCCACTGGTTCTGATCGTCGTAGTGTGCACACCAGGCACCTATACAAATAGAAAGATCAGATATCTACGATTGCTGTATATTGGTTTGCCGGTTTGGTTCGATTCGGTTCGGTTATTTTATATAAGTGGGGTGTGTCGTGAATACTTAGGGATATCTGAGTGAACATTTGATATTCTCAATGAGGTGAACCCCGCTATAATCGGTAATGAACGCTGGATTCAAGAATAAGGCCGATCCCAGTATTTCCAAACCGGGTTCGTATGTGTATGGATAATTAAAATATCTACCACAAAAAACAAATTGTATTTGTTAATATTTTTATTGAGACAAATGCCATACATAGTAAACTAACAATCTGTTGCATATAATTAGTGGATTAAGCGTTGGTCCTCCCCCGTGCGAAATCATCATATAAAATAGGGCCCAATAAGCCTTGTAAGAATTGTATGCATGGATTTCGACAGAGTAAGCACGGGGGGGGGGGGGGGGAACTTGCCCGAGACCTATGGTCCTCGTGCCTCTCTGCTTGGATTTCAGATTCGCTAAGAAAAACACAAAGGCCTGTACAAACAAAAATATGCCTGAAGCGTCCTTTGAAAATCCTGGTCTACACTGAACCGACCCAGTTACATACAAATGGCAGTGCAATTGTTACATATTACGGTGGGTTAGCAATAGTTAGCAGCCGATAATAAAACACTCATTTAAACTGATTAATCATGAAAATACCTGAAGGGACAATAAACACAACGGCGTATATTTTTATTAAGATTTTGTTTGGGGGGAAACGAACCGATAAATCCATGACAATCCTGAAAATGGCAACATACATGTGATTTTGCATTTTAAGGTAATGACGGTCTACTGGATATTATACACATTTTATCAAAATCATTGTTGAAAGATGACCACAAACTCAACTAAATAAATGTCTAGCAGTATCAAAATGAAGTACTTCCCTGACAAGAGAAAATTCAATTAGACGTGTTCACAATAAACGGTTATCATGGCAACCATTAACACCTATCATCGTTGTTTTGGTCACGAAGGTGGTCATTAAATTTGAAAAGATCATATGCGTTCTGGACATATTAAAAATAATTTAAGAAAATATGAATCAACATTAAACATTTAACTATCATGGATCATCAGCTGAAGATTTAATACAAATAATGTGAATACATATGCAATATTTGATTTCTATTTGATTTGATGTCTCTTCTTATATTTTATAAGTGATACGTCTTTGAATACATAATGCTACTTATCCTACTGGCATGCGCGGATGCAGGGTCCCACGTAACCATTTATAAACTAATCACATTTTGTGCATTTAATACTGTCATGTGGGTCTGGTTTATGACTTTTATAAATGAATTCAGAAGATATTTAGAAGATAAGGTTTACCATTATAATTGAGCCGAGACTCTTCCTTTTTGGTATATGATGCGTAGATAGACGAGACTGTCAAACTGCTGTCAGGTATATCCCCACTCTCCAACCCTAGAGGATCACGGCAATCTGAATGATAAAAACAATCAAACAAATAACAATAGTAGGCGACGCACAGTGGGCCAGGGCGAAACCAAAGTACGGTACGCCAAAAGGGGTCATTTGTGTATGTTCCAGATTTTATTTCTTTTACATTGTTTAGGTTGCTAAGATCCCCTGCGACTATTTTATAAACAATTTAAAGTCAAATTAATATTTAATGACTGTAGAACTGCCTTACAATCTCAAAAAACCGGAAATGTTTTTGATAAAAGCCGGTTGCTGGTAAGAAATTCAAAATTGTCGTGGGATTTTGACAGAAGCTATCGTCATGCAAATTGAAGTAAACCCAGTGCATGATCTACATTCTTTAAACATTAAGTCGATTGTAAATTAGCTTTTTGATTTCATCAGCAAAAACTCAGGAATTTGGTTTAAACATTATAAATATAGCTTGTTTGGTTCAGCTATGGTGGAACTAGAAATTCCCCCCGATTTCCGCCTAAATTCTCATATTTCCCTGAAGCTGAACCTTTCAGCAACATTTTGATACTAACATTAGCTGGGACCACCTGCGATTTTGTAGCTATTTTTGCAAACCCCATCCCGACATTTGTTTACCTTTTTTATAACTCGACTGTGAGCAGCGCGCGCCACACAGTGAAACTGACGGGACTTAATTATTATTCCCTTGCGGGTTTCCGCTTCGTAAACAAAGGCAAGTCTTACGTAATGATAGCCATGATAAACAATTGAGCAGTTAAAATTGTTATTAGTGTCTTTATAGTGGGAGCTGATCCGCAGTGGTAAAGGGGTCCTGACACACCTCCCCCAACGTATGGCTGCCATTTGTTGTTTAAGTTTAACATCTTTTTGAGAGACCATATGACATTTTTAACAAAGTGAATAATATTTTTGTTTCTCTGAAACACACGGTTTGAAGCAGTCTACGTTGGAACAAATGGTGAACTAATGTTGCTACACTGTTTCTTATGACACCAATATATTTCAACTCTCTGGACCCTCTGTTTTCTAACTTAACTTGTACGACAGACTTATGTTCTAACAGAATAAAGCTTTGCTATAGGCCTAATGTCAGTAAAATTAGCATACTGAGAGACAAGCAACCAAAACGTAGGCCCCCTATGCAATATTTTAAGATGAATAGTCAAACGCCTTAAAGGAACACACTTGTCCCCGCTCACCGTACTAGTGCTTTCAAGGGAACAATGTTTTTTTTTTCTGCAGACAAGTATTGCCGTTACCTTCTTTACGCTGTTATACAAAGGTACTTCATATAATGTATTCACTCAAGTTGTTTCCATTGCTTGTTATTAATAGCCACTATACTATGTATACACGATCCCCTCTTAATATGGTAGACGGACTTCACTTCCATGTGTGGCTGCATTAATCACAATTTAGTCAGATGCAATTAAAGCCTATGTAAATATTTGAATTCACCGCTATTGATGGCTTTTAAAGGAAAGTTAATTCCAAAATGTATTTTTAGGATAATAATTCATATGGGTGAGTGTACAATGGCAAATCTTGTCTGCAGTCAAAGTTTGCAGATGAGTCGGTGAGTGACTTCCATCGCTTAAGTTGGACTGCTCAACACAGTGAGTGGTACTAGTATTATAATTACAGTACCGCACGGGATCAGCATCGTAAACCTGAATGAATGATCGGTGGCTATGATATCGGCATCGGAGCAATCTGACAAAAACTAGTATAATTATTTATTCAAATCAAATGTATTGGAAAACGTTCTTGATTAAAACAAAGCAACCTTGAGGGTAATGATTTATATCGTTTGAAGGGAGTGTACATCATTGGTAAAATGTCTGTAAATTCATCCATACTTAAAATAATAAAGAATAAACAAGATATCCATATAAACCAAAATGTGAAATTTTCACCTTATTTCATTTACATCGGTGTGCATTCTAAAGTAGGAAAATGGAACACGGCCATTATCTAACTTTTCAAATTTATAATACATTCCATTTACAGCAAGTCAGACAACATAATTTCTTAGGATGTTTGGTACCAATGCCAACTTCAATTAAAAGATTGTAAACTTCAATTACAGATTGTAATTATTTGTTTGTGTGTTATTTATTTGGGACGATTACCAAAGGTGTACATCTCATAAAGAGATTTTCTTACACGGCTGAAAGTTGAAGGAGCACACTTGTGATGCCACGTGCCCCTCGGCATCGCTTGCCGTACACTTCACCACCACCACCGTGCTGTTGTTGGTGAATTCCGTCCCTGGCATTTGACTACACGACACAATGAGTGGATTGCCGGTGTGGTAATCATTGGCTTTAGGGATCATAACGTTGACCATGGGATCACTGGTTATGATATCGGCATCGGGGCAATCTGAAAAGACTGCTCTCACTGTGAATGAACAATTACAAACCAAATTAATTGGCAAAATGTTCTTGATTCTTGAAACAAGTTGTGAATTGAAGGCGGAAGGAAGGAATACATTATTGTGATTTATAACGTTTGAAGGGAGTGTGCACCATTGGTAAAATGTATGTAAAGGCATCCATAAAAGGGGAAGGTCTGGGCCCCCTTCTAGATCCGTCCCTTGGTAATTTAATAACATAAATAAAATAAATTCCTTGTACAGAAAGTTTCACCTTGTTTTTGTGTCATTTACGAGAAAAAAGTACAAATACAACCAGATTGGTTTGTATGCATTCTAGTGTGGGAAGACCCACATTTAGAATTTCTAATACGTTCCATTTATAGCAGGTCAGACGGAATAATTTCCTATGATCTTTTATACAAAAACCAACTGCACTTGTTTGTGTGTTTGTTTTTGTTTTGTAATTTGGTGATTACCAAAGGTGTATATCACTCATTTTAACAGTTTGTCTTACATAGCTTAACATTGAAAGAGCAAACTTGTGGTGCCACGTGTCCCTCAGCATCGCTCGCTGTACAAGTAACCACTGTAATGTTTTTGGTGAATTTCGTCCCTGGCATTGGACTGCACGACACGGTGAGTGGATTGCCGGTGTAAGCATCGGTGGCATTGGGGATCGTAAAGTTGACCATCGAGTCGCTGGCTATGATATCGGTATCAGGGCAATCTGAAAAGACTGCTCTCACAGTGAATAAGAAACACGTTCTTAATTGAAGGCGACATATAAGGAAGGAAGGAAGGAAGGAAGGAAGGAAGGAAGGAAGGAAGGAAGGAAGGAAGGAAGGAAGGAAGGAAGGGAAGGGAAGGGAAGGGAAGGGAAGGGAAGGGAAGGGAAGGGAAGGGAAGGGAAGGGATTGAATGATTGATTTATTGTTGAGCTCAAAAATTGCCTTTTCAGGGTTTCTCAAACGTGTCGTTTTTATGTTCTTAGAAACAACAAGAGTACCATCAATTCGTTCCCTCTATTTTAAAAGCAAGGGCAATGACGCTGGTGGTATTTTGCTCCATTCCAAATATAACATATATTCTGTATCATCAAATATTATATATTCTCTATCACCAAAGGAACAGAGGAGCTGTTTTTCAAAATACAAATATGCAAACTTGCGTGTTAAAATTACACCAGTGGTGTCAGTGTACGCTTCCATTGTATTCACACCACTGAATTGCACGTTGTGATGAATATGAACAATCTGAATACATGATTAGTATTTTCTTGTTTTATAGGGGCTCTCAGCAAATAATTACCTTTCTCCATTTTAGAGAGGTTATAGAATCAACAAACTAAACAACGTTTTATTCCCTAAACTCACTATAAAATATTGTAAAAAGTCTCAAATTAAGCCTAAGGTACACTAGGGCAACCAAATGGGCCTCATACGTTTAAAATCGCCTTTCTGATGTCACCCTTGCAAAGCCACTCACATTTTGGCAAAAATGTTTGTAAATAACACCGAAACTATCCGCGCTGTTCTATATGTCAACGTGTGGCAGTGGATCATAGGCTTTTCTGAATTGGAGACAAAAGGGTTTTTGGACAAAATTACTTGTTACAATATGTTACCTTGGGTTGAGATGATAAAACTTACGTTGTTTAGTTTCCTTATGACATAACCTCTCTACAAATGAGGGAAAGGTCAATTATTGATATCTGCTGAAGAGCCTCTCTTTAGCGACCCAGTGACATAAGCTGAAACTTTAACATGTTTGTCTGGATACATATTGTTGATTGTTATTAAGTATGTATGAATCGATTTCCCATCATTTTACTAATAGTGTATACTGTCTTTAATGTTATTTATTAAAGCAGCTAAACATAAACATATTTAAGATTCCGTATTCCACCATTTGGTATTGACATAAAAACAGCTAACATCAAACACTGCAAAGATAAATTAGTTCAAACGAATTTACTTTAAAAACAATACTGAATATTAAAAATGTTAAACGTCAAATGACACAATTACACGAATTATGAATAATATCGCGTTCTTAAAACCGTTTCTTCTGTTTATAACGCTCTTTTTAGCTGCGTCTGTTTCAATCGTTTTATATTTGTTTCGTTTTTGTGGCACTTTTACCTTTAAGTAACTCTTATATATATTTTTTTATTTCTCAATATTTAATTTTTATTATTAATTTTAAGCCCTGTTTATTGCCTTTTAAGTGTTATTATAATGCCTTGGTTTTTATAGTTCTTATTGTGAGGCGCTTTGAGGTTTTTACATAAAGCGCCATATTATTATTAATTGCAAATGTTCAGGTTTATTTTAAAGATAATTCTAATGTACTCTTTATCTAGGACTTATCTTCACTTTTATAACTTATTAGACTATAATTTAATGTTTCTCTTTTCAAAATTATTATTTTATATTTGTATGTTTTTGAGCTTTAAACAAGTTGGGTGGGTTTGGGGAAGGGGTTGACCACCACCCCAGACAAATACTGGGGTTAATATGCCTGTATTATCACACCGTATACAGCTAATGACGCCCATGATCAAAACGTAGAATTTGAATAACTTTATGGGCTAATAATTATAATTATTTCAATTGTTAGTAGAGTTATAAATGATTTGATATTGTGAATAAACGTATCGGATCCTCATAAATGAAAATCATTAGTTTGCGAAATTGTCATAATGGTTAAATGTCCTAAATTAGATTTTAATTCAAACATCGCAAAAGTTGTTGATTTCTTGTACGCTAGATAAAATTTACGCTAGATTCAACATCATGTTGGAAATGAAAACTACCGCCACGAACTTTGTCAATTTGTGAAAAATCAGTTACCTGTTGCGGCTGCCACTCTTCTGCACAACAAGTTAATTCAAAGGAACCTATACATATACATAAATGGAAACATTACCTCTGCATCCAAGTAGTTCAAAGCGCATACATATGTATCCATACCACGTGACAGGTTCTATCTGTATGAATCTAGTCCGCAGAGCCGCGGGAAAGTAGACAGTTACTGGTGTGTTACGGTCACAGTTGCCCTGAAACTAAAAACAAACAACAAACAGATACATAATTATATGTTTTAATGGGAAATATGTGGATTTCACGGATACTTTTATCATTGTCCAAGGTTTGGGACTTTGCTCATGCTCACGCGCAGCGATTCGATTGGCCAATGGGAATCCCCATAAAGGGGAAGAGGTTTCAGACATTTAATGTCTGAATCCCTATAATTTTCAGACAATTTATGTTTAAAAACTACAAATCTATACTCGTCAGGCCAGTACTCCTTGGGCAGTTCCGAGTTCTTATTGTCAAAAAATGACAACTATGACAAAATTAAAATAAATACATTTATTTAATTAAAGTGACTTTTGTTATGGGGAATAAACCTTTCCGAAACCTTTTTGATATCTCGGTCTCCATTATGACCGACCAGAAAGTCGGTACGTGGTTACATAGTTTAGTGTCCAGGGCAATGTTACTTGCAACATCATTGATACAGTGTCTAGGGCAATATTCTTTGCAGCACCATTTGGAACAGCAGGGCAGTATGGGAAAAGGCACAAGAACAAATGTGTATGAAATACAGTGATCCAGTTCATCAGTACATATCGCTCTCCGTTTACTTGTTTATTTACACCCCTATATGAGAATACTACACATAGATTCTCAGAAGAGTAGATGAACCATCCTTGAACTAATCTTTATAAGGTACGGTATACTACGTCATGTGTGGTTGTACAAAAATGAAGAATCCATCAGTTATGTGGCACCAACATGACCGTCACATTCGTATTCATTGGTTGTACCGAGAGTCCAACTTGGGCAAGTCATCATGACGCACAATGTACCGGATGTGGTTTAATACATCTTTTAAAGGAACTTGTTTTTCACTTTCATAATAACATTTTTATGAAATCCTGAATTTGATTTCAAATTGAATAAGTTAATATTTGTTCACCCGTTTTGTTTTCACATTCAATTATTGATGAGATCTTATCTGAATATTGAGTAGAAATCCAATAGGTAAGCTTTCCCCATTTATCAGCTTTCCTTCGTCAGTAATAATTTGTGAAAATACCTTGTTCAGTATACTCATGATTCCCCTTCCTTGATACAGAATCGTACAGTAGAAAAAACACTTTTACATTTTATGTTGTCAGCCATGTCAGGCCTTAATGACTGCAAATTAAATTTTAAACTGTTAATTATTTACTTAAACCGCACCGATTTTGAAGCTGGTCGAGGACTAGAAACCAGAATTCTTTTTGTTCATCAACTCTTCCGAATAGCAGGCGAAAATTCAGGTGAAATGTGGCGACTTTCTGGTAGTAAACCTTATATCAATTGATTATATCGTTTGTTTTGTCACTCGGTAGATCGAGATCCAATGCAAATGTCGAAAAGGTTTATTGGAAAATTGGAAACTGTGCAAGTAGGCGTATGTCATATTGCTAACCTCTAATGGTGACCCATCGGCTTCAGTTACGTAGATCCAATCAGCCCCGTTGCCACTGTACTTAATTTTATATGACTTTGTATACGAACCACCGATGCTCCCTTGTGTGATGATGCCAGTGACTGTAACTGATTCTTGCAGGTCCACACGAATCCAGTGGTTCTGATCGCTGTACTCTGCACACCAGGCACCTGTAGAAATAGAACGATTGGATATATACGGATTGTGTATGTAGTTATTGGTTTGGTACGTCTCTGGGATAAACAGACGTTTATATATTTTTAAATTAGGCTTATAGGGTTTGTCCAATACAACGAAATTATGTATTAATCTGTGAGCGCTGCACAGTTTATTTTTGGTGTGCGTGTGTGTGGGGGGGGGGGGGGCATTGCCATGACTATCGTCGCTCCTTATAAATATGAGCGAGCTGTGATCTAAACGTTTTAACCCATTTTTGTTCCATTGTCAGGCACGGGGAGGGGCACATTTCTTTTTAATCTTCAGCCAATTTTCATGAAACTTAGTAGGTATGTTAGATTCAACAAGTATGAGGCCAAACATGGAAGTCTGTATGCATACGGTACATCATCATTATAAGGTACTTTACAATTTGTTGATTTTTAGGCAAAACAGTATTTTCTCCATATTTTTTCTTAATTTTCATCCACTGGCCATCAAACTTGGTATAGACAAAAGATCTTGACATTTTTATAATTTTTAATTTTTTTTTATGCAATTCGCCCCACACAAGGCCAATGGCCACTCCACGGTGGGGGCTACTAAGTCATTGAGTTGTTACATCGACTCCACACTGAAGAAACCAGCCCCTCGCACAGAAACAAGACAAGTTAATAACCAGCCTCTTCACGGTGCGAATAGGACTGGGAGGGGTAACTAGTCCAGAACAAGGCAGTTGTTAAACTGCCTCTGCCCCTATAAGCAGTTATGGTTAAGTGTCTTGCTCAAGGACACAAGTGTTACGACCGGATTTCGAACCCACATTCTGCTGCTAACACCAGAACTTGAGTCCGGTAAGCTAGACCGCTAATATCTCAAGAACGCTTTGTCCGATAAAGGTGAAATTTTCTGACTTTTCCTAACTATTCTTTGGGACCCCTCACGCAAAGATCAATGATAATGGGTATTTATGGTAATTTTTGGAAGACATATAACAAATATTATGGGGCACATTGTGCCCTCTCCCCAGGCTTGATAGGGTTTAGATGATAATGGTATACCAAAAATCATGATAATTTATTCCGTCTGACATGTCATTTTTGAGAAAACGACAATCAACATTCAAAACTATAATGGATCATCAGCTGAAGATTTCCACATTCGATTGTATACAAATAATCTGAATTCATTTGCAATATGTTCTCCTTAACATGTTGGTTTCTATACATATCTCTCCTTATAAAGGATGAATGCATTTATAGACATTTAATCAAAAGCTTTGAATACATAACACCAATTATCCTGAAGACATGCGCAGATCCAGAGTCTCTAAAAGGGGTGGGGCATACTGCTAATAAATGTGGGCTCGCAAAAAGGTATGGACAATTGTTGACGAACTTTCAAATTTGATCTAGGATAAGTGGGAATATGTAAATAAATTCAAAGATGCCCATGTGACCATTTATAAGCTAATCACAATGTCTAAACTTTCATCGGTGGGGTGGGGGGTTACGCCAGTTCGGTCTAGCGCCCTCTCTTGGTCGCTTCACGGTTGGTTCCCTGTTTTGCCGCCATTATTGTTTCTGCCATCTTGTCATTGTTATTGCATTACAGCCGTTGTAATTAGAGCTATATTTGACCGTGTATACTCATTCTGGGAGTCTTCCATCCACCATATTGTCGTGGTGGCCGCGTTTCGAGACATTCCCATGCATTTTGTATCATGTAATCGAACGTTAACCGAACTTATCAAAGGATTGTTCACCGTTATCGTTTCCTTACACGGGCGACGTCATTAACTTTACTGGACTCCAGTTTGTTCATATTACTGATCACATATTCAGGTGAGCGGTCAGCCGGCTGAACACGCAGCCGTCTCATAATTTAGTTCTGAAATTTTTCATCAACATTTACAACAGCTGTTTTGTACAATTCATCATGGCATTGTCACATAGGGCCCCCAAACAATGGTCCCTCAGTAAGACTGAGACAGTACTCTTTTGAGAATTGGAAACACAATCTTCAGTACACACTCTCACTCGATCAGAACTTTGCCTCATTTCTTGCTGAAGACTTTACTTGGGAGAAAAAGTCGACGAAACGGAAGAAGCCACCGATGAGCCCCCGAGGTGGCATGTGCATCTGTGGACGGGTTCAGTGAACCATCCGCACTTCGTGTCCAAATCCGCCAATCCCCATACTTAGACACATTCCACGGCCATCACACAACCCGAGTCATCATTGACAGTGGAGCAACTGGAAATCTGATACGGAATTCAACAGCCATGGAACTTGGTGTTAAGATTACGAAGAGCTCCCAATCAGCCCACCAGGCAGATGGATCATCACCCCTCAATGTCATCGGAGAGACAAAACTCCAACTTACACGGGATGACAGAGAATTCCAGTTTGAGAGTCTCGTAGTTGAAAACCTTGATGTCGAGATACTCGCAGGTACCCCCTTTATGGAAGTCAATGACATCTCCATTCGCCCTGCCAAACATCAAGTTATCCTTAGAGATGGCACCACATACTTGTACGGTTCTCGAGGGACACCCCCTGTCAACCACACCGTCCATCGTGCCCATGTGCTCCGAGCCCCCTCCCACCGTACAACCGTATGGCCCGGCGAATTTATTGAGGTTCAGCTTCCTGAAGTCATTTGTACCCACGATGACTTGTTCGCGCTCGAACCTCGCACCAATCCAGCTGCCGTATCACAGTCCTCCACGCTATGGCCCCCTCCAAGCCTCATCCAACCTCACCACCGAGCCTCAAGTCTTGCGCCGACAAGAGCAATTTTGTCAAATCCAGTCGCTGTTCACTCCCCAGCCAGCTGATAAACAAGCAAAGGCCTTAACCGTGACCATAACTCGTAAGCCTCCACACAAACCTACCTCGACCCCCTGTCACTCCGCTTCCATCTCCCTCGACCCTGATGATATGTTATCTACAGCCACTAAGTCAAAGTTTCGATCGCTGCATGAGGAATATGACGAGATATTTGACCCCACGTTTCCCGGTTACAATGGTTTCGCGGGACCATTCCAAGCAGTCGTTAACATGGGGCCAGTTCAACCACCCCAACGTAAGGGTCGCCTCCCTCAATACTCAGGACAAACTCCAGGAGCTCCAACTCAAATTTGATGAATTGGAAAAACTTGGGGTCTTTGCCCGCCCAGAAGACATTGGCATCTCTGTCGAGTACCTTAACCCATCCTTCCTAATCAAGAAACCCAATGGAGGTTTTCGTTTGGTCACAGCATTTGCCGATGTCGGGAGATACAGCAAGCCACAACCGTCACTCATGCCAGACGTCGACTCTACTCTCCGCAAAATCGCCCAGTGGCGTTTCCTCATCGCAACTGACCTCACTAGCGCATTTTACCAAATACCACTCTCTCGTCAGTCTATGAAGTACTGCGGAGTGGCTACGCCATTCAAAGGGACACGCGTGTATACCAGATCTGCCACGGGCATGCCTGGCTCCGAAATCGCACTCGAGGAGCTTATGTGCCGCATCCTTGGCGACCTACTCGAGAAAGGCATCATGGCGAAGCTCGCGGATGACCTCTATTGCGGCGGAGATACATTTGAAGAACTTCTTCAGAACTGGAGACAGGTTCTACATGCTTTGTACAAAAGTAACCTCCGCCTCTCCTCGCACAAGACAATCATCTGCCCTGAAAGAACTACCATATTGGGTTGGATTTGGTCTAATGGCACCATCCAGGCAAGCCCTCACCGCATCGCCACACTCTCCACTTGTGCCATACCGGGAAGGTTGGGGGATTGCGTTCCTTCATCGGAGCCTTCAAAGTCCTTGCTCGTGTCATTCCCGAATGCTCCTCTCTCCTCTGCCCCTTGGATGAAGCAGTAGCAGGTCGTCAGACCTAGGAGAAGGTAGATTGGTCCGATGAACTGCGTATCGCCTTCAGCAAAGCCCAATCAGCCCTCACTGGAACACAAACCATCACCCTTCCACAGCCCAATGACCAACTATGGATTGTCACTGACGGTTCCGTTAAGAAACACAGTATAGGTGCAACGTTGTATGTTACCCGCCAGGGTAAACCCCGCCTCGCAGGTTTCTTCAGTGCCAAGCTCCGTGGTCGTCAGCCTACCTGGTTACCCTGTGAAATCGAGGCTCTTTCCATTGCAACCGCCACTAAACATTTCAGCCCCTTCATCATCCAGTCCAAACACCACGCTTGCAAACCTTGTGTACAAGCATTCGAAAAGCTCTGCCGTGGCGAGTTCTCTGCAAGTCCCCGCATCGCAACATTCTTATCGACCGTCAGTCGCTTCCAAGCCACCGTTCGTCACCTTGCCGGTTCTGCCAATGTTCCATCTGACTTCGCCAGCCGCAACGCACCGGAATGCACAAACCCCACCTGCCAAATATGTACATAGGGCCTATGTCATGCATGTCGAGTCGTCAACAGTCATGCGTGTGACCGCCCAGGAAGTTATCTCCGGTGAAGCTAATCTCCCATTCACGAGCAGAACCGCTTGGTCAGCTATCCAGTCCGAGTGTCCAGACCTCAGACGTACCCACGCTCACTTAGTACAGGGCACCCGTCCTTCCAAAAAGTCAACCAACGTCAAAGATGTCAAACGTTACTTGCAAGTCGCCTCAGTTGCCAAAGATGGCTTATTGATAGTTCGCCGTAATGAGCCCCTGCTCCATACTCATGAATGCATCATTGTCCCTGTCAGGTACTTAATGGCCTCCTTAATACCACTCTCCATATTCAACTTGATCACCCGACACGTCATCAGCTCAATTCACTGATTCGCCGCTATTTCTTCGCCCTTGACATGGACAAGTCTGTGAAAACAAGTTACCTCCAGCTGTCACCATTGTGCTTCATTGCGCAACACACCCCATACCATCATCAAACAGTCTACAGGTGAACCCCCTGATTCCGTCAGCATCTCATTCGCTTCTGATGTGATCAAGCGCAACCGTCAATTAATCCTTATCCTAAGAGAATGTGCCACCTCATTCACCACATCGTGTATCATTGACCAATGAGTGCCATGACACACTTCGCGATGCCCTCATTCGCCTGTGCATAGAGCTCCGCCCATTGGACAGACACCCTGCAGTCTTTCGCACAGACCCCGCCCGGGATTTACACGCCTTGTTCATGACAAACTGCTCAAGCAACATTGTATTGGCATTGAGGTTGGTCGCACCAAAAACCCCAATATGGATGAGCTTCTGCGCCAGGACCCGTTAGGTGGTCCAGCCACCCCACTTACACTCTCTCTTGCCACCGCCACCTTCAACGCTCGTATTCGTAACCGTGGTCTGTCAGCTCGTGAGATGTAGTTTCAACGTGACCAATTCACTAACCAAAAAATTCCCTTCTCAGATCTCAATTTGATTCAGGCTCAATATCAACTCCGGTCCAGTAACCATCCATGCAGCGAAATGTGTAAAGCACCCATTCAGTCTCCTCCACCCGACACTCCGGTCGAAGTTGGTGATTTAGTGTACCTCTACGGTGATCGCAACAAATCTTGTGCAAGGAACCGTTATCTCGTCTCGTCTGTTGATGGTTTGTGGTGCAACATCCGCAAATTTATTGGTTCCCAACTCAGGTCAGCTTCCTACCGCGTCAAGAAATCAGAATGTTACAAAGTTCCATACAATTTGGACCGAACATCCTCACATCCCCGTACGACTAACCAAGACGACGATTTCTCCTCGGTATCTACACCACAACCACCCGATCCACCTCTTATCCCTTCAGAGCTTTCTACACCGGCCGACAATGCTACACTAGTCAGTCACGGCACCGATCAATTCCCTGATTCAGGCCCCAACCAGCTCGCCAGTACCGGCGCTCTGACTAATTACCCTGTTCTACCAACTAGTGCCGAGCAAGCTGTGTCTGGTCCTTCAGTACCACTTCTCGGTCGTTCGAGTCGTCAGCGCCGCCCTCCTGTTCACTTGAAAGATTTTGTTCTTGACTTTTAGCACACTTGTTCAGAGTATTATCCGGAGCAGAATAATCCCCAGGAGGCTAGGATACCCCTGTGAAGGCCTTTCGTTCGTTTAGCTTGTTATTCATTTGGTTAGCTTTCATGTTTGTTAATTGTCTTGCCTCGTTTGTTAGTTCACTTTATTAATGTTTTTACTCAACTTTTGACTCTGGACAATACAAGGCTTGGATATTATTCAACCGGTTTTACGGTTTTACTTTTTTCTCATTCCCTTTTGTGAACTCGTTAAAGGACATATAAAAGGACATGAGAAAAATGGTCACGCCAGTTCGGTCTAGCGCCCTGTCTTGGTCGCTTCGCGGTTGGTTCCCTGTTTTTGCCGCCATTATTGTTTCTGCCATCTTGGCATTGTTATTGCATTAAAGCCGTTGTAATTTGAGCTATATTTGACCGTGTATACTCATTCTGAGAGTCCTCCATCCACCATATTGGCGTTATAAATATTCTTTACAAATAAGGGAGAAGATATACAAATATGGGAGAAGATATTTAGAAGATAAAAGTTATAGAAGATAAGGATTACCATAATAATTGGGCCGAGAATATTCCTTTGGGCGACTCGTTGAGTATATAGACGAGACTGACAAACTGCTGTCAGGTATACCCCCACTCTCCATCCCCAGAGGATCACGGCAATCTAAATGATAACAACAATCAAACAAAAAAGAATAGTAGGCGACGCCGAATTGCACGTTTCTACCTGATAAAGCTTTGACAATAATAAGTTCGTTGGAGATACATTATCAAATTACTCCAAACATGTCGATTCTTCTATCAGAAGTCCATCAAGAGTTTATGTTCGCGTTATAGATATGTCTAAACCCCTGGATGTCAATCACTGTTTAGTCGAGTGACGTAGATCTAATAGGGGCTGATCAAGAGGGGTACAGGGGTCCCGATCTCCCAATGTGTGGCTGTAATTTTGTTTTATTTAACAAAAATAATTTTTTGAGAGACCATAAGACTTAACAAAGGGACTAATATATTCATGTTTCTTCGAAACACACGGTCTGTAGATGTTTATGTTGGAGCTTATGGTGGAGTGCTTATAAGTTAGGGCTAATGTTGCTACACTGTTTCTTATGACACAATACATTCCAACTATCTGGACCGTCTGTGTTTTCTGAGCTCATCCTGTACGATAGACTTCTGTTGTAATAATGTTTTGCCATACTGAGAGACAAGAAACGAAAACGTATACAATATTTTAAGATGAATAGCCGAACACCTTTAAAGGAACCATAGAGAGAAACACAGTTTTAATAATGAAGTGGAGGCAAGTTCCAGAAAAACATGGCTTGCCAAGGAACAGCCTGTATACAAAGACAGAGTAACAGCTACGCTAAAAAAGAAAGAAAATGCACGTAGTATCACATACAACAAACAACAATAACAGTGTGTATACATGTACTGAGACTAACAAAGGTAATTAGACAATATATAACTTGATAAGAAAATACTAAAATGGCAGTAGAAATTAAAATAAAAAAGGATTACTGATGAGACTGTTAAATTAAAAATGACTTGAGTTTGTGTTTAAAAAAAACATTCAGAAAGTGATAGAGGGAGGCTATTCCATTTTACAGGGCCAGAGAACGTTTACAAAATATTGAGAAAAAGTCGTTTTGACAAGTGGAATATGAACTTTGGTGGAAGTAAATTTTTGGATAATTTGAACATCAAAATGTCTTGTTGGAAGCTATTGATATTAGTAAGACGAAGAAGACTAAGTTTACGAAACAACAGTCTAGTTTGTTCGCTGAATCGTGCCTTAGAGTTAATAACAATAATCGCCGACAAATTAACAGTTCTTGCTTGAGAAATCTCCATTGGGATTATAATGGAAAATGAGAAAACTCATAAACTCTCGAATACAGAAGAATCAAGGCTGTTGATTGTTGTGAACTACAAAAGCTTTTGGAGAGACCATCGGGCTTTTTTTTATTAAAGGAACTATGTGTTTCTGTGAAATACACGGTTTGGAGTACTTTACGCTGGAACAAATGGTGGGCCAATTACAAGTCACGGCTATACTGTTTCTAATGACACAACGTGCACGTTAGTTTTCTGCTGTAATAGACCTTATGCCCTCAAGGATAGAGTCAGGCTCCGTACCATTCAAGGGATTTCATTAGATAAAATGTTAGTATGATTAATAATAACATACGGGGCGACAACAAAATGAATACGCACTATGCAATATTTTAATATGAATAGCCAATTAACACCTTAAAGGAACACACATGTCCATCAGCATCGCGTGTTCATGGGCGCAATGATTTTTCTGCAGACAAATATTGCTGTTACCTTCTTTAAATAAGCTGTTGTATAATGTTACTTTATATAATTAATGTATTCATGTGTTTTTCATAGCTTGGTAGCATAGTGGTATACACGCTCGCATCTCAATGACGGGAATCACGTTCCCTTCTATCTGTAACTTGATTAAACGAAAAGCAAATCAAAATTTAGTCAGAAGCAATTTTATAGTGATAATATTTGAATTCACCGCTGTGGTTGGCTTTTGAAAGAAAGTTAAGCCCCAAGTCTATGTTTAGGAAACGAATTCAAATGGGTGAGTGTACAATGGCAAATCTTGTCTGCAGTCAAAGTATTGCGTCCTAGAGATTTTCGGTGAGTGACTTTCGTCCAATAAGTTGGACTGCTCAACACGGTGAGTGGTGCTAGTGTTAGCATTACAGTAGCAGACAGGATCAGCATCGAAGGGTCGGGGCTATGATATCGGCATCAAAGCAATCTGAAAAGACTTGTATCATTATGAGTTGAAAATTACAGTCCAAATTGATTGACAAATAATCTTGATTCCAAGACAAACTTGGGGGAAATGATTTATAACTTTGAAGGGAGTATGCACCATTGGTAAATGGCCCCACGTATGAATGCATCCATACTAAAACTAAAAAGAATACAAACGCTATGTATAGAAACCAACAAGTGAAAGTTTCAGTTTATTACGTTGTGTATGCTTTCTAACGTGAATAAATGGATCAGGGCTATGATCCCACTTTTTGTAATACATTTCAGCAAGTCAGACACAATATCTTAGAATGTTTAGTAGCCAAACCAACTTCAATTATAAATTTCAGGCAACATCGTTTTGTATTATTTAATTGGGACGATTACCACAGGTATAACCTCACTCTCTTTATATTTTCTTACATAGCTGAACGTTGAAGGAGCACACTTGTGATGCCACGTGCCCCTCAGCATCGCTCGCCGTACAATTCACCACCGTAATGCCAATGGTGAATTTTGTCTTCGGCAATGAACTGCACGACACGGTGAGTGGCTTGCCGGTGTAGTAATCAGTGGCATTGGGGATCATAAAGCTGACTGAAGGGTCGGTAGCTATGATATCGGCATCGGGACAATCTGAAAAGACTGCTGTCACTGTGAATGAACAATTACAAACCAAATTGATGTCAAAATGTTCTTGATTCTTGAAACAAGTTGTTAATTGAAGGTGAACTAGACCTATTTGATCTGAGCGGGCGGATGGAAGGAAAGAGAGGAATGCATCATTGTGATAATAATAATAATAATAAAGATTTTTAGCGCGCACATATCCACCCTGCTGGGCGCTCAAGGCGCGGAAACAAAGAAAACATTAATACAAACAATATACAATGATAGCATAGGGAAAACAAATTATGTACCGAGATACATGTACCTACAATGCAATTACAAATATACATCATCTTTGAAGAGTTGTGACATAAGATGAGTTTTAAGCATCGACTTGAATCTGGTTATACTATGACAAGATTTGAGTTTAGTTGGAAGATGATTCCAGAGTCTCGGAGCTGCGACGAAAACGACCTATCACCCCAGTTCCGTTTTGAAGTTGCTTCCTTGAGGAGTGACATGTTGCTGGAGCGCAAATTGCGTGATGGAGTGTAGACTTTAAGTAGTTCAGAAATATAAATTGGAGCAATGTTATTAAAAGATTTGTGAACAATTAGCATAAGTTTAAAACAATTCTCTGTGAAACAGGAAGCCAGTGCAGTTCTTTCAAGATTGGCGTGATATGGCATGACTTTCTGGACAAAGTCACAACACGAGCTGCTGTGTTTTGTATGTGCTGAAGACGAGATATTTGATTCTGCGGAAGACCGTAAAGGAGAGCATTCCCGTTATCAAGCCGTGATGTGACAAACGCATGTATAATTTGTTCAGCAGCACTTTTATTCAAGTATTTCCTAATTCGGCTTATATTTCTGATATGAAATGATGATATACGAACAATGTTGGAGATATGTGGTTTTAAAGTCATTGTCGAATCAAATATAACACCCAAATTACGTGCATGTAATGAGGAGTTATCTGCGAGTCACCAATTGTAATAAATGGAAGAGAAACTTTAGACAATTGCTGACGTGATCCAAATAGAACAAATTCTGTTTTTCATCGTTCAATTTCAGGAAGTTTTGTCTCATCCAACTTCGAATCTCTTGAATACATTTCTCCAGTGTTTTAATGCAGGAATCAGCAGGTTCTTGAGAAGATTTAAAAGTAATGTAAAGCTGCGTGTCATCAGCGTAAACATGGTAATTTAAATTATACTTCAAAATGATATCACGAACTGGAGAGGTATAAACAGTAAACCACTGTGGGCCGAGCACAGAGCCTTGGGGTACAGAATAGTCAAGAGTAACAGGCTCGGAGATAGCGTTACCAATACAAACATGCTGAGGCCTATTTAAAAGGTAGGACTTACACCAATCCAGGGCTGTGTCATGTATTCCAAGATGATATTGAAGGCGGGAGAGAAGGATTTTATGATCGACAGTGTCAAAAGCGGCGCTTAAGTCTAACAAAACTAATGCAGTGATTTTCCCTCATCCATGGCAGATAAAATGTCATTGTTGACGCGAAGAAGAGCAGTTTCCGTTCCATGAAATGGTTTGTAGGCTGACTGAAATGTGTCCGACAGGTTATTAGCACGAACATGGTCAGAGATCCGTGATGAAACAACTCGCTCGATTGTTTTTCCAAGGTACTTTAAATTCGCTACTGGTCGGTAATTTTTTGAAAACTTCCTTGTCCAAATTGGGTTTCTTTAGGAGTGGTTTAACATGAGCAACCTTCTGGCTATTAGGGAAACAACCGGAAGAAAGAGATCTGTTTACAATAATTGTGATATACTTAGCAAACACATCAATATTTTGTTTTATTAGCGAAGTTGGCACTGGATCAAGTTCACATGATTTTGATGGCGATTTCATGATGAGTTTCTTGATCTCCGTAACACTAGTAGGCTCAAACATGGACAGTCTACATTGTGGATCCTTGCGTGATGGTGTTTGTGATAGAATGACAGGAACTGAGGAAAAGAACGACGGATATTCTCAATTTTGTGACAAAAAGTCTGAAAAAGCATTTGCGAGGTCCTGATCAGGTGTGTAGATGGAAGCACTGGAGCTTTGGGTTTATGAAGCAGCTTTTCAACAATGTTAAAGAGTTTTTCTGATCACCAGAGCTATCTTCCACAAGAGATGAGTAGTGAGTTATTTTGCCTGGTTAATCATGTTCTTCACAATATCACGTTGGTTACAGTATTCTTGCCGATGTACTCCAAGTTTCCCATTGTCACGCCATCTTCGCTCAAGTTGACGGCGGATTTTCCTTGCCTTTGGATATCATCATTGAACCAGGGGATTCAGATTGTAGTTTAACAGTTCGAGTTTTTTGCGGAGCATGATCATCCAAGATGTTACGGACAGTAGATTCAAATAGACTGACACAAGAATCCAGCTCACCATCTTCAAGGTTTACATTTTCCAGTTGAGATTCAATATCATGACATAAATCTTTAATATTTACTTTTTTCCAGTGGCGAGTAGTTACAGAAATGGTAGGTATGGGAGGTTTTTTAAGGTTCAAATTTACCATGATTGCATAATGATCAGATAAGCCAGGATGAATAGTTATATTCGAGATAAGAGGTGAAGTATGCACCATTGGTAAATGGCCCCACGTATGAATGCATCCATACTAAAACTAAAAAGAATACAAACGCTATGTATAGAAACCAACAAGTGAAAGTTTCAGTTTATTACGTTGTGTATGCTTTCTAACGTGAATAAATGGATCAGGGCTATGATCCCACTTTTTGTAATACATTTCAGCAAGTCAGACACAATATCTTAGAATGTTTAGTAGCCAAACCAACTTCAATTATAAATTTCAGGCAACATCGTTTTGTATTATTTAATTGGGACGATTACCACAGGTATAACCTCACTCTCTTTATATTTTCTTACATAGCTGAACGTTGAAGGAGCACACTTGTGATGCCACGTGCCCCTCAGCATCGCTCGCCGTACAATTCACCACCGTAATGCCAATGGTGAATTTTGTCTTCGGCAATGAACTGCACGACACGGTGAGTGGCTTGCCGGTGTAGTAATCAGTGGCATTGGGGATCATAAAGCTGACTGAAGGGTCGGTAGCTATGATATCGGCATCGGGACAATCTGAAAAGACTGCTGTCACTGTGAATGAACAATTACAAACCAAATTGATGTCAAAATGTTCTTGATTCTTGAAACAAGTTGTTAATTGAAGGTGAACTAGACCTATTTGATCTGAGCGGGCGGATGGAAGGAAAGAGAGGAATGCATCATTGTGATAATAATAATAATAATAAAGATTTTTAGCGCGCACATATCCACCCTGCTGGGCGCTCAAGGCGCGGAAACAAAGAAAAACATTAATACAAACAATATACAATGATAGCATAGGGAAAACAAATTATGTACCGAGATACATGTACCTACAATGCAATTACAAATATACATCATCTTTGAAGAGTTGTGACATAAGATGAGTTTTAAGCATCGACTTGAATCTGGTTATACTATGACAAGATTTGAGTTTAGTTGGAAGATGATTCCAGAGTCTCGGAGCTGCGACAGAAAACGACCTATCACCCCAGTTCCGTTTTGAAGTTGCTTCCTTGAGGAGTGACATGTTGCTGGAGCGCAAATTGCGTGATGGAGTGTAGACTTTAAGTAGTTCAGAAATATAAATTGGAGCAATGTTATTAAAAGATTTGTGAACAATTAGCATAAGTTTAAAATTATTCTCTGTGAAACAGGAAGCCAGTGCAGTTCTTTCAAGATTGGCGTGATATGGCATGACTTTCTGGACAAAGTCACAACACGAGCTGCTGTGTTTTGTATGTGCTGAAGACGAGATATTTGATTCTGCGGAAGACCGTAAAGAGAGCATTCCCGTTATCAAGCCGTGATGTGACAAACGCATGTATAATTTGTTCAGCAGCACTTTTATTCAAGTATTTCCTAATTCGGCTTATATTTCTGATATGAAATGATGATATGCGAACAATGTTGGAGATATGTGGTTTTAAAGTCATTGTCGAGTCAAATATAACACCCAAATTACGTGCATGTAATGAGGGAGTTATCTGCGAGTCACCAATTGTAATAAATGGAAGAGAAACTTTAGACAATTGCTGACGTGATCCAAATAGAACAAATTCTGTTTTTCATCGTTCAATTTCAGGAAGTTTTGTCTCATCCAACTTCGAATCTCTTGAATACATTTCTCCAGTGTTTTAATGCAGGAATCAGCAGGTTCTTGAGAAGATTTAAAAGTAATGTAAAGCTGCGTGTCATCAGCGTAAACATGGTAATTTAAATTATACTTCAAAATGATATCACGAACTGGAGAGGTATAAACAGTAAACCACTGTGGCCGAGCACAGAGCCTTGGGGTACAGAATAGTCAAGAGTAACAGGCTCGGAGATAGCGTTACCAATACAAACATGCTGAGGCCTATTTAAAAGGTAGGACTTACACCAATCCAGGGCTGTGTCATGTATTCCAAGATGATATTGAAGGCGGGAGAGAAGGATTTTATGATCGACAGTGTCAAAAGCGGCGCTTAAGTCTAACAAAACTAATGCAGTGATTTCCCCTCATCCATGGCAGATAAAATGTCATTGTTGACGCGAAGAAGAGCAGTTTCCGTTCCATGAAATGGTTTGTAGGCTGACTGAAATGTGTCCGACAGGTTATTAGCACGAACATGGTCAGAGATCCGTGATGAAACAACTCGCTCGATTGTTTTTCCAAGGTACTTTAAATTCGCTACTGGTCGGTAATTTTTGAAAACTTCCTTGTCCAAATTGGGTTTCTTTAGGAGTGGTTTAACATGAGCAACCTTCTGGCTATTAGGGAAACAACCGGAAGAAAGAGATCTGTTTACAATAATTGTGATATACTTAGCAAACACATCAATATTTTGTTTTATTAGCGAAGTTGGCACTGGATCAAGTTCACATGATTTTGATGGCGATTTCATGATGAGTTTCTTGATCTCCGTAACACTAGTAGGCTCAAACATGGACAGTCTACATTGTGGATCCTTGCGTGATGGTGTTTGTGATAGAATGACAGGAACTGAGGGAAAAGAACGACGGATATTCTCAATTTTGTGACAAAAGTCTGAAAAAGCATTTGCGAGGTCCTGATCAGGTGTGTAGATGGAAGCACTGGAGCTTTGGGTTTATGAAGCAGCTTTTCAACAATGTTAAAGAGTTTTTTCTGATCACCAGAGCTATCTTCCACAAGAGATGAGTAGTGAGTTATTTTGCCTGGTTAATCATGTTCTTCACAATATCACGTTGGTTACAGTATTCTTGCCGATGTACTCCAAGTTTCCCATTGTCACGCCATCTTCGCTCAAGTTGACGGCGGATTTTCCTTGCAGCACGGATATCATCATTGAACCAGGGGGATTCAGATTGTAGTTTAACAGTTCGAGTTTTTGCGGAGCATGATCATCCAAGATGTTACGGACAGTAGATTCAAATAGACTGACACAAGAATCCAGCTCACCATCTTCAAGGTTTACATTTTCCAGTTGAGATTCAATATCATGACATAAATCTTTAATATTTACTTTTTCCAGTGGCGAGTAGTTACAGAAATGGTAGGTATGGGAGGTTTTTTAAGGTTCAAATTTACCATGATTGCATAATGATCAGATAAGCCAGGATGAATAGTTATATTCGAGATAAGAGGTGAAGTATTTTCACGCGTTATCATGAGGTCAAGACAGTGACCATACCGATGAGTGGGTGCTGTGATGTGCTGTATAAGTCCATGAGCAGAGAGCAGATCTTTAAACTGATTTGCATAATTGTTTGAAATAATGTCCATATGAATGTTAAAATCGCCGGTTAAATATAATGTCAGATGGGTGTAAGAGATAATCGACAATTAATTTTCAAATTCCTGCAGAAAACTGGAGAAGTTTACATGTTTACCATCAACATCCCTTTCTGGTCGATAAATATTAACAAGGCGAACAGATCTAGTGTTGCACGTTACCTCAGCATGCAGAGATTCAAATGATAGGTAGTCAATGTTAACACTTTTCATACTGACAGATAAACTGGACCTAAAGAGTAGTGCAACCCCTCCACCGGTCTTTATTGGTCTGGGGATATGATGGAGAGAGTAGCCAGCAGGAGTACACTCACGGGGTGGCAAGTCATCATTAGGTTTAAACCATGTCTCGGTTATGGCAACAAGATCCACATTTTTTTGAAGTACAAAGTCAACAAATTCATCCGATTTGTTACATATGGATTGAGTATTCAAGACACAGAGCTGAAGTTTAGACTCATCGTGAACATTTGGAGTTGAAGTTATGCCAATGTCGCTTGTTGATGTGGTTGAGTTCACTGCTGGGGGTTGGTAAGGCTGGAGTGCTAGTTGTGTAAGTCTACGGCGACCAGCTTTTTTACCTCTATGTGTGCGGCGGTATGTTTGGGGTTGATTAGCAAGTATTCCAAGACAGTTCAATTGACTCAATCCTAAATAAGATAAAGCTACATCAGTACATGGAGCATTGCGAAGATTGAGTAGTTCATTACGGCTGTAGGAAATTTTATGGAGCTGAGTGGCGTTTGTGGGTTTGTTGATCAGTGTTTCAGGTCCAGGGTTTGGGTTTATGTCACCAGAAATTAAGAGTTCCAGGTGAAAGGTGGCAGATGAATTATCATAGTATGATATAGGACGTCTCAAGAATTTAAGATGGCGGATTTTAATTGAACAATCTGTAGATTGCATCTTGTAGCCATCTACTGATGAGTCATTGAGACACCATGGTCTGGATAGCAGGAATAGAATAAACAGGATGTAGACCTCCATTGTCTGATCACAAAGTTGTTGATCCAAACAAAAGGCTTGTGGTCAAGCTACAGGGTATAATCTCTAGCTACAGGCTATAATCTAAATCAGAGTTGACTGCACAAATAAAATGAAGATCCAAAATGTGTATACACTCAACAGTAAATGTTTACTGCACAGACATACAAAAAAACTACAGTTTTTCACTTATTATAAGAAAACAAATGTACAAATACTCACATAAAACGTCCAGTAGATTCCAGGTGTAATAAGAAATCCACTAGTATAAAAATGAAGACAAACTTGTAGCTACAAAACACTTACTTAGCACAAAAACTGGAGAGCTGTTATGAGTTGCTGCTTGTAAGGCGCTCACTAACGCTTGTAAGGCGCTCACTAACGTTTGAATGGAGTGCACACCATTGGTAAAATGTCGGTAATTACAACGAAGGGTCCGGACCCCCTTCTAGTTCTGCCCCTTGGTAATATGTCTATAAATGCATTCATACTTCTATAACCATGCATTCATAATTCATAACCAAAACCAATTTCAATGCTAGTAAGTTTACAATTATTTTTTGTTTGTAATTTGGTGATTACCAAATGTACTTTTTGAAGTACATGTCAGTTACAGCAAGTCTTAGGATGTGTAGTACCCAAACCAACTTCAATTCAAAATTGCATGTAACATTTCTTTTGTATTATTTAATGGGACAATTACCAAAGGTGTATCTCACTCCATTTATGATATTTTCTTACATATCTGAACTTTGAAGGAGCACACTTGTGATGCTACGTGCCCCTCATCATCGCTCGCCGTACAAGTAACTACTGTAGAGCGTTTGGTGAAATTCGTCCCCGGCATTGGACTGCACGACACGGTGAGTGGCTTGCCCGTGTAGTAATCAGTGGCATTGGGCATCGTAAAGTTGATCATCGGGTCGGTGGCTATGATATCGGTATCGGGGCAATCTGGAAACACTGCTCTAACTGTGAATATACAATTACAAACCAAATTATTGATTGGCAAAATGCGATTGGCAAAAAGCTGATTTGTATGAAGAAAGTGGAATAAATGATGATTTTTGTGTGGCTTTTGTTTTCATTTCGTCTGTTGTTTCCATTACAATGCGCTATAAATTGCTGCGTTTACGTTGATTGTGCTTGGCAAAAATATAAACCCCGCTAGCATTACATTTTAAGGAACATATTGGTAACTACGCACATTTTATTAGTAACCTTCTGAAGTCATGGGTTTTTACAGTTTTTTCCTCGGTGAAGCCAAGGGGAGTACGCGTGAGGCAGTAATTACTATTTTTTTTAATTACAACAATTTTGTTTTAGTCAATTGAGCTGAATTTTTTTATGAACTATCACTGACCCTTCCTAAAAAGAGTGGCTAAACAGTTCTTACCCTAGAGTTCATCCCCGGGGTAGGGCAACCCTTACAAATAATGGTCTCTGCCAACAGCCATAGACTTGTGTACAAAAACATGATACCATTGTGTATAGCCACTTGCTATATCTACATCAATGGCCCTGGGACTAAATGCAAACAACATCTGTTTGGAGGCATACCTGACCCAGAAATACCCCCAGGGTAATTACTAGGTGGCCTAGTTTGTGTGTTTTTTTCACCCTGTGGCTGTTATGTGTCAGTGCTTGTATTGCAGCGCAATACTGATTTCAACGTTTACATGGTTGCAATGGCTGTACTTCAAAAGAAAACCTGTCTGTCTATGGCTGTTTGGTGTATGGATTGTAGTGGATGTGGGAGTGTTGGCTTGGGGTGGTAGGGGGTGGGGGTATAATAGTTGTGGTTTACTCTTGTAGTGTTGTAGTGGCCTAATCAAACAGTGGTAAATAGACACCTGCTGAGTGGTTTGGGGATGGCAGTTCGCATAGGGTTGGGGGCGCGGATTTCGACATGTACTATTTTTGGCAAATCTAGTGGGTGTAAATTGCCAGAATGTTCAAATCTTTGGTGTGTGTGTCCAGGGAACTTCTATTCATCTGTTCAGACCATTAGAAAAAGATTTGTGCCCCCAAACACAGTCATTTACCCCCCAACATAAAACGCCTTCCGCGTGCGCCCCTTCGTGCATCCGTGTAAATTTCTCCTATACGGGTTTACTCGATTGTTGACATAATACATATTTTCAAAAGGTGATAACTTTTGAACCGGACATGCCACAGTTGTTTAACAGGTACCGTATCAAAATGAAGCTTATTGCATGCTCTTTTCAGCCATGTATATAAGAGCCCGTCACAAATGTTCTTGACTTTAATGAAACAAGTTGACTGAAGGCAACATGTTTGGGTTGGTAAATTTAAAATGTTTTACGCGCCCTTTAAAAGGTTGTTCGTACCGTCCCACTCCAACGTCAGTCATCAACCAGCCAGCCAGTGTTGGGGTGGGGGGGGGGGGAGGGGGTGGCAGACGCACTATCGTATTACTTTTCTAGTAGCGCATCCGTGGAGCATAATGGGCGTACCTTCCCCAAATGTTGGGCCACCAAACACTACCATCAATCAATCAATCAATCAATCAATCAACCAATCAATCAATCACATCACATTTATTTCCATACTTCCATAAAATAATTAACAAACTTTATATTAAAAGTGCATTAAATCACAGATCAAACCATGCTGATTGCATCGGTGTCATAACAAAGGTCTTCATACGTCAATTATTTCCTATACATT